>CM056060.1:141499946-142099946 GCA_029574335.1 Rana kukunoris
TATTAAGTAGCAGCTAATAAACAAAAATAGCATGCTAGGCTCAAATTATTATAATTGTCTGTCAGGGTAAAAAGAGGGCAACATCGCCATGTTTTCATAGGTCAAGCCATTGAAAGATGGGGCCCTTCTAAAAAATGAATCCATTATACAAATAAAATACTTGGAACCCGAAATACTTGGAAAATGAGATTGTATTTGTAACACCAAAGCACAAGTACAAGTTATGTTTTCCAGGCCACCATTCCAATGAGATAGCAGATGTTCATAGAATACTTTTTCTCTCCAGCATAGGGTGTGCCAGGTGTGCCCAGGCACACCCTAATCACCTTGTGCAGAACAGATTCTCCCTACTACCCTGGCTCTTTCCCCTCTGCAGCGCTGCCAGCTTCCCTCCTCTCCTATTGGCTGTTGCTGCTGGGATGTTTTAGGAGTGGGAAAGGGCCCGGTAAATATGGAATTTACCGGCCTCTTCTCTTTCTGAATGAACATTGTGAGTGATCTGTAGTGTGTGTTTGGGCTTTGGGGTGCACAATCAAATGCAAATAGGCTGCACATACCTATGCTCTCCAGGGAAACTCTTCTGCACTCCATCCAGAGGTTAAACACTTAGGCGGCGTACACACGACCGAGGTTCTTGCTGGAAACCAGCGAGAACCTCGCTGGAAGCTGTATTCCAGCGAGGACCTCGGCCGTGTGTACACTCTCGGCGAGCTTCCCATCGGGAAGCCCGTCGAGCAGAAATAGAGAGCACGCTCTCTATTTGCTCGACGGCCCGTCTGGAAGAATGGCTGGTTGCCATTCCCGACGGGGGGGTCGCCGATTTCGACGGCCGGCAGGGAACCTCGACGGGCGGAACGATGTGTTCTGCCCGTCGAGGTTCCCTGCCGTGTGTACGCGGCCTCAAGGCCAGATTCATGAAGAGTTAGGCTGGCGGATCCAGTGATCCGCCAGCCTAACTGTCACTTTAAGCCGGCGTTTCTGTTTTCTATAACCAGAAAACAAGAAACGCCGGGTTGGAGTTCCGATGCGATCGGCGCAATTGAATTTCGCCATCGCATCGTTACTTCAACTTAAAAAGGGCGTTCCCGCTGATTAACGCTGAAAAAATATGTTAATCAGCGGGAGTCGGAAATTCACGATCGTTTTCGGGCGCGACGCAGTGACTTTACGACGTTTCCGGAAGCGATACGCGACGTAAAGATAAAGCAGCCCCCAAGTGGAATATCCTATGTTAGGTATAGCCGTCGTCATCGCGTCGGAAAAAAAAACAAATCGCGTCGTTTGCGTAAAACATTTCTGAATGGGGACGTGACGTCATTGACGTTCACTGACAGAACTTGGAGCATGCGCACTGGGATGCATTGACACTCGACGCATGCGCAGTACGTTCGCCGCGGGATCGCGCATAGTTAGAATACTACACGCCCCGTACCCGCCCAATTTGAATTCCGCCGGCTCATTTGCGATGCGCTGCCGCAACTTTAGGAGCAAGTGCTTCCTGAATAACAGCACTTGCTCCTAAAATTTCGGCAGAGTAACGCAAATGAGAAGCGTTACTCCAGAGCAAAGATGCTCTCATCTACCTGAATCTGGCCCTTAGGGGTAGATTTACGTAGAAATGCCTATCTTTAGGCATGCCTAGCGTCTGGCTTTTAAACTACGCCACTGAAACTTTTTCAGGCAAGTGGTTTATTCTCAAAGCACTTGCCTGTAAAGTTGAGGCGGCGTAGCGTAAAAGAGCCAGCCGAATTCAAATTTGTAGTGCGGGCGTGTATCATTTAAATTAAGCGCCTCCCCGTGCCGAACGAACTGCGCATGCACCGGCCGTGATTGGTTCCCAGTGTGCATGCTCCAAATCTCAACGTCATTTCGACGTGTAAACGACGTGAACGGCACTTACGCATACCCTATGCGCAAACGTTTTACGTAAACGACTTAAAAACGACGGGAAAAAAAGCGTCAGCACGCCGTCCATACTTAACATTGCCTGCGCCTCATATAGCAGGAATACATTATGACGGTACTACGCTAACGCAAACAACGTAATTGAATAGCGCCGTACGTTCGGGAATCGGCGTATAGGCTCATTTACATATTTTAGACGGGAACTGCACCTAGCGGCCAGCCTAAAATATGAAATTAAGATTAGACAGCATAATAGATTCACGCATGTCTGATCTAAGGAAAATCTATGCCTAACTGATTTTAGGAATCAGTGGCATAGATTAGGTGCTTAAAACGCAGATTGGGTTTACATTCACTTTAACACCAGTTTGACCAAAATTCTCCTGCATGGAGTTCTCCTTGTAGTTGTTTGGGTTTCCTCCCACACACCAAAGACATGCTGGTAAGTAATTGCCTCCTATGTAAATTGATAGGGACTTTACATTTGAAGAGTACCTCCACTTTTGTTGAAAAAAAATAATATTCCTCTCTGGATGATCTATGTACATTGCGGGGATTTTTGACAAACTTGTTGCAGATTCCTACCTGGCAGTGGCAGGGTCTGTGGCAGGGTGTGTGGCAGGGTCTGCATTCCTTAACCCCTTCACATCGACCTTATGCAAAGGTGCTCCTAGCACAAAGACCGGGGTCTAACCGGGGTCCCCATTCTAATGACCCGGACTGAGAACCTACCGATTCCGGATCACCTGATCATTGTGATAGCCTCTGGTTGTCTATCACAGTGACCAGTCACTGTGAAGTCCACCCCTGTGTCTTCTGTCTCAGTAAATGGATGAGACAGATACATGGGCCCGGATTCACAGAGATGGGCGCATATTTACGCCGAAGTAGCGCACACATAGTACGATGCGCCGGCGCAGCGTGGAGAGGCATGCACTGAATTCAGCAAGCTATTGCTCCCAACTCTGCACCGGCGTAGTGTACATTTTGAAAGCGCAAGCTGGCGTAAGTGGAAATAGGTGGAAGTGGGCTGGAAGTGGGCGTGATCAATTCTAATGAAGCGTGACCCCATGCAAATGATGGGCCGGGTGCCAGACAAGTACTTAAAACGAACTGCGCATGCGTCGAGACGTGGACGTATCCCCGTGCGCATGCTCACAACCACGTCGGAACAACTGCCTAAGATACACCGGATCACTGTGTACGCCGTTAACGTAACCTACGCCCACCCAGACCCACGTCCTACGTAAAATACGTAGGCTTGAGTTCCCTGGTGCAGACCTTTGCATGTCTGGTGCTGACTTACACCTCCTTTATGGGGAATAACTTTACGCTGGACGGAAAACTTACGTGCGTTACGTAGAGCCTGTGCCGGGCACGGGTACGTTCGTGAATCGGCGTATTTCCCTCATTTGCATATTTGAATGGCTAATCCATGGGAGCAGCAACATGCGTCCAGAAGAAAAATGCGCCCACGTTACGCCGGGGTAAGTAAGATACATCGGCGTAGGGTGGCCAGTTTTTAGGTGTATATTGGTTTGTGACTCAGGCGCACATTTGCACTTACGTCGGCGTAACTTGATTTACGCTGGCGCAAGTGCTTTGTAAATTCCGGGCCATTGTATCTTTCTCCAAAAAATTGTGTGTGTAGAAAAGAAATACAAATATAATAATAATTAAAAAAATAAAATAAAATAAAAAATAAAAAAATACCTAGATGAAGGCTTGATTTAGGTCAGCCCCCTACAGTAAGAGATACTATGCTAGGCACACTTGACCCCTACAGCGCCACCTAGTGGTTTACCCCTAAAAAAGCATCTCCTTGCTCTGCCTTGTGAGAATAACACTGATCTTGGCTCCGTGTACTCGGAGCGGAGATCAGTGTCATGTGACAAGGAGCCCATCCCCCCTACAGCAAGAATCACTATGCTAGGCACAGTTGACCCCTACAGCGCCACATAGTGGTTAACCCCTAAACAAGCATCTCCTTCCTCTGCCTAGTGAGAATAACACTGATCTCCACTCCGTGTAGTCGGAGCGAAGATCAGTGTCATGTGACAAGGAGCCCATCCCCCCTACAGCAAGAATCACTATGCTGGGCACACTTGACCCCTACAGCGCCACATAGTGGTTAACCTCTTCACTGCCAGTGTCATTTTCACAGTAACCAGTGCATTTTTATAGCACAGATCACTGTGAAAATGACAATGGTTCCAAAAATGTGTCAAAAGTGTCCGATGTGTCCTCCATAATGTCGCAGTCACAAAAAAAATCACTGATCGCCGCCATTACTAGTTCAAAAAAAAAAATTAATCAATAAAAATGCCATAAAACTATGCCTATTTTGTAAACGCTATAACTTTTGCGCAAACCGAACAATAAACGCTTATTGCATTTTTTGTTTTTTTTAAATATGTATAAGAATACGTATCGCCCTAAACTGAGGGGAAAAAACGTTTTTTTATATATTTTTGGGGGATATTTATAGCAAAAAGTAAAAAATATTTCATTTTTTTCCAAATCCGCAGAGGTGATCAAATACCACCAAAAGAAAGCTCTATTTGTGGGGAAAAAAGGACGCAAATTTTTGTAGGGGAGTCATATCACACGACCGCGCAATTGTCAGTTAAAGCGACGCAGTGCCGAATCGCAAAAAGGGGCTTGGTCCTTTAGCTTCAAAAAGGTCCGGGGCTTAACCACTTCCATACCGGTTTATAGCGCAAAAAATAAAACCCGCGATCCCGCGCGCGTGCCCGACGCGTGATTGCCGCCGGGACCCGGATTTCCGGAAATCACGGCAGGAGTGTGGACTGTGTGTGTAAACACCAGATCCACCTCCTGTCAGCGGTGAGAACTGATGTGTGTTCCCAGTACAGAGGAACACACTCGATCTCCTCCCCCTGTGTCCCCCTCCCCCTACAGTTAGAACATACTTTTAGGACACATTTTAACCCCTTCAGCGCCCCCTAGTGTTAACCCCTTCCCTGCCAGTCACATTTACACAGTAATTAGTGCAGTTTTATAGCAATAATCGCTTTAAATTGAACGGTCCCAAAAACGTGTCAAAAGGTCCGATAGTCCGCCGCACGTACGGTCACAAAAAAAAACGCGATCCCGCGCCATTACTAGTAAAAAAAATTAAATAAAAATGCCATAAATCTATCACCATTTTGTAGACGCTAAACTTTTGCGCAAACCAATCAATATACGATTATTGCGTTTTTTTTTTACCAAAAATACGTAAAATAGTGCTAAACTGAGGGGAAAAAAAGTTTTTTTTTAAAAAAATATTGTGAGATGTATTAAATAATAAGGAAAAAATATTGTGTTTTTTTTAAAATTGTCGCTCTTCTTTTGTTTATCGCAAAAAATAAAAACCGCAAGGATCAAATACCACCAAACGAAAGCCTATTTGTGTGGGGAAAAAAACATAATGATTTAATTTGGGTACAGTATTGCCTGACCGCGCAATTGTCATTCAAAGTGCAACAGCGCTGAAAACTAAAAATTGGTCTGGGCAGGAAGGGGGTGAAAATGCCCTGTATAGAAGGGGTTAAGTGGTTAATTACACTGACTGGGTCACTTTAAGTTCTATTTGGTAAAATAATTGCTCCTTGTCCAGCTTAATAGATATTCCAGCTGAATTTGTTTAAATTCCATAATGTAGCCAGTTCCTTTATTAGTTTTTCTTTCAGCTCTGTACAAAAGTCTCCAGGACATCATTAGCGGGCAGATGAGATAAGACGATTGCTTATTGTATTTTACAGTAATAACCTACAGGAAAGAGGTGCTGCTGTACTCTCCCAGCCATACAGGCTATTCGTCATCAGTTAAATACTTTGTATTTCTTAGCAGATGATAATGATCCCTTGGAAACTGCTGGTTGTACCAGAGTATTAATCTTTAGCATCCCTTTGTTATAAAAACAATATACTTTTATATGCGTTTTTTATTAATAGCTAACATCGCCTTTGAATTAGCATTACTATATAACACTAGAATAATTAAAGCTGAACTCTGGCCATTAGCTAAACACATACCGTCAGGTTCATAAATATTGGGACATCAACACAATTCTAATGTTTTTGGCTCTATACACCACCACAATGGATTTGAAATTAAATGAACAAGATGTGCTTAAACTGCAGACTTACAGCTTTAATTTGAGGATATTTACATCCAAATCAGGGGAACGGTGTAGGAATTACAACAGTTTGTATATGTGCCTCCCACTTTTTAAGAGACTAAAAGTAATGGGACAGATTAACTGCTTGCCAACTAGGGATGAGCCAAACACCCCTGGGTTCGGTTCGCACCAGAACCTGCGAACAGACCAAAAGTTTGTGTGAACTTTAGAACCCTGTTAAAGTCTCTATGGGACTCGAAAGTTTGAAATCTAAAGTACTAATTTTAAAGGCTAATATGCAAGTTATTGGCCTAAAAAGTGTTTGGGGACCCGGGTCCTGCCCCAGGGGAGTGTTTGGAGACCTGGGTCCTGCCCCAGGGGAGTGTTTGGGGACCTGGGTCCTGCCCCAGGGGAGTGTTTGGGGACCTGGGTCCTGCCCCAGGGGAGTGTTTGGGGACCTGGGTCCTGCCCCAGGGGAGTGTTTGGGGACCCGGGTCCTGCCCCAGGGGAGTGTTTGGGGACCTGGGTCCTGCCCCAGGGGAGTGTTTGGGGACCTGGGTCCTGCCCCAGGGGACATGTATCAATGCAAAAAAAAAGTTTTAAAAAACGTCCGTTTTTTCAGGAGCATTGATTTTAACCACTTGCTTACTGGGCACATATACCCCCCTCCTGCCCAGGAGAAATGTCAGCTTCCGGCACTGTGTCGCTTTAAATCACAATTGCGCGGTCGTGCGACGTGGCTCCCAAACAAAATTTACGTCCTTTTTTCCCCACAAGTAGAGCTTTCTTTTGGTGGTATTTGATCGCCTGTGCGGTTTTTATTTTTTGCGCTATAAACAAAAATAAGCGACAATTTTGAAAAAAAAATACAATATTTTTTACTTGTTGCTATAATAAATATCCCAATTTAAAAAAAAAAAAAAAAAAAAACATTTTTTTTCCTCAGTTTAGGGCGTATTCTTCTACATATTTTTGGTAAATCGCGACTGGTTTGCGCAAAAGTTATAGCGCTTACAAAATAGGGGACAGAATTATTATTTTTGATTATTTAATTTTTTACTAGAAATGGCGGCGATCTGCGATTTTTATTGGTACTGCGACGTTATGGCGGACACATCGGATACCTTTGACACATTTTTGGCGCCATTCACATTTATACTACGATCAGTGCTATAAATATGCACTAATTACTGTATACATGTGACTGGCATTGAAGGGGTTAACACTAGGGGGTGAGGAAGGGGAAAATGTATCCTAGGTGTGTTCTAACTGTGGGGGGAGGGGAGGGTGACTGGGGGGGGTGACCGATCTGTGTCCCTATGTACAAGGAACACAGATCGGGCTCCTCCTCTCCAGAGACAGGACGCTGTCTCTGTGTAAAAACGGCAATGAGAGATGATCTGTGAGATCATCTCTCATTCGCCGCACAGATCGCATCGCAAACGGCCACTCTGATTGGCCGTTCGCCGCGATCTGTGATTGGCTGTGTCCAAGGGACACGGCCAACACAGGGCTTACCCGCACCGCGCTCTAGAGCACGCGCTGGGAACGCCCAAAAGGGCGGCCGTCTTTTGACGGCATGTTGGATATTCAGACCCGCGCTGTAGCCGTCATTCGGCTATACCGCGGGTCTGAAGTGGTTAATAATGCTTAAAGTGAAACAGTAAAATTGAAATATTCCTTTAAATTTCGTACCTGGGGGGTGTATAGTATGCCTGTAAAGTAGCGCTTGTTTCCTGTGCTTAGAACTGTCCCTGCACAAAATGAAATTTCTGAAGGAAAAAAGTCATTTAAAATCACTCGTGGCTATAATGAATTGTCGGATACCAGCAATACAGAGAAAAGTCATTCATAAAAAAAGAATGCGTGGGGGTCCCCCCAAATTCAATTACCAGGCCCTTCGGGTCTGGTATGGATTTTAAGGGGAACTCCACCCAAAAATACAATGTATGAACAGCGATCAGTCATTTCTCCTAGTGAGGCCACCCACCCTTCAGTTAGAACACAATGAGGGAACATACTTAACCCCTTCCCCATCCCCTAGTGTTAACCCCTTCCCTGCCAGTACCATTTTTATAGTAATCAATGCATTTTTATAGCATGGATCGCTATAAAAATGCCACTGATCCCAAAAAATGTGTCAAAAGTATCCGAAGTGTCCACCATAATGTCACAGTACCGATAAAAATCGCTGATCGCCGCCGACTAGTAAAAAAAAATATTAATTAAAATACCATAAAACGATCCCCTATTTTGTAAACGCTATAACTTTTGCGCAAACCAATCAATAAGCGCTTATTGCGATTTTTTTACGAAAAATAGGTAAAAGATAACATATCGGCCTAAACTGAGGAAAAAAAAATGATATATTTTTGGGGGATATTTATTATAGCAAAAAGTAAAAAATATATTTTTTTTTTCAAAATTGTCGCTTTATTTTTGTTTATAGCGCAAAAAATTAAAAACGCAGAGATGATCAAATACCACCAAAAGAAAGCTCTATTTGTGGGAAAAAAGGACGCCAATTTTGTTTGGGAGCCACATCGCATGACCGCGCAATTGTCAGTTAAAGCGACGCAGTGCCGAATTGCAAAAAGTGCTCTGGTCTTTGACCAGCAATATGGTCCGGGTCTTAAGTGGTTAACAATCATAAATCAAACTTTCATTTTTTAATACTTGGTTTCAAATCTGTTGCAGTCAATTACAGCCTGAAGTCTGGAACGCGATGACATCACCAGACGCTGGGTTTCATCCCTGGTGATGCTCTGCCAGGCCTCTACTGCAACTGTCTTCAGTTCCTGCTTGTTCTTGGGGCATTTTCCCTTCAGTTTTGTCTTCAGCAAGTGAAATTTATGCTCAATCAGGTTCATTGACTTGGTCATTGCATAACATTCCACTTCTTTCCCTTAAAAAACGTTTTGGTCGCTTTCGCAGTATGCTTCGGGTCATTGTCCATCTGCACTGTGAAGCGCCGGCTGAATATGAGCCGATAATAATATTGCCCGAAACACTTCAGAATTCATCCTGCTGCTTTTGTCAGCAGTTACATCACCAATAAATACAAGAGAACCAGTTCCATTGGCAGCCATACATGCCCACGCTATGACCCTACCACCACCATGCTTCACTGATGAGGTGGTATACTTTGGATCATGAGCAGTTCCTTTCCTTCTCCATACTCTTCTCTTCCCATCACTCTGGTACAAGTTGATTTTGGTCTCATCTGTCCATAGCAGTGTTTCTCAACTCCAGTCCTCAAGCCCCCCCAACAGGTCATGTTTCAGGATTTCCCTCAGATGAAAAGGCTGTGGGAATTACTAAGGCAGTGAAACTGATCAAATCACCTGTGCAAAATAATGGAAATCCTGAAAACCTGACCTGTTGGGGGGCCTTGAGGACTGGAGTTGAGAAACACTGGTCCATAGGATGTTGTTCCAGAACTGTGAAGGCCTTTCTTGACACACATACACCTACCTCCTGGAGGGTGTTCTTGATCTGGCCAACTGTTGTGAAGGGTGTTTTCTTCACCAGAGAAAGAATTCGGTCACAGTTGTTTTCCTTGGTCTTCTGGGTCTTTTGGTGTTGCTGAGCTCACCGGTGCGTTATTTCTGTTTAAGGATGTTCCAAACAGTTGATTTGGCCACACCTAATGTTTTTGCTATCTCTCTGATGGGTTTGTTTTGTTTTTTCAGCCTAATGATGGCTAATGATGGATAGCAAAAAGTAAAAAAGATTGCTTTTTTTTTTTTTAAAAAAAAAATTGTCGCTCTTTATTTGTTTATAGCGGAAAAAAAATGTAGAGGTGATCAAATACCATCCAAATAAATCTCTATTTGTGGGAAAAAAAAGAAGTCAATTTTGTTTGGGTACAGCGTCACAGGAACGCACAATTGTCAGTTAAAGCGACGCAGTGCCGAATCATTGGGAAGTCAAATCCTCCGAGGCTGAAGTGGTTAAGCAGGTAAATTCGCTCTCCTGCGTATTTCATCTGTATATTTAGCTGTTTGTCAGTAAGTCTGTTTTAACAAAACCAACATCAACATTTTATCACAAAACAGATGTGGAGCTTGTTGGAGGAACGCTAACCCACTCAAGCAAAACAAACATGGCCATATACTGATGATATAGAAAACATGGCTGCATGATAAATACTTCCACCATATGGATAACATAACCGTAGAGAATTTATGTGGAAAAGAAAAATGAGAAGAAAGAGATTTAAAGAAACAAACAAAAAAAAAAAAAGTAAAAGGGAAATAATAAACAAAAGCATTCTAACATTCTGAGTCTGTCTCACTGTAAATGAATATATTATAGCCTGATTCAAATAGGATATCAGATGATAAGGCATCTTAAACAAGCGAGAGACGATGTACTTGTATAATCAAAACAGCTCTGCAGGAATTCTTCAAGGTAACATCAATCAGTAATTTTGCTTCTGCAGGTGGGAATGAATTGAGTAATGGCTTCCATCTATACATGAATGAAGTGTTATCATTTAAAGATTGATTCCCATGGTATACAGTTTCAATTTTATGTAACTCTATTAACTGAGCTTTTATATTAGAAATAAGGGGGCAAGTATTTTTTGATCTAGTTAAGCCATTTTAACCTTTTACTTATAATAAGTCTATACTGGATTGGAGTATGATCTCAACTGAACTAAAAATCGAGAGAAATAAAAACGTAGGTAACAGAAAAATATACCATTTAGGGTATTTTCCTTCAATGCACATGTTCACGAATGAAGAATGCTGCAAGAGAGTTCAAGAAGCCATTACGTCATTGAAAATCATATGAAATGAAAACCATATCTGTTTCAAGGACTATTGAAGAGAAAAAATCCCTTTGTGGACATTTCACAAATAACTTGGAAGGAGAAAAGTTATCCAAGATTAACCTCCCATGATATACAGTTTTTTATGTAAGTCTATTAACTCCTTTTATATTAGATTTTTGTTTTCTTTTTTTGTTTATAGGTTTTCATGCGTGGGATCTATTTATTAGTGGACACTTGATGTTTTTTTTATTATTTCTTTTTTTTTTTACTTTTTTTCCTCTTTATACAGGGAAAGGAATAAAGAAAACAGACACACAAAAAAAAAAAAAATCATCTTTACATATTTTAACATATCGTCCTTCGATATATACACAACAAAAAGAAAATTTGTACATTTGATTCCTCCCAGTCCTACCAATTCCTCCTTTCTAGGGTAATGTCCACTAGGGGTGGGGAGGACAAAGTGAGACATTTAGTCTAAACCAGGGGTCTCCAAACTTTCCAAACAAAGGGTCTGTTTACTGTCCTTCAGAATTTAGGGGGGGGGGGGCGGTATGTGGTCACCGGGGGCTAGAAAATGTCCTGAGCACATCATCAGTGAAAGTAAACATGGCCGCAGTGTTGGTGGTCAGCAGGAGTAGTGCCCAATCATTGGTATTAGTGGTAGAAATGGTGCCCCATTGTTGGTAATAGTGGGAAAAATAGTGCCTTATATCAATGGAGGAATGGTGTCCCAAGGACCAGATGAAGACTAGCAAAGGGCCACATCCGGCCCTCGGGCTGCAGTTTGGAGACCCATGGTCAAAACCATAGTAAGAAGCGAGGTGAAAAAAGAAACAAAATAATGAAAAAAAAGGAGGAGGGTTCTTCCCCTTCAAATTTCACCTCCCATATTATTTTCCTATGTCTGATCATGGGATGACGCTATCCCATTGTCCGGCCTGTTTGGCTACTATCTCACAATATTCCAACCACCCCCTTATTTATAGTCCATTCCCATTCCCTTCCCTATTTCCAATTTTACCTTAAAGCGGATCTCCACCCTAAAGTGAAGATCCGCTGATCCCCTCCGGTGTCACAATTGACACCTTTCAGGGGGGAGGGGGGTGCAGATACCTGTCTAAAGACAGGTATCTGCAACCACTTCCGGCCCGCAGTCTCGGGCAAAAGACGGGTTTTTTGGCGACATCCCGTCGCCCCCCCCTGGGAACTCTCAGCTCCCAGCACACAGCGGGAGCCAATCGCCGGGCGCAGCGCGACTCGCGCATGCGCCGTAGGGAACCGGGCAGTGAAGCCGCAGCGCTTCACTTCCTGGTTCCCTCACCGTGGATTGACCGATCGCTCATCCTCTGCTGCGGACGCCGCTGGACTCCAGGACAGGTAAGTGTCCTAATATTAAAAGTCAGCAGCTGCAGTATTTGTTGCTGCTCATATTTTTTTCTAGTGAACCATCCGCTTTAAGCCTCATACGTACAATTGTTTTTTCCCGACAGAAAAACTGCTATGTTTGCATTTGGTCTGGAAAACCGGCTGTGTGTATGCTCCATAGCAGTTTTCCCGACAGGAAAACTGCGAGCAAAAAAATGAGAACTTGATTCTCTGCGTTTTTTTGCTTGGCAGTTTTCCTATAGGAAACACTGCAGTGGAGCATATACACAGCCTTTTTTTTTTCGACCAATGGTGTCATGGTAGTTTTCCTGTCGGGAAAACCGGCCGTGCGTACAGAGGGCAAATCAACCGAGCAGGTTCTCGGTTTTCCCCTCGGCGAAAGGTGATTCTTTATGACTGTTCTGGAAATATTCAATAATAAAATGTTATGATTAAAAAAAAGAAAAGGATTCTAAGCCTTCCTGAGTCTAAAAGTAAAAAAAATAATAATAATAATTTGGTCGGGTAAACTCTTTAGGTAGGATATATTAAAGAAGCACTATTTTTGCATATCCGCATCCCATGAGCCAAAGTGGAGTTTGATTACCTATATACAGTATAGAGCGTAGAATTGGCCCCTGACTTCTTCTTTGGATACTCCAACAGTGAAATCTCCCTGCCATAATTTCCAGCTCTGCTGCTGTCCACCTAGGACATGGGTGCCCAACCTTTTGAAGAATGAGGGCCACTTAAGCAACTTGGTAACCAATCGCGGACCACAATGAGCAGAGAGGATGGATGACAAACCACGGCTACTCTATAGGCCCTCCGATCCGGCCAGATGGAAGGGGACAAATGTTTTTTGGATTGGAGGTAGGCAGGCGTAAAACGGACATCTGTCGCTCTGTAGAGGTGAATTGAGAGTGCCATTTGGTTGGGCTGATCGTGTGAAAAGGGCCTAAGACTGCTTTTACACTGATGTGCTGCACTTTACCCAGTTGTGTCTATATCGCAGACACAGAACTAGCTGAACTTTGCCATAGACTCCACCTGTGGCAAAAGCCGGCGCTGTAGAGGAAGCATCATGGGCTTATGGGGCTCTGTTCCGCAGCCGATTTCTTCCTCTACCACCAGCTTCATTCACAACACTGATGCTGTGGTATGGTGGATCAACAACCTGCAATTTTTGCATGCCAACCCGCCATTCCAGAGCAGGAGGTCACGGGCCACATCAGAGGGCTCCGCGGGCCACATGTGGCTCCTGGGCCACTTGTTGGCCACCCCTGACCTAGGAGTTTGGGGTCACCTTTCCTAGATGAATTGCCCCTACATTTTTTACAAGTTTGTCCAACATATGGATCATCTAGATCATATTTCAAGGCGTTTTTTTTGTCAATGCCCTTATTTCCTTATAACCTTTCTAGCATCAAGCCCTAAAACTGGTGAATGGAACGTGTACATGTTGGAGTCTAATTTACTCACTCATGTCTCTATTTCATGGTTGTTAAATAATAAATTAACATGTTTAATACACTTTATTGGAAGACTGAATTGAAATAAAATTGAAACAGGAAAAACTACAGCAATTTTGTCATAAGTGAACTGGTTTTTGATTGTAGTTGTTTGGAGCCAATTTCCTTGCAGCAAATTGTTTTTTTTTTTTGATTTTTTTTTTTTAATTCAATTGCTGTGCAATTACGTAAAAAAATAGAATTAAACTTGTAATCACTCTATCAAAATGACACATATATAGTCAGCTTTAGGCTATACTATCTCATGCTGGGCTCAGTTTAAATAAAAGTCATTAATAAAACTGTCATGTGTGCTATAATGTTACAAAAGTGAAAACTAAAGGCTTTGTTAATTAGCATCATCAGCCCCGAGTTCAGGAAGGAGACAGGTCATTTATGGTGGCCTAACAACCCGACACTGGGGAGGCATTTTTACTGTGACAGGAAGAGAATACAAGTGAATAAGAGATGAAAATGAATAAAATAGATAGTGAAGTATCATCCATGTGTTGGAGAGAATGTGGGATGGAGGAAACTCATGCCCATATATGGTGTAACTGCCCCCTGATTCAAGGGAATCAAAGGAAGTATTGGCCCGGATAAAGAGAATTAGTGGATGGGAGGTGAGACAGGACCTCTGGGAATGCTTGTTTCATAGTACGGGGATGTCTAAAAAAAAAAATAGAGACTCATTGGTTCCATATCTATTGAACGGAGCAAAGCAACCACCCTCGGTAGAGGAATGGATAGAGGAGATGGAAAAGACCCGAGTGATGGAGGAACTCTGGGCGCTACATAATAACTATGGGGCAAGATTCAATAAAGTATGGGAGGGATGGAGGAGTTTTAGGGATATGGGAGGAGGGGAGGGGAGATGAGAGGGTAGGAGGAGTTCTGAAGTAACTAGGAAGTATTTTCTATGTGTATTCCCTCCCTCCCTCCCCTCCCTCTCTTTATTTATGTATATTATATATATATATATATATATATATATATATATATATATATATATATATATATATTGTTATGAGCACAATAAGGTGATTGAAAGAATTCCCCTAGATACCTTGGATAGGCATAGGCACTTTAGAGAATCAAGGATAATTGTGTTGCACTTTCGACAACAATGGTAATTTTAAATGCACCCCCGCCCCCCCCCCCCCCCCTATACAATATACATTTATTTATTTATATATTCCCTTCCTTTTTTTTTTTTTTTATTTGTTTATTTATTCTTTTACACATAAGGAACTGAGATAGGCACTTGCACCTTAGAGAAATAAGGAATAATAAGATTTTTCCACATATGTAAATACAAATATATGTATATATCTATTTCTTTTTCTCTCTTTTTTTTTTTTTTTTGGAGGGAACAAAGTTGGTTCCATAAAAGATTTAGATTCGGTATTTGCACCTTAGAGAAATAATTTAGATTTCTCCTTATACAATAATAGCAATATTTTTTTTTTTTTCTTTTCACATAAGAATCTGAGATAGGCACTTGCACTATAGAGAAATAAGGAATAATAAGATTTTTCCACATATGTAAATACAAATTAGGTACACAAGTGAATATGAGCACACATATCCATCCCCTATATGTAAGATTGCACATGGAATAGAAATTTTAGGTTCTTAAAGCGGAGGTTCCACAGCAAATCTTTTTTTATTTTTTTATTGTTGCATTCAATGTATTTTTAGATCACCAATTAGTACTCACGTGTTTGGTGACTTCAAACCTCCCCTGTCTGTTTTCGGGCAAAAGATGAACTTTTAAAATCAGCTATAGGAAGTTTCCATTTTGCTTGTGGGCATTGTGAAGCCCATAAGCACTGACTTCCTGGAAGCGATAGACGGTGTCTTGTCACATTCGACTCCCCATCACAGATTGCACCGGAAGTGACGTTTTGTCGACGCCATCTTGCTACACCCACACCATTGCACAGTAACGATAGAGTGTGAAGGGGCAAGCGGACATCTTGTTACACCCACCAGAGTTTAAGATTTCACAGTTATTTTTAACACAAAACGGAGCGTATGTGCTTAAATACAGTGTTTGGAAATCCGACAGACTGTTTACATTTTTAAAGCAGCAGCAAACCTGCTGACCTCTAATCTAAAGAACGAGCGCTCCCGTCTCATAACTTGCTTCTGAGCATGCACGGATTTTTCACAAAAAATTGAGAGGCTGGGGGCATCCATGTTTAAAACTCGCGGTCTCCTCCTGGTCCCTTCCGTGATAGGCAGACTCAGTTTCCCAGCAGACACTGTGTTCAGAATTCCACCAATCACAGGCGATGAAAAGGTACCCGTGATTGGCGGAACACTGAACACAGTGTCTGCTGGGATGGGTGAGGATGAGAGAACGTTCGTGATAGGCGTTACTCAGCAGGCAGAGTTACGCCTATCACGGAAGGGACCAAGAGGAGACCGCAAGTTTTAAATAATGGACGCCCTCAGCCTCTCAATATGGCCAGGTACACTGACTCGAGTATAAGCTGAGGGGGCATTTTCAGCCCCAAAAAAAGGGCTGAAAATCTTGGCTTATACTCGAGTATATAGGGTAATGAGCTTTATTTCTCTTTGTTTTACCATTCTATATTCCAACTAGGAATCTAAACATAAAGTGATGATCGGAATAAAATTTGTTCAAAGAATACATTTGCCTCCCATATAATAAATGGTAAAGACACAGAAAAATATACAACAGTGTGAACCTGGTCTTCATCTGCATTAAAACCTTTTCAAGAGGAATTTCTTTCTGTGAAAAAAACAAGGTGAAGACTAACAGATAATTTTATATAACCTCCTCTAACTTTATAGCTGATATGTATCAGCAAATTGGCCCAATTATGGGTCAGATCAGGTTTATTTTAAGGGATCACTAATGGAACAAAAACGACCCTTTTGCAATCACGTAGAGTAGACTATTGCGGTAATGTTCACAGATGACATCTATTTATTACTAACATACAGAGGAAGAATATGCATACTCTCTTTTTCTTTTTCTGTTTTTTTTTTTTTTTTTAGATCTTTGCACAATTTTTAGCCAATAGTTGAAAAAAAACAGAAAGGGCCAGATTCAGGTAGAGTTATGCCGGCGTATCAGTGATACACCGGCATAACTCTGGCTTTGCGCCAGCTTATCTGTTTTGTGTATGCATAAAACAAGATACGCCGGGTTGCAGCAAAGATCCGACAGGCGTAATTGTATTACACCGTCGGATCTTAACTGCAAATTTAAAATGGCTGCTGGGGGCATTCCTGCTGATTTACCCCCAAAAATATGTAAATCAGCGAGATAAGCCAATTCACGAACATACGCGGGCCCGACGCAGTGACTTTACGCCATTTCCGTAAGGGTTTTTTCCGGCGTAAAGATAAAGCTGCCAAAAGCAGGCGCATTCTATGTTAAAGCGGAGCTCCACCCAGTATAACAACATTTTACAATGTTGTTTGAAAAAAATAAAAAAATAAAACCTGAAAAAAATAAAAAATAAATACTCACCCGAAATAGCTGTTGCTATGCGGAAGTCCGTAATCTGCCTCTTCCTGATCCGCGGTGTGTTTTCTTCTTCTTCTTCTCCTTGTGAATGGGCGCGCTGCTTCCTGGGAACTGTGTGTGTTCTCAGAGAGCAGCGCGCCCATTCACAAGCCAGCGTGAGACTCGCGCAGACGCAGTAGGAAACGGGCAGTGAAGCCGTACGGCTTCACTGCCTGTTTCCCATATTGTGAATGGCGGCGCGGGACCCGGAGCGATCGTGGGACCGGCATCGGGGGGCCCATCAGCGCGGGCGCCTAGGACAGGTAAGTGTCTTTATTTAAAGTCAGCAGCTACACTGTTAGTAGCTGCTGACTTTAAAAAAAATGTTTACCGTGGCTGGAGCTCCGCTTTAAGTATGGACTTCGAAATTTGAGAATTTTTACGTCGTTTGCGTAACTCGTCCGTGAATGGGGATTTACGTTGATTACGTTCACGTCGAAAACACCGTCATAATTCTGAGCATGCGCACTGGGATTTTTCTATGGTCGGCGCATGCGCAGTATGTTCGGCGCGTGGACATGCCTAATTTAAATAGGAGACGCCCCCTACCCGCCGAATTTGAATTAGGCCCCACAGTTTACGCTACGCCGCTGTAACTTTAACACGCAAGTGCTTTGTGAATACAGCACTTGCGAGTAAAGTTGCGGCGGCGTAACATAATTAAGAAAAGTTACGCCGCCGGAAAGATACGCTTTCCTACCTGAATCTGGCCCATCATTTTTAGTGTATTAAATACAAGTTTTTTTTAAAACCTTTAAATGTTTT
This sequence comes from Rana kukunoris, assembly GCA_029574335.1. NCBI lineage: Eukaryota > Metazoa > Chordata > Amphibia > Anura > Ranidae > Rana > Rana kukunoris. The sequence goes on from CM056060.1 coordinate 141,517,946, forward strand.
GAAGTTTAGATATGGTTATGGTTTTACCTAGCTTGGGCCTATGTAAGTTTCTATGTGGCATACCTGTGGGATGCCGTAGAAGCAGTAGTGTATTTAGGATTTGTGCTGCCCTAGGCATGACTAAACTCATGCACCCCTAATTTAAATATGACTTACCCCTTCCTGTCAAGGCCACACCCCTTTCTGTTTCGGACCCACCCTGAAATTGTTGAGTGGGGACACTAGTTCTTAGGGCCTGGGGGGGGGGATAATGAATTGCCTTAACTTGCATAAATTTCCTTTCATTTCCTGTTTGGTTATGGGGCAGGAAGTAAAGGTAAATCTCTGCAATGGATCGGGGATGGAAAAAAAACTGACTGGGGCTATAACCCTCCCTTACTCTATCCAAAATAGTTTTATATTTATAGTTTGTGCTACACTGTTACACTGAGGTGCCGTACACACGGCAGAGAACCTCGACGGGCAGAACACATCGTTCCGCCCGTCGAGGTTCTCTCCCGGCCGTCGAATTCGGCGACCCGCCCGTCGGGAATGGCAACCAGCCATTCTTCCAGGCGGGCCGTCGAGGAAATAGAGAGCGTGCTCTCTATTTCGGCTCGACGGGCTTCCCGACGGGAAGCTCGCTGAGACCGTACACACGGCCGAGGTCCTCGCTGGAATGTGCATTCCAGCGAGGTTCTCGCTGATTTTCAGCGAGAACCTCGGCCGTGTGTACGGCGCCTTACAGTGTAGCACAAGCCACGGGGAATCTTTCCGTGCTGCCCTCCTGCAAAGTGCTGCCCTAGGCCTGGGCCTTGGTTCGCTTACCTTTTCCTTTGATTTCCCTTCTAAGAGCCAGATTCAGATAGCTTTTAAATTTGCGCCGGCGCATCCTTACGCCGATTCAGAAAGGCATTTACGCCTAAATTTCTGCTTGACCCGACCGATGTAAGTCTTACTACGCCATCGGATCTTTGGTGTATATTTACGCTGGCCGCTAGGTGACGCTTCCGTTGATTTACGCGCCGAATATGTAAATTAGGGAGATAAGCCGATTCACAAACGTACTTGCGGCCGGTGTTGTATTTTACATCGTTTTCTTAAGCGTTAGTCCGACGTAAAGTTACCCCTGCTATATGAGGCGCAGCCAATCTTAAGTATGGACATCGGGACAGCGTCGAATTGTGCGTCGTTTACGTTGTTTGCGTAAATCGTTTGGGAATGGGGCTGGGCATAAATTACTTTCACGTCGTTTACATTGACTACTTGCGACGTGATTTCACGCATGCGCACTGGGATACGTCCACGGACGTCGCATACGCCGTTCCAAAAAAGCGTCAATTACGTGGGGTCATGATAGATTAGCATACAACACGCCTCCTACAACCAAATTTGAATTAGGCGGGCTTACGCCGGACCATATACGCTACATCACCGTAACTAGGCGGGCTTACGCCGGACCATATACGCTACACCACCGTAACTAAGTTACGGTGGCGTAGTGCATCTGAGATACACTACACCCACGGAAAGATACACCAGTCTTTCTGAATTTGGCCCTAAATGTTTTTTCTTTGTCTGAATTTCTCAGGTGTCAGGCGTCCGGCTCAGGTGATGCCTGACGCCTGTTCGCAGGACATAATGACGACTCAATACTGCCGGAAAATACCTACTGGTAGACACCGGTACTACAGCCCGTGGATCTAATAGTGCCACCAGCAGGTGAAATCCTTTATTACAGATCCTGGCTGCAAGAAGACACCCTCTGGTGGACACCGGTAATGCGATCCACGGGACCAAAAGCGACACCAATGGGTGAACCCTTTCCTGACACTTGTGTGGATAAAAAAAATCTGTTTCATGAGTGCTGGGTGAATAAGAAAAATAAATAAAATACCTAAGCATCTATGATCAGCTTTACTCATTTATGTGCATATAAATATTGGGATATGTTCTGAACCTTAAGGCCCTGTACACACGATCAGACCGGTCCAATGAAACTGGTCCGACGGATCGTTTTCATTGGACCACGCTGACGTGGTCTGATGGTCTGATGTGCGTACACACTATCGGACCAAAAATCCAATCGGGCCAGAACGCGGTGACGTAGAACACAATGACGTGCTAAAAAAACGAAGTTCAATGCTTCCAAGCATGCGTCGACTTGATTCTGAGCATGCACAGGTTTTTAGTCTGATGCTTTTGTGTACTAACTATAGTTTTTATCCAACGGACAGGTGTCTATCTGACAGATTTTAAAGCAAGTTTTACAATTTTGGTCCGACGGACAACATTCAGATGGGCTGTACACACCATCGAATTGGTCCGATGAATCTGGTCTTAAGTGTGTACGCGTAATGTAAATTGAAGTGCCACGCCACTGCTAAAACGTCCAGATATTACTTTATTCCAATAAAAGTCAAGGGGACAACCCAAAGAGTAGTCGGTCCAGGATTTTATTGGAACAAAGTCATATATGGACCCTTTAGCAGTGATGTGGCTCTTCTGTATTTCACTTTTGTTATACTAGAAACCAAGAAGAACGAGAAAATCTTCTGGTCACCTATTTGCACCAACATCAATACTTTAAGATAGCAATACGAAGAAGATACAGGTCCAGCGTCACTTCTGCACCTTCATGAAAAAAACTGTGAAACATCTTCAACATAACAGAACAAGTCAAGACAATCCAAAGAGTAGTCAATGCATTTCAGGACTTCATTGCAATAAAGTTGTATCTTGACCTTTTAGCAATGGTGTGGTGCTTCAGTATTACATTTACACTACAAGCCAAGGAGACCATGGAGATCCTCTGGTCGCCTACTTGCATCAACATCAATACTTTAAGATAGCAATGCCAATAAGATAACCTTAGGGCAGGCATGTCCAAAGTCCGGCCCGTGTTCCGGTTTTGAACTGCCCGCCTGGTTGTTTGGAAATATATATATTTGTGGCCCCCGACGATCTCCCAGTGCCAGGGCCTCAAGGGTTGTACAGTATATGCCTTGGAGGACAGGGAGAAGGCGGGACGAGCGCTGTACACACACACAAGAATTTCCTGTTTACGGACAGCCTCTGTAATAGGAAGTCCTGTCTCCAGCACTGCCATTGGATATCTGTTCTGTCCATCAAAGGAGGCAGTGTAAACAGGAGATTCTCCTGTAGATAATCTTTGGCGCTTGTTGGTGCATTCCTGGCAATGGTGCTGCATTCCTGGCAATGGTAAGTGCAATCCTGGCAATGGTAAGTGCATTTCTGGCAATGATAAGTGCATCCCTGGCCATGGTGAGTGCATTCCTGGCAATGGTGAGTGCATTCCTGGCAATGGTGCAGCATTCCTGGCAATGGTGAGTGCATTCCTGGCAATGGTAACTGTGGGCAGTGTATTAGTGCTCAAACAAACACACTGAGGCCGCGTACACACGACCGGTTTTCTTGGCAGAATTCAGCAAGAAACTCGATGGGAGATGTATTCTGCTGAGGAAACCGGTCATGTGTACACTTTTCGCTGAGAAACCCGTCTAGGAACTCGTCGAGCCAAAAAGAGAGCATGTTCTCTATTTCCTCGATGGGCAATGGGAAAACTTGGCTTGACGAGTTTTTTGACTGCTGAACAAGGAACTCGACTGGGAAAACAATGTGTTTCGTCCGACGAGTCTCTCGGTCGTGTGTACACGGTCTCAGACAACATTTTTATGGTTCAAAGAATGTCAGGCAAAATGGTCGGCCCTCACGCATGTTCACTTCATCAAATCTGGCCCTCTTTGAAAAAAGTTTGGACACCCCTGCCTTAGGGGGTCCAGAGCTTCTTCACTTTCCTAAAAAAGGAAAAAAAACGCCAGCAGAATGGCACGGCTGGGCACATCAACGTATATATACGTTGGTTCTAGTACCCAGCCGTGGGTCACGGGCGCGCGCCCGCGGCGCGCTCCCGTGACCCGGTCCGAAGCTCCGGGACCGGGACCGCGGGACTCACGGACCCGATCGCCGCTGGAGTGTAGCGATCGGTCCCCGGAGCTGAAGAACGGGGAGAGCCGTGTGTAAACACGGCTTCCCCGTGCTTCACTGTGGCCGCAGCATCGATCACGTCATCCCTGTTATAGGGGGACGTGATCGATGACGTCACACCTACAGCCACACCCCCTACAGTTGTAAACACACACAGGGAACACACAAATCCTACAGCGCCACCTTGTGGTTAACTCCCAAACTGCAACTGTCATTTTCACAGTAAACAATGCAATTTAAATGCATTTTTTGGTGTGAAAATGACAATTGTCCCAAAAATGTGTCAAAATTGTCCGAAGTGTCCGCCATAATGTCGCAGTCACGAAAACAATCGCTGATCGCCGCTATTAGTAGTAAAAAAAAAAAATAATAATAAAAATGCAATAAAACTATCCCTTATTTTGTAAACGCTATAAATTTTGCGAAAACCAACCGATAAACGCTTATTGCGATTTTTTTACCAAAAATAGGTAGAAGAGTACGTATCGGCCTAAACTGAAGAAAAAAAAATATATGTATTTTGGGGGGATATTTATTATAACAAAAAGTAAAAAATATTGCATTTTTTTCAAAATTGTCGCTCTATTTTTGTTTATAGCGCAAAAAATAAAAACCGCAGAGGTGATCAAATACCACCAAAAGAAAGCTCTATTTGTGGGGGAAAAAGGACACCAATTTTGTTTGGGAGCCACGTCGCACGACCGCGCAATTGTCAGTTAAAACTACGCAGTGCCGAATCGCAAAAAGGGGCCAGGTCCTTTAGCAGCATTTTGGTCCGGGTCTTAAGTGGTTAAAGAAGATGGCTTTTTCTTTTTTTGCAAAGTGTCCCTCTTTTTCTTTTTAATGTCAGAGATCGTGAATCAGTCTTTAAAAACACTTATTTAAGTCAAAATTCTTTATTTATTTCATGGATTGCTCCATAATTAGCAGCATACATATAGAAGTTCCTTACGCCATCATGCATTATGTATTTTTCAATGCATACATTTTTCTAGATGAAAGGAGAGATGGCATCAGTATTCCAGAACTCATACTACAGTTTCATTACAACAATTATCCCAGCCAGCAAAGTTGATCCTCATTAGCTGAGATTTCCTCTTTGTTGGGCCAGAGTAACAAGACTCGTGAGGATTTGGTGTGAGCATCTGAAATGCATAAACAGTTAGAATTCTGCATATGATTCTGTACCTCTGAGTATAAAAGTCAACCAACTACATATGCATACAAAGAGAATGTCAAAAAAATGTTTAACTCTCATTTTAAATGTGCCCTATATTGTTCTATTCACATTGAAATGGGGTCTTCAGTTAAAGCCCAAACCTTTTTTTTTCTCTCTTTTTTTTTAATAGAGTAGGGAATGGTAAAAACAGGGTATTTTCTGCCATTTGTGTTCCATTGGGGGAATTGTTTCCAAGACACATTTGGAAGTAATAGTGGAACATTGAAGCGGGGTCTCCATTTAAAGCCCAAACTTATTTTATTTATTTTTGCCTAAAGGGATTGTAAAGGAATGTTTTCCCCCCCCTAAATAGATTCCTTTACCTCAGTGCAGTCCTCCTTCACTTACCTCATCCTTCCATTTTGCTTTTAAATGTCCTTATTTCTTCTGAGAAATCCTCACTTCCTGTTCTTCTGTCTGTAACTCCACACAGTAATGCAAGGCTTTCTCCCTGGCGTGGAAAAAGCCTCTTGAGGGGGCGAGCAGGAGAGTCAGGACACTCTCTACTTTGCAGATAGAGAAAGGAGCTGTGTGTTAGTGGGCGTCCTGACACTCATGCTCCACTATTACTTCCAAATGTGTCTTGGAAACAATTCCCCCAATGGAACACAAATGGCAGAAAATACCCTGTTTTTACCATTTCCTACTCTATTAAAAAAAAAAGAGAAAAAAAAAAAGGTTTGGGCCCCACACCAGGGAGAAATCCTTGCATTACTGTGTGGAGTTACAGACAGTAGAACGGGAAGTGAGGATTTCTCAGAAGAAATAAGGACATTTAAAAGCAAAATGGAAGGATGAGGTGAGTGAAGGAGGACTGCACTAAGGTAAAGGAAGATATTTAGGGAAAACATTTCCTTTACAACCCCTTTAAGCATTTTCTTAATCATAACCTCCATTGTAAATACCCAGGTTTGTGACAGGTACCCTTTTTTCATTTTATCACTGATTTCCTCCATCTAAATTCTAACCTTCTAATTGCTACTCCACAGAGGGAAATAATAACATTTTGCAGTGTAAATAAAATTATTATATTTCTACCTCCTGCTCTTGGTTTCACTGATGAAATATTGATTTATTATTTGCCTTTGTTTGGGCAAAGTCATTTAAATTGTTTATGATACAGTTAGTTGGCTTTTACATATCTTTTGAACCGAAGGAAATTGATCAGCCTTCAGCTGCAGAATGAAAACTTCTCCAAAATTCTATTTCCCCGTCTTTGGGAGCTGATAGATGAGGAAATCATAGGAGCACTTAGCAAAATATGCCAGGCCCAGCAAATTAACCTTATATGAAATCGTGGTTGTACGTGCATTCTGTTTATTTGTGTCTCTCATTAGAAATCTTTGTTCTTCTTCAAGTGAACTTTCATGTGGATAGAAGATGCTACCTGGAAAAAAAAGGTGTTAAATGCTTACCCTTTAAAGTGGTTGTAAACCCATTACAACCACTTCAACCTACAGGTAAGCCTAGATTAAGGCTAACCTGTACCTGTAGGTGTAACAAATATCTCCCAAACCTAAAACGTTTAGGAGATATTTGCAGAAAATACCGGCACCAATGTCTACGGCGCATCTAATGGGGATCATGCCTTTAGTGGTGGCACCCGTGCTCATGTGCAGGAGTGACATCATCGCTCCACCGGTCAGTCACAGCCCCGGAGCAGCGATATCCGGAAGTCACTCCTAGTAACATGGTGGCAAAAGAAGGAGGTCACCCAGGACCGCTGCGGGGGCTTCGATCTCAAGTATGTAATTCATATTATGCCTTTCTCTTGCAGGTTTTTTTTTTTTTAAGAAATGTTTTAGAGGATTTACTTCCTCTTTAAGGGGGATCAGGCAATCATTCAAGTAAGCATGTCCCCTTTTGCATTCCTTGGCTTTTCCCATTTATTCCTATGTCAATGCAGGGTGTGGAGGCTAGTGAAAGGAAACATTCAATGCAGAAGGGAACCTCAATACTGCAAAGCCTCAAAATAAAGCTGGAATCAAGAACATGGGAAGGACTAGGCAATGGTTCATGTAAGCAGGACCCCTTTGCATTCCTTGGTGTAACAAAGTCTTTAGCCTCTTCCAGTCTAATGAGAACCTCCAAGGCCAAAGATAGCTGGCTTTCTTCAAGATGTGAAAGTCATTGGACGCCAGACACTTCTTGGATGTAAAATAGGTTTTATATCTCTTTTTGTGTTTTTGGGCAGTGGCGGTGTGTCCATAGAGGGCCGCACCCTCTCTCCTGCATCGCCACTGAAAAACAATACATAGATGCATACATTGCATGAACCTATGTATTGTTTCCAATGCCCAGTATTCAGATGGCTGGCCCCCTAGCGAGCGCCGGCCATCTAAATAACGGCAGCTGGTTGGCTGTGGAAGTGTCTATCAGAGCCAGCCTGAGGGCTGTAATCATCTTCCAAATAGTTAACCAGGGGACGCACAGGGGGCGCATTCCTTGGTTAACACTGACACGCATCTCAGACAATCAGGTTCACAGGATCTGGTTACCGGTAACCTGATTGGCTGAAGTGACATCGAGGGCGGGACTACTTCGAGGGATTGTGGAGGAGGATCCGAGGATGGCTGACTGAGAAAGGTAACTGACACAGCCACCCCTCCAGGCCAATCTGATGCCCCCAAAAAAGGCTGCCACAGCACTGCTTTACTCACTGACAGTACTTGTCCTGGACGGGAATGCCTGGAGGAGCACAATCCCCACCCCCTGTTTGTGATTGGAGAAATCATAAATGCCGCCTCTCATGTCCAATCGCTGTGCTGTGATTCGTTACAGCACAAGCTGATTTTTGGGAAGGGAGGGTGCCCCTGAATTGTAGTTTGGAAATGTGGTCATCCTACTATACATGCCCTTTAAATATAACAGATAACAAAGGACAAAGAGTCGGCTATACAATATACTTGTCCTTGTCTTCACCAATAAGGTTCTTGCTGCATTTTAGCGAGCCTATTTCTTTTAGATTACTGCCTTGTGTCTTTAAGCTCACTGTCCCACAGCTGTTTTCCTCCTTGCTTCTATTTTTATCTCATAAAATCACAGCTCCGTCCTCTACGGGTATATCTAGAAACTACCTTCAAGGGCATAATGATACTTTGGTAATATACTTTAGCAAAACAGTGTACTGCACCTAAAAGGAATAGCCCTAAAGCAGATGGATGACTTCAATTATAGCAAGCCTATGGTAAGCAAATAGAGGCAGAAAACACTTAAGAGAGCTGTACGACTCAACAAATAGTGCGGACAACCTTCACAGCCTTGGCTAAAGGTTTGGCAAAAGTGCAATATTTACCCAACGCTCCAAAGTTTCAGATGAGCTATTACTCAGGATGAGGTTTCAGTTGAGTTAACAAGGCACTGCCATGTTTGAGTTTAAGTAAATTTATTTTTATGAAATTTTGCATTACATCTGTCAAGGCTGAGAGACTCGCTGTAACTGATTCCATAAAGTAGGTAATGGCTAGAGAGAATCCTATCAAAAATGCATTTTGTGTGTTTTTTCCGTAAATTGAAGGAGAATTTATGGTACCAGTAGGCAGAGCAATGTAGTACACATGTACATTGTTTGAGAAAGTGACAGCTGGGATAAAATTGGCTTTTGCTGGTTAATTTTTTTTGCGAACAGTAAGAGTTGTTGCAACAAAAGGAACATGGAAAAAAAGAATTATGAAACAAGCTAAAGGCTGGCATAAGTGAGGTTGAGTGTTAAAGAAGTTTTACTTCAATTTGTAACATGTTCTCTTCCCCAGGTGACAAAATACATCTTTCTATGTGAGTCTTATGCCTTGTACACACGCTCAGAATTTCCGATGAAAAAAGTCCAACAGACTTTTTTCATCGGCTATTCCGACCGCGTGAATGCCCCATCGGAGTTTTTCCTTCGGAAATTCCAACAGACTAACAAAGAAAACATTCTTTGTAAGTCTGTATGGAACTCCGACGGAGAAAAAAACATGCATGCTCAGAATCAAGTCAATGCATGCTCGCAAGCATTGTACTTCATTTTTCTCGGCTCATCGTAGTGTTGTACGTCACCGCGTTCTTAACGGTCGGAATTTAGTGTGACAATGTGTATACAAGACAGCTTGAACAGAATGTTGGAAAAATCAGAGTTTATCCCGATGGAAATTCCGATCATGTGTACAAGGCATAAGGCTACTAGTGAGGTTGGACAGGTCAACCCTCCTTCCTCCACGACCATCCAAAACCGCAGCTAGCAAGGTGATGGCTGCTGTGACAAATGGCACTTTTCAAGCCCTGCATGACCCTGCAAAATATGTTAGACAATATTTAACTCTTTGGCTGGCAGTGTCTTTGATCTTTGCTCTCTTGAAGATCTACCATGGTTTTGGAGTCTTCAGCATTCGTCATCATCACACTTATGCCTGGTCTCCCGCTGCACTATGTGTTTTCATCCATGAGCCCATGTGATCTTGTGATCTGCTCCCATCTTGAAGGGCTTACCTCTGAGTGGCCATTCTCCAGGTCCAAACACTGTGTCAGATCACCTGAAGCCAGGTGACAGATACACTCCGTAGGAGTGCACCACTAAGGTAGTGGACCCTAGGACTGACTACTGAGGATGGAACTCTGGAAGATTCAGGAAGGCAGGTCCGCTGGAGTACCAACACAGATCCACTTGGGAACTAGAGCATAGATTGCCCAGGGCGCAGCATAGATTGCCCAGCAGGTGTTCACCAGAGCCTTTAGTGGTGAGGATGGACTGCTCTTAGTCTGAGTCTGAGTCTCACAGTCTGAAGCAGTGATTGCTGGTTTGGGGCTTAGAAACCCCAAATGTGTTTATGGGTCCTCCAGTTCCCAGAGTCTGTGTGTTTTGGGGAAACATCAACTTGAATCTGAAGCAAGACCACTCCACGGGTCCCTGAGGCACACACCACCCAAACAGTAGTGTTCCCTTAAAAGCCAAGGCCCGTAGTCAGTGGGTAGGAGGCTTGCCTGTAATCCCCTCCAAAAGCCTCTGTCCCAGTTTGGCCTGTCACAAACATTTTCATTTGCTCTATCCAGCATATACCCATAGTCAGCATATATATATTGAATCAGTTGCACTACCCAGCTAATGCCCCGTACACATGATCTGAATTTTCGATGGAAAAAGTCAGACAGACCTTTCCTATCGTAAATGCCCCATCTGACTTTTTTGATCGTAAATTCCGAGGAATTCCGTCGGAGTTTAGATAGAGAACATGTTCTCTTTTACTCCGAAGGAATTCCGTCGGAATTCAGATGAGATTTTGGCTGGTCAAAAGTCCAACCGTGTGTACGGGGCATTATACCCAATATCAGTTGCACTATCCAGCGCATTCCCATTATCAGCATTACTATTTAGCATATGCCGATTACCAGATGCACAATCCAGCACATTCCGATAATCAGGTTAACTATTTAGCGTATGCCCATTATCAGTTGAACTATCCAGAATTTTACCCAATATCAGCTGCAGTATCCAGCATATACCTATTATCAATTGCACTATTCAGCGTATATACCCATTATGATTTACATTATTCAGCATAAACTGTACTCATTATCACTTGCACTATGTAGCACATGCCTATTATCCTGTTCACTATCCACCATATACCCATTATTAATTGCACTATACAGCATATACCTATTATCAATTACATTATTCAGCATATACACAATATTATTTGCACTATTCAGCATACACCTATTGTAAATTACATTATTCAACATACTCTATAGATCAGGGGTCTCCAAACTTTCTAAACAAAGGGCCAGTTTACTGTCCTTCAGACTTAAGGGGGGCCGGACCATCGGTACAAAATGTCCCTGCATCAGTGGGAGTTAACAATTCCCCATTATTGGTCTCAGCGGGAGGAACCGTACCACTTTACTGGTGTAATTTAGAGGATGTGTGTCCCATTCTTGGTGTTTTTGGGAGGACTTGTACACCATCATTGGTGTCATTGGGAGGAATTGTGCCCAATCATTGGTGTCATTGGGAGGAATTAAGCCCCATCATAGGTGTGATTGGGAGAAATTGAGTCACATCATTGGTGTCATTGCGAGAAATTAAGCCTCATCATTGGGAGGAATCGTGCCCCATCATTGGTGTCATTGGGAGAAATTGAGCTCCATCATTGGGAGGAATTGTGTCCCATCATGGGTGTCATTGGGAGAAATCGAGGAGGAATTGTGCCCCATCATTAGCGTCATTGGGAGGAATTGTGCCCCATCATTGGTGTCATTGGGGGAAATTGAGCCCCATCACTGGTTTCACTGGGAGAAATTGGTAGGAACTTCGCCCCATCATTGATGTATTTGGTGGAAAAATAGTGCCCCAAGGGCCGGATAAAAGCCAGCAAAGGGCCACATATGGCCCCAGGGCCGCAGTTTGGAGACCACTGGTATAGATAAATAACCTGCTGCACTATCCAACAAAGACCCATTATTAGTTTTATTATTCAGTGTACTGTATACCCATTATCAGTTACACTATGCACCATATACCCCATATTAGTTACAATAGCCATAATATACCCATTATCAGAAGAAAAAATATCCAGCATTATATCCAATATCAATTGTAGTATCAAGCATGTGCCCATGCTCAGCTGTTGTATCCAACATTACCCATTATCAGTTGAACTACCAAGCTTCCAAATACAAGTGTTCTAAGCAGGGCCGGCCTTTGGGGTGTGCGAGCTGTGCGGCCGCACAGGGCGCCATGGGCAACAGGGGCGCCGTGCGGCCATCACAGCTTGCAGAATGTGAGTAGGGTTGCCACCTCATCCCTTTAAAACAGAACACATATGAATTACACAGGTTCTGAGGCTCATGCTAATGCAGATTAGGCACCAAGTGAGTTTAATTACCACCATAATCTGCCACAGAACCTGTGTAATTCATATGTGTTCTGTTTTAAAGGGATGAGGCGGCAACCCTAAATGTGAGTCACAGTCAGCCAGTCACAGACTGGGTGAAGAGCAACGCATCGGTTGCGGCAACTGAAAAGAAAAGTGACTGCTGCCTGCCCCGACAGGCACACTGCGCATGCGCCGCCACCACTGCTCGGGAAAGCCATAAAAGGCTCAGCTTTTCTCGGGCAGACGGTGCATGCGCAGTGGTGTCTAAGCACCAGGCGGCGCCATTTTTAAATGCAAAGCCGCACCATCCACCGAAAGGTAATTCAGTTTAGGTGACCAGGGGGCTAGGGGTGAAGATGGGGGGGGGCGCCACAGGATTAGTTTGCATAGGGCGCCTGAACACCTAAGGCCGGCCCTGGTTCTAAGGAGAAGTCACATTCAAAGAAAATATCCAACCTTCATAAAAAATTTGCAAGCATGATATCCAGATGCACAAAGCAAATGCTGGGTTAACAGGCAGAGCAGGTCAGCGGCTATGTTCTGTTCCCTGAGTAAATTTAAAATCCAGATTTTCACTGCCTGGATTGAACATTTAAATAAGACTGATTCTTCTGGAAGGAGTCCAGGATAAAAGGATGGGAGCTCTTTTTCTCTTCATACCCTGTAATGTGGGGTTAACATCAGAAGAAACTTTGCAGAAATATGTTATTTCTCTTGTGTCTCGTGGCTTAATAATAAAACTGGATTTCTTGAATATTTAGACACCATAATAAGTTGGAAATATTATGGGAGGCATTCATTGACACCGGCCACCTTTCCATCTTCCTCTAAGAAGGTTAAATTAACCATAAATCTGGGTTTAATGCCTCCACTCTGATGGTTCAATAGATACAAAATATTATTAGTAGACACAGTTTTTGAAAAGTTACAGCTATAAAGCTGTAGGTAATAGGTTCTAGACACATTCGTTGCTGCATTCCTGTTATATAGGGGGCATTTATTTCTGTCTTGACTTTTCACCAGAGATGTTATAAAATTGATAAAAGAGGTTAATGAAGCATTGTTGGAAGTCCCTCAGCTTACTCACACAGAATGAGGAAAAGGAGATAAAAAAATAATGCAATCTCTACACATATACACAGTGGTTGGGGTCATGAGCAGGCTGGAAATGTAACTACTGAGGGCAAATTCTTGGGCCCCTTTCACACGGGGGATCGTTCACGTCGGTCTGTCAGTTATTTAGGCGGACCTGACATGCCCGCTGACATCCGATCTGCTCCGATACGCTAAATTCAGATGGATGGAAACCCTATTTTCCACCCATCTGGCGGATTGGATCATATGAAAATGCACAGGAGGTCCGTTTTCATCTGATCCCCCATAGAGGAGAGCAGCACTCTGACAGGTCGGTCCCTGCACAGTGTGCAGAGACAGAGCTGTCACCTGCCTGCTCAGCGGGGATCAACGGAGCAATCCCTGCAGAGAAAAGCAGAGTCCGTACACGGACACGTCCATGTGAAAGAGCCCTTGGACTGCCATGAGATATACTATATGGCCATGGATGTCGGAAATCCTTTAAATTATTGAGTTCAGGTGTTTCTAAAAGTACTGTGACTGGTTTAGTAAACAAATACATTTTAGACAATTGGATGCTCCAAAGGCAGTAGTTTCTGGAAGGTCCATTCCCATTATAGCCTGACTGCCCCCATGGTTTGATGAGTTTGGTGTAGAGAAATTGTGATGGAACGATCCAGCACTCAGCTTGGATGCCTCCATCAAGCAGGGCTGTCTTAATGAGAGGGCACACCTGGACACTGCCCAGGGGCCCCAGCGCCATGGGGGGCCCCTGCCCTTTCCCCAAAGCAGCTGGTCCTTGAGCCCGGGCTACACCTCAGGTATCCCCCCAGCACTCTGACCCCTCTACAACCCACATATCCCCCCAGCACTCTGACCACTCTACACCCCAGATATCCCCCCAGCACTGTGACCCCTCGACACCCTAGAAAACCTGAGCCTCCTACCTACTCGATTTCTGTTTACCTGCACTGTCTCCATTGTAGGGGGCTCAGAGCATTACTTTGCCCAGGGGCCCATGATGCTATTAAGACGGTCCTGCAATCAAGATACAGCTTCCTCCAGTCTGGAACTAGGAACCAGGTATTATAGCATATTGCACCCAAAATACTAGCTTAGGTCCAAACACGGAGGCCAGTAGCTATAGCAATAGAGAGACTCCCACTGACCAGCTGGAAAAATACACAAGGGGCTCACCTAAGGTGTATGGTCTAAGCACTAACCATTATTCACCAAAGCTCCTCATGTTTGAGAGTAGTTTTGCTGCATGTTAGTACCAGGTCACCTTCCTCAGGATCACCCCACCTGGAGATGAGCAAGCCGGGTTCCAGTAGCAGAGATAACAGGTGGGATCAAGCAAAAGTTTACTCAATAAACCAGCCAAAGGCCGGTAACAATTGGTTGCAGCGTGGGATCAAGCAGAACAAACCAAGGTGAGTAACGAGTAGTAGTGAAGATAAGGACATCTGCAGGTACGCAAAGGAGCAAGATATTGGCTGGAGAAAGCACAATAATCTGGAAAACAGGAAATGCAAATGCATGGATTAAATAGGAAGTTCATGGGAGGAGCAAAGGCTTCAAAGTTCAAAAGAAAAAAGACACGGGTAAGGTTGTCTAAGGTGTTAGGCAGGGAAAGGTCTAGCATCCTGGGTGGCTCAGCAAGAGTTTCAGATCCTGGTCCGTCTACACTAACATTAGTGGTTAGTGTAGCTGTAAGCCCTTATGTTGGTGGTCAATGGAAAACTGCTTTCTTTAATTGATGGTCATTTTAGATGGGAGGTCAATTCTTCATTGCTCACTGCTCAATCAACCCCTAGAAACCTGGTTGAGATAGGCTGCTTTAAACGGATGTCTATTATAGTTAACTTATTTACTTTACTTTACTTTAATCATGTGTAGAATTGGTCAACAGACTTATGCCTCGTACACACAATCACTTTTTGTGATGAAATTTTTTTTAATTTTTCTTCATGAAAAAAACGACATTTTTCAAACTTCATTTTCAAAAATGACGTTGCGTAATCATCATCATTTTTGGAAAATGATGAACAAAACGACGGCACTCTAAACGGGAAGTTCTATTTGCCTTGAGGCTGCTTTTAGCTGGTTACTTGTTAGTAAAAGACGATTCCTGCTTTTTTTGTCTGTTACAGCGTGATGAATGTGATTACTCCATTATGAATGGTAGTTTTACCTCCCGCCTCCTAAACTTGCTTCTGGGCATGTGCAGGTTTAAATTGTCATTTTTTACGTCGTTTTGCCCACACACGATCATTTTTTATGACACAAAAAATGACATTTTAAAAAATGACATCAAAAATTCGAGCATGTTCAAATTTTTTTTTGCTCGTTTTTCAGAAGACATAAAATTACGTTTTGCCCACACACGATCATTTTAACCACTTAAGGACCACCTACTGCACATAGACTATATACAATCCAATATACGTCATCAGAATGGCACGGCTGGGCACATCAACGTATATATTCGTTGATTTTAGTACCCAGCCGTCCCTGGAGCTGAAGAACGGGGAGAGCCGTGTGGAAACGCGGCTTCCCCGTGCTTCTCTGTGGCCGCAGCATCGATCGCGTTATAGGGGGACGCGATCGATGACGTCACACCTACAGCCACACCACCCTACAGTTGTAAACACACACACAGGGAACACTCAAAGTCACAGCGCCCCCTGTGGTTAACTCCCAAACTGCAACTGTCATTTCCACAGTAAACAATGCAATTTAAATGCATTTTTTGCTGTGAAAATTACAATTGTCCCAAAAATGTGTCAAAATTGTCCGAAGTGTCCGCCATAATGTCACAGTCACGAAAAAAATCGATGATCGCCGCTATTAGTAGTAAAAAAAATTTTTTTTTATAAAAATGCAATAAAACTATCCCTTATTTTGTAAACGCTATAAATTTTGCGAAAACCAACCGATAAACGCTTATTGTGATTTTTTTTACCAAAAATATGTAGAAGAATACGTATCGGCCTAAACTGAGGAAAAAAAATGTTTTTTATATATTTTTGGGGGATATTTATTATAGCAAAAAGTAAAAAATATTGCATTTTTTTTTAAATTGTCGCTCTATTTTTGTTTAAAGCGCAAAAAATAAAAACCGCAGAGGTGATCAAATACCACCAAAAGAAAGCTCTATTTGTAAGGAAAAAAGGACGCCAATTTTGTTTGGAAGCCACGTCGCACGACCGCGCAATTGTCAGTTAAAGCGACGCAGTGCCGAATCGCAAAAAGGGGCAAGGTCCTTTACCTGCATTTTGGTCCGGGTCTTAGGTGGTTAAATTACATTTTTAAAAATGTCATTTTTTTTCATCACAAAAAGTGATCGTGTGTACGCGGCATTAGGCCTGGATTCATAGCCAATGGCGCATCTTTGTGCGGGCGTAGCGTATCTTCTTTACGTTACGCCGGTGCAGCGTTAAGAGGCAAGCATGCTATTCACAAAGAATATGCGCTCAACGTTGCGCCGGCGTAGCGTATAGTTGTCGGCGTAAGCCAACGTAAGTCAAAGTAGCTGGAAGTGGGCGAGATATATTAAAATGAAGCGTGACCCATGCAAATGATGGGCTGAGCTTCAAAAAACTAACTGTGCATGCGTCGTCTCTTGGATGCATCCCAGTGCGCATGCTCACAGTCACGTCGAAATAGCTGCCTAAGATAAGTCGAATCACTGCCTACGACGTGAACGTAACCTACGTACAGCCCTATTCATGCAGTACTACGTAAATGACGTAAAATACGACGGCTGTTCCCTGGTCCATACCTTTGAATGGGTTGCACCTCCTATATGAGGAATAATTTTACGCCGTATGTAACCCTTACGCAAAACGCTTAAACATGCTCCGGGCGCAAGTACGTTTCTGAATCGTATCTTACTCATTTGCATATTTAACATGGGTACGCCAAATGCGTCCAGCGTAACTATGCGCCCACGATTTTTCTACGTATCTATCTTTGTGAATCAGCGCAGAAATGCGACGGCGCACATTTGTACTTACGACGGCGTATCTTTAGATACGTCGGCGTAAGTCCAACGTGAATCCGGGCCTTACTTAGTTTACCAGAGGTATTGACAACACATCATAAACTCTAAATTGATGTTGTAAATTGTGTAATTTTTGGCTCTATTTTAATCTCTAAATATTCAGAGCACTTTGAGTTGTACTAAGCCTACAAAACTCTTCAGGAAATTCTAATAGGACACACAGTGTGCCCGAAACATAATAGTAATTCCGGTAAATTGAAAGAAACAGATTTAGGAATTCAAGGGAAGATCGATAACATAATTAGGAGATCAATTTACACTGTTATTTGTCTGTCACTTGTTAAACACTTGCGACAGTATCAGACAAAGCATTCACTCTCTCTCTTCCCGCCTTGCCTACCTTCCCTACTGTTTCTTTGCAGCTAGTCCTTAGTGTTTCAGTGTATTTCATACAATTCTGCAGCCTTATAATGATACAGTATGTGAGACTCTAACGTTTAAGGCCACGTACACACGATCAGGCATCTGACGAGAACGGTCTGAAGGACCAGTTTCATCGGTTAACCGACGAAGCCGTCTGACGGTCTGATGTGCCTACACACCATCGGTAAAAAAAAACAAC
This sequence comes from Rana kukunoris, assembly GCA_029574335.1. Taxonomy (NCBI): domain Eukaryota; kingdom Metazoa; phylum Chordata; class Amphibia; order Anura; family Ranidae; genus Rana; species Rana kukunoris. Next base: position 141,535,708 of record CM056060.1, read on the forward strand.
CGTGTCAGAACGTGGTGACATAAAACACGTGACGTGCTGAAAAAAACGAAGTTCAATGCTTCCAATCATGCGTCAACTTGATTCTGAGCATGCGCGGCCTTTTGACCGATGCCTTTGCATACTAACGATCGGTTTTGACCCATCGGTCAGGCGTCCATCGGTTCAATTTTAAAGCAAGTTCTCTGTTTTTGGACCGAAGGACAACTGACCGATGGGGCCTACATACGATCGGTTTGGACCGAAGAAACTGAACTTCAGTCCGTTTTCATCGGTTTTGATTGATCGTGTGTACGCAGCCTAAGGGTCTGTGTTACAGGGCTTTTGTTCATTTCAAGGGGGGTTTGCACTCTCGTAAATCCTACTTGAAGCAGGTCAGAGGAGGCCAACTGCAAGTCCGGTGCACCCTCCAATTCTAAGGAATTCAGGAACATTTCAAACTGACGTCAATGTTGCCATCAACAATAGCCGCTATCTAAAGGCCATCATAAGTAATTTGCTAAAAATAACGACCAGAAGTCTTTGAAGTTCTTGCTTCCACTCGTTGCCGTCCAAAGTCATAATGCTGAAAAAAACGCTGAAGGAGACTCAACTGACTGACGTCAGTGTTGCCATTGACAACAGCCTCTATCAAAAGGCCATCATAAGTAATTCGCTAGAAATAACAACCAGAAGTCTTTGAAGTTCTTGCTTCCACTCGTTGCCGTCCAAAGTCATAATGGCGAAAGAAAGGCTGAAGGAGACTCAAAGGTTGAGAAGTCCAAAGCAAAGGATAAGCCACAAAGGAGATCTGCCCGACTATATTCTAAACCAGCCCCACCTAAACGAGAGCCAAAAGCCAAGAAGGCAGCTGCTCCAAAGAAACCTGACAAAGCTCCCAAAGGCAAGAAAGACAAGGAAGACTCTGGAAAAGAACAGAGAAACAAAGTTCGACCAAGCACAGAAAGTAGAGGCATCTGCTGATGCCAAGTAAACTGTGTGAATTTTGATAATTGTTTACTTCTGGTGAGTGTACAGTTTGAAATAATTGTTTTTATCAAGTTTTATAACAATGCAGAACTTTGTTTTACTTTTTATTTTAAGCTGTGTTTGGCAAATGCTTTGTGGGTTTTAATGGGCAGGGTGTGACGTGACGGTGTGATCTTCACTCATTTAACAGCTACATTAGGCCCCTGTGTTTTTACTCCTTTCATTAAATTGGCATAATTTAAAAGTAAGGCTATCAAACACAGACTCGTAAAACCTAAGTTTAGGTGTATTTGTTTAACCGATTGCCGACCGAATACTGTATATATATATATATATGGTGGCAAAGCGGCTCCTCTGCACAGGATCACGTACTTGTACGTGATCCTGCACTTCATGGTCTGGGCCGCACGCGCGAGCCACCTGCAACCCCCTTGGACACAGCAGGAGCCAATCAGCGGATGCGGTGGAACGCAATGTCCGCCGATCGTTTCCGAGAGAAGCAAAACAGTGGTCTGCCTATGTAAACAAGGCAGATCACCATTATGTGAGAAGGGAAGGTATAGTGCCTTGATAGAGTATTCATACCCCTTGAAATTTTCCACATTTTGTCATGTTACAACCAAAAATGTACAGTCTTTTATTGGGATTGTATGTGATAGACCAACACAAAGTGGCACATAATTGTGAAGTGGAAGGAAAACGATAAATGGTTTTCAATTTTTTTTTACAAATAAATATGTGAAAAGTGTGACGTGCATTTGTATTCAGCCCCCCGGAGTCAATACTTTGTAGAAGTACCTTTTACTGCAATTACAGCTGCAAATCTTTTTGGGGATGTCTCTACCAGCTTTGCACATCTAAAGAGGGACATTTCTGCCCATTCTTCTTTTTTCTGCTCAAAAATGTCCCAACGATTAACCATTTTATGTCCATTAACTGCCCAAAAAACAAACAAACTGGCCAAATGACCGAATTTCGGACGATTTTTCGTATAGTGTACGGCCAGCATTACCTGCTGTGTGAAGTTGGTTTTGCACAGAGCAGCCCAGATCCTCCTCTCAGGCCACTCTTCGGGCCCCCACAGCAAGCAGCTTGTTCAGACACGGAGCAGCGGCCCTGCCCCATTTCTCTCCTCAGTGGCTCACTGACTTTGATTGACAGCGGCAGGAACCAATGGCACAGCGAAGCCGTCTTAGCCAATGAGGAGGGAGAGTGTCGGGCAGCCAAGACATTGCTGCAACATTGCTGGATCGAAATGGGCTCAGGTAAGTTCTGGGGGGGGGGGGGCTTCGGCACATGGAAGGCTTTTCATCTTAATGCCTAGAAAACATTAAGATAAAAAGAAAACTTTTGCCTTTACAACCCCTTTAAATACACTTTAAAGCTGATGACACTGAACCAAGCAAGTACAAGGAGCAATCCAGCAGCTCATTTTTAATGGTATCACAAAGGGGCACTTATTTCTGAAGAGCTGAATTTACAGAGCTATATCAGCCCAATAGAGGTGGCAATTAAGAAAAATGAAAGTAACTATAATGTACAAGAAATTCATTTCTGCAAAGTAAAAGAGTAAAAAAAAAGAAAACTCAATTTCAAGCGCAAAATCATTGATTTGAAACAGATGTAAGAGCTGTGAAATTGGCACAAAACTGCCTATTATAAAACGAAATAAAATAAACGCTTTTATATATATAAACATATATATATATAATGGCAGCTGTCTGTTCTTTAAAACATGTTGTATGAAATGTGCTTAAGAGCAGAGCCCCCGAGAGCCATCACAAATCATATATAATGATGGTGTGAGCAGTAATGGAAGGTGCGCAATGTCCATCTTTTATCAGTAACATTGGAGTGTATAAAGAGATATTAAAGACGTCAACTGGAACCAATGAGAAAACTACAAATGTTACTTAGAAACAAGTCCTAAAATGTACTCAAAATAATCAAAATTGTATGTATAGCTTAAACTTTTTTTGGGGTATTGTTTTGGAATTACTAGGAATGAACTAGAATTTCAGTGAAGTGTTTATTGCTTGTTGTGTCTGTGCTCATCCTCTCTATAAGACCTGGTGACCACCAAAACAAACATTGACTGGAAACTCTTTGGAGCTGCCACCAGAAGAGGAGGTGAAGGCAAAGTACTGCAGTTGTGTTCCAGTATCCCGGTTCCTCTTGGTATCAGTCCCCAATTGAAATACTAAAACCAACAAAGAGGAGGGAGAAAAATGGGGAAAGGGGGACTTTCAGTGAGCGGCAGTTGTGTTGAGGAAAATGCCTTGTTGATGTCAGAGGTCAGAGGAGAATGGGCAGACTGGTTGGAGATGATAGAAAGCCAACAGTAACTCAAATAACCACTTGTTACAGCCAAGGTATGCAGAATACCATCTCTGAATGCCCAACACATAGAACCTTGAAGCAGAAGACCACACCGGGGGCCACCCCTGTGAGCTAAGAATAGGAAACTGAGGCTACAATTTTCACAGGATCATCAAAATTGGACAATATAAGATTGGTAAAAAGGTTGCCTGGTCTGATGAGTCTGGATTTCAGCTGCAACAGTCAGATGGTAGAGTTAGGCCGCGTACACACGTACGAGAACCTCGTCGGGCTAAACTCATCATTTTGCCCGACGAGGTTCCCGATGAGCGGTCAGAAAAGCTCGTCGAGCCAAAGTCCTCATTGAACAACGAGGAAAAAGAGAGCATGCTCTCTTTTTGGCTCGACGAGCTTCCCGGCGGGACGCTCGTTGAAAAGTGTACACACGATCAAGCTTCTCGGCAGAATAAGGATCCCAGCGAGCTTCTCGCTGGATTCTGCCGAGAAGCTCGTCGTGTGTACGGGGCCTTAGAATTTGGTGTAAATAACATGAAAGCATGGATCCTTCCTGCCTTGTATTACCGTTTCAGGCTGGTGGTGGTGTAATGGTATGGGGGATATTTTCTTGGCACACTTTGGGCCCCTTAAAGGATAAGTCCAGCCTGCACTTTTTAGGCTGGGCTTCTCCTCTGTGTCACAGGAGTGCAATTAGTTTTGCACTCCTACGACAGTTTTCAGCGGAGAGCGGTCTGAAGTCCGCTCTCCACTGACGTCACTGCCATCAGTTGGGGCAGCATGTCATCATGACTTCCAAGACGGGATCTGCCAGGTGCCCTGATTGATGGCAGTCTCAGCATCTCAGCAAGCCGCTGAGACAGTCTCTACCCACCCCTCCATGGCACAGTGATCCAATGAGCGTGGAGAAGCAGAGAGGAAAGCTGCTGACTGACAGTCAGCAGCTTTCCTCTTGGGGATCTGTGAGGTGGCGATGTTCGGTGGCTCAGTTCTCAGTGCAGAGACAGCAGGGGACAGATGCAGAATCGGTCTGATGATCCATCCACCGAGGTAAGTATAAATAAAGTATGAATAAAAAATAAAAATGTAACCCATACTTCTCTTTTAATACCAATTGATCATCGTTTAAGCACCACGGCATACCTGAGTATTGTTGCTGACCATGTCCATCCGTTTATGACTACAGTGTCCCTGATGGCTCTTCCCAGCAGGATAATGTCACCATGTCACAAAGATCCAATCATCTCACCACTGGACAATGAGGTCACTGCACTCCAATGGCCTCCACACTCACCACATCTCATCCAATAGAGAACCTTTGGAATGTTTTGGAATGGGAGATTCGCATCATGGATGTGCAGCCGACAAATCTGCAGCAACTGTGTGAAGTTATCATGTCACTATGGAGCAAAATCTCTAAAGGAATGTTTCCAACACCTTGTTGAACTCGTGACACACACCGGACTCTGTGAACCATACAGTGCGTTCTACCGACCACTGGTCTCCTACTTTGTATATTCACCTTGTGATTGCTACCAACAACCCACGTCAGTCATGTTTCAGTTTTGAACCATGAATATGGTTCACAGGTCCCTATCTTTCCTTTTTGCTACACAGGGATAGGCACCTAGTGCGGTTCCATCTTCCATCTACCCGTTTTTGAGAGGTTACCTTCCTCCATTTGCGGCTTGTAGCTCCAGGTGGTCATCTCTAGCAGCGCAGACCACCTCTCCTGACGAAGCAACTATTGATGCGAAACTAGTCGAGATTCAACTGGCATGACCCCACTCTTCTCACCGCCCTTCTTTGTGTAGGGCCCTTTAACATCTCGGTGACCTGTTTGGTTGGTCATGCACTGTGTCACGTTTTTAATGTTGTTTTTGTTTTTATAATCCAATAATGTGTGTTCAATTTGCCCATTATTATGTATAATAAACGAATGTAATAACTTTTTACCTTATTTCATCTTTCCATTGTATTTTCTTATACCCAGTACCGCTATAGTCCTCTCGCCCACTCTCTCTTTTCCAAGTTGTTCCTGGGCCATTTGGGGGCCCCAGGTAAACTTGATCTATTTAATCGATATTTAGAATGATGATACTTTTATGCTTATTGTTTCTGTGTTTACTTTAAGAGGCTCCAATTCAACCTTGTTGAATCTTTACCATGAAGAATCAAGGCAGTTCTGAAGGCAAAAGGTAAAGCGCCACTTTACCATCCTTTTAGCTGCACTATTTGCCCGCTTTTAACCCCTGCTAGCGTTTGAAGAAAGGGTTAAATGTGTATCACCTCTGCGGAAGCGCCCCCTCTGAAAAAATGTCAGCGGACGCCCATGTGTATATATATATATATATATATATATATATATAATCAAGGCGGGACACCTCTGCCGTGTCTTTCACTTCCTTTAGAGATCCACATCCGATGTGGTACTCCTGATTCTACCAGATATGTAACAAACAATTGGAGAAGCAATCTCAAAATTTTTTACTTCAATCTTCATGCATTGAGAAGACTGCACAGTTTCGGACAGGAACTCCATCCTTCATCAAGTTGCATGTGCATAGAGCACTGCACATGCAACTTGATGACGGACGGAGTTCCTGTCCGAAACGGTGCAGTCTTGTTGATGAATGAAGATTGAAGTAATATTCTTTTGAACAGAAACTGAGATTGCATCTCCAACTTTTATTGACCAATACATGTAAGCCACCCAAGAGAGCACACAAGTGTGTCCCTTTACCAATCTCCCAATTAATTATTTCATACATTATACCTCTCACATATTTACTATTGTACAATATAAAGAAAACAAAAATGCATACATTCTAACATGGAAAGTAACAAAAGAAAATCAAATATAGATGCAAAAAGTAAATGCAAAGAAAAAAAGAGCAAAAATAAATAAATAATAATAATAAAATGTATATGTATATGTATATATATATTTTTATTAGCTACACTTTGTTAGTACCAAATTGCATCTCCGACTTTTATTTACCAATCCGTGTAAAGCCTCGTACACATGATGGCCCGGATTCACGTAGATCGGCGCATCTTTACACTTACGCGGCGCATCTCGAGATACGTCGGCGTAAGTGCTTTGTGAATCCGGGCCGATCAGTCCATCCGATGAGAACGGTCTAATGGACCGTTGTCATCATTTAACCGATGAAGCTGACTGATGGTCTGATGTGCCTACACACCATCGGTTAAAAAAACGATCGTGTCAGAACGCGGAGACGTAAAAAAATGAAGTTCAATGCTTCCAAGCATGCGTCGACTTGATTCTGAGCATGCGTGGATTTTTAACCGATGGTCGTGCCTACTAACGATCGGTTTTGACCTATCGGTTAGGAATCCATAGGTTAATTTTAAAGCAAGTTGGCTTTTTTTTAACCGATGGTTAAATAACCTATGGGGCCCACACACAATCGGTTTCCATCAGACCGCTGTCCTCTGTCTATCCTATCGTGTGTACAAGACCTAAGAGTATGTTTCCTAATATGGAAAGTAACAAAAGAAAATCAAATATAGATGCAAAAAGTAAATGCAAGAATAAATAAATAAAAAATAAATTAATATATGTATATATATATATATATATATATATATATATATATATATATATATATATATATATATATATATATATATATATATATATATATATATATATATTAGGGATGTGCAAATTAACTTTTAATTATTCGATTAATCTTTAATTTTTTTGATCGATTAAAATTCTTTTGATTGGTACTCACCTCTCCGCCAGCTTCTGGGCCTTCAGGGAGTTCCATCGGAGATCCGGTGATGTCACGGACACCAGCAGGGCTTGCCGAGTCCATCTGAGGGGCTCCTTTGCTGTGCCTTCATATCTGCATGCCAGCTGGACCTTACTATGCGCCACACACAAGGGTTGTTACACTTCCCTCTATCACTTCCCTCTATCAACCTGGGATTCTACAGCCATCCACTGGGAGTTGTGATAGTTCCCTTAATGGGACATCTACATGCCGATGGACTGATGTTAACCTCTCCTCATCTGGATTCAGCAGTGGTATCGTTGTACACATTTTTATACCAGTATCATACTTAGCTACATGTTTTTATGACTGCTTTTGGTACCGTTTGGTATTACTCACACCATTTTTACAGTTTATGTAGCTACATCAATTTTATCTCCAGTGCAATATTTATTTGGTTACCTACTTGAAGACTATAAAAGTTTTAATGCTATTCCCATCGAGCGCTGCCTTTGTGTGTTTTTGTATCCTGCTATCCATCTTTCCAGTGGTTGGTAGCTGCACTGGGAATCAGCCTGCAAGGAGATCAGCTAAAAAGTAGTTGGATCTGTATGTGCGTTATAATTAATCAAAATTAGTCGATTAATCGGTTAAAAAAAAATTGATTAATCTAACACAAAAATTTTGATCAGTAACAGCCCTAATATATATATATGTATATATATATATATATATATATATATATATATATATATATATATATATATAATGAAAGACAAAAGTGGCATACTGCATATTTACTAGTGATTTGGATCTGTTCATACCATCTGCTGCTCGCTGGTTGCTCCCTTAATTTATTTAGCCAACACCATTTTACTGCAACAACCTATACTTCTGGGCCATGTGTAAATGTCATATTTAATGCGTGCTCTATCATGAATCCACTTGTACGACGTAATTAAAATTGGCACACACAGTCTGTTCCTGTTCTTGATCAGGATAGCAACAAACCAGAACGAATCAGGAAAACTGACAGTTTGCTCCAGCCAGCATGAAGCGATGAGTCTGTCGTATTAGCTGTAAATGATTCTGTAATGTGCACCAGTAACAGAGTTAGATTACTTTATTTAGAAAAAAAAAAAAAACTGAGAATATAGGCCTATGTAAGCACGACAAAACGATATGGAAAAAAAAAAGAAAAGCGTGTGAGATTTCCAAGGAAAATCATAGTCATCAGAGAAAATTATTGAAAGTGCTGAAATGGTGTTTTGTGCTGAGAGAATATGTACCAGAGTGGGCCTGATGTTCAGTTGCAGATCTTCCTTATTCTCAATATGGCAGTAAAAACAGGCTATGGGGGGAAAAAACCATAATGAACCAAAAATGCTGTTTGTAAAACTATATGAAATGTAATAATCTACCTAAAACTTATTAAAGCATAAAAAAAAAAAAAAAAAAAAAAGTTTTTTCTGACTAGGGTTGTACCGATACCACTTTTTTAAGACTGAGACAAGTACCGATACTTTTTTTAAAGTACTTGCCGATTCCGATTACTGATACTTTTTTAAAATGTCGTGTGACAGTTTCTCAAAGCACAATACAGATTAGGTGGCACTGATCTGCAGCACTGATAGATGGCTGGCTGGCACTGACAGATGGCACTGACGGCTGGCTGGCATTGACAGGTGGCACTGAGGGCTGGCACTGGCAGGTGGCACTGACGGCTGGCTGGTACTGGCAGGTGGCACTGATGGCTGGCTGGCACTGGCAGGTGGCACTGATGGCTGGTGGGCACTGGCAGGTGGCACAGGTGGTTGGCGGGCACTGATAGGTGACATTTATGGGCACTGATGGGCAGGCACTAAAATGCCATTAGGGAAGGCTGCCTGCAATGCCCATCCTGGTACTCTTTGCACTCGGCTGCATAAAAGCAGCAGCGGCCATCTTGTTACACAGGCTACTGTAACTGTAGGAGCTGAAAAATGGTTTCTCTCCCTCCCGCAAACTTTCAGCTGCTGCAGGGAGAGACACAGACACAACTGCCGGCTTCCCTGTCCTGCTAAAAAAATAACAAATTGTAACCCTGTATTGTTTTAATTCTTTGTAAAAGAAAAAATGTAAAAAAAAAATGTAAAAAAATTATTTGTAAAAATTGTAAAATAAAATAATTTTAAAACACTTCAACTTTTTTTTGAATTCTAAAATGTTTTTTGTTCAAAAATGTAAAAAAATATTTACAAAAGGGCTAATTCACACAGCTTCTCTGTTATATTTGTGCCCGCTAAGAATGATTTTAGTATATTTATTTTGAAAATGTTGTCTTGATATATTTAAAAGGGGGGCCTGCCAGGTAGGCTGATTTCTAACAGCAACTCTGCATACAGGCAGGTCTTTGGTGCCTTCTACGAATCTGGAAATTTGGAGAACATTCTGGAAACTGGAGGGCGGAGTAGGGTTGCCACCTATATGGGGATTCACCTGGACAGTTCGGGTTTTGAATCATGTGTTCAGGTTTCAGTCCACCTTAAACCTGGACACATTATTCAGACAGGAACGTCAGTACTGACACTTACCTGATTGGTCAAGTAGATGAGTATTGTGCTAGGGAGGAGTGGTTTAAGTTCACTTGCAGAGAAGAAATCATCAGAGGAACATCCCTCCTTCCTGCCCTATTATTCAGGTGGTACTCTTCTACTTCTTCTGTTGTTCTTTAGTGGTTTGGGGTCCTTGATGTGGGTCTAAACCTGGTGTTATTGGTAAATAGGGATGAGCTTCGAGTTCGAGTAGAACTCATGTTCGACTCGAACATTGCCTGTTCGCCGAACAGCAAACTATTTGGGATGTTCGCGGCAAGTTTGTGTGAACCTTTAGAACCCTGTTAAAGTCTATGGGACTGGAACGTTTAAAATCTAAAGTGCTAATTTTAAAGGCTAATATGCAAGTTATTGTAATAAAAAGTGTTTGGGGACCTGGATCCTGCCCCAGGGGACATGTATCAATGCAAAAAAAAGTTTTAAAAACTGCAGTTTTTTTGGCAGCAGTGATTTTAATAATTACTTTAAGTGAAACAATAAAAGTGAAATATTCCTTTAAATTTCTTACCTAAGGGGGGGTGTATAGTATGCCTGTAAAGTAGCGCTTGTTTCCCATGCTTAGAACTGTCCCTGCACAAAGTGTAATTTCTGAAGGAAAAAAAGTAATTTAAAATCACTTGCGGCTATAATGAATTGTCGGCTCCCGGCAATACAGAGAAAAGTCATTCATAAAAATGTGTAGGGGGCACAGGAAACAAGCGCTACTTTAAAGGTATACTATACACCCCCCAGGTACGAAAGGAATATTTCAATTTTATTGTTTCACTTTAAGCATTTACAAAAATCACTGCTCCTGGGGCAGGATACATGTCCTCTGGGGCAGGACCCAGGTCCCCAAACACTCCCCTGGGGCAGTACCGGGTCCCCAAACACTTTTTAGGACAATAACTTGCATATTAGCCTTTAAAATTAGTACTTTAGATTTCAAACATTCGAGTCCCATAGACTTTAACAGGGTTCTAAAGTTCACACAAACTTTTGGTCTCTTCGCAGGTTCGGCTCATCCCTATTGGTAAAACGGTGGGAACTCATCTTAGGTATGGCATCCTGTAGTTGGTACGGTTCCATTTATAGTGACCAGATAGTGGTAAGAACGGTGGATGTCTAAGGTCAGCTGGGTTAGTCCCTGATTCAGTGTTTGGCAGTTGGGGTCATAACTTAGCTAACGGGTGTTACAGACACAAAGTTTTGAATATATGGTACCATCAACCATGGTACCACCTGCAGCCATTGTTACCTGGATTGATGTGTTTATTCTTATGTTTTGTTATTTATAAGCTTATATTTAATAAAAGTCTGATTTAACTCCAACTACTAGTAGTGTGTTTTTTTTTTTTTCGTAGGGGTTGTAGGAAAGTGTAGTTGTGTGAAGTTTTGGGCAAGGAATTAAAGTGGATATAAACCCAATATTTTTCTTGCTGTCACAATGTAGAGTATAAGATTTCCTATCATCTGTGCCCAGTCTTGCCACGAAGAGTTAATCCAGCTCTGAGCAATTCAGTGAGATAAATGGACAAACAGTAGAAAACTTTTGTCCGTTCTTCCCCCTTGCTGTGAATGACAGGTTATTTATATATCTCATGCACTAGCCGTGAGACAGGCATTTTTTTTTAATTCCCAACCCCACTCCTTTTCTGAAGTTATGTGGTTACTTTTCTGGATATTGACTGGATGTTAGTGATCATAGCAGAATTTAGTGTAAGTGTTATGTATGAAGGTGAACCTGGTCGTCAGAGCCTAGTCGCAAGAGGCGGCCGCTCGTACAGCTCTGGCTCGGGAGCCGCTGGATAAGGGAACAGCGGACTCGGGAGCGCAGCGGGGTAAGAGTGCCTGGATGATGGTGCGGATCGGCACTGTGCTGGTCCTTCTGGGTTGCTGGAGCAAGGAGGAGAGCAGGCACTCTGATGCAGGAGCTAGCAACTCTGGAGTTGGTGCGGATGGCTAGCGACTCTGGTGCGTCTGGCAAGCGACTCTGGTGCGAATGACCAGCGACTTTGGAACTGGTGCAGAGCAGAGTAAGACAATGTGGACTGGACGAAGGCTGGGTCAGGCAGGCCGGGTCAGACATGTAAGCAGACAGAGGGTTCAGCAGGCAGGCGTAGTCGGTATTCAGGCAGAAGGTCTGGCAACAGTAGTAGCAGTAGGCAGGGTCAAGGCGGGCCGAGGTCGGGTTGGAGAGGTTCGGATAGTCAGACGGAGCCGGGTCGGTATAGGAACTGGTTAATCAGGATACAGATTTAGTCACGTATGCACTGCAGATCAGACAGCAAGAGGCTGCTGCATCTGCCTGTCTTTTAAAAGCACCTTGGCGCCAAACTCACGCTAACGTGCACGCGCGCGCACCAGGGGCGCGCCGGGAGTCAGCAGCAGGTCCCTAACAGTAAGGAATACACAGGAGAAAATGCATGTTGACAAGGGGAGTGTAGAGGAGGGCAAGGAGTCTACTGACATCACGACTCCACCCACCGAGCTCCAGACAACAGACGCACCCACAGAATCTGCAGTTTTTCAGTTCATATAACAGACAGAGGGGAGACATTTGACAGGTAAGGATACATGCAGGAAGCATCTATATCCTTATAGATCAGCACTATGGCAGTAGTTTAGAAAGGATGAGAGCGGCTTTACATCCACTTTAAGTATGAAGGTCGAGCTATGATCTACCCTAGGTTCATAGGCTGTGGATTGTAGACTGGCAACATCCAAAGACACAGACACTAATGGTTGGGGTCAGTGGCAGATTGAAGGTGAGTATTGCAAAACCTGCTTTTCCTTTTTTTTTTATGGGCTATTAAAGGGGTTGTAAAGACAAACATATTTTCCTCTTAAATTAAAGTCTGACAGTAGCTGATAAAGTAAAAAGTAATGTTTTGCATCATAACTAGTTTGTTACCTGTTGAAATCGAGCCGTTTTATTCACCTCCATTACTCCTGAATCGTTATTCTCACTGACTTCCTGGTTTGCGGTGCGCATTCATTCTTGCTACATCACGGCCTAATGGGAACTACAGTACTGCTTTCCACCATGCAAAACAGCTCAGGTGCTGGTGGAAAGCAAGAAGAGGAGAGACAGGAAATGGCATTTTCAAACCTGGATTACTGTATTTTGGAGGTCAAAAGAAAAACGAGGTAAGTGATATTTAAATGCTCTAGCTTACAGCAATCAATTGAACTAATAAAAAACGAACCTTTAGTGTTCCTTTAAGTTTGAGCTAACTTATCCTCAGTGATTTCTTAACAAACGCGTCACTGAGCTACATAGGTGTGCACAGCCTATTGCATTAGGGTGTGCACCCCAAAGCTCCAACACATATGCATTTGACATATTTACTGGCCTCTTCCCCACTCTCCATCCTGAAACAATGGGAAGAAGGGGGAGCCAGGGAACACACAGAGGCACCCGGGCAACAGAAATAGGAGTAACGAGGACAGAAGAGGTGGTGAGGGTGGCATATACTGGTTATAGAGTATATGATCAACGGTAACTCCATTTTGTCTGTTGTCTTCTAATTCATAATTCTTGTTTGGAACATGTTCATTTTAAGTGTTGAACAGGTGGTTTGAACTAATTGGGTGTTTTGGGAAAGTTATGTAAGATACATTGAATAAGATATATTCATAATTAGACAATATTAAAGGGGTTGTAAAGGTAAACGTTTTTTTTACCTTAATGCATCTCACAGCACTGCCCCCCCCCCCCCCCCGAGTCCCCATTTTACTTACCTTACCGTTCGAAACTCCGGGCGCGTCCACGTCATTCTCTTCGGTTCCCAGCCTTGCCGTTGATTCGCTAGGCTGGGCGGATTGATAGCAGCGCAGCCATTGGCTGGCGCTGCTGTCAATCACAGCGGATGACGCGGCATGCCGGGGGCGGGGCCGAGTGATACAGTCGGCGGCTATGGCCGCCGCTGTATCACGGGAGCGCGCTTGCAAAAGCTTTCCACCGTGCGAGCGCCCTCGCATTAAGATGGAAAGCTTTTCCGAGGAGGAGCCCAGACAGCCGCCGAGGGACCCCAGAAGACAGCTTTCCGGCCACTCTGTGCAAAACGAACTGCACAGTGGAGGTAAGTATCACAAGTTTGTTATTTAAAAAACAACAACAGCCTGACTTTAGTGTCCCTTTAAATAAAGTAATTAGCTGTGTGTGTATGTATGTGTATATATATATATATATATATATATATATATATATATATATATATATATATATATGGGTATGTGTACATGTATGTATATATAATATGAATAATACAGTACCTTTTATGGAACCAATTTGTATAAATACATACATATAGAATTAGTGAGACATAACAGACAGGGTGGGGTTATTGAAAGTTCATTCTCCGAAAGTAATAAATCTGTCATCCTTGAAGTTGTGGCTAACACAACTGGGTGCCAGACTGTCTCTACACAGATCTCTTTAATTGGACAAAACCAGTTATAAATAATTTTTAATGAACACATAGGAATTCTAGGAATAATTAAGTTTGTCTGGTTGTAGGACAGGTGTTACATTGACGTAGATCTTAGCAACCAATCACATCTAGGAGAGATGGCTAAGATAAGGCTTGTGAGGGTATATAAATGCCAGTTTTACAATTGATAATCAGACAAGTCAGATTGGAGCTCATAAGGCTGACCTCCATGTATGCTGCCCTATTGCACGGGTCATGGGGGTGAGAATCAATGGGCAATTATCTGTTCAGATGGGCGTCTATCAGGCTGACTGTTTGTCCATGCAGCCCTATCACACGGGTGGCAGGCGGTCAGAACCAGTAGGCAAATATCTGTCCTTTTGTTGTAACTTGTCTCCTCGTACGAGTCAATAAAGAATACTTCTTAACTTGTTCCTGTGTGTGGTCGCGGTGAATTTACCAGGATGAGAGGGTGGTCGGATGTCCAGTAATCTAATCTCTTTCACCGATCCTATGTATTTTCCTCCTGTGGCAGCTGAATATTGACAAGAGGAGGAGAAGCTTACTTTCAGCTGCTGCAGTAGGAAAATACAGATCGGTTCAACTAAATTCCAACCCTGCCGTGTTTCCTGTCCAGGTTATGAGGGTTGGCAAGGAAGGATTGCGGTTTAGCTGTCACCTGGTCAACCATTGATGTGTTGCCAACCCCAGAATAGGGTGTGCCCAGGCACACCTGGCACACCCCTTGAGCACGCCTATGCTGAGGTAAATGGCGTTTTTATACTTACCTGCAGTTTAGCTTGTACCCCAGGATCATACAAATACAGGTAACTTTGGCTATTCTTGGAGTGCATTTTTTTACTCTGCTATTTACAAGCAGTGATAAATGTAATTCTTCGCATGATTCTTGCTCTTATCTGCCTCTTCCAGTGACTTGACTGTAGCAATGAATTTAAAAACAATGTTCTTATAATTCATTGCCCTTCGCACCGCAAAAAACAAATTAGCCGCACAATTAGCTGTTTTGTGCTACTTGTAAAAAAAAATCTTATTAATTAAGGTAATTTACTATGCACAAAGCACCCAATTAAAAGTAATTTTGTGTGCTGAGATGTAAATAATGCTAACAGCCTGCAATTTAAGAATAAATATTCTATGTGCTTTCCTGAAAAAAATGCCAAGAAAATAAGAAAAAAAAAATCAGCATGCCAAATAAACAAACATAGAATATCAATTTATTGTTTCAACCCATATGGCATAGCTTATGTTTAATGTAAGGTACATGGGGAAAAACTTCCGGGGCATGCACGGCTCACCTAATATGAGAACAAATGCTATGATCGTTGCAATTTTCTGCATTCAGTGCTGTCACAATTTGATTGACAATTGCACGGTCATGCAACGCTGACCCTTTTTATCATTTTTTTGAGACAGATAGTCCCTTCTTTTGATGGTATTTTCCACTGGGTTTTTAAATTTTTGCTAAAAAAAGTTTTCTTAGTTTCTGTTGGGCACTGATGGGCACTGATGGGCACTGATGAGATGGCACTGATCAGGAGGCACTAATATGCAGCACTGATGGGCATTGATAGGCAGCACTAATATGTGGCACTGATGTGCACTAATAGGCGGCACTTATGGGCACTGATAGGCAGCACAAATAGGCGGCACTGATGGGAACTGATTGGCAGCACTGATTGGTGGCACTGATGGGCAGCAATGATGAGCAGGCACTGATGGGCACTGAAAAAGAAACAAGGTTGGGACTTTGTATGAGACCATGACTATACAGTGTACAGGTCTCCATCCCCGAATAGTTGAAGTAAAAGGTGGCAATAGGGACGGGAGAAGGGACAGGGGAGGGGCAGTGGGACTTTCAAATGAAACAAAACACTAGGGCAGGATGAATCAATCAATAGAGTAAATAAAACATTTAATAGTAACATCATAGAGTATAATACATAGCATGACATTCATAGTAAATCCGTAAAACAATACCAGGTATGGTATACATGATTGGTAAATCATATCAGACATGGTAAAAACTGGTTGCATAAAATGCATAGTAACCCATGCTTCTCATAGATGTCAATGGTATACCCAAATGTTGAACATATTAAAATGATACGGTAAAATAACATTGATATATGACTCAAACTTTTCAATATAACCCACTCCCCAGGCTATTCCCCACTCCCCAGTTTCCATTGGCTTTGTGCCTGTACGCGGTCGCTGCTGTTCCTCTCTCCTTGCACGCTATGCGTGATGGTGGCGGTATTGTGCTGGCCGGCGACCCATTACTATCTTCTGTCGTGGCACAAGTTATCCTATTTATTCTTGGTAATATCACAGCCTTTTATGTTTCCCTACCCCTATCTCTGGAGTTGGCATCTTTATCATTCACTGTGTGGTCACCCCTGTTTTTTTCTATCCATCTAGCTTATTCATATTTAACTATCACAATATTTTTATTACTCTTTCCATATCTATAGGTTATCTGTGATATGGCGTTCTATACCTATACCTACTTAATAACTGTCCTGTGGACTTCCACTTGTCAGTTTACCAACTGACCATCAGAGTATTTGTATCACCCAATCCATATCTACAGGTTACCCGTGATATGGCTTATTACATTTATATCCATTTAATAGCGGTCCCGCAGGCTTCTACTTGTCAGTTTACCAACTGACTGATTTTCTCTACATTTTGGGTTCTAACCACCTTATTTTACACTCTTGTTCACGGGGTCTTATCCCTATCTCGGGAGTTTCACACTCTCTTTCTTCTCACAGGGTGGCCATCTTTATTAACCACTTCCCGCCCGGCCAATAGCAGATTTACGGCCGGGAAGTGGTTATGAAATCGTGACTAGACATTCTCAAACGTCCAGCACAATTTCAGTCTGACACCCTGCATCACCGATCTCGGTAACGAGTCTCCGGCGGAGGCTCGCTACCACGTGATCAGCCATGTCCAATCACGGCTGATCACGATGTAAACAGGAAGAGCCGCTGACGGCTCTTCCTCACTCGCGTCTGACAGACGCGAGTACAGGAGAGCCAATCGGCAGCTCTCCTGACAGGGGGGGTTCGCGCTGATTGTTTATCAGCGCAGCCCCCCCTCGTATGCCCACACTAGACCACCAGGGATGCCCACACTGGCAGGGCAAAGAAAACAAATAAAAACAACAAAAAACAGGATAAAAAAAAATACAGGTTAAAAAAAAAAGAAAGATGCCAGTCAGTGCCCACACATGGGCACTGACTGGCAACATATACATCAGTGCCACCCCTCAAAGTACATCAGTGCCACCCCACAGTGTCCTTCAGTGCCACCCCTCCGTGCTAATCCATGCCCAGTGCCCACCTATCAGTGCCCACCTGTGCCACCCATAAGTACCCATCAGTGCCATCCATGAGTGCCATTCTGTGCTGCCTATGAGTTCCCAGTTCTGCCCATGAGTGCCCATCAGTGCCGCCTATGAGTGCCCATCAGTGCCGCCTATGAGTGCCCATCAGTGCCACCTATGAGTGCCCATCAGTGCCGCATACCAGTGCCCCCTATCAGTGCCCATCAGTGCCACCTCATCGGTGCCCATCAGTACTACCTCATCAGTGCCCATCAGTGCCGCCATATAAGTGCCCGTAATTGAAAGAGAAAACATACTTATTTACAAAAAAGTTAACAGAAAAAAATAAAAATGTATTTTTTTTTCTAAATTTTCAGTCTTTTATTAGTTGTTGCGCAAAAAATAAAAACCGCAGAGGTAATCAAATACCACCAAAAGAAAGCTATATTTGTGGGGAAAAAAAGACGCCAATTTTGTTTGGGTACAGTGTAGCATGACCGCGCAATTGTCATTCAAAGTGCGACAGTGCTGAAAGCTGAAAATTGGCTTGGGCGGTAAGGTGCGTAAGTGCCTGTTATGGAAGTGGTTAATCATCCTATTTCACCCACTCAGCCTACTCATTCCCGTTCTCTCTTTTTGTACTACCAATTTACTGCCCTCATCGTGTAATATTACCATTTATATATGTTTTACAGATGCCCTTTGGGCTCTTACCTACCTGTTCACCAGTTAAATGGCCACGTGTTTGAACGGATATTATACTACAACATACAGGTATGAGTGCAAGGATTCGATACTATGTGTTCCCTCTCTTCCTGTTTTGGTTAACTATCATTAACCATTAACCTACCTACTATTTACTCATTATAGATGACCCCAAATTATTGCTCCTGATGAGTGGATGTTACTCCACGAAACGCGTTGAGCCTCATTATCAATGTTATTTTATCGTATCATTTTAATATGTTCAACTTTTCAGTATACCATTGACATCTATGAGAAGCATGGGTTACTATGCATTTTATGCAACCAGTTTTTACCATGTCTGATATGATTTACCAATCATGTATACCATACCTGGTATTGTTTTACGGATGTACTATGAATGTCATGCTATGTATTATACTCTATGATGTTACTATTAAATGTTTTATTTACTCTATTGATTGTGTTTTGTTTCATTTGAAAGTCCCACTGCCCCTCCCCGTCCCTTCTCCCGTCCCTATTGCCACCTTTTACTTCAACTGATGGGCACTGGACACTGATTTGTGGCACTGATGGGCACTGATTGGCATTACTGATGGGCACTGATTGGAATCACTATTGGACACTGATGGGCACTGATTGGCATCACTGCTGAGCACTGACTTGCATCACTGCTGGACACTGTTGGGGCTGCACTGATTATCTATGCAGGTCTCCCCTGTGAGGAAATGCTGCTGTTCGGCTCTCCTTTCCTCACACTCTGTTATTGTGAGTAGAGGAAAGCTGATAACTGGCTTATTCTTGTTTACACATGATCAGCTGTGATTGGACACAGCTGATCACATAGGTAAATAACCGCATTATTGGCACTTTACCGAGATCGGGGATGTGCTGTGTCCCTGCAGGTGAGCAAGCACAGCGAGAGTGGGACGACGTCTAATGACGTTGTTTAAAAACAAGAGGAGCTCTGATTTCCATCACAATGCCAAGAACGGAGAGCAACTGAGCATGTGCAGAGAAGGATGAGACATGAAATTATTGGATTTTAAGCAGTATAAATGCTCATGTTTAATGTTTTTCTGAAGTGATTTAGCAGGGCTTAATTTTTTTGACTAAAGTTCTACTTTAAGAACTCAACTTACATGGCTTTTGAATATCCTTCACTTATTTGGGTTTTTCCTATCCATCATAGGGTTTTCTCTATCTATCACAGTGATTGGCCACACAATGGTTCTTGGTGATTGGAGGAGAAAAGCTAATCTTCAAAACTACAGGGATATACTAACATTTTCATATTGGAGCACATGTGTACAGTGATTTGCCAACACAATCAGGGTCGCTGATAGGCCAGTACAATTGGCCCTGCAGTACTGGGCCCGGCCTGCAGGGGGGGTCGGGCAACCTTGACAGAAAACGAATGCATGCGAAAGAAATTACCGAACCGGGTGGTAGGGAGGAACTATTGGTATTTCTTCAATTTCGGCTGTGGAAGAATTTAGCTCCTCATGCTGGTTCAAGTCCCGGCCAGCGTCCTGCATATTGCCTTCACCTGGCGCTGCGGAGTGATTCCTCTCCCTCTGCTCTTTATGCTCTGCTCTGTTCTTCACTCAGCCTGAGAGAAGAACAGCGGTGGCGGCAGATGAAAAGACTGACTGGCAGACACTCTAGTCCAGACAGCAGCAGCAGGATCAGAAAGAAAATGACTCCTTGGGCCCGACTTTGCTAACACCGGTGTGGGTGTGTGTATGCTTGCTTGGAGGGATGATGATTCAAGATCTACTACTACTACTACTGTAGCATCATCTATAAATTATGGCATTGGTAGGCACAGCATGGATGGCACTGTCTGCAGCACATTATGGCCCATAACGCATGTGTTAGACAGTGCCACCTATGCTGCCAATGCCATAACGCATGTGCTGCCTGCAGAGACAGTGCCCCCCATGCTGCCAATGGTATTATGGCATGGGTGGCACTGTCTACAGTACATTATGGCGTTGGTGGCATGGGTGGCACTGTCTGCAGTACATTATGGCATTGTTTCAAGGTGGAGTCTGGGGAAGGGGGTGGGGCTTAAGGGGGCCCCATGATTTCTATCAGCGGCCCTGAACACAATGGGTCCTGATGATGGAAGGAGAATGGCTAGCCTTCAAAATATATATTAGAATTTGCTTATTGCATATTGGAGAACATGGACTTTTGAGGCACTTGAGACAAGGTTTGGGGGCATGTGATGCATGCATTCTGTTGCCTAAGCTAGTTTCTACATTTAGAAAATTTGTCAGGTTTGCTTTAATGCCTCCCCCCCCAGCAGCACATACTAACATTTCCTTTATAACAACAAAATGTGCCTCTCTTCTCCGTAAGTGGTTTTCCACCACACTGACTGGACCCAGGATAAAAGGCTAATGAACATATTACGGAGTGGTAGTTTAGCACTCAACGTCCATTAAACTAGTCATATACTCTATCTAAAAGCATCATAGAAAGACAAGATGACCCAACCCAACAGCAGTTTCTCACATATAGGGTTCTTTGTTGAGTTTTCTTGGTTGAGATAAAAACTATATTTAGTGCTTCTGAATTACGTTCACCCAATCCACTTAATAAATACTTTAGCCTTGGCAAAACCTACTCCTTTCCTAACATCCAGACACTATGGAGATGGAGATTCTTTAGTTCCTAAGATATAAAACCTTGGCAGCATTTTGTTTAAAATAGTTCTTATTGTACAAATGTTCTGCAAATGAAAACAACATGGTTTCGTAGTATTTTGAAAGATGCCAAATCCATACAGATTCCACTGTTGGTTTAAGTATAAAGTAAATTGTTAGTGCCTATGGAAGCCATATTAGCCAATAGGGGGCACCATCATCCAGTTGTTGCAACTGAGAAATAAGGAAGTGGTTTAGAACTCTTCTCTGTTCTCGAGTCTTCTCTCCTTAAAGGACCATTTTGTCTATATTTTGCACTGATGAGGGCCACCATGCCTGGAAAATGCGGACTGGGTTATTATTTCTATACATTTAGATTATAGCTATGCTAAAATGTAGACTTTCTGGATTCAGAGTTAGCCACTTAGATAATAAAGGAATTCATTTACAGGATTTCCTACACTATCCTTAACCCCTTCACACCTACAGTATGGATAAAACAAATCTTAACCTCCCTGGCGGTATGATTCCGTCTGGAATTACGTACCAAAAGCGGTACAATTATTTGCATGGAAATTTGGCGTTTTATACTGTAGGCCTGCAATTCTTAGGAATAACTTGCTTAAATCTGTCCAAACAAGACATCCCGGGTATGATAAAGTTTGAAAAACAAAATCATAATTTTGTATATAATAAAAAACTATAAATAATTATAACAAATTATAATGTAATTATAATAAAAAATATTCAATAATGTAATCAACTCAAAAACACTGAAATTTGCTGAGTTGCAGAATTGTCGCTGTCATTATTTTATTTTTTATGACGAATTTCCCCACAAATCGCTATCGCTCGATTCTGCAAGTGATTAAAATTTATTATCGCTGTTTTCTAGCTGATCTAAAACCACTTTTGACATAAAGGGACACTTTTGGTTGCTATGGGCAATCTACAGTTTCCAGGCAGAAAGAACACTTTTTATTATATAAATGGACATGTAGGGCACAGGACAGACCACTAGGGACAAGGGGGGTGTGTATTTTTTACATACAGTACTGTAATCTATAAGATTACATTGTACTGTATGTAAAGTGTTTGTTAACTTTTTTGAATTTGGCGCCGTTCTCCGCTCCCGTGCGTCGTAACGTCGCAGGGAACGGAGATCGGCGGCACACGGGGACGCTGTGTGAATCGAGCGAGCACCCGCTCGCTCACACAGCGTGGATGCATCGCTGGATCCAGGAAGAAGGTAAGACTAGTGCAGTGAGGTCGTGTATATGTGTTACATCAGCGTGAAAGGGTTAATTACTTGTCTACCAGAACCATTTCATCCATTTTTGCACACGTTAAAATGCAAATTTTAGGCATGCAGATTAGTTACCCCCCCCCACAACTATATATTGCTATATTTGAGCAACGATGGCACCACTATCCACACCCCTTCCCTTAAATAGTCGAGTTAGCTGATGACAGCTCAGTTAGGTGGTATTCAGCTTTGGTCATGGTCAGCTAATGGTACCGTCATGGTGGGTCCTCTGTTTTTTTGGGGGGGGTTTTCTGGAAATTTAGTAGACAATAGATGAAGGTCTTATGAGGGAAATTTTTTGAGGGTTTTAACATTTGGGTGTTTTTATCATATCATTGCTGCTGTTGCCCTTTATGTACATTACAGAGATTCGCTCCTTCACAGGCAGGGTCAAGGCACCCCTTTAGCATGTTTTTAAAGGATTTGGGCACTTTTAATGCTTTACTTGAGGCATAAAAAATGTAAAATTAATCACTACTCCTGATCAAAGGAAATAAAAAATAAATTTGTATTGGTACATGTTCCCCAGGACGGTGTCCACCCACACCCTATGCTATTTTTTGACACCCCCTTTCCTATTAGCCCATAAAATGTGCTTTTTAAATTTTACAGATGTGGCTACTGCTGATTTAAATTGGCTTTGGATTCGGCATCCAAACTTCTTTGAAGTTCCCTGAAAAACGATCCAACCAAACCCAGAATAATTTGGCTCACTCCTATTGCCCACAAGTCTTTGACCATAAAGGGAGGCCCAGAGTAAATAGAAGACAATAGACGAAGGGCTGGCATGACCGGGGTTAAAGTGGCTTGGTATAGTGGAGAAAGTCTGTCTAAGTAAAAAAGTACACAAGGTATAAGAGCCCTGTTTATTGGACTAGGTCAGGGGTGGGGTGGAGCTGCAGGGGGGGTTTTGGTGGCTGATTGGGGTGGGCTTCAGTTGGAGGTCAGCAAGAGAGGGAAGACTTCCCACCCTCCTGACCTGTTCTTGTTGGTGTCTCGGTTTTGGGTACTGGGGTTGTGATGGGTAACTTGAAATGAGTGTGGCGTAGTGCAAGGTCCCTTTTAGGTGATATGGGCACAAAAAAGGTAAGGTGCAGGGACCCATCTGAGGAACGGCTCCCAGTGGTTGGATGTGTATCTGCGTGTTGTCTCAGAGTCAGTGGTTTTGTGGCTAGAGGCCTGGGTACGTGACACGCAAGTTCTATCTTTGTTTTTTGATGCCCTATAGGAACCTTGTGGCTCCAGTCTTTTATACCCTAGGGGTTTTATGTAATTTATGTTATTTATCGGTTACTTGTTTTGGTTAATAAAAGGCTATCATGCCTCGTACACACGACCAGTTTTCCCATCCGGAAAACTGCCATGACAGCTTTTGGCCGGGAAAACTGGCCATGTGTATGCTCCATGGCAGTTTTCCCAACAGGAAAACAGCCGGGAATACCGGCGGGAAAAATGAGAACATGTTTAATTTTTTTCAGCCGGGATTCCCGGCGGTCTTTTTCCAGACAGTTTGCCTATGGGAAACACTGCGATGGAGCATACACATGGCCGGGATTCCCAGCCAAAGCTCTCATGGCAGTTTTCCTGCCAGGAAAACCGGCCGTGTGTAGGGGGAAAAAGCTGCCGAGCCGGTTCTCGGGTTTTCCCCTTGTGTTCCCGGCGGACTTTTTACCGCCGGGATAACCGATCGTGTGTACAAGGCATTAAAGGCCATTAACTCCAATATGTGTTGCATGGTTATTATACTGGAGTGGTATAGGGTTCTGGTTATAGCTGCATGGCAAGACAAGCCATAATTAATACCCTAGTCAAGTGCATAAGAACACTTCTTTTTTCGCACTGCATAAATAAACTAAAGCCTTGATAATAAAATAAAATAAAAACCTCTAACACATTCCCCTCATTTTCAAAATAATTTCACCCCAAGTGAAAGGTCCAAGTTATGAGTAAGGGGGGGGGGAGATTTTACTAACAGCCAATGGGTTTATAAGTCTTTAATTCTGATTACTTCTTCTTTTCCTTTATTCTCTTATTCTTGCAAACTGGACTAAGTCCTGGACCCTTACTTCCCTAAGACCTGCACTCTGCATCTTTCCTTTATTCAGAAATCCCTTTAAAGCCTCTTCTCTTAAAATAAATGTCACATTTTGACAGCCCCTTTTAAACGACATCAATACTGCATTCAGCATCTCAATTGATTTATGCACTGTGCATAATAGCTGACATTTTCGCACATTTACGGATTGGCTAATGCCACATGACATTTGCCAAATGCACAAGACTTGGATATTTGGTCTGAGAATCATTTCTCTGGCCAGGCCTAAAAGTCAATCAATTTTAAAAGAAATAGATTTATTAGACCTCAATAAAGCTTTGCATCAGCATTTATTCAGAAGTGTATGACTCAAGTACACTGCTAATATTCTTATTAACCCATTAACATAAAGGCAGAAAGGCAGGCATAGTTAACATACTTTATGACTTCCTATGACAAGTTCTTTGGCTCTAAGGCCGCGTACACACGATCGAACATGTCCGCTGAAACTGGTCCGCAGACCAGTTTCAGCGGACATGTTCGATCGTGTGTACGGCCTATCGGATCGTTTTCCAGTGGACCAAAGTTTCAAAACATGCTTTGAAACCTGTCCGCTGGAAACCTGTCCGTCGGACAGGTTCGATGGTTAGTACACGAAATCATCGGACCAAAATCCCGCGCATGCTTAGAATCAAGTCGACGCATGCTTGGAGGCATTGAACTTCGTTTTTTCATCACGTCGTTGTGTTCTACGTCACCACGTTCTGGTCCAAGGGGATTTTGGTCCGATGGTGTGTACGCACATCAGACCAACAGACCACTTCAGCGTGGTCCGATGAAAACGGTCCGTCGGACATGTTTAATCGGACATGTCTGATCGTGTGTACGCGGCCTAATACACCCTGCAGCACTGGGAGATTACAAATGTGGGGGGGGGGGTATTGGAGGGGCAGAGGTTTTCAGGATTCAACAGAGCCAGCCGGCACAAGTACAAAGGATGCTTCTCATTTAGGCCCCTTTCACAATGGTGGAGTCTGCCAGCGGATCTGCCTGCTCAGCGAGGGATTTCTCTGCTGATCCTCGCTGAGCAGACGGATGACAGGCCAGTGTCCACTCCGCTAATGCAAAGCGGACAAGGACACATGGGAGGTCGGATGTAAACGCCGTTGTTTACATCTGATGTCATCCAATCCACCAGACGGATGGGGAATAGATTTCTCATCCATCTGTTTTTGGTAGAGAGGGTCAGATCGGATGTCGGCAGGTATCAACGAACACATGACTGTTGACATCTGCCACTCCATGGAGGGCAATGGATGGTCCAATCAGGTCTGCTTAAAAAACTGATGACCTAATCTGTCTGCCTGTGTAAAAGGGGCCCAAATGTAAGTACATTCCCTTGTGCATTTTTATTAAGTTATCTTAAAGTAGGCTTCAAACATTTGGACTGGAAGAATATTAATATACGGAGAAGACATTATTTGAGATCATGGGCCTTGGTTTTAGAAAACACATATCGGCACAGATCTGTGCACTCAATTTATTCTAAGTTTATTGTACAGTCTAATCTTCTTCTGGATGCTAAATCTATGGTTAATTGCTTGCACTCCGTTATTTTGGATCCAAACGACATGATCAATATTATAGATCATCCCCTCTTCTTATCTGAACCCTGAGCTCCTTTAAACTAACACAGACGTCTCGCCTTTTGTTTTTCCACCCCCAAGTATTCTGTTGTTCTACTTTTCAACTCAACTTAAAGCAGATTTGTTTTGCTTCAGTTTGGGGGAAAACAAATTATGTTGAGGCAAAGAAGTTTACAATAAACACCGGAGAACAGAAATCATGCTATTGTTTTAGATCACCTCCGGTGCTTTATGTTATTGAGGAAATGCTACAGTTCTGCCAAGGAATAAAATAGAACTATAGTCTCTGATTAAAAAAAGAAAAAAAAGATGTGTTGCTGCACTTAGTCATAATTCCATTTGTATTTAAAGTTTTCTCCACGGTCCCCTGCAAAGTCTCACCTGTTGATCACCTGTTGATCCTGACAGTGAAGTCCACCAAAGGCAGTATCCTTTTATGGGGTGGCAACAATACTGCACTGCTCCTGCTCTCGTGTTGACTGTGTTTTCTTGCAGTACAGTGGGACATACTGTAGCTCCCAACTGTCCCTGATTTCGAGGGACTGTCCCTAATTTGGAGCAATGTCCCTCTGTCCCTCTTTTCCCCTCATTTTGGTCTGATCTATATAGTTGTATATAAAATGCACTTTTTATCTTCAATGCAGTGTTTCCCCAGTGCTAAACCTTTCATCCAAGTTCTAAATTGCAGTTGTAAATTTTAAAAGCCAATATAAAGGAATAGTAGTGGGAAAAAAAGTCCTTGTGGATTTAATTAAAGTGGTTGTAAAGGTTCTATTGTTAAAAACAAAGTGGTTGTAAAGGTTATTTTTTTATTTTTTTTAAATAACAAACATGTCATACTTACCTCCACTGTGCAGTTCGTTTTGCACAGAGTGACCCCGATCCTCATCTTCTGGGGTCCCACAACAGCTCTCGCGGCTCCTCCTCGCAATAGCTAACCCCCTCTGTGAAGCTCTCAAAGGGGGTTACCTTGCGGGCAAACTCCGGTGTCATACCATCGGCGTCCAAAGCCACCTTGTGTATGACCCGGCCCCGCCCCCGGCGGCCGCGTCATTGGATTTGATCGGCTGTGCTGCTATCAATCTATCCAATCGATGCTGAGACTCCATGGAGAAGAGGACACTGGGGATGCACAGAGCAGGTGAACTTGCTTGGGTAAGTAAAACGGGGGGCTGGGGGGCTAGGATTGCCATAGGATGCATTAAGATGAAAAAAAAAACACAAACCTTTACAACCCCTTTAACTTTTTTTGGTTAATTCTTCTTTAAGGGGGTGTGGCAGGGGGTGTGTTCTATGCCTACATACGTGTGTTAGTAGGTGTCCCTCATAGACATGTGCAAAAGGAAATAATTTGTTTCGTTTCGTTTCGTTTTAATTAGTTATTTAATTAATTTCGTTAAGTTAAATTAGTTAAATTTGTTAAATTTGTTTTCGGAATTCAATCGTTTTCGATAAAAATTCGAAAAAACCTGTTCGAATTAGATCGTTTTCGACCGAATTTGAAAACCCGGTCGAATTTGATCGTTTTCAACCGAATTCGAAAAGATTTCTACCGGATTCGATAATATTTCTACCAGATTCGAATTTGATCATATTTTGATATTTGATATTTCAACAGAATTCAACAATATTTCATCCGCTATTGTTAATATTTCAACCAAATTCGATGATATTTCAACCGGATTGGAAATTATTTCAACCGGATTTGAAATTATTTCAACTGGATTGGAAATTATTTCAACCGGATTGGAAATTATTTCAACCAAATTGGAAATTATTTCAACCGAATTTGAAATTATTTCAACCGAATTTGAAATTATTTCAACCGAATTTGAAATTATTTCAACCGAATTTGAAATTATTTCAACCGAATTTGAAATTATTTCTACTGGATTTGAAATTATTTCCACCGGATTGGAAATTATTTCAACCGGATTTGAAATGATTTCAACTGGATTGGAAATTATTTCAACCGGATTTGAAATTATTTAAACCGGATTGGAAATTATTTCCACCGCATTTGAAATTATTTCCACCGCATTTGAAATTATTTCAACCGGATGGAAATTATTTCAACCGCTTTGGAAATTATTTCAACTGAATTTGAAATTATTTCTACTGGATTGGAAATAATTTCTACCGGATTGAAAATGATTTCAACCGAATTTGAAATGATTTCAACCTGATTTGAAATAATTTCAACCTGATTTGATTGTATGTATTTGTATTTGTATTATTGTATTTGATTACATTCTATTAAATTCTATTCTGTTCTTTACTATTCTTTGATTTTCATTCTATTGTTTTATTATTTTATATTCTATTTTATTGTATTCTTTTTTAGAAATCGATTTATATTTTTTAGATTTTGATTCAAACTTGCTTTCAATTTTCATTCGAATTTGTTTTCGATTCGAATTCTTTTCGAATTCTTTTCGAATTCTTTTCGAATTCGATTTGAATTCTTTTCGAATTCGATTCGAATTCTTTTCGAATTCGATTCGAATTCGATTCGAATTCGATTCGAATTGTTTTCGAATTCGTTTCAAATTTGAATTTCGTTCGCGTTTTTTCGAATTTGTTTAAATTCGTTAATTTTGTAATTCGGAAATTCGGATGCATCAGAATTTCCGAATAATGAAAAATTTGTCCGAATTCGAATTCGTAACAAAACGAAATGCACATGTCTAGTCCCATCTCAAAATGTTGGGAGGTATGCAGTGGGATGAAAAGATGTTCAGGGGATGTGTCTGACAGCATAGTCACTACAGATTGATAAGCCTGTAACTTATCAATCAGCACCAGGCCACACCTAGTTCTGCCCATTGCTCTATTGATCGACAGCATTTTTTATATTTTTTTTGTAATCCGAGGTGGTGAGCAACAACAAAAACCTGTAAGTGAACAAGAAAAGTGCATGTGAAACACACACAAAAAAAGTACCCCCCGAAGGAGTAGGACATTACCCTAAACCCCCAGGGAGCAAGATTCTGACAGAAACAATGTTTTAAACATGGTCCATCTAGCAAAAAGTTCTTGATGGTATTTTGCCCCATCAATTTTTCCTTCTATCCTGACAAGTGCTCCGGTCCCTGCTGCAGAGAATCAGCCAACAACAGGATACTATCACTTCCATGCTTTACTGTAGGAATGGTGTTAGGGCCCTTTCACACGTCCGTTCAGTTCGTCCGTTTTTATTGGACGTCAGTTAACGGACCTCAATGCTTCCCTATGGGAGCGGATCCGTTAGCGGATGAGCATCCGCTAACGTCCGTTAACATCCGTCTGCGGTAAGCTCCGTTTTTTTGGACGGAAGAAAACCCTATTTTTCTTCCATCAAAAAAAACGGAACGGACGAAAAACGGATGAAAAACTGATCAACTGAAGGGGAAAAAACTGAAGGGGAAAACTGAACGGACGTGTGAAAGAGCCCTTATTTGAATGGTGAGTTGTATTATATTTCCACCAGACCATAGGTGTGCGCAGCCTATTGCATTAGGGTTTGCACCCCAAAGCTCAAACACAAACTACCGATCACTCACGATGAAAGGGAAGGGTCGGTAAGTTACATATTCACCGGCCCCTTCCCCCATTCATCCTAAAACATCCCTGCAGCAACAGCCAGAGGAAGAGGAGAGTAGGAAAGCCAGAAGCACTGCAAGAGGAAGGAGGGGGGGAACCTAGGCAGTAGGGGCAATCTGTGCTGCACAGGGTGATTAGGGTGTGCCTGGGCACACCTGGCACACCCTGTGTGCACGCCTATGCACCAGACATATTGTTTGGTGTTGAGGTCAAATAATAACATTTTAGTTTAATTTGACCAGAACACCTTTTTCCATGTGGCCTCAGTCAGGATCTTCAAGGTGCATTTTGGCAAAGCTCAGTTGTAACTGCATGTGGCCGTTCTTGAGGAGTGTTTTTTTTTTTTTTTTTTTTTTTTTTTTTTAATGTAACCCTCCCATACAAGCCACATTTGTGGAGAAATTGTGATATTGTTGTCACATGCACACAAAGACCACTCTTTGTCATAAATTCCTGCAACTGCTTCAGAGTTTCTGTAGGCCTCTTGGTAGCCCCTCTGACCAGTTTCCTCCTGGCTCTTTCATCCAGTTTGGAGCGAAGTCCTGATCCAGGGAGGGTCTGTGTTGTACCAAATACCTTCCACTTCTTAAAAATAGACTTCACTGTGCTTCTAGGCATTGATCAAGCCTTTGAAATGTTTTCGTATCCATCTCCTGACTTGTGCCTGTCCACAACTTTATCCCAGAAATCCTGGTGAGAGTGTCTTGCCGCTCATAGTTGATTTTTTGCTTCAGTTGCACTACCAGGGACTGAAATGCTCCACGGAAGATATTTTCATGCTGAGCTAATCAAAATGATCACAGTTGAAAGTCAGATGGCTTTGTGTGCCATTGAGAAGGGGATTAGCTACACCTGATTGAGTTTACAAGTCAGGAGGGGGTGATCCTTTTTCCAACTCATTCAGTCATTCTGTTTTAATTTTAATTTTATTTTTCTGACATGTTGGTGTTATATCTTTCACTTAGATAAAACAAAAACGGTCTGTCTTAATTTCAGGCAGCAAAGCATGTAAACGGGTGCAGGGTGTAGCGGCTTTACAGAGGGAATCTCACGTACTGACTTTATAGACCAGGCAACATTTATTACCGGAGAAACGCTAGTAGAATAAGAATTTACAGCACTAATGCAAGTCGTCACAGTCACTTCTAAAGTAAGCGGTATTTGTATTCGTCAGCACTATAGGCACTTCCTACACACTGGCACAGTATAAAACCAAGCACACAATGCGTATCTGTAGAGGCTGATATTCACAAACATTACCCAGTAACAGCGGTATTTCTTCAGCAGATGGATATAGGCATCTGATACACTTAGTTGATACACTTGGTTTTATTATCCGCAACGGGGAGTCTTTCATCCGACCAGGATTGCTGATACAGGACTCCGTAGGAACCCTGAGCTATCCCTCACAAGCCGATACACTCTACCTACCTTCTCCTAACTCTCCCTCACAAGCAGGGTCTCTGTCCCTGTCTATACACATGTTCTGTCCAAAACGTGGCTTGGCTTCCCTATATAAGTTATCCACCCAAAAATGGCTGACCAAACCTCCAGATATTTGCTTGTCCTATCAGGACACCAGGCTTCTCCAAAATGGTGCTGGAGACAATTATAGAGGCCAAACCGCTCTGAACATATCGTGCACTAAAGTTAACCTTGACAGGGCCATCATCAGGGGGGTACAGGCAGGACACCTGTAAGTTCGATGGTGTGTACGGCCCATCGGATCGTTGTCCGTCGGACCAAAGTTTTAAAACCTGCTTCAAAATCTGTCTGACGGACACCTGTCCGTCGGACAGGTTCGATGGTTAGTACGCAAAAGCATCGGACCAAAAACATGCACATGCTCTACGTCATCGCGTTCTGGTCTGATCGGATTATTGGTCCGATGGTGTGTACACACATCAGACCACTTCAGCCTGGTCCGATGAAAACGGTCCGTCGGACCAGTTTCATCAGACCGGTCTGATCGTGTGTACGTGACCTTAGGGGCTCGGTGGTCCCCAGGGCCCAGGATGGCTTCCCTCTTTTTTTTCATCATCACCCAAAGCTCCCCCGACTTCTAAGGGGCCCCAGCTTCTCGATTTGCGACACTCCCCCCCCCCCCCCTTCCGCTTCTCAATTTGCGGCAGCAGCAAATCCCGGAAATGTTGCACTCATTTTACACTCTAAGGCCTCGTACACACGATCGGACATATACGATGAAAACGGTCCGCGGACCATTTCCATCGGATATGTCCGATCGGGAGTTTGATCCGATGGCGTGTACACACCATCGGATCAAATTCCCCGCCGCCGGACGGCGCGGTGACGCGGCGGTGACGTTGACGCCGCCGCGTCATCGCCACGTCACCGCACCAGGAAGTAAAACACTTCCGCGCATGCGCCGAATCCATTCGGCGGCGGCGGGGCACGACATGTCTGCTGGTAAGTGTACTAACCAGCAGACATGTCGGGCGGACAGATTCCCACCGGATGGATTTCAAAGCATGCTTTGAAATCTGTCGGGTGGAGAAATCTGTCCGCTAGCCCATACACACGAGCGGAGATGTCTGCTGAAACGGTCCATCGGACCGTTTTCAGCGGACATATCTCCTCGTGTGTACGAGGCCTATGTGACATACAAAATTGGAACTACCACTATTTATTCTCCAGAGTTTTCAGGAAATGTATACTGTTTGGGGGTTTAACTAATTCTTCCAGCCTAAAACGATTATTTTAACGTGTGCAAAATCAAAAACAGCTCTGACAGTGAGGCCCTGTACACACGAGGAGACATGTCCGATGAAAACGGTCCGCGGACCGTTTTCATCGGACATGTCTCCTGGGTTATTTTGGTCTGATATGTGTACACACCATCAGACCAAAATCCCCGCGGACAGAGAACGCGGTGACGTGATGGTAACGTAGGCGGTGACGCACCGACGTGCGCAAACAAGGAAGTACAATGCTTCCATGCATGCGTCAAATCAATTTGACGCATGCGCGGGATTTCGGTCCGCTGGTTAGGCGTACTAACCATCGGACATGTCCGACGGACAGGTTTCCAGCGGACAAGTTTCTAAGCATGCTAAGAAACTTTTGTCCGCTGGAAACCTGTCCGCTAGGCCGTACACACGATCGGACATGTCCGCGGAAACAGGTCTGCGGACCAGTTTCAGCGGACATGTCTCCTCGTGTGTACGCGGCCTTAGAGGTTAAAAAACAAATAAAT
This sequence comes from Rana kukunoris, assembly GCA_029574335.1. Classification (NCBI taxonomy): domain Eukaryota; kingdom Metazoa; phylum Chordata; class Amphibia; order Anura; family Ranidae; genus Rana; species Rana kukunoris. The sequence goes on from CM056060.1 coordinate 141,568,257, forward strand.
ATATATATCAAAATCACACATATGTTCTGGGTCTCGGCAATTTGTGTGCTGGTTGGAAGTTTCCTTTCAGTTGATCCTGTGAAATCTTTTACGTAAAACCTTTTTCTTCACCTCCAAACAACTTTGCAGACTGTAAGTAAAATTAGAGCAAATATATGCAGTATGCAAGCAAAACTGAACTTCTAAAGTGTTAGTGCGAAGAATGATTTAGTGACTTCACTGTAAATAGACATTTATGTCACTTTGTAGACTCAGATCTGCATTGCAAGAGTGAAAAAGAAGAAATCATCGAAACCTTGTAAGAGGATCAAACTAACCACTTTTTGAAAGGTGAAACTGGGAAACTTTTTTTTTTTTTTAACCCCATCATGAAAATTGCCCTATATACCCAGAATAAATGTGTGCATTGTCAGTCACTGGCATAGCGTCAGGGAACACAGGGGTTACAATGGCGCCCCAGCGGGCCACCCTGTCACATTCCGGTTTACACCCACCTAGACAGGAGATGAGGCAGGGGTAGCATATACAACAACTGATCTCTATCTTCCTCCTGCAGCTGCTGAAGCCTGCTTCTCCTCCTTTCCCTCCTATCAGCATTCAGCGGCAGCAGATGGTGAATGGAGGGGTTGGTTCCTGTATATGCTGCCCCCCACCTCTCCTTCTGTCTAGGTTACTCTTTTTTTCCTGCATCCCCCCAGCAGCGCTGTCTGCTTGCACTCCTCTCCCGCCAGCTGCTGCAGGGGATGCTTTAGGAAAGAGTGTGGAGGAAGAGGCTGGTAAATATGTAATTTACTGGCCCCTTCCTTTCTGAATGACCCCAGCAAGTGATCGTCACTCACTGTGTTCATTCATAACTGAAGCATAGTAAACTATTCTGGTTTGTGAATAAACAGGAAGCTCTGTACAGAGCTATTCCTATCCAATGAGAGCTGCGTTCTTAATCTCCTTTCTCTGTCGTAAAGGGGAAACATCAGAGGTCTGTTTGGACCCCTAATATCACAACAAAGCCCACCAACAAGGCTCTTAAAAAAAACCTTTAAAAAAATAATAAAAAAATATTATTGTTAAAAAAAAACACTTCTCCTAGGGGGTTTACTGATGCCAGGAGGAGCCGCGAGCGCCATAGGGGGAGCCCAGAAGTCAGTGATCAGTGCCACACTGTGGAAAACGAACTTCACAGTGGAGATAAGTATGATATGTTTGTTATTTAAAAAAAAAGGGTTTACAATCACTTTAAGTTATTATTAGTTAGTTATTATTTCACATTAAAAAATGTGGGGGATTCGGATTTCAAGATAGCCATGCTGAAGGCGTAAAGAAAGAAAAAAAAAAAAAGAGAGAAGAAAAAAGAGGGAGGTTAAAAGTGGATGTAAACCCCCCATACACCCAGTGAAGTGAACGGCCTCATATGATACACTTAGATTAACCAAACCTCCCTACATAAGTTTTACATGTATATCTGCTGTCTTCACATTTATACTGTATACTGTTTAGAAAGTTCATATTTTATTGGGAGATTTTCTCTTCCTGGTTAACACAGAGTGTAATGTCTGGGCATAGAGCCAAGATAGCTAAAATTGCTGATTGGAGGAAAGGCACACAACCCCTTTCATCATAGGCAGAGACTCTCAGGCCGCGCACACACGACCGAGGAACTTGTCAGGCGAAAAACATTGTTTTCCTCGTCGAGTTCCTTGTTAGGCTTGTCGAGGACTTCAACACATACGACAGCAGGGGAAGTTTGATTCCACTGGCACAACCCTTGGGGCTGCTTTTGCTAATCTCATGTTACTAAAAAATTTTGGTAAGAGACATTTTCACTTTTCAGTCTGTTACAGCGTGACAAATGTGCTATTTCCATTACAAACGCTACTTTTACAGAAGGTGCGCGGGTTTCTTAGCATACACACGCTTGAGTTTCTCGTCGGAAACCGGCACGACGAAAAACTCGACGAGCCAAATTCGACTCCAGTCGAGAAAAAAGAGAACATGCTCTCGTTTTGGCTTGATGAGTTTCTCGACAGTTTCCTCGATGAAAAACGTACACACGACAGGTTTCCTCGGCAAAACACGTCTCCCAACAAGTTTCTTGCTGGATTCTGCCGAGGAAACCGGTCGTGTGTACGCGGCCTTAGAGGTGTTTTGTAATAGGAGCTGCTCTCTGCTAATCTATTTTAGCAACCTATTTTGACAAAAGAGTCAGGCTGCTTTTGTCTAAAAAGTAAAAAAATATGTCAGGAGTTCTCAGGCTAATAACAGAGGAACCATTCAGGAGAGAGCTATGGGACTTAGCTCATTGAAAAGAGATAGCAAAATTCTGCAGATATATGTGCCCAGCTCAAATTTCATGAATCGGGTTTACATCCACTTTAAGAGGAAGAGGAAGGTTTAAGTTTTGAGCAAACGGGAAAGGTCCTCTCTTCCAGGTGATAGGTCAACATTCCTTTCCGAGTTTATGTGCTATCATGTTTCTATTATGAGGCCTAGTAAACACGACCGAGAATCTCGTTGTGAAAGAAACATTGTTTTCCTCAACGAGTTTCTTGTCAGGTTTGTCGAGAATCTTGTCAAGCTTTCTTTGCATACACACTGTCAAGACAAAATCTCGTTGTTCTCAAACGCGGTGACGTACAACACGTACAACGGCACTATAAAGAGGAAGTTCCATTCCACTGGCACAACCCTTGGGGCTGCTTTTGCCAATCTCATGTTACTGCGTGTTAAGTAAAAGTTTGGTGAGAGACGATTCGCGCTTTTCAGTCTGTTACAGCTTGACGAATGTGCTATCTCCATTATGGACTCTACTTTTACTGAAGGTGCGCTCCCGTCTGATACTTTATTCTGAGCATGCGCGGCTTTCTAAGCATACACACGAACGTGTTTCTCGTCGTAAACCAGTCCGACGAGAAACACGACGAGGAAATTGAGATTCCCGACTAGAAAAAAGAGAACTTTTTTTTTCTCGTCAAGATTCACAACAGTTTTCTCAACGAAAAACATACACACAACCGTTTTTCTCGGCAAAAAAGCTCTGCCAGCAAGTTTCTTGATGGATTTTGTCGAGGAAAACGATCGTGTGTATGAGGCCTGAGTGTATTATTTTATGTGTATGTATTTATCCATGTGTACTTCATATAGTTAAAGGAAAAAGGAAAAACAAATGAAAAAAGTAAAAGTGAGCATTCGAGAATTTTTCACAAAAAAAGGATCTACATACCCTTCCTAGCTTACGGCTTAAGGCCGCGTACACACGACCGAGAACCTCGTCGGGCTAAACTCATCGTTCTGCCCGACGAGGTTCTCGGCCGGCCGGCGAGTTCGTCGACCAGGCTGTTCAAAAAAGGCGTCGAGCCATTAGTCCCGATGGCCCGTCGAGCAAATAGAGAACCTGCTCTCTATTTTGGGTCGACGAGCTTCCCGACGGGACGCTCGACGAAAGTGTACACACGATCGAGCTTCTCGGCAGAATATGGATCCCAGCGAGCTTCTCGCTGGATTCTGCTGAGAAACTCGGTCGTGTGTATGGGGCCTCACATGTATCTATTAAAAATGTGTTATTTGTATGTGTATGTGTTTATCCATGTGTGCTTCATATAGAAGATAGTAAAACACCCTCTTATCCCCCCCCCCCCATCTGAATGGGGAAGAAAAAAAATATATATTACAATTAAAGAAATCTATAATATATATATATACAGTATATATATACCGTATATACTCGAGTAAAAGCCGTGTGTTTTTCAGCACATTTTTTTGTGCTGAAAATGCCCCCCTCAGCTATACGCGAGTCACCTTTTTGCACCTGATCTCCCGGACTTTGGGGACCCAGTCCTGACCGGCCGTAGGTCTTCCTCTCTTCCTCTACAAGTGTGCAAAGTTTGTTGTCCGGGGGATCTACTGCCGGGGAGCACTGATTTTTCAAAACTGGGCACCCCTTCCATAGACTCCCATGTTAAACGGTCATTTCTCCAGTGACTTTGGTGACCCGGTACCGGCCAGTCGTAGGTCTCCTGGACATCAAACTTGGCACACATGTAGCTCCACACTTTTAATACAAGTGTGCAAAGTTTGTTGTTTGGGGAACCTATTTTTCGAAGCCGGGCACCCCTTCCATAGACTCCAATGTTAAACGTCAGTGAGACATGGGCACAGTGAAACAGTGAGGCATGGACACAGTGAGGCATGGGCACAGTGAGGCATGGGCACAGTGAGGCATGGACACTGTGTAGCATGGGCACAGTGAGACATGCACATGGACACAGTGAGGCACAGTGAGGCGTGGGCACAGTGAGGCATGAGCACAGTGAGGCGTGGGCACAGTGAGGCGTGGGCACAGTGAGGGATGGGCACAATGAGGGATGGACACAGTGAGGCATGCACATGGACACAGTGAGACATGGACACAGTGAGGCATGGGCACAGTGAGACATGCACATTGACACAGTGAGGCACAGTGAGGCGTGGGCACAGTGAGGCATGAGCACAGTGAGGCATGAGCACAGTGAGGCGTAGGCACAGTGAGGCGTGGGCACAGTGAGGGATGGGCACAATGAGGGATGGACACAGTGAGGCATGCACATGGACACAGTGAGACATGGACACAGTGAGGCATGGGCACAGTGAGACATGCACATGGACACAGTGAGGCACACTGAGGCATGCAGATGGACACCCTAGGCTTATACTCAAGTCAATAAGTTTTCCCATTTTTTTGTGGTAAAATTAGGTGCCTCCGCTTATATTCGGGTCGGCTTATACTCGAGTATATATGGTATATAAAAAAAAAATATGATAAAAAAACAAACCTTTTACCACTGAAAAGGGTGCTTAATTTTTGGGTCTACTTTATTATCCTATCTTTCTAGACTCACAGAGGTTATCATTTAGCATATCCAGTATTACAAGTAAGATGGTTCACTTGAAAAAGCAAGATTGTGTAAATGTCACCAGATCCGTTTCTGAAGCCACAGCATTGAGGGCCAACAATGAGACAATGAAAGATCGACGGCTAATAATTCTTGTTGCCCTTCTATCTGGAAGGTGCCTGCTTGTAAACTGTGAAACAGATAGCGAGAGACGCTGATAGGTTTACGGCATCTATTACAATTTCCTGCATACTCTGGCAGAATCGCTAACAATGCTTATGTATTATGCCTCACGTCTCCAACATAGCACAACCATCATTTCAACTACTCATCACATAACATGGCCATAAATTTTACTTGTTCTATTATCTCATGTGGCCCAACTAGGAGAGAGCCAGTGATTCACGTATTGATAATAATGCCCTTCACATCGCCATTAGCACATAAATCAATGCCATGTATCGGAGAAGGACGGAAAAGGAGGAAGAAACACAAATAGAACGGCCTTCATTCATTAAATATAACTCTTACTATTAATACCCCTATTGGATAATTGCATAATTATTCAGCTTGATCCCGAAAGAAAAAAACATCACATAAAGACTTAGCTCTTAAAGCGGTAGTAAACCGCCGGCTTTTTTTTGTTAAACCTGCAAGACAATGTGATAATGGGTGGCTTCATCTTTTGGGGGGACCCCCCTGGCGGCGTGGCATGACACCGAAGCACCCCCTGGGCGGCCCAGAACTTACACGATGTGCTGGGGTGTCCTCTCCTCCTCTCCTGGAGTGTGGACAGTGGCCTCGGCGGCTCCGATGTGCACTCTTCCAGCAGCTTCCTCTGCCAGGTAAAGAGTGTTGGACACCATGGAGTAGTACCAAGAATACGTTTTATTAAAAAAACAATGGTTAAAAAACACATACAAGTGATGCACACCAGCTTCAGAGCTAGCTAGTGGAGTTATAGATACAAATTAGTAGTAGTGATGGCGCAGTACAAACATACAAGCCAGAGATTGCAGTGTGCGCTCCAACTGCGTTCCAGCTGACGGTACCCGGAAGTGACGTAATGTGCGTGGCTCCACCTAAATACAATGTATTCGTGGTACTACACCATGGGAGCCAACTATCTTTATGTTTGAGGATACCGGATACTTGCTGGTGCCATTTTTTTATCTTTGATTTCTGTGATAACGCCTGGAGTCGGGTCACCCAGTGAGTGGTGGGACGAAGCGCTGGATACAAATTGGATCTGATCCTACACGCTGACTAGGGATGAGCTTCGTGTTCAAGTCAAACGTATGTTCGACTCGACCCACGGCCCATAATTCACTGCGGCATCGCTGGCTGATGATTGGCCAAGCATGCACTATGACCCGCATGCTTGGCCAATCACAGCATGCAAAAAATGGAGAGCCATAATTGGATAAAGCCAGGGTGGCTTTGGCCAATTATGGCTCAGGGGGTTTAGTACACGCCCCACACTATAAAAGGCTGCCTGCAGGTCGGCCTTGTGTAGTGTGTTGCGGCGGTGGTTAGAGAGAACAGAGAGACAGAGAGAGTGTCATTTTTTGCAGGTAGATAGAGCAGGCAGGCAGGCTAGTCAGTTAATGTTACAGTGTGTAGAGGATATATACATCCCAGGTGTTGTGCATATATGTATACGCTGTATAGTTTAGCTAGATCAGTTCTTCCTAATTAATGTTAAGATTGTATTTATTGGACATATAGGGCCAGATTCAGGAAAGGTTACGCTGGCGGATCGAGTGATCCGCCAGCCTAACTGTGGCTTTGAGCCGGCGTTTCTGTTTTCTGTAACCAGAAAACAAGAAACGCCGGGTTGAAGTTCTGATGCGAGCAGCGTAACTGAGTTTCGCCATCGCATCGTTACTTCAACTTAAAAATGGCGCCGGGGGCGTTCCCGCCGATTTACGCTCAAAAAATATGTTAATGAGCGGAAATCGGCAATTCACGATCAAAATCCGGCGCGACGCAATGACGATACGACGTTTCCGGACGGGATACGCGGCGCATAGATATACCTACATGGGGTTGGAGTATCCTATGTTAGGTATAGGCGTCGTCATCGCGTCGGGAAAAAAAAAAAAAACGTCGCTTGCGTAAAACGGTCATGAATGGGAATGTGACGTCATTGACGTTCATTCACAGATTTTGGAGCATGCGCACGGGGATGTTTTGACACTCGACGCATGCGCAGTACGTTGGCGGCGGGATCGCGCGTAGTTAGCATACTACACGCCCCGTACCCGCTACATTTGAATTCCGCCGGCTCATTTGTGATGCGCTGCCGCAACTTTAGGAGCAAGTGCTTCGTGAATGACAGCACTTGCTCCTAAAATTTCGGCAGCGCAACGCAAATCAGAAGCGTTACTCCAGAGCAAAGATGCTCTGGAATACGTGAATCTGGCCCATAATTTACTTATCATTGTTGAGACCAGAGTTTCCTCACTCTTATCCCTTTTCAGAGTCCTGTAGATCACTCTTCAGGAACAGGCAGCGCCAACACCCCCATACTATCCCATACAGTATAATTAAGCAAAGTTTGGCTGTTGAGAATACCCATTCAGCTACAAGGCAAAGTATCCTACTGATGTTAAGAGTGATGGTCTGAGTTTTCGTATTCTTTCGGCCAATACTTGGAGGAATTTAGACATTAAAAACAGTTCTAGTCGGGAACAAGTGGTGGACTAGTGGAGGAGGGTACGCTTGCTTGACCGTGGTAGGAAAATTCCCTCTTTTGCGTACATACACAGCAACCTGGGCGCCCATGTCTCATGGAACTTTGGTATTTGACTGGACCCCTGCAAAGTTGCTTGGGAACAACTGGAGATGTAGCATACTAGCTCATTATGTAGTACTTACCTGAGATCGAAGCCCCCGCAGCGGTCCTCGTTAGCCTCCTTCGACACCGCCATCTCTTCCGGAGTTACTTCCAGGTATCGTTGCTCCGGCGCTGTGACTGGTGCATGGGAGCAGGCAGCGTCGGCATTATCGCCTTCACTAACGGCACACTCAGGGCACCTCTGCTGTTATCTACGGTGCCCTTTTGTCTACGTGCCCGTTTTTGGGAAAATATCTCCTTAAACGTGTAGGTTGAGGAGATATTTCTTGCACCTACAGGTAAGCCTTAATCTAGGCTTACCTGTAGGTCTAAGTGGTCTGTAAGGGTTTACAACCACTTTAACAATCTGTAGCAAGGGTGTGCTACAAACCAGGGCCGTTTGAAGGAATTAGGGGGCCCCAAGCAAAATTACATGGAGGCCCCCCCCCCGCCAAAACCCCCCTCAATGCAAACCCCCCAGTGCAGAGACACCCCTGCACCTCTAGACCCCTTTACATTACACAGCACCCTGCACCTCTGGGCCCCTTTACATTACACAGCACCCTGCACCTCTGGGCCCCTTTACATTACACAGCCCCCTATAGCTCTTGACCCTCTGCATGTTACACAGACTCTTTTCAGTGCAGACCCCCCTTCAGTTCACACCACCCCTCAGTGCAGAGACCCCCTTCAGTGCAAACCCCCTTAGTGCAGAGACCCCCCCCTCAGAGCAAAGACCCCCTTCAGTGCAAACCCCCCCAGTGCAGAGACACCCCCAGTGCAGAGACCCCCCAGTGCAGAGACCCCCCAGTGCAGAGACCCCCCCAGTGCAGAGACCCCCCTCCCCAATTCAGTACCTCAGGCTCAGATGCTGACCTGGATGATCAGACAGCCGGCCACCATGAGAGGAATCACAATAGCTGCCTCGAGTCTCCCTGCAGCTGCTTCAGTCAGGTGTGGGGGGTCGCTGACCTGACAACCCCCAGTTTGTGCCCCCCCCCCATTGGTACGACACTGCCGGCCAGGTCCCGATCGGTACAGGAGATTCAGTGTCCTGTTCCTGGCCAGACTGACAGGAAGTGAGCACTTCCTGCCAGTCCGGCCGGGAACAAGACACTGAATCTCCTGTACCGCGCGGTACTCAGCCGGACTGACAGGAGGAGCTCAGCCACACTACAGCATGGGAAGGGGAAGTTGGGGGCCCCCGGCCAGCACGGGGCCCCAAGCAATTGTTTGCCTTGCCTGTTCTGTAGCGACGGGCCTGCTACAAACTTGCTTCTCTCTGACCATGGCAATCTTCAGTGGTATTTATGTCTTCCAGATATCTTTCCAGTCTTTGCCCTACCTGCAAATAACTTCCCATAGACTTGTTTGTGGTCTTGCTCCAATGCTAAGGGTATGGTCCATTCAAGTCTACATAGAATAGCGGATGTTACCACAACAGGAAATTTCTGCCATAAGAGAGAGGAAAGTGGACACCTAGGTCATGGCTTTGGCTTAAGCCTCATACACACGATCAAACTTCCATCAGACTTTTCTGCGGATTTTGGTCCGAATGGGCGTTGGCCGTGAACTTGTTTTGCATACACACGGCAGGACTCACAGCGAACATTTGTCCAATGAAAAAACAAAATCAATTGTCTGATGGAGCATACAGAGGGTCGGATAGTCCGATCAAACATGTCGATCGGACCGTCGTTGTCAAAAAGTCTGATCGTGTGTAAGGGCCTTAAGAGTGGTTAAGAAGAGTACAGAGTGGGATCTTGGAACTTTTTATCTAAACCTGAACTTGTACTTCAACTGATGTTACATGCAAATTGAAGGAGGATTACTTTTAAAGTTTTTGCGAAAATATGTTTCAAGAATAGTATTTTTACAATATATGCATTGGTTATGCCTGCAAACATTAATTACCGGCATCATTTTTACAGGAATTGCTAAAAATGGCAAATTATACCAGCAGAAGGCACAGAAGGAGGAACAGTGTCCACCATGTAGACTAGTCTAGACATTTTAAATACAATGTTGCGGGATGCAGGGCTGTCTTAATGAGAGGGCACACCTGGGCACTGCCCAGGGGCCCCAGCTGCATTGGGGGCCTCTGTGCTTTCCCCAAAGCAGCTGTTTCTTGAGCCCACGCTGCCCCCGAAATTGGGGGCCCACATGATGGCACTGAGAGTGATGGACACACAGGGGAGGCAGGCTGGCAGCCGTGTGCCATGCTGTGCAGAACAAAACCTATTATTTCCTAGCCAGCAGGGAGGGGCAGGGCCGGAGCACCAGTGATGCTCTGACCCCCCCTCCCCCAGCAGCTTGAATGCTCAGGACTTGAAGGCTGCGGGGTAGGAGCTGGAGTGGGAGCTGGCATTGTGGATGGTGTCATGTTGGGCCCAGCTGCCCAGCACTGTTTTCACCTGAAGGCTTGGAATACCCAGAGGGATGCTCCCTCCTCTGCCCCTCCTTCTGCCTGCCTGCTTGAGCTCCACTCAAAAGGGGAAGCTCGTCTTGTCTGCCTCCTACCTACTTCATATCTGTTTACCTGCTCTGTCTCCATTGTAGGGGCCCCAGAGCATTACTTTGCCCAGGGGCCCATGATGCTTTTAAGACGGCTCTGGCGGGATGTAATTCATATCTTTGAGGACCTTAAAGGGTCACTAAAGGAAACAAGAATTTGGGTTGAAATGACTGTAGAGACATAATAGTTAACTGATTCCTTTTAAAAATGATTAAAAATAGATAAAAAATAAATCATATAATGTGCCTGCAGGTTAGTTTCGTTTTTGCTACTGTTTCCTGTCTCTCTGATGTACAGAGCCAGAGAGCCAATAGAGGACAGTGATTGTTTGTCTAAAACCCCTCAGCACCAATCTAGTTTCAGTTTACACACAGTAATCACACATCCTTGATTAGTGACCACAGTGAGAAAGCTCCCAGTACTGTGGTTATAAGGAAACAGACAACCAGGAAGTGTCCAGAACAGAGCAGGATTACAGCAACATCAAAGCAAAAACGAACAATGAGGACATGAAAACAGCACTGCAGTAAGGTAAAGGAAGCTATTTAGCTAATAAAAAATCCTTTTGTAACCCTTTAATTGGTTGATAGGTTATTGCCATTTTGCTTGCATTTTGATAATTGATATACTTTCTTACCTCCTTTTGCAAACATTTTGCCATCAGCACCTCAGTTTTTCCAACTTTTAAGTGAACTTTTCTAAATACACAAGGCTATGTAATGCTAATCCTCTTGTCCTGTTGTGGCTTGTTATAGAAAGAGGATTAGATATTTCCATAATCCATAATTTCACATTTCTTTCACAAAAAAAACTCTTTTGAACAAAGCAAACCATTCTTAAATTGTATGTTAACCCTCACATTGAACTCCTCTTATTTCGTGCCTTTGAACCATTAAAAGTGTTCTATTATATCTGTTGGTAAATGCTAATAAAATACCTGTTGATCCTGCCAGAAACATCTCAGCTGATGCACGCTTCCTGTCCACGCTTCCCATGCTGCATTCTTATCAGTGTTTTCTGTGGACTACCCCCACAGGTGTTGTGTTATGTAGTCCTAACACACTTCCTGTCCTTGGGTCCTACTGGTGCTCCATATACAGTACAGACCAAAGGTTTGGACACACCTTCTCATTCCAAGCGTTTTCTTTGTTTTCATGACTATGAAAATTGTAGATTTACACTGAAGGCATCAAAACTATGAATTAACACATGTGGAATTATATACATAACAAAAAAGTGTGAAACAACTGAAAATATGTCATATTTTAGGTCCTTTTGCTTTGATTACTGCTTTGCACACTCTTGGCATTCTCTTGATGAGATTCAAGAGGTAGTCACCTGAAATGGTCTTCCAACAGTCTTGAAGGAGTTCCCAGAGATGCTTAGTAGTGTTGCTCACGAATATTCGTATTGCGAATATTCGGCTCGAATATGGCATATTCGAGTATTCGCGATATATTCCGAATTTCGCGGTGAATATTCGCTATTTCGAATATTCGTATTTTTTCAATTTTTTTTTAGAACAGATCACATCCTAGAGATCCCCATCGACGTCTAAAAGCATTGCTGGTATGATTAGAGACCTTGGGCCGAGTAGCTGCAGCGATCATTTTATATTGCAATGCGATTTTTCGGCAATAGCGATATCGCGCGATTATTTTCGAGAAATTCGCAATATTGTTTTTAGCTAAAATAACACATATATTCGATTTCAGAGTGTTACTGTCGAAATTCCGCAATCAATTTCTCATTCGCATTTTTGCGGAATTACGATAAAATATCAAGAATATTCTGAGCCAATCAGAGTGCTCCTTCCGCATTTCCCGAATATTCGCAATTATTTTGTATTGTAATATATCACGAATATTCTGAGCCAATCAGAGTGCTCCTTCCGCATTTGCCGAATATTCGCAATTATTTTGTATTGTAATATATCACGAATATTCTGAGCCAATCAGAGTGCTCCATTCCGCATTTCTCGAAATTTCGCAATTATTTTGTATTATAAAATATCACGAATATTCTGAGCCAATCAGAGTGCTCCTTCCGCATTTGCCGAATATTCGCAATTATTTTGTATTGTAATATATCACGAATATTCTGAGCCAATCAGAGTGCTCCATTCCGCATTTCTCGAAATTTCGCAATTATTTTGTATTATAAAATATCACGAATATTCTGAGCCAATCAGAGTGCTCCTTCCGCATTTGCAGAATATTCGCAATTATTTTGTATTGTAATATATCACGAATATTCTGAGCCAATCAGAGTGCTCCATTCCGCATTTCTCGAAATTTCGCAATTATTTTGTATTATAAAATATCACGAATATTCTGAGCCAATCAGAGTGCTCCTTCCGCATTTCTCGAAATTTCATTCGCATTCGCAATTCGCATTCGCAATAGCGAAATTTCGCAATCATTTCATTTCCAAAAAATATCGCGAATATTCGCATTTAACGAATATATCTCGAATATTCGACTATATATTCAAGATATATCGCAAAATCAAATATGGCATATTCTGCTCAACACTAATGCTTAGCACTTGTTGGCGCTTTTGCCTTCACTCTGCGGTCCAGCTCAACCCCAAACCATTTCGATTGGGTTCAGGTCCGGTGACTGTGGAGGCCAGGTCATCTGGCGCAGCACCCCATCACTCTCCTTCTTGGTCATATAGCCCTTACACAGCCTGGAGGTGTGTTTGGGGTCATTGTCCTGTTGAAAAATAAATGATGGTCCAACTAAACGCAAACCGGATGGAATAGCATGCCGCTGCAAGATGCTGTGGTAGCCATGCTGGTTCAGTATAAATCCCCAACAGTGTCACCAGCAAAGCACCCCCACACCATAACACCTCCTCCTCCATGCTTCACAGTGGGAACCAGGCATGTAGAGTCCATCCGTTCACCTTTTCTGCGTCGCACAAAGACACGGTGGTTGGAACCAAAGATCTCAAATTTGGACTCATCAGACCAAAGCACAGATTTCCACTGGTCTAATGTCCATTCCTTGTGTTCTTTAGCCCAAACAAGTCTCTTCTGCTTGTTGCCTTTCTTTAGCAGTGGTTTCCTAGCAGATATTCTACCATGAAGGCCTGATTCACAGTCTCCTCTTATCAGTTGTTCTAGAGATGTGTCTGCTGCAAAAGGTGGCTACTTTGAAGAACCTAGAATATTACATATTTTCAGTTGTTTCACACTTTTTTGTTATGTATATAATTCCACATGTGTTAATTCATAGTTTTGATGCCTTCAGTGTGACTCTACAATTTTCATAGTCATGAAAATAAAGAAAACTCTTGGAAAGAGAAGGTGTGTCCAAACTTTTGGTCTGTACTGTATATGTACCGTATTTGCCGGCGTATAAGATGAGCCCCTAATTTGCCAGCTAAAATGTTGGTTTTGGGATATACTCGCTGTATAAGACGACCCCCTTCCTACTAGTCATGCCTCGCCTCACCTCACTGTGTCATTACATGCCTCACTGTGCCATTACATGCCAGACTGTGCCACCATTACATGCCTCACTGTGCCATTACATGCCAGACTTGTGATAGATTTGTTTAATAAATCCCTATGTGATAAGTTAATCTTATGTTATGAATAGAACCACTGTTTATTGCATGATCTTTGTAGTTATTATGTATGTATGGAAATGATCAATACTGTTATTATCCTTACATGAAGATATCAGATATTGTTTTAAAGTTATGAACCCAGCATTGAAGATATGAAATTAAGTTTCAGAAATTACCATTTAAAGATGAGAATACAAGCGACTATTATAAAAGCAGCTGCACTCCATCCCCCCTCCCTTCTACTGCCATTTCCCACTTTGCTTCACATACATTCCAAGCCTTTCCTGGAGAGAAACTGCTATGAGAAGGATTTTTTTCAAAAGAAAGCGAACCTATCCCCCATTCCTAAATTAACTTTGTGTCTCGTGAGTTTGAAAGGAAATCTTTGCTTTGGGATAGCTGAAGGAACTTTGAATCGTGTAATAAGAGTCTGGGTGGGGGAGATGGGTGTGACATGTATGGGTTGACCAATGAAATGCATTTCCTGTGAGCTTGTATGTGTTTAATAAAACTGGAGAGCTGGCTGAATTCCAGCCTCTTTGGCTGACCACGTTGAAAAGGTAAAGATGTGAAACTTTTTGCATGCTGTCCTTTAATTTGGAATCAGACCAGTAGAAATGGCTAACCCTGAGAAATTGTGTCAGGAAATCTATTAATTAATTAATGAGTCTTTAGTAATTCACTTTCAGACTGTGCCACCATTACATGCCCCACTGTGCCACCATTACATGCCTTGCTTTGCCACCATTACATGCCTTGCTTTGCTACCATTACATGCCTCGCTGTGCCACCATTACATGCCTCGACGATCCCTTACCTTATCCCTAACATGCAGAATCTCAGTCAAAAGCCGCGCCTCCTCCTCGTGCTGTTCTGAGATAGGCGGAACACTCATCTTCCCAGCAGACACTGTGTTCAGTGTTCCGCCTATCACGGATGCCCTCTCGTCAGAGACAGAGGATGAGAGGGCATCCGTGATAGGCGCAAACACTTAACAAAGGCTCAGCTGGGAAGTAGAGTGTCACGCATATCACAAAACAGCATGAGGAAAAGGCGTGGCTTTTGAAAAATGGACGGCCGTGGTCTGCCTGCAAGTCTGCATGTTAGGTACTGGCGTATAAGATGATCCCCGACTTTTAAGAAGAAATTCTTGTGTTAAAATGTCGCTTTTATACGCCGGAAAATACGGTAGCACTACCCCCGAAGGAGCTGCTGGTTTAGATTTGGGCCTGCCATTACCTTACTGTTCAATACGCTTGCTTCAGGGGTTGTCCTTAAGAATGTTCGCACCAACACAAAGTTTCTTTTAAGGGTTTTATTAACAAAGTTCTCCAACAGAGGGGTAGAGGGACAGGGAAGACTCAGGTAGTTTTGCTTTGCGGATCACGGGTACTACTTAGACCCAGAGGATTAACTCAGCTCCACGCTGGATTTTAGCAACCACCAGATAGGTCTACTCTCACTGGCCTAGCAGCTGATGCGAAACTGAGCCACTTCTGAGAGAGAGATACTCAATATGTCCAGCCTGTTGCCTTTCCAACCGTGACCTGCCGTGACAGCGATATCCACCATCAGGGGGGAACATGTGCAACCCAGCTGAACTGAACAGAACCAACAATTTAGAATAATCATTCTGAGCCAAAACTACAGCACAGGTGATTATAATTAAACACATGGGGCCAGATCCACAAAGGAATTATGCCGGCGTATCTACAGATACACCGGCGTAATTCGAATTTCCCGCCGGCGTGTCATTGTTTTATATCTAGAAAACATGATACGCCGGACTTACGCTAAGATACGACTGGTGTAAGTTTCTTACACCATCGTATCTTAGATGCATATTTACGCTGGACGCTAGGGGCGCTTCCGTCTATTTCCAGCGTAAAATATGCAAATGAGCGAGTTACGCTAATTCCCGAACGTACGAGCGGCCGGCGCATTCCCTTTATGTCGTTTGCATAAGCGTATCTCCGGCGTAAAGATAAAGCTGCTATAGTGAGGCGCAGCCAATGTTAAGTATGGACGTCGGGACAGCGTCGTATTGGACAACGTTTGCGTCGTTTGCGTATGCCGATCCAGAATGGGCCTGGGCGTAAGTTACGTTCACGTCGTTTTCATTGACTATTTGTGATGTGATTTCACGCATGCGCGCTAGGATAAGTCCACAGCCGGTGCATGCGCAGTTAAAAAAAGCGTTGTTTGCGTTGGGTCATTCATAATTATAATAAAACACGGCCCCCTAGTAAATTTGAATTACACCCACGTACGCCGACCCATTTACGCTACGTAAGTTACAGCAGCATTTCTTTGAGGATAAGTATACGCCGCTGTGACTTACAGCGGCGTAGTGTAAATGGGTCACGCCGCGCCGGCGGCAAAGGTATGTGGATCTGGCCGATAGCGCCCACTCAATGGGAGCAGGGCGCTACATATTCAACACAATGAGTTTGACCCTAGGACAGGACCTGTGTTACTGGCAGGACTACCAGGTAGAACGAAAGGAAACAAATCTGAAAAAGAAAACAAATGCAGCTAACACATCTAAGGCCGCGTACACACGATCAAATCTGTCTGCTGGAAACGGTCGGCCCGACCGTCCCAGCAAACAGATTCGATCGTGTGTACGGACGAGCCGACGGATTTGGCCAGCAGACAGATTTGAAAGCATGCTTTCAAATTTGTCGGCTGGGAACCCGTCCGCCCGACATGTCTGCTGGTTAGTACGCTAACCAGCAGACATGTCTTCTCGCACACGCGTCGAATGGATTCGACGCATGCGCGGAAGTGATTTACTTCCTGGTGCGGTGACGTGGCGGCGTCAACGTCACCGCCACGTCACCGCGCCGTCTGCCGGCGGGGATTTTGTTTACCAATACGTCCCCAGCAGACAGATTTGTTCGAATCGGTCTGCCCGACCGATTTGAACAAATCTGTGCTCGTGTGTATGGGGCCTCAGAATTGTAAGCTGTAATATATTTCAGTTTTGTTAATAGGTTTGGATACACTTTGAGGTCAAATAAAAAGATGGAGGAGTGGAGTCTGGTGAAGATTTTAGTAATCTTTTAGGTGCTCATAAAGTATGTTGCTCTGCCAAGAAAGTATCTGTATGCGGTGCACTCTATTGATGTGTTTGCCTGGGTCTTCATTTTTCACTTTCATGATGCACCTGCTCTGCTTCTGGATGTTGCTTTAACTCTGGTGATTAAGATTGCGTTCTGTGGCTTGGGGGGGTCACCCATTCCTACTGCAGGAGCATGAAAAAGAAAATAAGGCTTTTCCACTAAATCTCAGGCAATGTAATGACAATGGAGTGACACAAAAACAGAAAAAACTTTGGTAGTCACAAGTCTTACAATGGTTCAAACTACAAAAGCACATTTTTTTTTATTATTATTTTTTTTTTTTTTTTTTTTATGTGGCTGAACCCTACGGACTAAGACTGGGATGCCATTAAAGTTCATTTGTGTGTAAAGGCAGGCGTCCCAATACTTTTGGAAATATAGTGTATACAGTAGCAATTAAAAAATAACCTACAGCAGAGAGAGGGTTGCATTAAATGGCTTTAGGGCAATACTGAAAATACACAAATCCTTTAAATAACATGCTTGGGGGATGCCATAAGCTGGCAGCACATATGTTTTTGGAATTGATATTTTTTCTTTTACAATTGGCTTGGCTTACATTTACCAGCAGCACCCACATCATTTTCATTTTGTATTTTTTTTTTAGGAAGCTTTAACAACAACACATCAAACGGTCATAGACACACTTTGAACAGCAGATAGAAATTGGCCAGGAGTTCACTGTGGCTGTCTCTGTTCTCGCTGATTCAAAACTATCCTGCCGTTGGCCAATTTCTATCAAACACTCATTAAAGGCACTCTATGGTGACAGAATACACTTTCATTTTATAACATCAGCATTGTAATTCAATACAAACAAAAGTTATTTTTGCCAATCCAATATAAGTTTACTTGAAAATTCTTTAATTTTTTAAGTGCTGTCTGTCTGCCGGCCATCACTTTCCACAACTTCTTGGATTCCCTGCTTGTCTTGCAGCTTTTTACTTTTAATGTCTAAGGACTACATGTCCCATGGTACCTTGCTGTCTGCAAGCTGAGATTTCTGTACTGACTCCGCCTCCTGAAATGCCTCCTTTCAGCAGAACTGTATTTCCGAAAGCAGGCTCTGTGAATTCTGTGACACAGCAGTGCCTACTCACAGGGCATAGTGAATAAATGTCACCAAAAAGATAAATGTGCGGGGATCTTCACAATTGTGCAGGGATCTTCACAAGGTAAGATTACACATTTTTAAATTGTTTTGATTATTAGGGATAGGCTAGAAATAATAGAAATACAATGTGGAAATGAATATATGATTTCAATTTTGACCATAGATATGCTTTAAGAATTAAAGTGTTACTAAACCCAGGAGCCTGCATTCTCTATATCTGATCTCCCACAGTACACAGAACATGGAAATGCAATAGTTTTAGTAAATATAAACTGCTAAATACCTTTTTTCATCAGCAGTATATAACAGTCTTGTGATTTCTCAGTGTCTGGTTAAAGCTTGTAGGAGGAGTTTTCATTCTCCTCTGAGGCCGTGTACACGCGATCAGTCCAAACCAATGAAAATGGACTGAAGTCCAGTTTCATCGGTCCAAACCGACCGTGTGTATGGCCCATCAGTCTTTTGTCCTTCAGTCCAAAGGTTTAAAACTTGCTTTAAAATCGGACTAATGGACGCCTAAACTGATGTACGCAAAAGCATTGGTTCAAAAAACTGCGCATGCTCAGAATCAAGTCGACGCATGCTTGGAAGCATTGAACTTCGTTTTTTTTCCGCACATCGTTGCGTTTTACGTCACTGCGTTCTGACACGATCGGTTTTTGAACTGATGATGTGTACGCATCAGAACATCAGTCTGTGAACCGATGAAAATGAACCTCAGTCCGTTTTCATTGGTTTGGACTGATCGTGTGTACGCGGCCTGACTGTCCTATGAGGCTGCAGGACCCCTGACATTCTTCCTCCACAATGCTGATTGGCCCTGAGCTGATCACATGCACCCTCCCAAAAAAGAAAAAACTCTCTAGCAATACACACCAAACTGAGCATGTGCAGAGTGACTCAAAAAGGCTCTGTACGATCAACAGGGCAACCATAATAAATTTACACAGCTTTAGGCAGGGCCCCCTGGAGCAGAGAACCGGAGGGGCTCTCCCCTCTCCTACCGCGAGATGATAAGCGGGGGGTGGGTTTTGGTTACGAAAGTGTCATCTCTTCTCTTCTCTCTCCTACCGCAAATAATAAGTGGGATGGGGGGTTGGTGCTGAAGAACAAAACCAAGTCAAGTCAAGTATTCACTTCTCTCTCCTGCCGCGAGTTTTTACAGTCAGACAAAAAAAAAACATTAAAAAAATGCTTTGCAGGAACACAGGATCAATGCCTTCCCTCTTGTCAGAATGGCGATCTGCCTTGTTTAGATGGCAGACCGCAGTTTTGCATCTCTGCAGGATGATCAGCAGGTGCCGGCGGACATCGAGTCATCGGTACCTGCTGATCAGCTCCTGCTGTGTATAATTACAGTGGGAGGTCGGGGCTCATTCGCACCCACTACCTTGAAGTGCAGGATCACACATATATATATATATATATATATATATATATATACATGATCTGGCACACAGTAGCAGTAAAAATTCTATAAGACGGTCAGCAAGTGGTCAATGGGGGAGAATTTCCCAAAAAATTGTAGATAAAATGAATACAGGTAGGTGTTTTACTACAAGAAAAAGTAAACTGAACATTATACAGTAGTATGAATTTATCTAGGAGTAGGACGATTTTAATGAGCAAGACTAGGTCTGAGTTTACCGAAGATAAAGAGCAAATGGGATTTGCTACATGTTGCATACATAGTTAGTCTTGCTAAAAAAACAACACAAGTCCACCTAGTTTAACCAATAAAAGGGATAAAAATGATGTGTAGCAATATGAACTACAATCATAAACCCTCATACCTCCCAGTGTCTCAAAACATTGTCTGTCCCTCTAGTGATCAGTGTATCAGGTGACATCATATTTGTGTGACAATCAAAAAAAGTATTGTGGGATGAAAAGTTCCCTGGTCAGGTAATTGCTTTGCACGATTTGGTGCCAGGACTACATATCCCAGGGATCTTTGCTGCTTTTAGGACGATTTCCGGGAGTAGATATAAAAGAAGCGGAAAGCCCAAGCAGGTTCTCTTCATTCCTGGCCTGATGCAAGATGGACCTCTCCATGCAACACAGGAGGGGAGGTCGCGGCCTACCACGCGGAGTCCCACCCTCCAACCCATAACCTGAAGAGCTCTGTTGTTTGCTGTAGGACATCCTTCCAGCACCATTCCAGTTGCCTGCCTTTCGGTGTATCAAGCTTCAAGAAAAAGATCAAGGTGTGCATTAGTGTCGCTACACGAGGTCCTGTACGGAAGACATCAGAGAGGTCTGGTCATTGGTGAGAGGGTAAATTGCGCAACCTTTATCCATCCTTTGTCACAGTTAAGGCCTGTACACACGATCTGATTTTCCGACGGGAAAAGTGTGGTGACAGACTGTTGTCGAAAAATCCTTTGTACACTCCATCGGACAATTGTTGTCAGATTTTCCGCCAAACAATGTGGGATAGCATGCTTTAAAATTTTCCAACAATAAATGTGAGATATCGGATTTTCCAAGAGTACTAACACGCATGCTCAGAAGCTATGCTCACCATAACACAACATTAGCAGAAGTTGCCCAAAGGGTGGCGCTAAAGAGCTAACAAACCACATCGCTTTTGTGTTTGTTGGCCCACAATTTTTGGCCGTTTGTATGCAATATAAGTTCCTGACCAACGCCCTTCGGACAAAAGTCCTAGACTTTGTCAGCGGAAAATTCGATCATGTGTACGAGGCTTTACACTAAGACATTTTGCACAAACATCTTTACTAGAGTTGAGCGGACACCTGGATGTTTGGGTTCGACGGGTTCAACCGAACTTTGAAAAAAAGTCCGGGTTCGGGACCCGAACTTGACCCCGAACCCCATTGAAGTCAATGGGGACTAGAACTTTTGAGTACTAAATTGTCTCTAAAAAAGTCATGGAAAGGGCTAGAGGGCTGCAAATGGCAGCAAAATGTTGGTAAGTGCATGGCAACTACTCTGCAAACAAATGTGGATAGGGAAATAACTTAAAATAACATAAAATACATAAAAAAATAAAAAATAAAAATCTTGACCTAGGAGGACGAGGTCCATATGGAGTAGGAGGTTGAGGTGCCGGTGGATGTGGAGATGTAGGTGGAAGCGGCGGTGGAGGAGGACAAGGTAGCCAACTCATTTTTTAAATTAGGGTATACCCCAAAAGAGTGAGAAAGATCAGAAATACAAGAATGGCTGGGTAAGGCCGGTATACGTGTCTATTCTGCACAAGGTATGGACAAGTCCCGTGGGATCCATGCCTGGTTCATTTTAATAAACGTGAGCTTGTCCACATTGGCTCTGGACAGGCGGTTGCGCTTGTCTGTGATAACGCCCCCTGCCGTGCTAAATACACGTTCAGATAATACACTGGCTGCAGGGCAGGCCAGCACCTCCAAGGCGCAAAGGGAAAGCTCAGGCCATGTGCCCAATTTGGAGACCCAGAAGTTTAAGGGGGCAGACCTGTCATTCAGTACGTGTAGGCGAGTGCACACATACTGCTCCACCATGTTGGTGAAATGCTGCCTCCTGCTAAGACGTTCCATATCAGCTGGTGGTGATGGCTGTTGTGGATAGAAGAACAGTATCTAAAGTTTGTATCTCACACGTACAGATATGCAGGAAACACACCAAAAAATTTTATTTGCCCTAAATGGGTGTTTTTTGAATAGCACAATAGAAGAACAGTATCTAAAGTGTTTATCCCATACGTACAGATATGGAGCAAACACTGCAAAATATATTGTTGTGCCCTAAATGGGTGTTTTTTGAATAGCACAATAGAAGGGTGTATCTCACAGTAACATATGCAGTGCTGGTGTAATCTGATTTCTGAAGCAGGACTGACTCCTATCTATTTCTCTCCCTAAAACCAACACCAGGAACCTTTCCCTAAAGCAGAGTGACTTGCTGTGCTATGTAGATCGCTGAGTAATTTGATTTCTGAAGCAGGACTGAGTCTGACTCCTATCTAATTCTCTCCCTCAGAGCAGCAGCAGCAGCGCCAGTCTTTACCTACCCTATTTAAAGTGTGATGTGCTATGCCTCTAGCTTATATAGAGGCTGGGTCACATGCTGCACTGGCCAATCACAGCCATGCCATTAGTAGGCACGGCTGTGATGGCTTCTAGGTCACACAAGTTAAACAAATGTTGATTGGCTGCCCTGCAGCGCACCATTACATTGCTAAACACCGAACTCGAACCCGAACTTACAGTTAATCCAAAAGTCCGGTACGAACCCAAACTTTACAGTTCGGCATCGCTCAACCCTAATCTTTACTACAGGAATACTTTACTGCAGTTACTTAAATGCTGTGTTTTTTATCCTTCCTCACTACAAGAAGCCTACTGTTCCTCACCATACCTAATCGGATTACAGTTAACAAGCTCTTACAGGCCGGTGAAGAACATCAGATCTGCAACATGAACTCTATTGCCATTACTATTAGAAAGGCCCCCATATTATCCTTTATAGATCTTCTCTTCGTTCTTAGAATAGCTTTGCAGACTGACTAAGTTTTATCTTCTACAGAGTGGCAGCACAATCATTTAGCTGAAATATGCATCAAGAGGGTCACTTTATCTCTCACGGAAGTGTTTATTACTTTAAATTTAGTTTTTTTGTATTAAAAAAAAAATATTAAAAACTAGACAGCAAGACTTAAAAAGGTCAAATATTTGAAATGAGAGCACTAAATAGAATGAGATTAACAACTCACAAAATCACATATCTAATGAACGCAATCAAGCATTGCTAATTTTAATTAGCATTTTACGACATTGGTTAATTAATAGAAAATATTATTTGACAGAAAGAAAATGGATTCAAGCATTTGGACCAACTTAAGATCATTTTATTTTAGATTGTAAAAATGCTACTCAACAAGTAAGGTATGTCCTGTGTACAGTACAAATGATGTTCTTTCAAAGGTTTTCTTTTCTTAAAAAGATTTCACAATGTAATTAATGGGGCTGCTATCTTGTTTTATGAACTAATAATCCAGATGCCTTGCCAGGATAAACGATTTTGTCCTTGGCTTTCTTTATGCACCTTGAAATGTGTAATTGCTAATAAAACCATGCTGTTATTGCTTAAATAAAATATTGTTAGTGTCTGCTGGACTAAGGTTAGAAAGTTGTATTTTGTCCCCATCCCACCAGCTTCTTGGGTGTACCGTATATAAAATTAAGGTAAACAGGTATCGAATTTCTGGAATGGTTCCACAGAATGCTACGGTTCAATTTATAGTTTGAGTTGCAAAGGTGAACTTGGAATAGTGTTGCAACTTTTAAATGTGTATTCTTAAACTTACCAGAAATTAGTAAGAGAGTGAGAACATTGTGAGAGTGAGAAAATTGACTAGCAATGTTTAGCAAATTGGATGGATTGATGGGAATTTTTGGTGTTTATAGGCCTAGTCAGCTCACTCCTTCAGTGCATGCGCCAGGACCTGGACCATCTGCTGATAGTACTGTGGTTCCCTGGGTAGAGGGTTGTAATTCCAGCGTCCACCAGCTGGCTACTGGAAGGGTATTTAGGCCCTACCCTACTAGTGCCTCTATTCCCATTTATTTATTCACATTTATTTGCTGCTATTGTTTACCTAGATCCTGCTCTTGCTCCTGCCCTGTACCCCACTGCTTTGTACCTGCTCCATGTTGTTCCTGATCCCAGTTTTGGTTCCCCTTTCTATCTTTTCCCTGCACCGCCAGTTTTCCCCTGCTTTTCAGTGTTCCCTGTTACCCCATTTTGTATATATTTTATATAGTTAACTGTTAGACTTTCTGTTTCTTTAGGTTGATTAGTTACCATATCTGCGTGCGGTGGTCCTAAGGGGGTTAAAGTAATCACATTTTGTTGCTTTGCAGCCTGAAATGAAGACAGACACTCGTTGTCTTATCCAGCTGTATTTAAATGTGCAACTTATAACATCCAAGAAAAAGATATAACACCAACATGTCAGAGAAAAATAAATAAAAAATTCTGAGTTCAGTTTTTTTATAATCACTTTTTTCCTTTATGTAGCGCCCCCTTACCTTCTGTAGGGGCGTTACGCTAAAGTTAGTGGGGAATGGGAGACTTAAGCAGCTCCCATTCACAATTTGTCAAATTGTGGCTGCTGTCATTCCCAGAACTGTCCTGTAGGTCGGTCTGCGTTTGAGGGGTGTGTTCCCACCCCTGGGCAGCAGCTGGCGCTAGAGGGGTTCTGGTGGACTCGTTTTCCTCAGCAGCCAATCAGAGGGGTTGGCGCCCTCGCTAAGGCATGCTGAGGGAGGCTATATCTGGGGCCGCCTCCTTGGCCTGAGGGCCGTTTTTGCTTTCTGCAGGGTCCGAGTTCCAGGTGCGGCACCCACCTTCAGGGTGCGCGCATCCATGGACCCTGCAGCCGTGACCTACCTGGCCGAAGTTGCGCACCATGTGGAGCTTAACTCTGACATAGAGAGGGATCCCAGTAGCTGCTGGGTCCCAAACCTTTTCTGAAAGGATCCCAGGCTGGGAGCTATACGGTGGGGGATCGGCTTGAGGAGAACCCGGAGGCAGGTGATCCAATAGGGCTTGAACGAACCATCGGGGATCCAGTGACTCTAACTAAATCTATTGGGAGGACTTGCTCATTTCAATTCATGCTCATTAAAGTACTAGACCTGTGGCAGGGGCCTGAGCCAGGCATGTGGCAGAGGCCTGGTCCTCCCAACATTTGCAAGTGACGTTCCAGCTGCCAGGCCTGTGTCAAGGGTCGGTCCGGGACACTTTGCCCATTCCGACTGGAGTGGTGACGAACTGAGTTCATCATTGCAGAGAGCAAGACTGCTCCCTTCTTCTTCATATCCAAGGCCTGATACTCAAGCTCTCTCTCTCTCTGCTCATCAACCTTTCCTGTCCAGTACCATGTTGATGAAGGCCATGTTGGGCCTTGGAATAAAGCATTGAAGAAAACCCAACTAAAGACTGGACATTCGCTCTCTGTTTCAACTCACAAGTATTACCCCTAGACATCTGCCAGTTAACACAACACGCCAATCCCGCTTATACTCAGTGGCTCCTGAATGGGGTAGCGCTATATTTATTATAACAAATTTCAACATACAACAGAAACAATACCACGCTATACAGAATATCCATACAAATCCAGTCTATCATAAAACGCTGAGTCCCCCATTCCCCTCGGAGGCGCATTAGGTCTCTAATCATATCCTTTGCCAAGAGTGACCCCGGGTGCATACCCCCCCTCAAAAAAAAAATTAAGAGCAAACCCACCACCCCCTCTACCCTCCCTACTCACTCACCTACCGTGCATTATTTCCAGACTGCTCAAGTTCAGTTAAATTTGATGGTGACCATTCATGGACTGCAGCCTTCAAGTCATTCCACAGATTTTAAATGGGGTTTAAGTCTGGGCTATAACTAGACCATGCAAGGACATTCACCTTTTTCTCCTTCAACCATCCTGTGGTCATTGTTCTGTGTGCTTTGGATCATTGTCATGTTGGAAGGTGAAACTTATTCCCGATTACAACTTTCTGGCAGAGGGCAGCAGATTTTCGTCAAGAATTTGATGGTATTTTGCCCCATTTCTTTTTACGTCTATCCTGACAAGGGCTCTAGTCCCTGCTGCAGAGAAACACCCCCATACCAAGATATTACCACCCCCATAACAGGATATTACCACCTCCATCCTTTACTGTGGGAATGGTGTTTTTTGGATAGTGAGCTGTATTGGATTTACACCAGATATATCATTTGGTGTTAAGGCCAAATAATTACATTTTAGTCTTATCTGACCACAACGCCTTTTTCCATGTGGCCTCAGAATCTTCAAGGTGTGTTTTGGCAAAGCTCAGTGTTGACTGCATGTGGCCTTTCTTTAGGAGTGTCTTTTTTCTTGCAACCCTCCCATACAAGCCACATTTGCAGAGAATTTGTGATATTGTTGTCACATGCACACAATGACCACTCTTTGTCATAAATTCCTGCAACTGCTTCAGAGTTACTGTATGCCTCTTGTTAGCCCCTCTGACCAGTCTCCTCCTGGCTCTTTCATCCAGTTTGGAGCAAAGTCCTGATCCAGGGAGGGTCTGTGTTCTACCAAATAGCTACAACCTTTTATTATTAGTCTTTACTCTGCTTCTAGGCATTGATAAAGCTTTTGACATTTATTGGATTCATCTCCTTACTTGTTCCTGTCCACAACTTTATCCCAGAAATCTATTGACAGTGCCTTGCTACCCATAACTGATTGTTTGCTTCAGCAAATTGGATGGATTGATGGGAATTCCAGATTTTGGTGTTTATAGGCCTAGTCAGTTCACTCCTTCAGTGCATGCGCCAAGACCTGGACCCTCTGCCAGGGAATGAAATGCCCTAGGAAAGCTCTTTTCATGCTGAGCTAATCAAAATCACCACAGCTGATCACAGCTGAAAGTCAATTGGCTTTGTGTGCCATTGAGAATTGGATTAGCTTCACCTGATTGAGTCTATAAGTAATTTTTAGGAGGGGTGATCCTTTTTCCACCTCAGTAATTCAGTTTTTGAATCTTTTGCCATTTTTTCTGACATCTTGGCATTATATCTTTCACTTGGATGGTATAAGTTGCACTGAATAAATACACCTGTATAAAACAAGAATTGTGTCTGTCTTAACCTCCCTGGCGGTATGATTCTTTAAGATTTTAGGTGCTAAAAGCGGTACCATTATTTGCAAGGGAATTTGGCGTTTTATACTGTAGGCTTGTAATTCTTAGGAATGACTCACTTAAATCTATCCAAACAAGAGTCTAATAGGCATCCCGGGTATGATTTTTTTTTTTTTTTAATTAAAAATTATAATATAATAAATAATTATAAAAAATTATCACAAATGATAATATAATTATAGTAAAAATTATTCAATAATGTAATCAAATCAAAATCACTGAAATTTGCTCAGTTGCAGAATTTTTGCTGTCATTTCTTTTTTTTTTATGACGAATTTCCCCATAAATCGCTATCGCTAAATTCTGCAAGTGATTCTGATTTATTATCGCAGTTTTTTAGCTGCTCTAATACAATTTTTGCCATAAAGGGACACTTTTGGTTGCTATGGGCAATCTACAGTTTGCAGGGAGAAAGAACCGTTTTTATTATATAAAAGGACATGTAGTGTACAGGGCAGACCACTAGGGACATGGGGGGTGTGTATTTTTTACATACAGTACTGTAATCTATAAGATTACAGTGTACTGTATGTATAGTGTTTGTTTACATTTTTGAATTTGGCGCCGTTCCCCCCCCTACGTCGCGACGCTCGCAGGGAAGGGAATCGGCGGAACACACAGAATCAGGCGGACATCCGGCCGCCGAGTACTGCGGGGATTCATCGCTGGATCGCAGAGAAAAGGTAAGAAAACTTTTTTCTGCATCCAGCGAGGTAAACGCGTGTGTGGCACGGGGTTACCGATCGTAGCTTGAAAATCTCACCCCGTGCCACACACGTGAATACCGCCAGGGAGGTTAATTTCAGGTTGCAAAGCAGTAACATGTGAATATTTTAAAGGGGGGGGGGTGTGATACTTTTCTATGTCCACTGCAGGTTCCAATACCATTTGGGTTATATGGAGATCTGTAGAGCAGCCTCCTCCTGGTATTTATCCTGTGGAGCTGTTAACTTTTACTGTGAATACAAGCTTTGACTCTAAAGGGTTGATTATCATCGACAAATTGGCTGTTCGCTTTGCAAGGGAATCTTCCCCAGAGCTTAATGCGGTGCAATTTCACTTTACAAAGAATACCCAATCATGTGCAAAAATTATTTATACCTGGTTAGGGCTTTTTTTCAATTATTCAACTGCTCTTTAACTACCTAGGCAAATCTTTTTCAGGTTATACATTCAAAAATGAAAATAAATTTGTAGAAAATGATATATGTAATGGTGTTGACTTGATATCCTCTATGTGTATTATTACAGTGACTTTCGCTTATAGAGCTGGGTAAGAATAATTGCAATATTTCAAGATAAGGATGTTTTTATTTTGTGTTTTAAGGTTATGGTGTCAGAATTAAATAAATATATACACTGCTCAAAAAAATTAAAGGAACGCTTTGAAAGCATATCAGATCTCAACGGCCAAAAATTGCATGCTGGATATCTATACTGGTATGGACTGGGTAATGTGTTAGGAATGAAAGGATGGCACATCATTTGATGGAAATGAAAATTATCCATCCACAGACTTCTGAACTCAAAGACACCCCGAAAATCAAAGTGAAAAAATTATGAAGCAAACTAGTCTATTTTGCTGAAATTTCATTGCAACAACTCAAAATGATCCTCAGGAGTTTGTATGACCCCCAAGTGCTTGTATGCATGACTGACATATGGGATATTTCCTGCCAGATCTGGACCAGAGCATCACTGAGCTCCTGAACAGACTGAGGTGCAACCTGGCGGCATCGGATGGACTGAAACATAATGTCCCAGAGGTGTACTTTTGGCTTTAGGTGTGGGGGCCATTCAATGGTATCAATTTCTTCATCCTCCTGGAACTGGCTGCATGCTCTCGCCACATGAGGCCGGGCATTGTCATACACCAGGATTTATATTATTATAATAAATAAGTTAACTTTTTTCTAAAGAAATTCATGAGAGAGAGAGAGAGGAGGGGCACAATGCTCTGCAGCCAAAACAATTATAAATGCACATTGGTGAGAGAGAGAGAAAGAGAGAGGGGGGCTGCAATGGTGTGTGAGAGAGAGGGGGGCTGCAATGGTGTGTGAGAGAGAGGGGGGCTGAAATGGTGTGAGAGAGAGGGGCTGCAATTGTGTGTGAGAGAGAGGGGCTGCAATGGTGTGAGAGAGAGGGGCTGCAATGGTGTGAGAGAGAGGAGCTGCAATGGTGTGTGAGAGAGAGGGGGGCTGCAATGGTGTGTGAGAGAGAGGGGGCTGCAATGCTGTGTGAGAGAGAGGGGGGCTGTAATGGTGTGAGAGAGAGGGGCTGCAATGGTGGGAGAGAGAGAGGGGCTGCAATGGTGTGAGAGAGAGGGGCTGCAATTGTGTGTGAGAGAGAGGGGGGCTGCAATGGTGTGTGTGAGAGAGGGGCTGCAATGGTGTGAGAGAGAAGGGCTGCAATGGTGTGTGAGAGAGAGGGGCTGCAATGGTGTGTGAGAGAGAGGGGCTGCAATTGTGTGTGAGAGAGAGGGGCTGCAATGGTGTGTGTGAGAGAGGGGGGCTGCAATGGTGTGTGAGAGAGAGGGGGGCTTCAATGGTGTGTGTGTGAGAGAGAGAGGGGCTGCAATGGTGTGTGTGTGAGAGAGAGGGGCTGCAATGGTGTGTGTGTGAGAGAGAGAGGGGCTGCAATGGTGTGTGAGAGAGAGTGCAATGCTCTGCAGGCCATTTGTTTTAACCTGTAAAAAAAAGTGAGTTTGCTTTGAGAGAGAGAGAGGGAATGCCAGGCACATAGAGTGATAGAGAGGCACACAGGGAGAGATAGAGAGGTATAGAGAGAGGGGGGGGGGGTGCACCGTGCAATGATGAGAGAGAAATTATACAGAGATTGCAGCACCTTAATTCTTCCGTTCCATGGGCGTTCACTTCTCCTATTATCCTTCAGTCCTGCTGCCCTCATCCCTGACTCTGCATGCAGACTACTAGGCGGAGCTGGCGTGGCAAGTGGCAGATGGAAGGATGAGAAATCAAGCAGTAGCACAACGTTCTCCTGCTCCCCTCAGGCTTGTCACTTAGTTCAGTGGGCCGCGCAGGATCAGAAGAGGAGGCATTGCGGCGGCTGCCGCTACTCTTTATTTTACTGACAAACCGAGGCAAACAGCGGTAGTCAGTCACTTGTTGCCTGGAAAGTTAAACCGCACAGTTTAACTGCACACTGCGCCCCCCCCCTTGCAACAATAAATTGCTCCGCCCAGGACATCCGTCCTTTCCGCCCACCACTTGTACCGGCCCTGTCTCAGTCACCCTGTGCCCCTAATAGACACATGGTAACTTACACATAGGAGGGGCCAAGGGAGCTGGACAAGGAGCTTCCAGTGCTCTCCAAGGTAAGCTGGGTTCCACAAGCCCCCACCAAAAGTGACTCCCTATTCTTAAATTACAGCCATGACTGCATCCATAGATACATTGGAAAAATGAGTGTAGACGTGAAGGGGAAAGTAGTGTGTTATAAGCAGGATTACTGGGTGAAAATATAGGTTAAAAAACGTATCTTTTAAGGACTGGTATGCTACATTTAACTTGATTTTTCCTTTTGGGTTTAGATACATTCAAACACTTCTGTGCTTTCCAGGCTTCCAATCATTCCTTCCTATGAATTATTTGAACTGAAATAATACACCTCCTGCACTTCTATTTTTCCATCTACTTCTGTTTAAATAAAGCACAGGGGCAAGAAGTGGCTGGCTAATGGTACCTCTATGCTCACAGAGAGGTTTACCTATCAATGTAACCCAAAAAAAGTCAAGACACAGGCAATGGAATTATTTAGGAAGGATTTATTTACTTCCAGTAGACCTCTCTAAACTCCGGGAGCTCTTCTTTCACATCATTACTACTAATTGTTCTATATTAATTCACTTTTGCTTTAGCAAGGGCACAGTGTGCATTGGGCGGTTTTCTATTGCTCGGAGTAATGATACTGAATACATTGGATGAGAAATGCCTTCTCGAAAGGACATTTTTAGCATTATAGCAGACTAATGTGTCATATGTCCTTCTTGAAGACATTACGTTTTTTATTTGATATACTTTGGGATGGCCCTAGCTATCAAATATGTATAATCTAATATTCTCTAATCACCGAATGCAGCAGCTTGCTATTAACCTGACTTCCACTGGAGATGTTTTTTTTCCTGTTTACAAGAACTGCATAATAATCTTAAGTTTGTTGTTGCAAAAGAAAAAAGGCTGAAGAACAATCATGTAATAACAGGGGCCAGGTGTGTACCTAAACTCTTCTAAAGATAGGTATAATGTTGGCCATACACTCTACGAAAAATCGTCCGAACGAACTTTCGAAAAACTAACCTTCGGTCGTTAGTGCAAACGATAGTGCCATCATGTAATGACCGATAAATCGTTCAGTGGACATGAATAATAAAACATTTTTTTTTTTTTTTACATATACCTAGTGCAGAAGGTTCGGGCGGGAAACACATTAACCTTCCGATTTATCGTTCGTTCGGCAGAACATTTCCAAACTTGTCCTTTGTTTTTTCGGCTCAAAGACGACCCAATGATTATCGATTGTGTGCCAGTTAACTGTTTGAAAAACGAACAAACTGTCTGAACGACCAAATTTCGGCTGATTTTTCGTATAGTGTATGGCCAGCATAATATGTAAGCCAGCACCCCGTTGATAAATTAAAGTGTAACTCCAACTAAAACTTTTACATTGGGTTGTCCACCTTTGACAGATTTTTATTGTCATCTTGCCTTCATCAGGGGTATTACCGTCACCTCCTGTCCCCAGATACAAAAGATGAAGTCAAAATCTCTCCAAAGTTTGAAGAAATTCTACTTCTTACATTTGCCACTGCAACAAGTGTTCCCATTGAAATATATCCCCTCAACCCCTCAACCCCTGTTCTGGTGACAACTGTACAACTATAGACTCCTTGTTTTACCTCCCAATAACAAGGTTCCCAGTACAAATGGTAAGGGTAGATCATTCCAATGGGGACAAAGAACACAATATCCTCTAAAAGGGCTATCATTTTCCTTGCTGTATCCCAAATAAGAAAAAAAAACACACCACACATACGCTCAGACACACCACTACCCTCC
Source organism: Rana kukunoris (assembly GCA_029574335.1). Taxonomy (NCBI): domain Eukaryota; kingdom Metazoa; phylum Chordata; class Amphibia; order Anura; family Ranidae; genus Rana; species Rana kukunoris. The sequence continues at coordinate 141,600,059 of CM056060.1, forward strand.
GTTAAATGTGGTGTTGTCAGGGCTGGGCTCGGCCCTTCCTTCTCAGAGCTCTGTGCTCAGCTGTCAGGTAATTGCCAGAGACTCTTCATTCCACAGTGACTCTGCTAGCTATTTAAAGTACATGGATCAGATCTTCTGTGCCTTCGCCTTGGTCAACATACCCGGACTCACTCTGCTGTGATTTCCTGTGAAATACTTTTGCTTGGCTGACTTCCCTTCTTGTTCCTGATCCTGTTTGCTGCACCCGACTTCGCTGATCTCTGGACTTTCGTTTCTGGCTTGTTCTGACTACCCGTCATGGTTACTGAACTCTGGCTATCTTTTGACTATGTTTTTCTCTTATTTTACCATTTTACCATTCTGAAAAAAATGTTTACTACACTTCTGTCTCAGTCTGATTTATGGTTACTGACAGATGTACACATTTGACTGAGGGTGAAGACAAATAAGTAAAAAAATGGCACAGAATTAAGTTTTAGCACAACCAAATACAGCAGCTTATTTTAGTAAATAGCTAGAAAAATCATGGATACAAATGCTGTAATATTTAAAACAGTATTATAGTCCATGGGAAAGTCTTGAGAGGCTGGAGAATGGAGCAGCGACTCTCTAAAACACGTAGCCATGCTCACTTATTGGTCCTCCATGGTGTGACATCCCATCTGGTCCTGCGCCCTCCATGTGCTCCACCATTCTTCCTATAAAACTGAGTCGATTCGCCAGGGTGGATCAGTTGAGATACTTTCTTCATTACGACTGTCGTCCATCAATGAGATTATGAGATTACATGGTGGAAACAGAGATGTGATTGATAGTTTATGATCGTAAGTTACAATCAAATCTTAACTATCTATTATCATTCACTTTCCCATATGTGACATATTGATCAAATGGGTTGTTGACTATAGATTGATTATTCCTATTGAAAAATATTGATTGAATACAATTATTATCTATTGAAGCCTGTATGGCCACCACCAGTCACCGATCATCAGTGTCGCCGGGTGGCACCTTCCCTTATTTATTTAAGAACTGTGAAATGGCAGAGCAGGTAGACTTTTCGGGTCAGAGGTGGCGTCAGGCATCATGATTGACGATGGATCTACACATTTTTGTTTTTTAACCCCTTAAGGACCGCCGCATGTACATATACGTCGGCAGAATTGCACGTACAGGCATATTGGCGTACCTGTACGTCCCTGCCTAGACGTGGGCCAGGGGTCCGATCGGGACCCCCCCCCAGTACTTGTGGCGGTCCCCGTGGCTGTCCGAGCGATCCGGGATGAGGGGGCGGCTGTACGTTTTTGTTCGCCCCCTCCGGATGGCTCCCAGCCAATGCGCGTCCTCCCCCGTGTGTCACTTCCTCTGTCAGTGTGACAGTTAGTGTGACAGGCAGTTAGTGTTAGGTTCAGGGTAGCCCCCGTACCCCCCCTAATAAAGTTTTAACCCCTTGATCACGGCCCTAGTTAACACTTTCACCCCCTATTGCCAGTGTCACTAAGCGATCATTTTTCTGATCGCTGTATTAGTGTCACTGTTGCCGCTAGGTAGCTAGTTTTTTTTTTATTGCGATTTTTTTCTACTAAAGACATGTGGCTGAATACATTTTGGCCTAAATGTTTGACTAAAATTTAGTTTATTCGATTTTTCTTATAACAAAAAGTAAAAAATATTGATTTTTTTTCAAAAATTTCGCTCTATTTTTGTATATAGCACAAAAAATTAAAATCGCAGAGGTGATCAAATACCATCAAAAGAAAGCTCTATTTGTGGGAAGAAAAGGACGCAAATTTTGTTTGGGAGCCACATCGCACGACCGCGCAATTGTCTGTTAAAGCGACGCAGTGCCGAATTGTAAAAACGCCTCTGGGCATTTAGCAGCATATTGGTCCGGTCCTTAAGTGGTTAAATGAAGGACTTTTCAAAAAAATGCCTACCCTCTTTTTTAAACTAAACTTTTTTGGGGTGAATGAGTAGGGGTACTACGTACCCCATACTCATTCACATAGGGGGAGCCGTAATCTGTGGGGCCCCTTGTTAAAGGGGGCTTCCAGATTCCGATAAGCCCCCTGCTCGCAGACACCCACAACCTTTTTTTTTTTTTTTTTCAGTACTTTTTTCATTATTTTTCTAACAATTCAGATTATACATACATTTTATCCAGATACATAATCTCACTACTAACATTCCCCCACCCAAAAGAAACCCCCCTACTGCAACTCAACTAAAACGACGTTGCCTACACACGATCATTAAAAAAAATGCTCTAGCAAAGTGCGGTGACGTACAACACGTACGACGGCATTATAAAGGGGAAGTTCCATGCTGATGACGCCACCCTTGGGGCTGCTTTAGCTGATTTTTTGTTAGTAAAAGACGATTTGCGCGTTTCTGTCTGTTACAGCGTGATGAAAGTGCTATCTCCATTACGAACGCTAGTTTTACCAGAACGAGCGCTCCCGTCTCATAACTTGCTTCTGAGCATGCGCAGGTTTTTCACGTCCTTAAAGCCCACACACGATCTTTTTTTACAACCCGAAACATGACAACGTTTAAAACGTTGTGAAAAAATAAAGCATGTTCGTTTTTCAGAACCCGGAAATGCTCTGAAGTCCACACACAATCATTTTAACTTACATTTTTAAAAAAACATCGTTTTTTTACAACCCGAAAAATGATCGTGTGTACGCGGCATTAGGATGGTATCAGTGGCTCTAGTCACGGTTTTAGTAGCAAAACCTTCTATGATCTATAATTCCGCAAGCAGTGGCCTTGCCAGCTAGGTGAGAACATTCCAATTTTAGATTTGTAAATGATGGAAAATTTCAGTTTCAGTCTTTACAACTAATGACCAGCTCTTCTCCAGGCAAGCACAGAATTGCAGGCAAAAGCATTCATCTGCCAGGCCCTCTTGGCAAGTGGAGAGCAAACAGATACACAAGAGGGATAAAAATAGGAAAACACAGAATTCATTTTGATCTGGAGAATAAATGCTACTTGTTGAGATAGTGACAAGTTGAGTAAACATCTACCGCCTTGTAAGAGTTTAAACCACTTCACCTTCTCCGCCATGACCTTGAAAACTTCATTTTCTTCCTTCCCTTTATTTATGGCAGATGAAAAGATTTTTCGTCTGCTCTCCTACTATTTCTTGTTTTCATAGTGAGACTATAATATATGGAAATAATTATGTCACTCCAAGTTTCTGCTATAAAAAAAAGAGTATCTCAATGTTTTTCTAGCAGGTTTGTTTACTGTTTTTTTCCCGCAGATCGACATGTTTTCTGGAAGGTTGTATATTTTAAATATCATGTTCCTTTTTTTTTTCCTGTTATCCTCCTCTAGAGTATTAGTTGTGCAGCATTCAGTTTCTTAGGTCTGTTTCAATTAAAATTAAAGGCAAAATTCTGTTTTGATCTCTACCAATCCTCACCCCTAATCAGTGTGTTTTACCTTTTATGTTATTGCGCTACAGCCACTATCCTTGATATATTTTTTACTAAATCTCTTAGGTCTGCTTAACAGTTCCTATGGACATTATTTCAGCAACAGAAAAGGAGTCCAAGACTTTCTAGTGCAGGGCTCGAAATTTCAAGTCCTGAGCTACTAGCCAGGCCTCAAGAGTTACTCGCCACCAGTTGCCCCACATAATTCATACACAGCCCTGCGCCTAATTGCACCCATAAACACGTCCTTGTAGAATATCTCATGGAATGACACTGTTAAATGTTTTTTGCAGAATCAAGTTACAAAATTAAATATTACCAACAACAACTTTAACAAAATAGGACAGGGCACTGGGGGCAGACCAGAGGGACAGGGCACTGGGGGCAGACCAGAGGGACAGGGCACTGGGGCAGACCAGAGGGACAGGGCACTAGAACTGGGCGTCTTCCCCATTCTCTTGCTGTCTCCTCTGAAACTCTCTCTCTGTCTCGCTCCCTCTCATATTCATCTCATCATCATGAGCCTGTGTGTGCGGCTCCATGCTTGCATCTCCCCACTTCCCCCTTTTATTTAGGCTGGCAGTGAGGAGAGGAGGTCCCATGGCTTACTGAGAATTGTAAGGAGAGCACCTGTGTACTGCTCTGCCTGTGCGCAGCTCACCAGACTACTTTTCCTGAGCATGCAGCTTTCCTCTTCGGCCGCCAATCTCATCGGGACTCTAAGGCCTCGTACACACGATCAAATCTGTCTGCTGGAAACGGTCTGCTATACCGTTTCAGCAGACAGATTCGATCGTGTGTACGGGCAAACAGACGGATTTGGCCACCCGACAGATTTCAAAGCATGCTTTAAATTCTGTCGGCTGGGAACCCGTCCGCCCGACATGTCTGCTGGTTATTACGCTAACCAGCAGACATGTCTTCTCGCACACGCGCTGAATGGTTTCGACGCATGCGCGGAAGTGTTTTACTTCCTGGTGCGGTGACGTGGCGGCGTCAACGTCACCGCCAAGTCACCGACACGTCAGCGCGCTGTCTGCTGGCAGGGATTTTGGTTTGCTAGTGTGTACAAGCGAGCAAACCAAAATGCCAGCAGACAGATCTGTTCAAATCGGTCGGTCCGACCGATTTGAACAGACACATTTGATCGTGTGTACAAGGCCTAAGTGTAGGCACAGATTGGAGGGAGATTGGTCATGCAGCCCTGTCATCACTCGCCCCCAGCCTAAATCCACTCGCCAAATGCTAGTAGGCGAGTGGAAATTTTGAGGGCTGTTCTAGTGTTATCACATGTAGCAACAGAAAGGCAAAATAAATCCAACCCGTTTCAGGGGTCAGAAATCCCCCTTCATTAGGGCTTGAACATCAACGCCTGTAATCCGTGCCTGGCGCCGTAATGCGTTCCACACTGTAACGCAGCGCAGCGACCGCGCAATGACGTCATCCCCCAGCGCCGTGTGCATTCCAGCCTGGAACGCAGAAGTGCCGAATGCAATCAGCTTGAATGCAATCAGCTCTGCAATCGGCACACATGCCGGTCAAATATAAACAGAACAGCATGTACACATGCCGTTCTATTATTGTCAGCCGTAGCTCGACCGCGCTACAAACACCGGTACCATCGTTCCCCATACTAGACCTCAAGCCAGACTTTATGGCCTCCAGCTATTAACTTCACTAACTTCACTAACTTCATGCTACCAGCATTGGGGACATCTGCAAATGGATAAGTAGCCATTGTTTCACTTGTAGTGCCTTTAGAGTTTATCTACTACATATACTGCTTCTAATCTACTGCTTGGGACTGTCTATTGTGTTCTTTGCTGCTTGCTGTGGAGTATCTTACATACACTCTCAAATTACCTGAGCTATATTTGCCTTAATTACTACGTGCTTGACATAAGTTGTTACTTGTTTATGGGCCCATGCCCTAAGTTTCTGAACATGTTCGCCTTAACTTTCCTATTCTAAGGGTTGAAGGTATTTCATACCTACTCCCTTAGTGGCCTAATGCACTTCTTTATGTTTGAGTGATATGATGTAGAGCCGTGGTCATCAACCATTCCTGCAGGGCCCACTAACAGGCCATGTTTTATGTATTACTTTGGGGAGATGCAGACTTGAATATTGCAATCACTAGAGCAGCAAATGATATCACCTGTGATGTATTTCAGTTATCTTGCAAACCTGGCCTGTTAGTGGGCCCTGCAGGACAAGGTTGATGACCACTGATGTAGAGAACCCCCAAACTCCTGTTGTCTGATTGGAGTGACGCCTGAGGTCCGGTACTGATAATCACTTGCATACTGAAGTGCATTGGAATCTTCACGTGTATCGTATTCTTTTAACGCTAGGGTTTGGTCGTACGTTGTAATGCATCCACCCCTAGTAGCTCAACGCATTCCTTTATGTTTAAGTGATATGATGTAGAGAACCCCCAAACTCCTTTTCTCTGATTGGAGTGACGCCTGGGGTCCAATACTGAATTCTCACATAGAGAAGTGAATTGAAATCCTTGCTAACAGCAGTTGTGGTTCACTCCGGTTCACCAGAGCTGTTACAATGTCTATTTTGATCTTGTTTTCTTCTTGTGTTAAATTGCTACTTTTCCTCAATCATTTTGCTTTGGAGAATGCTTTATCCAGACCTATAGAAAACCTGGCTAAAGGGCAACAACACGTGTAATAACAGGTAGGTAAAGTAAATCCAACACGTTTCAGGGGTCAAAAATCCCCCTTCATTAGGGCTTGAACATCAAGGTCTATCTTGATCTTGTTTTCTTCTTGTGTTAAATTGCTACATTTCCTCAACCATTTTGCATTGAAGAATGCTTTATCCAGACCTATAGAAATCCATGCTAAGGGGCAACACCACATGTAATACCAGGAAGGTAAAATAAATCCAACATGTTTCAGGGGTCAACAAAAAAAACCTTCACTAGGGCTTGAAGATCAACGTCTGTCTTGGTCTTGTTCTCTTCTTGTGTTAAATTGCAACTTTTCCTCAATCATTTTGCTTTGGAGAATGCTTTATCCAGACCTATAGAAAACCAGGCTAAGGGGCAACAACACGTGTAATAACAGGAAGGTAAAATAAATCCAACCCGTTTCAGGGGTCAAAAATCCCCCTTCACTAGGGCTTGAACATCAATATCTATCTTGATCTTTCTTCTTGTGTTAAATTGCTACATTTCCTCAACTATTTTGCTTTGGAGAATGCTTTAACCAGAGTGACCCATAGAAATCCAGGTTAAGGGTCAACAACACTTGTAATAACAGGAAGGAAAAATAAATCCTACATGTTTCAGGGGTCAGAAATCCCCCTTCATTTGGGCTTGAACATCAACGTCTGTCTTGATCTTGTTTGCTTCTTGTGTTAAATTGCTACTTTTCCTCAACTATTTTGCTTTGGAAAATGCTTTATCCAGACCTATAAAAATCCAGGCTAAGGGTCAACAACACGTGTAATAACAGGAAGGTAAAATAAATCCAACATGTTTCAGGGGTCAGAAATCCCCCTTCATTAGGGCTTGAACATCAACGTCTATCTTGATCTTGTTTTCTTCTTGTGTTAAATTGCTACTTTTCCTTAATCATTTCGCTTTGGAGAATGCTTTGACCAGAGTGACCCACAGAATTTCAGGCAAAGGGTCAACAACACATGTAATAACAGGAAAGCAAAGTGTTGTGGTCGCCCCCTCCAATGGACCACAGGAGAGTCAGGATGCGCTCTACGTTGCAGATAGAGGAAATAAGCTGTGTATTAGTGGGCATTCTGTATTCCAAGGGAGGGGGCGAGCACGACACTCCACACCAGCGAGAAAGCCTTGCATTACTGTGTGGAGTTACAGACAGAAGAAAAGGAAGTGAGGATTTCTCAGAAGAAATAAGGACATTTAAAAGAAAAATGGAAGGATGAGGTAAGTGAAGAAGGACTGCACTAAGGTAAAGGAAGCTATTTAGGAAAAATTTGTTTTACCTTTACAACCCCTTTAAAGTGTTACTAAACCCAGGAGCCTGGATTCACTATATCTGATCTTCATCAGTACACAGAACACGGAAATGCAATCATTTTTGTAAATCTAAGCTGCCCCTTTGTAATCACAGCAATGGAGACATCTTGAGGGAGACTCTGGTATGTTGCCAACACCACTGGTGTTCAGTAAGAAAGGAAAAAATCCCCCAGTGTGGGGCTTTAACAGGTCTGTATTTATCCCTGTGGATGAGTCCAACTTGCACCTGTGCATTTTGTTCTTAAAGCGGATCTCCACCCTAAAGTGAAGATCCGCTGATCGGAACCCTCCCCCCCTCCGGTGTCACATTTGACACCTTTCAGGGGGAGGGGGGTGCAGATACCTGTCTAAAGACAGGTATCTTCACCCACTTCCGGCCCGCAGTCTCAGGCAAAAGTCTGGTTTTTCCCGTTGTGTGCTGGGAACTCTCGGCTCCCAGCACACAGCGGGAGCCAATCAGCGGGCGCAGCGCGACTCGCGCATGCGCTGTAGGGAACCGGGCAGTGAAGCCGCAGCGCTTCACTTTCTGGTTCCCTCAGCGTGGATGGAGGGGGGAGCAGCAGGGAGACGAGCGAACGCTCGTCCTCTGCTGCGGACGCCGCTGGACTCCAGGACAGGTAAGTGTCCTATTTGTAAAAGTCAGCAGCTGCAGTATTTGTAGCTCCTGGCTTTTAAAAAAAAAAATTAATTGGCCACCCGCTTTAAATCAATATGTTTTTAGCATAATTTTGTTATCAATAAATATATTATTTACTGATCACTCCTACTCCATTAATTGTTGCTGTTAAAGCCCCACACCGGGGGATTTTTTCCTTTCCTTTGTCATCACAGGGATATAGTAGACTTGTGACTTCTACCAATATATGGAGTAGTTTTCATTCTCCTCTGACTGTCCTATGAGGCTGCATGACCTCTGAACCTCTGTCGGAATGGTGCTGATTGGCCCTGTGCCAATCACATGAAAAAAAAAAAAAACTTTCTAGCAATACACAGCAAACTGAGTATATAGAAAGTGCCCCCAAGGCTCTGCACTATCAACAGATTGGGGACACTGAAAGAAAGGGAAGGATCAAACAACCTTTTTACACAATGTGGCGTATTAACCCCTTAGGTTTCACGGTGAGTATAACAAGCATGCTTTACTGAATATACAGACTAATTTTACTGTTGTAGGAAGCCGTATTGCCCTTCTCCTAGCTGTAGGCCTCACAGCAATTGGTGTAGTATTTTTTTATTCAAAAGTACAAAGTGTTGTACTTTCTGTGACCACTTTAAAAAACAGCAAACAGGCATTTGTAAAAAAAAAATAAAAATCCGCTTGTGCGTCAATATTATTTAATCCTAAGAAACAACTTAATATCTGCATTTCATCGAAAATTACTTGTGTGCGCAATTTCTATGACTCCTTTCATAATTTATCAGATGTATTAACGCGACTGAATAATACCGACACCGTCGCATTGTGCTCCTTCCCCTATATTCGTGCTCTTTATTACTTTACATAAATTTGCACTGAAAGCAAGCCATTATTCTTCCATGCAAAACTTTAGGCTTGAGAGATGTAATTCCAGCACCGAAACACCTACTGGGTTTTAGATTTAATGAACATTTCCTCTGCATTATATTAGTCAAGGAGGGCTATTTATTATTGATGAGCATGAAAAGTACATTCAGAGATTCATTTGGTCCGTGAGCAACCGGTTTAGAAGCTACCAACTCTCCCAATGAACACAATCACAAGAAGAAAAAAAATCTTTTATTCACGTCCGAAAAGCTTATTTCCCTTTCATTCCATAAAATGTTTATGAATCCAAGCCTACTTTCACTATAACAGGTGCTCCATTATTGATGCCCTTCTGGTGTGATAGACAAGGTAGCCTAGTTGAATTTTAATAAAGTTATATAAAGATTATAAAGAATACTTTTGAATAATTTTTAGATTTTATTTAATGCCGTTCTAAGCACAAAAGCACGCATTTTACTAATGTTTGCCTTGGCAAACCCATAGATGTGCATTTTCTGTATACGTGTTGCTTTTGGTCTTTTTTTTACATTTTTTTTTTTTATCGTTATCTTTACCATTTTCTAAGTCAATATTGTTGTTTTATTGATTATATCAAATCTGTTGAGTATAGCCTCATATAAAAATGAATACTCTTGAACCTCGGATTACAAGCATATTCCATTCCAGGAATGCTCATAATCCAAAGTACTTGCATATCAAAGCGAGTTTTCCCTATTGAAGTCAATGGAAACAAAAATAATTAGTTCCGTATTGACCTCAGTGGGATGCAATACCAAATGCGGCCAGAGTTGCTAGAGAGTGCCGAAAAGGGCAGAGGACACTTCGGCTTGTTTCCTGCGCCCCTGTACCTCAGTCCAAATGAGGTACTGCAGGCCAACTTTCGGCTTTTATTGGCTTCTGCGCCCCCATACCCCAGGCCAAATGAGGTACTGCAGCCTATTTAGCTTGGAATCTGCTCGTCTTGCGAGTCAACACTCGCAAACCGAGTCAGAATTCAAAAAAAAAGTTGCTCGCAATTCAAAACGCTCTCAAACCACTTGATACCCGCGCTGTAGACGAAAGACGTCCACAGCGCAGCTCTCAACTGCCGGGTGGACGGCCCAGGACGTCCTTTTATGTGCATTACCCGCGCGTGCCACTGGGAGCGCGCATCGGGGAAAAACTGTGCCCTGAGCATCGCTGAGATGTCAATGAGCGTCCCTGGCGGCCGCAATGTCCACCAGGCAGTGACAGCAGGGACATGGAGAGAGGAGACCGGTGCTGTGTCCCTTGTACATAGGGACACAGCATCCGTCACCTCCTCTAGTCAGTCCCCTCCCACCACAGAAAGAATCACACCCAGGGAATACATTTAACCCCTTCCTCACCCCCCTAGTGTTAACCCCTTCCCTGCCAGTCACATTTATACAGTAATTAGTGCATTTTTATAGCACTGTTCACTGTATAAATGTGAATGTTCCCAAAAATGTCTCAAAAGTGTCCGATATGTCCGCCGCAATATTGCAGGCCTGACAAAAAACAAAGAATAATAATCGCAGATCGCCGCCATTACTAGTAAAAAATAAATCATAAATCTATCCTCTATTTTGTAGGCGCTATAACTTTTGCGCAAACCAATCAATATACGCTTATTGCATTTTTTTTTACCAAAAATATGTAAAAGAATACATATCGGCCTAAACTGAGGGAAAAAAATGTTTTTTTAACCAAAATTGGGATATTATTATAACAAAAAGTAAAAAATATTGTGTTTTTTTTTCCAAAATGTTTGTTTTTTGTTGTTTATAGCGCAAAAAATAAAATCTGCAGGGATGATCAAATACCACTAAAAGAAAGCTCTATTTGAGGGAAAAAAATTATAAAAATATAATTTGGGTACAGTGTTGTATGACCGTGCAATTGTCATTCAAAATGCGTCAGCGCTGAAAGCTGAAAATTGGTCTGGGCAGGAAGGGGGTTTAAGTGCCCAGTAATGAAGTGGTACTAACCAGCAGACATGTCGGACGGACGGGTTCCCAGCAGACAGATTTTAAAGCATGCTTTTAAATCTGTCTGCTGGAAAAATCTGTCTGTCCGCCCGTACACACGATCAAATTTGTCTGCTGAAACGGTCCGTCGGATAGATTCAGCAGATAGATTCGATCGTGTGTACGCGGCCTTAGTGTATCCTTAACTATTTTTGCCGCTTCTTCAGGAAGAGTGATCTATAAGGCAGCGTACGAACAATCAGACCGGTCCGATGAGAATGGTCCGACGGACCGTTTTCATCGGGTCATCGCTGAAGTGGCCTGATGGTCTGATGTGCGTACACACCATCAGTTCAAAATCTGATCGGGTCAGAACACGGTGATGTAGAACACAACGACGTGCTGAAAAAACGAAGTTCAATGCTTCCAAGCATGCGTCGACTTGATTCTGAACATGCGCACGTTTTTGGTCCGATGCTTTTGCGTACTAACCATCGTTTTGGTCCGATGGTCAGGCATCCATCGGACCGATTTTAAAGCAAGTTTTAAAACTTTGGTCCGATGGACAACGGTCCGATGGGCCGTACACACGATCAATTTGGTCCGATCGTGTGTACACGGCCTAAGACAGATGATACAATCAACCAGACATTTTCAAAACAGCAATAGGTATAACTAGGAGAATTGCTCACCCAGTAGGTCAAAGGTAAGCTATGAACCCAAGCAGCTCAGAGAGATTCCCCCCTTGGCAGACGAGGGGAATTATGAGTGAGTGAGTGAGTGAGTGAGTGAGTGAGTGAGTGAGTGAGAAACTTGTATAGCGCTACATATGTGAACTGAATCGCCTTAGGGCGCTTGGTATCTATTTCCTACTATTTTTTTGCCTTCAGAATAGATGGGTTTTGAGGTTTTTCCGAAGGCCAGATGATTCCCTTCCGTTCGGATGCTGGTTGGTAAAGCGTTCCATAGTCGAGGTCCTTGGACTGCGAATCTTCGTTCTCCTTTGGACTTGTATCTGGCTTTGGGTATTTTGAGTATATTTTGGTTTGTAGATCGGAGGACGCGGTTTGGGTTGTGACATTTAAAATTTTTTGCATAGATATTGGGGTGCACTGTTTTGTACACATTTGTGCGTCAGGCAGAGTGCCTTAAACGTGATTCGATCTTTTACGGGCAGCCAGTGAAGGGACCTAAGGGAGGGAGAAATTGATTCCCAGGGTTTTTTTTCCTGATACAAGTCGTGCCGCCGTATTCTGGACGACTTGTAGACGAGCAATTTGGTATTTTGGGAGTCCGAGGTAAATGGCGTTTGCATAGTCGTGTCTGAAGTTGATTATTGTTCCTACCACGACTGCTGTGTCTTCTTTTGGGATAAAGGGAATGAGTACGTAGTAGACGCAGCAGATGGTGGGATCCGCTGTATACTGAACTTATTTGTGCATTCATTGTCATGTCGGAGTCAAACGTGACTCCAAGACTTTTGACTTTGGTGCTTGGGGTGATGGTTTGTCCCAAAATGGGCGGGGGCATCCATGTTGTCGAAGCGAGTCTTTTCTGGTTGGCATAAAACAGAAGAAGTTAACTTCGTCATCCAGTTCTCTATCAGAGTGAGGCATTTCTCTAGTCCGAGATAATGATCCTTTTTGTTGCTGATACGGAAATAGAGTTGGGTGTCATCCGCGTAGGAATGGTAGAGTAAATTCTGGTTACTGTTGATTTCGAGGAGGGGGCGGAATAATTTTTAGATGTAACAAGTAACAATATTGATAAGGTAACACAACCTCTAGAGTGGGTCCAATAAGGTAAAGGTAGCAGAGTTTGGTAAAGAAAAAAAAAAGAAAGAAAAAGCATCAAAGGCGGAGAGGGAATGGACTGGAATAAGGGCAAGGGAAAGGAAAAGGACAAGAACATGGGGTTCTGGAACACAATGACTGGAATCAAAAAGGGAAGGGGGGGAGACATGGCCGTCCACCTAAACTGACAGGCCGGGCAAGGAGAGCATTCATCAGAGAAGCAGCCAAGAGGCCCATGGTAACTCTGGAGGAGCTGCAGAGATCCATAGCTCAGGTGGGAGAATCTGTCCACAGCAGTCCCTGATATGTCCAAAACCAACATGCTTTTGATGTTAAAATCCTGAGATTTTAGCTGCCCTGCCTATGCAATGCCTCCTGGCGTGGTGGCCATCTGTAAGCCTGGGGGCCCCATAATCTTCTATTGTCCAGGGGCCCCATGAGTTGTCATTCCACCCCTGGTCCACAGGACAACTATTAGTCGTGCTCTCCACAAATCTGCCCTTTATGGAAGAGTGGCAAGAAGAAAGACATTGGTGAAAGAAAGACATAAGAAGTCCCATTTGCAGTTTGTGGGGGACACAGCAAAGATGTGGAAGAAGGTCCTCCGGTCAGATGAGACCAACATTTTACTTTTTGGCCTAAAAGCAAAATGCTATGTGTGGCAGAAAACTTGGGTACCCCCATTGCAAGTTGCTTTCTGTGGGGGCACCCTGTAGGAGGGAGGAGTCAGGAGCACCGGCATGGGACCTGAGAAGAGGATCCAGGCTGATCTGTGCAAAACCACTACACAGAGGAGGTAAGTATAAAATGTTTGTTATTTTTAAATAAAAATAAAACAAGACTTTAGTATCACTTTAAAGAGCAGTAGAGCAGAGGTAGGCCAGGCTACATGACCTGAGAGCACAGAGGAGCAACTTGGTCCAGACAGGTTCTCAGGTTCTCAGAGTTGCTTGACTTGATAGGAAAGCCAATCCCATTAATCCCCCCTTCTTTTAAAAAATAAGCTGATAACAGGGTCCTTAGAGATCATTTTTATGTGAAAATCTTTTTTCTTTTTGCTTTTTAGCTACATATTGATTCACATTGCTTGTAAAGCATTTCATAAAGAAAGAATATATTGATACTGCAGAGTTCTTATGTTAACATCTGTTCCCTACTGACACTGAATGAACAAAATAAGAAATGCATATCATGCTTTTCGCTTGCCTCTGCCTGACTATATGTAGTGAGTACCCACTTGGGGTACAGTAAGTAAAAGTTTCTATTACCATATTAATTTGCCATAAGAATAAAGGGTACCCCCCCCCCCCCACACACTACATTGGGACTTTATGGGCGAACTCAAATTATCAAATCAAATTACTTTAAGGCCGCGTACACACAATCAAATTTATCTGCTGAAACCGGTCCGACGGACCGTTTCAGCAGACAAATTCGATCGTGTGTACGGGCGAACAGACAGGTTTTTCCAGCAGACAAATTTTAAAGCATGTTTTAAAATCTGTCTGCTAAAACCCGTCCGTCTGACATGTCCGCTGGTTAGTACGCCTAACCAGCGGACTAACTGGACTGGATTATTTTACTTCCTGGTTCGGTGATGTGGCGGCGTCAACGTCACCGCCACGTCATCGCGCTGTCTGCCGGCGGGTATTTTGGTTTGATCGTGTGTACACGATCAAACCCACATATCCCAGGAGACAAATCCGATCAAAACGGTCTGTCAGACCGATTTGATCGGATTTGTTTAGTGGTGTGTACGCGGCCTAAAAGTATAAAGTTTATTCATACACAATAAAAACATTGGTGCATACATCACCATGAGATACATATGACAACAACATGATAAGAAACAGCTCATGTAGGGCTGCTTATTGATGTTATTGATTGGGATCTTCTGACGAAGTCCTACCCACAGGACGTAACGCGTACGGAACACGTGGCGTCACCCGTGATCATCATCGCATTTATTTTTAGAACGCTTAAACGCCACTGGGTGATAGTGCCATGCTTGCAAGTGTCATTTTGTTATTTTAAATAAATTAAGTTGCATACAGAGAGCACTATATATATCTCCTTTTATTGCATGTACATTGCCCATTTGGAGTTCTGGTATAATATACCAAGGAGATCATTTAACTCATACCTACTCCAGCCGTTGGTGGTTTTCATATATATCGATGTGGATTTCCTATATTTAGAGCCTTATGGGAAGGTGCTTTTGACCCCCCTGTTGAATTAGGGGTCGAGAAAAAAGGGAAAAAAAGGGGTATTAGCCCTAATCGCACTTTCAGCGGCACAGTAAACAAAGGAAGTGTATACAAAATATATATATGTTTAATAGAAAAAGAAGACCACATACATGTAATAAGATACAAGGACAACACAAACATTTTAAATCATGCATATGAATACATATTGCATGATGAGAACCCGAAGATACAGCACTGAACACTATGGGCCAGATTCAGGTAGGAGAGCGGATCTTTATTTTGGCGTAACGTATGTAATTTACGTTATGCCTCCGCAACTTTTTCAGACAAGTGCTTTATTCACAAAGCACTTGCCTGTAAAGTTGCGGCGGCGTAGCATAAATGACCCGGCGGAATTCAAAATAGGCGGATAGGGGGCGTGTAGTATTCAAATCAATCGCATCCCCGCGCCAAACAAATTGCGCATGCGCCGGCCATGACTAAATCCCAGTGCGCATGCTCCAAATCACGTCGCTACTTGTCAATGAAAGCGACGTGAGCGTAACTGACGCCCAGCTCAATTGTTAATGGACTTACGCAAATGACGTAATTTACGTCTGTCCCGACGTCCATACTTAACATTGGCTGCGCCTTACTATAGCAGGGGTAATTTTACGCCATGCTCAAGTCTTACGTAAACAACGTAAACAGATACGCCAGCCGGGCGCACGTTCGGGAATCGGCGTATTTGCTCATTTGCATATTTTACAATGGGAACGCCACCTGGCGGCCAGCGTAAATATGCAACTAAGCTACGACGGTGTAAGTGCCTTACGCCACTCGTATCTTAGCAACATTTAAGCGTATCTCATTAGGACTAGGATTTAGGACGGTGTATCTACTGATACGCCCGTCTTAAGTCTTTCTGAATCTAGCCCTATGTATAATGTTACAACCACCACAAGGTTCAATGCTTCTTTACCACAAAAAAGACCGCATGTGTTCCTGTTAGGGACAATGTTGTCAGCAGATCAGGAAGCGAGGGCAAATTTCCCAGGTGGGGACAGCAAAAAAAAGCCTGATGGAGGTTCTAAAGCCTCTTACACACGATCGGACTTCCATCAGACAAATCCGTGGATTTTTGTCCGAATGGCGTTGTCCGTGAACTTGTTGTGCATACAGAAGGCACAACTTTTTCAGCCAACATTCACAAAACAACGTGTTTTTTTCTGCCCTTTGAGGAACAGTCTAGTCAATATTCCAATTGCACACGTTCCTGGACTTTTAAAACGGCTCATAGAAAAAAAGTGGGTGCTAAAACGATCACCAGCTGGGCACTGGAACCATCAAACAAATGAACCTATTCGGCAATTTAATACAAAAAAAAGCATTACAAAAAGTGAAACGTTTCGAGGCCACGCAGGACCTCTTAGTCAAGCAAGTAATTATTACTTGCCTGACGAAGAGGTCCTGCGTGGCCTCGAAACGTTGCACTTTCTGTAATGCTTTTTTTTGTATTAAATTTTTGGACGTTATCTACGATCCATGGTGTGCTGGCGACTATGTTCATTCATTTACCCTTTGGGCAACTTCTGCTAATGTTGTCTTATGGTTAGCATTGGTTCAGAACATGCGTGTTTGTACTTTGGAATTTAGCTCGGATTTGTGTACACACGATCGGATAATCCGACGGAACACATTTGTTATAGATTTAGGGGACTCAGGGATTCCCCACAAACCCTGAGACTCCAACAAGAAGGGTGGGCGGGGAGGACTATACCGGTACTGTATAAATTGGTTGAAAACAACCAGAGTAATTCACATAGGGTAAATTAAAAAAAGATTTATTCACATAAAAACATCAAACAAGATAAAAAGTACATAACATTCAGGAACGATACAAACACATTTAACCACAATCAGGACACCGGTCGTGCAATCCCTTCTATTGGAAAGGGGGGGATCTCGGTGAAGAAATTGGAGTCATGAGATCAAACATTTAAAAAACACAAATACATTTTTTGCTACCAGGGGGTATATGGGACATAGCCCCTGGATGCCAATATAAATCATAACAGGGGATTTTTGTCAAACATGTCGCCTACCTAAAGGCACATCGTCCACTGACCCAACAATCCAAGGCAGGCAATGGGTAGGTACCTTACAGCTAGGTCAAGAGAATTCTTGGGGTAGACCTGATGGTGAGGATATATATCACTGATATGAAGGTAATACATCCAAGGTAGGGGGAGGGGGGAGAGGAAAAAGGGGGGGGAGAGCAAAAGGGAAGGGGAGGGGGGATGGGAAAACTAAATGGGTGAGGTGTGCATATGTGTGTAGAGATAAAGAAAAGACCCAGACGGAGAGAAGCAGTTGAAGGAAAAGGAAGGGAGAGGGAATGAACAGAGGAAAGGGAAAGAGAAGAGAAGGGAAAGAGGAAGAATGAGGGAAAGGGGGAGAAATAGGAGGGAAGAGGGCGTGAAGGAAGGAAATGGAAAGAAAAGGGGGTAATGGAAAGGAAAAGGGAGTGGGAATACAATAAGGAAGGGGAAAGAGGAGAAAGAGAGGGGAGAGCAGGAAAACCAAGGGGGGAGGTAAGAAGGGAGGGGAGAGAAAAGGAATGGAAAGACAAGGAGGGAATGGAAGGGGGAAGGGAGGGGGAGAAAGAGCGGAGGGGGATGGGGAAAAGGGGGGGAGTTGGAAAGGAGGGACAAGAGGAATAGGAAAAAGGTGGGAGTGATGAGTAAGGGGAAAAGGCAGCCGGAAACCCTGTGCAGTGGGCAAAGTAAGAACCAGAAGGATGGGGGGGATCACCAATGTGGATATAGTGCAAAACCATGCAAATCCGTGACTTAGTGAGCACTAATATAAAGATATATTACCTATGTGCCCCAATGGGCATAAAAAGGTAGGGGGCAACATTTGTTGTCAGACAATTTGAGAGCATGCACAGCCAACATTTGTTGTCGCAAATTCCGACAACAATTGTCCGTTGGAGCATACAGACGGTTGGATTATCCGACAAAACACATCCATCAGACAATTGTTGTCGGAATATCTGATCTTGTGTACGGGCCTTAACCACTTAAGGACCGCCGCATGTACATTTACGTCGGCAGAATGGCACGTACAGACACATTGGCGTACCTGTTCGTCCCTGCCTAGACGTGGGCCGGGGGTCCGATCGGACCCCCCTCCGGTACTTGCGGCGGTCCCTGTGGCTTCAGGAGCGATCCGGGACGAGGGGGCGGCTGTTGGTTTTTGTCCGCCCCCTCTGGATCGCTCCCAGCCAATCCGCGCGTGTCACTTCCTCTGCCTGTGTAAACACAGGAAGGGGGAAGTGATGTAATCTCTCCTCTCAGCGGTATTTTTAACCGCCGCTGAGGAGAGAAGACATCACACAGTAAGTCTGCACAACACTACACTGACACCAGTACACATAGGCACATAAACCCCCCCGATCACCCCTCTGTCACAGTGTCACTGAATGCAGTGATCATATATTTACTGATCACTGCATTTAGTGTCAGTGTGACAGGCAGTTAGTGTTAGGTTCAGGGTAGCCCCCGTACCCCCCCTAATAAAGTTTTAACCCCTTGATCACCGCCCTAGTTAACCCTTTCACTGCCTATTGCTAGTGTCACTAAGCGATCATTTTTCTGATCGCTGTATTAGTGTCGCTGTTCCCGCTAGGTAGCTATTTATTTTTTATTGCGATTTTTTTTTTTACTAAAGACATGTGGCTGAATACATTTTGGCCTAAATGTTTGACTAAAATTTAGTTTATTTGATTTTTCCTATAACAAAAATTAAAAAATATTGTTTTTTTTTTTTTTCAAAAATGTCGCTCTATTTTTGTATATAGCGCAAAAAATAAAAATCACAGATGCGATCAAATACCACCAAAAGTAAGCTCTTTTTGTGGGAAGTAAAGGACGCAAATTTTGTTTGGGAGCCACGTCGCATGACCGCGCAATTGTCTGTTAATGCGACGCAGTGCCGAATTGTAAAAACCCCTTGGGTCATTTAGCAGCATATTGGTCCGGTCCTTAAGTGGTTAAGATTTCCCTGTTCGACCTAAAACTTATATATAACAACATTTGGACTGGAAAAGCAGGATTACACTTTTAAATTAGGGCTAACAAAATTAATTGACTTGGGATTTTGTAACACCTTTTACTAATGAAGTTCTATAGAGTGTAGATTAAAAAGTCATATAATTGAAAAAATATAAGCTAGGTGTTACAACGGTATGGAAATCAGCACTAGCCGAGTTCTTCAGACCTCAGAACCTGTGAAGAGTCATTGCTCCGGGCAGGTGAGTCATACTATATCTCTAGTGCTGTGTGACTTATGCAAGTGTTGGTGATATGACCCATGCATATGAAATAAGTACATAAAATGATATATCACAGAGGTTTGTCCATGAATCTATGTCTGTGACGTCTGTCTCTGTTGGCATCATTCAGTGATGATAAGAAGACATTTAAGACTGATTCATGCTTGTGTGTTGTTGCAACTCTTGCTAAAGCATTCTCGTTGCCACATCTTAGGTCATTACACTCGTTCTATGTGCAGGGCCATTCATTGTAGATAGCATTCAAACACATAGGGCCAGATTTACATACATTTGCGGCGGCGTAGAGTAAGGCATTTACACTACGCCGCCGCAACTTACTAGAGCAAGTGCTTGATTCACAAAGCACTTACCTGTAAAGTTGCGGCGGCGTAGCGAAAATCCCCCGGCGCAAGCCAAATACGCCGGGTAGGGGGCGTAGAGCATTTAAATTAGGCGCGATCCCGCGGCGAAAGCACTGCGCATGCGCTGGCCGTCAATGTATCCCAGTGCGCATGCTCCACATTAGGACGTCAATCCCCATTCACGGACGAGTTACGCAAACGACGTGAACATTTTTTAATTCGACGCGGTCACAACGGCCATACTTAACATAGAATGCGCCACCTAGGGGGCATGTTTTTCTTTACGCCGCGTATCTCTTACGGAAACATCGTAAAGTCACTGCGTCGGGCCCACGTACGATTGTGAATTGGCGTATCTCGCTGATTTACATACTCTCGGCGTAAATCAGCGAGAACGCTTCTAGCGGCAATTTTAAAATTGCAGTTCCGATACGACGGCGAAATACAATTACGCCGCTCGTATCTGAACTCAATCCCGGCGTATCTTGTTTTCTGAATACAGAAAACAGATACGACGGCGTAGGTTAAAAGTTACGCGGCTTATCTACAGATAAGCCACGTAACTTCTACCTGAATCTGGCCCATAGTGCACAACTCACTGCAGTAAATCACAGTGCTGCCTATACTGGGCTCTGTGGTGTTAAAATAGGGTAATGTGCATTTTTTCATTAACTGTGGTGCATTGGCAACACATTCATATCAATGGACTGCCTTAAAGTGGATGTAAACCCGATTTTTTTTTTTAAATTAAGGCTTGTACAGTGTAGGATTTCATGTCATCTGTTCCCAGTCTTGCCACAAAGAGTTAATCCAGCTCTGAGCAATCCTCTTATCTTTTGTCAGTGAGATATAAAATGACACACAGAGAAATAGGAGTCAGTTCTTCCCCTTGCTGTGAGTGACAGGTGATTTACATATCTCATGCACAAGCCTGAGAGAGGCATTCTGTGTACTTCAGACCCCCTCCTCCTTCCATCTCCATCTCCAGGATTGGCTGCTCCACAACTCAGCATGATTGGGCATGCTGAAGTCATGTGGTGAGTTTTCTGGGTTTTGACTGGATGTTGGTGATCATAGCAGAAGTTCAGTGTAAGATATACACAGGAGAAAATGCATGCTAACAAGAGGAGTGTAGAGGTGGGCGGGGAGTCTACTGACATCACGACTCTACCCACCAACCTCCACACAACAGACCCACTCATAGAGAGAGATTGGCCGCCCACGATGACGTCGTGCTGACGAAGCAAGTAGGGAGGAGTCATAGCATCATTGCGTCACTTGCGGTTTGGTTCGTGGAATGCAGGGAAATTACGGACTTCCTGGTTTTCTAACGGCTAAGCAAATTTTTCCAAAATATAAGTGCATAACCACATGCTTTTTCATAAATGAAAAGAGCCTTTGCGGTATTGCACTACAGAGTATGATCTTTTTCTTGCATATACTGCATATTATCAAGGCGAAGGGGGCGAACAACTACAGAGGAGGTCTATGTCCACATACAGCAGCGTGGCTGTGAAGGCGCAAAACCCCCTCTGGTGAGTGCATTAGATATAGGAGAGCACAGAGTGAAGCACCTGCACTTTTATATACACTTCTCAGGAAGTACGGCACGGATTGTGTCTGTGATCCGACTCCTGAATAAATGGAAGCAAGCAAACATTCATTGATGGGCACTGGTAGGCTGCATTGATGGGCGCAGGTGAGGCTGTATTTGATGGGCGCTGGTGAGGCTGCATTTGATGGGCACTGGTAGGCTGCATTGATGGGCGCATGTGAGGCTGTATTTGATGGGCGCTGGTGAGGCTGCATTTGATGGGCGCTGGTAGGCTGCATTGATGGGGCGCTTCTCATATTTGTTCCTACAGGCAGATATCTTCTCATATTAATACCACAGGCAGGAGACCATTCTGCAAGTACTTTCACATGGTGTACTGTCTGTGTCCTCTGCACAGTGTGCACCTAAAGCTACGTAGTGTGTGTACTGTTTGTGTCCTCTGCACAGTGAGCACCTAAAGCTATGTAAAGCTGGTGTTCTCATATAAATTCCTACAGGCAAGGATCTGCTCATATTAATACCACAAGCAGGGGATCATTCTGCAAGTATTTTCACGTGGTGTACTGTTTGTGTCCTCTACACAGCGTGCGCCTAAAGCTACGTCAATAGATTTGCTGGTGTTCTCATATTAATTCCTTCAGGCAGGTATCTGCTCACATTAATACCACAGGCAGGGGATCTGCACGTATTTTCACGTGGTGTACTGTGTCCTCTGCACAGTGTGCACCTAAAGCTATGTCATTAGATTTGCTGGTGTTCTCATATTAATTCCTGAATGAACAGAAGCAAGCAAACATTCATTGATGGGCACTGGTAGGCTGCATTGATGGGCACTGGTAGGCTGCATTGATGGGCGCTTCATTAAAAATGTGGGGTGCACACGGGCAGGGCAAAGGGGGTGGTGCCAATGGGGCGGCGCAAAATTAGGTTTTCGTCTAGAGTGTCAAAAATCCTTGCACCAGGCCTGCCTACTACAATGTAAACTGAGTGGATTGTTTTTTTTTTTTTTTTTACAAACTGTGGTCTTTGCGGCATATCAGTTCACTGACAGGTTTGGGTTGTTGCCTGTGTTGCAAAGTACGATTGATAGGTGCAGTGGAGTCTGTTGAGATCAGACACTGGGTAGTAACAGGAACTGGCTTCTTTATTGGGACATCATCACCCAGACAAAGATGTCTCTCTGCACATGGTAAGGTGAACAGTCAGTACACAGGCAGGAAAAATAAAAACCAACAAGTAGATCACTGTGGGCAGGAAAATACAACACATCATAGAGTATACATAGCATAGCATATCATTGAGCATTAGCGACATCTTATGTCCTTTTTCTAAACTGCATTCCATACGATAGGCTAAGCTGAAATTTTGTTGTATCTCCAACAGCCTGGAACTGCTCTTTAAAACAAAAAAGTTCCAGGATTAATTCTTGAGACACGCATGCCGTACTCTAATCTGCACAATAGATTTTACTTTATGGTACGCCGAAATGCACTCATGGGCTTATCTAAGTGATTAAGGAACAAACTCGAACAGAGTCGTCATCCAAAAATTGTAAATGTAAAAAAAAAATCTCAATTTTATAACTCTGTCACACAGACTAACATCAGAAGTTCAAGATATTTCCATTCATGCTGAAAAGAACAAGAAATTCCACTTATAATTGTTTGATTGCCGCACATACATAATTCAAGAAGAAAAGAACGAACGTGTAACCAAGGAGAACCAAGTGTTTGGATGTCTTTTCTTACCAAACGATGCTAAGCACTCTATGTACTTTATCGATCAAAGCATGAAGACGACTTTTTTTCATTTTTTTTTTTAAATGTTGTTATTGTAAATATTTGGACTGTACATAAATTCTTTCCCCTTTCCCAACAATCAGCTGAAATGGAAGTACAGACCAAACTTATTTTTTTTTGTTTGTTTGATTTTGAATCAAAGAAGAGAAAAATACCAATTGGTCTATAAAGTCTACCCTTGATGATGCAGAGAGTTTTGTCGTTACATAGTTGGTAAGTTTCAATAAAGACAACAGTCCATCTAGTTCAACCTATATGTGTGCATGTTTGTGTAGATCAGTGTTCTCCAAACTGTGGCCCGGGGGCCAGATGTGGTCCTTTGCTTGCTTTTTGACCGATCACAGGGTGCGCCTCTCCACCGATCGACTGACCTTCATAAAAATGAATCAGGCTTGGATTAACACCAGCTACCAAGCACCTGATGCTGATGTAAATTAATAATTTTTTGGAAGTGTCAGATCCCTTGGAGACTGCTTATGCTAATGCTGAGTGACTATCCTGTTATGCTGACTGAATATCCTTTTTCCTCCTCAATGATCTTGCTGATAGCTAGTATGAACATTGTTGGTTCTGGGCATCGCCACCAGTGCCTAAGGCCCAATTTTTCTGCCCCTATTTAACAGGGGCATGTAATAAAAAATGTTGATGCAATACTTTGCATGTGGCTCTTTGCTGCGCTCCAATTTCAGTATCTGTGAGGGGTTGCAGTGTTGTCGCACCAGCACCAGTGGATAAGGCCCAATTTTTCTGCCCCTGTTTAACAGGGGCGTGTAATAACAATTTTTGATGCAATACTTTGCATGTGGCTCTTTGCTGCACTCCAATTACAGTATCTGTGAGGGGTTGCAGTGTTGTCGCACCAGTGCCTAAGGACCAATTTTTCTGCCCCTGTTCAACAGGGGCGTGTAATTACAATTCTTGATCTAATATTTCACAGCAGGGAGTTCCAGCGCCCACCAACACTAACTGTGAGGACTTACAGTGTTGTGGCAACACCAACACCTAGGGCCCAAATTTCTGCAGAGTATATTCGTCAGGCCCCTACTTTCAAACATTCAACTTACAAACGACTCCTACTTGCAAAAGGAAGGAGACAACAGGAAGTGAGAGGAAATCTACCCCTAGGAAGGGAAATTCTCTTCTGTAAAAGGTGTCTCCTGTCCACTGATGCTTTATCACCAATCCTTGTTTCACCAAAAAAAAAAAAAATTGTCATTGGGACAGAAAGTGAGGTGCAATCTTCTGAATAGATGCACACAGACAGCAAAACAAATGTTACAGGGGTGATAAGCCTTCTCTATGTTTTCAGAAAAGCTTAAAAAAAGATTTTATGGCTGAAGCTACACTTTAACCACATAAGGACCGGACCAATATGCTGCTAAATGCCCAGAGGCATTTTTACAATTCGGCACTGCTTCGCTTTAACAGACAATTGAGCGGTCGTGCGACATGGCTCCCAAACAAAATTTGTGTCCTTTTTTTCCCACAAATAGAGCTTTCTTTTGGTGGTATTTGATAGCCTCTGCGATTTTTATTTTTTGCGCTATATAAAAAAATAGAGCGACATTTTGAAAAAAAAAACAATACTTTTTACTTTTTGTTATAGGAAAAATCGAATAAACTAAATTTTAGTCAAACATTTAGGCCAAAATGTATTCAGCCACATGTCTTTAGTAAAAGAAAATCGCAATAAAAAAAAAATAGCAACAGTGACACTAATACAGCGATTAGAAAAATGATCGCTTAGTGACACTGGCAATAGGGAGTGAAAGGGTTAACTAGGGCGGTGATCAAGGGGTTAAAACTTTATTAGGGGGGTACGGGGCTACCCTGAACCTAACACTAACTGCCTGTCACACTAACTGTCAAGTCCCGTACACACGGCCAAGGTTCTTGGCAGAAACCAGCGAGAACCTCGCTGGGAGCCGCATTCTGCCGAGAACCTCGGCCATGTGTACGCTCTCGGCGACCCTTGCCCGTCGGGAAACCCGTCGAGCAAATAGAGAACAGGTTCTCTATTTGCTCGACGGCCCGTCGGGATGAATGGCTGGTTGCCTTTCCCGACGGGCGAGTCGCCGATTCTGACGGCCGGCAGAGAACCTCGACGGGCGGAACGATGTATTCCGCCCGTCGAGGTTCTCTGCCGTGTGTACGCGGCATCACACTGACACTAAATGCAGTGATCAGTACATATATGATCACTGCATTCAGTGACACTGTGACAGGGGGTTGGGGGGGTGATCGCAAGGGGTTAATGTGCCTACATGTCCTGGTGTCAGTGTAGTGTTGTGCAGACTCACTTGTGATGTCTTCTCTCCTCAGAGGAGAGATTACATCACTTCACCCTTCCTGTTTTTATACAGGCAGAGGAAGTGACATGCGCGGTGAGTGCGCTGATCGGCTGGGAGCGATCCGGAGGGGGCGGACAATAACAAACAGCCGCCCCCTCATACCGGATCGCTCGGACAGCCATGGGGACATACCCGATCGGACCCCCGACCTACGTCTAGGCAGGGACATACAGGTACGCCAATGTGCCTGTACGTGCCATTCTGCCGACGTATATGTACATGTGGCGGTCCTTAAGTGGTTAAAGAAGTACCAGTTGAAAATTACAAACAGATTCTACTTAACAACAAACCTACAGTCCCTGTCTTGTTTGCACCGCCTGTATACTGCTGTTCAAAGTATATAGGGCCAAAGGGGCTTGTAATGACCTGGGGGGAGTGGTGGCGGGGAAACCCATGCTATTTTTTTCAGTGATTTTTATCCATATTGCAGGCACCAAACATTACATTAAAGCCGCAAGCAGTCTTAAATTACTTTTTTCTTATAGTAGTCTCATTTTGTGCAGGGACATTTCTAAACACGTGCCACTACTATATCGTACCCAGCAGGTATGATATTTTAAGGAATTTTTCTTTTTTTTTTCTTTCACTTTAAGCATCATTAAAATTGCTGCTCCAGAAAAAACGACCGTTTTTAAAACATTTTTTTTCCATTGATACTAGTGATGAGCAGAATACGCCATAATCGATTTCGCGATATTTCGCGAATATTTCGAAGAATATTCGCGAATATTCGTTAATATCGAATATTCGTGATATTTTATTAAAAAAAAAATGCTCAATTTCGCTATTTTTTTTTTGGATAAAATATCACGAATATTCGATATTTACGAATATTCGCTATATTTTATAAAAAATAAAAAAATTGCGAAATTTCGCAATTTTTTTTTTTTATAAAATATCACGAAAAAAAAAATGCGAAATTTCGCTATTTTTTTTTTTGGATAAAATATCACGAATATTCGATATTTACGAATATTCGCTATATTTTATAAAAAAAAAAAAAAAAAAATTGCGAAATTTCGCAATTTTTTTTTTTTTATAAAATATCACGAATATCACGAGAAAAAAAATTGCGAAATTTCGCTAGTGCGAATGTGAAATTGATTGCGAAATTGATTGCGAAAAAAATACGAATATTCGCCGCGATATTCGAGTTATTCGCGAATACTCGAATATGCAATATTCGTAGCGAATTTTCGCAATGCGAATATTCGTGAGCAACACTAATTGATACATGTTCCCTGGGGCAAGACCCGGGTTCTCAAAGCTGTTTTCTGACAATAACTTGTATATTGGGCTTTAAAATTATGACTTTTGAATTCGAACGTTCGAGTCCCATAGACGTCAATGGGGTTCGATACGTTCGCGCGAACGTGAGGTCCGTTCGAAGGTGCTGACGTGAACCGAACACGGGGGTGTTCGGCTCATGCCTAACCAGGACACATACAGACAGAAAACATATGCTGGATTCAGCCTCACTCAGCAATACTCTTTGAGTTTGGCCCAAAATAGCTGTAGGCTAACAGAGAGAAGTGTTGGAAATATACTGTTGTAAAAAATAAATAAAAATTGTTACTCTCTATGCCAAAATCATTCCCGTTATGAAATGTCAGACCTGGAAAGAGATTTCTTTCTTTTGAAACGTTCTCCTTTCCTTACTCGCCCAAATGTGACTTTGTGAGAAGATAATGCTGTCACTTTACATATGTTTCCACACTTTTACCAGAAATCTAGTCTTCTGTTTCTTGACCTTTCGCTACAAAGAGACTTCCAAACGATGTCACTTTCTCCCAGCCTGACTTGGTGTAATTTTCATTATCATAGTATCAAATTAACCTTATTATGACTTAAAAGGCATCCATGACACCTCATTAAACTTCAACAATGCTGAACTCAGAATTACTTAATGAATACTGAAATTACCGCAGGTTAATCTAAGAAGGGCATGACGCATTCAGTTCTGCCTTCATGCTACAAAAGCAAGCAATTTTCTTCTATTCAAACACAACACAAGCAAATTTTATATAATACACCGAGCCAAGGCTAAAAAGAAAAAATTAGGCAGCTCGGTGTATTCACAGGAAAGTCACTATTCTTTCCCACTGTTAAAGGTGTTTACAAAGAATATAATACATTTATTTAACTTTAAATAAGGATGTTCAATTTCTTTCTTTTTCCCTTTCTTTTCTTTGTTAGAGCTTGTTATTTCTAAAAATAATAAAAAATTATTTCTTCTATTGTTAAATGATTGTCCTTCGGTAGATGCTCATTTTAAGTTATTTTTGCAAAGTTTTACATTAAAGTGTTACTAAACACAAGACCCTGCATTCGCTATCGAATTTGCCGGCGTATACGATGACTGGGCTTATAAGACGACACCCTAATTTTCCAGCTAAGAGGTTTTGGGATATACTCACCTTATAAGACAGCCCCCTTCCGACTCACCTCACTGTGCCAATTGCCTACCTCACTGTGCCCATTGCCTACCTCACTGTGCCCATTGCCTACCGCACTGTGCCCATTGCCTACCGCACTGTGCCCATTGCCTACATCATTGTGCCCCTTTGCGTACCTCACTGTGCCCATTGCCTACATCACTGTGCCCCTTTGCCTATCTCACTGTGCCCATTGCATACCTCACTGTGTCCATTGCCTACATCACTGTGCCCATTGCCTACATCACTGTGCCCATTGCATACCTCACTGTGCCCATTGCCTACCTCACTGTGCCAATTGCCTACCTCACTGTGCCCATTGCCTACCTCACTGTGCCCATTGCCTACCTCACTGTGCCCATTGCCTACATCACTGTGCCCATTGCCTACATCACTGTGCCAATTGCCTACCACACTGTGCCCATTGTCTATCTCCCT
This sequence comes from Rana kukunoris, assembly GCA_029574335.1. Taxonomy (NCBI): domain Eukaryota; kingdom Metazoa; phylum Chordata; class Amphibia; order Anura; family Ranidae; genus Rana; species Rana kukunoris. The sequence continues at coordinate 141,628,270 of CM056060.1, forward strand.
GTGCCCATTGCCTATCTCACTGTGCCAATTGCTTACCTCACTGTGCCCATTGCCTATCTTACGTATGCATGCTCACACAGGTTGGTCTATCTGGAGGGACATCCAACCATTATAGCCTGGGGTGGGTACAGGGGTACTTGGAGCCCAAAAGCCCATGTAAGGAGGAAAGACGGCCAGGACCCAACTAGTACAAATCATGTTCTTCCACCCTCCTCCCAACACAAATCCCCTGAATCATCACTCCTAGCACACACACACATTTTTCCTCTAAGGCCTCGTACACACGATCGGACATATCCGATGAAAACGGTCCGCGGACCATTTCCATCGGATATGTCCGATCTGGAGTTTGATCCGATGGATCAAATTCCCCGCCGGCGGACGGCGCGGTGACGTGTCGGTGACGCGGCGGTGACGTTGACGCCGCCACGTCACCGCTACGTCACGCACCAGGAAGTAAACACTTCCGCGCGCATGCGTCGGATCCATTCACAGGATACGACGCATGTGTGGGAGGATATGTCCGCTGGTTTACTGTACTAACCAGCGGACATATCCGACGGACAGGTTTGTAGCGGACAAATTTCAAAGCATGCTTTGAAATTTGTCCGATGGACAAATCTGTCCGCTAGCCCATACACACGATCGGAGATGTCTGCTGAAACGGTCCATCGGACCGTTTTCAGCGGACATATCCCCTCGTGTGTACGAGGCCTTAGAGCAATTCTTACCCCCTGCTGCCCCCCAAATACCTCCTGGCTAGACAAATCACCTACCCCCTCAATATCCTTGTGGTGCCCCCTTACCTCACATGATACCACAGTACCCAGGGCAGTCCACCCCTCCTTCCCACCCCTTGTCCCAGTCCTGATCCCACGTATGGCAGTGTAAAATGGAAGAAATGCAGCCGAAGATATGCCCATGGCCATATTCAGGGGACTGTGACCCCCCTCCCCCCTTGTGATCACAAGGGGAGATCACAGTTCCACATACGGGCATATATTCAGCTGTATTGATTCCATATTACACTCTCATACTTGGGATCTTCTATATGTTCTGGTGGTTTTTCTATGTAAGTACACGCTGCCCAACATGCATGATGACATCCCCTCCAAGCAGGGCTGGGATAAAGGGTGGGCAGAAGGAGTGGCTACCATGGGCGCAACGGTTTATTGCAAGGATGTGGGCGCCCTGACTCTTACCATTAGGCGAAGGGGGGTGCAGTTTGTAATTTTTGCCCTGGGAGCTGGATGGACTTGTTTCCCGGCACTGCCTCCAAGGGGGCAGATCTGTGAAAGCCTGGGCTAAGAGGAAGTGGGTGGAATGTCAATGACCAACATTCAACCTAGAAGACTGGTGCCATCTAGTGTCAGAGAAGAAGCATTGCAAGGGACGACTAATACGACTAATATAAATTAAAGGTGAGGATTGTGACAATTTTTTTTCTTTTGTGCGCTGGTTTCCAAAGCTGAAGTTTACCTTTATCGCCAGACAATAAATCCTAATCACTTCATCACTGGGATATTCTAAAAAGCCAACTTAGACGTGTGCTACGCGCTGCTGTTTATGTGCCTACTTAAAACATAAGGAAGGCGTCGCGCAACAGAAATTACATGTTAAATTCTGCATTCCGCATCACCTTTTAGCAAAAAGCGGATTGTGTAGGCGTGACACACTAAAGAGATGGATTGCCTGAGCTTGAAGTTACTTACTAAGTACAAACGAGGAGGTTTGTAGGTACAATATATTGATGCATTTCTTTTGTAAATATAATAGCTTGTCACAGGCTGACAAATCGCTCGCGGAGTCATTTTTGAAATGCAAAACGAGGGAGGCTAAGAAACGAATAAACAATTCAGGAAGCCAAATGAAATCAATAAAACAAAGTCTTCTAACCACATAAAATATTAGTAATTAGATCAATCTAAGATGTACCTATAGAGCGTTATGACATTTTTGGGCTCAAAATAGCCCTTTCTCTTTTTACCCAACCCCCCCACCCCCCTCCCCACCCAGCTCCTTAGAGCAATCGATCTTTATGGGACAGATACATTTCTGGGCCGGATTACCATCGGGGAGTCTGACATCATGTAAGTCTGTGTGTTAAGATATCAAGGGCCATGACCCCCATTATTTTCAATCATTATCCAAAGTAACTTTGATAAATTGAATTGAATTGCTGCAGTGGATTGAAAGCTAAATATATATATATATATATATATATATATATATATATATATACACTGTATATAGAGATACTGTATATAGAGATATAGATATCTATATATCTATATATATATCTATATATACTGTATATATATATATAGATATTTAGATATATCTATATATATATCTATATATATATACCTATAGATTCTATATATATATATACACTGTATATAGAGATTTATCTATATATATATATATTCTAGGGCTGTTACTGATCAAAATTTTTGTGTTCGATTAATAGTTTTTTTTTTTTAATCGATTAATCGACTAATTTCGATTAATTATAACGCACATACAGATCCAACTACTTTTAGCTGATCTCCTTGCAGGCTGATTCCCAGTGCAGCTCCAACCACGGGAAAAATGGATAGCAGGATAAAAAAAACACACAAAGGCAGCGCTCGATGGGAATAGCATTAAAACTTTTATAGTCTTCAAGTAGGTAACAAAATAAATATTGCACTGGAGATAAGATCGATTTAGCTACATAAACTGTAAAAATGGTGCGAGTAATACCAAACGGTACAAAAAGCAGTCATAAAAACCTGTAGCTAAGTATGATACTGGTATAAAAATGTGTAGAACGATACCACTGCTGAATCCAGATGAGGAGGGGTTAACATCAGTCCGTCAGCATGTAGATGTCCCATGAAGGGAACTATTACAACTCCCAGTGGATGGTTGTAGAATCCCAGGTTGATAGAGGGGAAGTGTAAGAGCCCTTGTGTGTGGCAGAGAGTAAGGTCCGGCCGGCATTGAGATATAAAGGTATAGCAAAGGAGCCATTCAGATGGACACCAGTGTTGAGCGGAATACGCCATATTCGATTTCGTGATATATCACGAATATATAGAAGAATATTCGTGAAATATTCGTTAATATCGAATATTCGTGATATTTTATCAAAAAAAAATTTGCGAAATTTCGCTAATGCGAAATTGATTGCGAAATTCTCGTCCGCGCATGCGCGCGAACAACACGCGAAAACGGAGATCATTTCCTGGATTACTAAACTAATATGCACTAAACACTAACTCTACTTACACAAACTTATATGACTAAACTAAAGCAATTTTTTTTTTTTTTTTATACACAAAACACAGAAGGGCAGAGAAAGTATTCGCGAATATTCATAATACGAATATTCGCATTGCGAATATTCGGCAACATAAAAGGATCGCCTCAGCTACTCGGCCCAGGGTCTCTAATCATACCAGCAATGCTTTTAGACGTCGATGGAGATCACTAGGATGTGATCTGTTTTCAAAATAAATTTGAAAAAATACGAATATTCGCAATAGCGTATATTCACCGCTATACTCGATTCATTCGCGAATACTCGAATATGCAATATTCGTAACGAATATTCGCAATGCGAATATTCGTGAGCAACACTAATGGACACAGCAAGCCCCGCCAGTGTCCGTGACGTCACCAGATCTCTGACGGAATTCCCTGAAGGCCCAGAAGCCGGCGGAGACGTGAGAGGTGAGAGGTGAGAGGTGAGTACCAATGAAAAGAAACGTAATCGATCAAAACGTTTTTGATCAATCAAAAAAATTCAAGATTAATCGATTAATTAAAAGTTAATTTGCACAGCCCTAATATATATACAGTGCAGAAAATAAGTATTTGAACACCCTGTTATTTTGCAAGTTCTCCCACTTGGAAATCATGGAGGGGTCTGAAATTGTTATCGTAGGTGCATGTCCACTGTGAGAGACATAATCAAAAAAAAAATTCCAGAAATCACAATGTATGATTTTTTTAACTATTTATTTGTATGATACAGCTGCAAAGAAGTATTTGAACACCTGTCTATCAGCTAGAATTCTGACCCTCAAAGACCTGTTAGTCTGCCTTTAAAATGTCCACCTCCACTCCATTTATTATCCTAAATTAGATGCACCTGTTTGAGGTCATTAGCTGCATAAAGACACCTGTCCACCCCATACAATCAGTAAGAATCCAACTACTAACATAGCCAAGACCAAAGAGCTGTCCAAAGACACTAGAGACAAAATTGTACACCTCCACAAGGCTGGAAAGGGCTACGGGGAAATTGCCAAGCAGCTTGGTGAAAAAAGGTCCACTGTTGGAGCAATCATTAGAAAATGGAAGAAGCTAAACATGACTGTCAATCTCCCTCGGACTGGGGCTCCATGCAAAATCTCACCTCGTGGGGTCTCAATGATCCTAAGAAAGGTGAGAAATCAGCCCAGGACTACACGGGAGGAGCTGGTCAATGACCTGAAAAGAGCTGGGACCACCGTTTCCAAGGTTACTGTTGGTAATACACTAAGACGTCATGGTTTGAAATCATGCATGGCACGGAAGGTTCCCCTGCTTAAACCAGCACATGTCAAGGCCCGTCTTAAGTTTGCCAATGACCATTTGGATGATCCAGAGGAGTCATGGGAGAAAGTCATGTGGTCAGATGTGACCAAAATAGTACTTTTTGGTCATAATTCTACTAACCGTGTTTGGAGGAAGAAGAATGATGAGTACCATCCCAAGAACACCATCCCTACTGTGAAGCATGGGGGTGGTAGCATCATGCTTTGGGGGTGTATTTCTGCACATGGGACAGGGCGACTGCACTGTATTAAGGAGAGGATGACCGGGGCCATGTATTGCGAGATTTTGGGCAACAACCTCCTTCCCTCAGTTAGAGCTTTGAAGATGGGTCGAGGCTGGGTCTTCCAACATGACAATGACCCGAAGCACACAGCCAGGATAACCAAGGAGTGGCTCTGTAAGAAGCATATCAAGGTTCTGGCGTGGCCTAGCCAGTCTCCAGACCTAAACCCAATAGAGAATCTTTGGAGGGAGCTCAAACTCCGTGTTTCTCAGCGACAGCCCAGAAACCTGACTGATCTAGAGAAGATCTGTGTGGAGGAGTGGGCCAAAATCCCTCCTCCAGTGTGTGCAAACCTGGTGAAAAACTACAAGAAACGTTTGACCTCTGTAATTGCAAACAAAGGCTACTGTACCAAATATTAACATTGATTTTCTCAGGTGTTCAAATACTTATTTGCAGCTGTATCATACAAATAAATAGTTAAAAAAATCATACATTGTGATTTCTGGATTTTTTATTTTGATTATGTCTCTCACAGTGGACATGCACCTACGATGACAATTTCAGACCCCTCCATGATTTCCAAGTGGGAGAACTTGCAAAATATCAGGGTGTTCAAATATTTATTTTCTGCACTGTATATATATATATATATATATATATATATATATATATATATATATATATATATATCTTTTAATCCACTGCAGCAATTCAATTCAATTTATCAAAGTTACTTTGGATAATGATTGAAAACAGGAAAAATTCCAAGGGGGGGTGAATATTTTTGCAATGCACTGTATATATATATATGGTAGTATTTAAAGTATACATATAATTTAATATATATATATATATATATATATTTATATTTTTCCTATCAAATGACGTACAGGTATTTCAATTTGAATCTGCCGCCCAGCGAGCGCGTGCGCACCCGCCGCATGCCTCACAAGTGCCACAATTGTGGTTGGTAAGAGCAGAACAGGGGAATGCCTTTGTAAACAAAGGCATTCCCCTATTCTGCCTAGTGACAATGTCACTGATGACCGTTCCCCGTGATCGGGAATGGTCATCAGTGATGTGTCACATGAAGAGACGCGCCCTAACAGTAAGAATCACTTCCTAGGGAACACTTAACCCCTGCAGTGCCACCTAGTGTTTAACCCCTTCACTACCAGTGTCGTTTAACAGTAATCAGTGCATTTTTATAGCATTGGTCGCTGTAAAAATGACATTGGTCCCAAAATGGTGTCAAAAGTGTCCGATGTGTCCGCCATAATGTCCCAGTCACGTTAAAAATCACTGATCGCCACCATTACTAGTAAAAAAAATATTAATAAAAATGCCATAAACTATCCCCTATTTTGTAGAAGCTATAACTTTTGCGCTTATTGTGATTTTTTTTTACTAAAAATATGTAGAAGAATACGTATCGGTCTAAACTGAGGATTTTTTTTTTATATATATATATCTATATATATCTATATATATATAGATATATATATATATAAATATTTTGGGGATATTTATTATAGCAAAAAGTTAAAAATATTTATTTATTTTTTCGAAATTGTCGCTCTATTTTTGTTTATAACGCAAAAAATTAAAACCGCAGAGGTAATAAAATACGACCAAAAGAAAGCTCTGTTTGTGGGAAAAAAAGGACGTAAATTTTGTTTGGGAGCCACGTCGCACGACCGCGCAATTGTCTGTTAAAGCAATGCAGTGCCGAATGGCAAAACGTGGCCCGGTCATTGGCCAGCCAAATGGTCCGGGGCTTAAGTGGTTATATGTTTTATCAACAGTTAGTCACAACTTGCAAGTTGCCATTTTTTAATTGCAGTCCTGCTTAGTATGCATCTTGCTGAAGGTTTCCTTAATTGTGTCATTTAGAGTAAAAATATGATGTTTATTGGCCACAGATGTCACTACGAAGGCTCCAAATATACAGAAGGGTTATGAGCAAACTTTGCAGCCTTTCTCCTTTGGCATGGCTGTCCCGCTAATTAAGTTGTATTACTCAGAATACACGCGGTAATCCTGAGTGACGGCAAGTGTTCTGAGGCTCGATACCTAACCCGCCAGCTGCTTCACATGACATTTGTGCTCCTTTAGAGCCAATCAAACTTGTTTATCATGCGTTGAAACGCTGCAGCTCAACAAACTGAAAAATATCAAGAATAGAATTAATGACTTGAGTATTTCCTGAAGACTTTTACCATTAAGCTTATTATAAACTTCATATATGCAGAGCAAAAAAAAAAAAAAAAGTAGATGTAGACCCTAACGGAATGAGATTCTCCAGACTCTCACAATGGTGACAACAGTAGACCATGCCTCTGTAATGTACATCACAATATACTATCAAAATTATTGTCACACTTGCCTTTACATGAACTTTAATGGCATCCCAGTCTTAGTCCGTAGGGTTCAATATTGGGTTGGCCCATCCTTTGCCGCCATAACAGCTTCAACTCTCCTGGGAAGGCTGTCCACAAAGTTTAGGAGTGTGTCTATGGGAATGTTTGACCATTCTTTCAGAAGCTGTTATGGCTACAAAGGGTGGGCCTACTCAATATTGAACCCTACAGACTAAGACTGGGATGCCATTAAAGTTCATGTGCGTGTAAAGCAGTGTTTCTCAATTCCAGTCCTCACGCCCCCACAACAGGTCAAGTTTTCAGGATTTCCCTGAGATGAAAAGGCTGTGGGAATTACTAAGGCAGTGAAACTGATCAAATCACCTGTGCAAAATAATGGAAATCCTGAAAACCTGACCTGTTGGGGGGGCGTGGGGACTGGAATTGAGAAACAATGGTGTAAAGGCAGGCGTCCCAATAGTTTTGGTAATATAGTGTACTTTCTGCATTTTGAATGGATGTAGAGAAGAGATGGCTAAATTTTTGAATTTGTGAGGTCAGGCACTGATGTAGTTGAGAAGGCCTGGCTCGCAGCCTCAGCTCTAAATCATCTCAAAGGTGTTCTATCTGGTTGAGGTCAGGACTCTCCACACATCACAAGTTCCTCCACCCCAAACTCGCTCATCCATGTCTTTATGGACCGTGCTTTGTCCACTGGTCCAAATCATTTGGTGGAGGGGGCATTATGGTGTGAGGTTATTTTTATGGGGTTGGGCTTGGCCCCTTAGTTCCAGTAAAGGGAACTCTTAAGGCGTCAGCATACCAAGACATTTTGGACAATTTCATGCTCCCAACTTTGTGGGAGGAGTTTGGGGACGGCCCCTTCCTGTTCCAAAATGACTGCGCACCAGTGCACAAAGCAAGGTCCATAAAGAGTTAGGCCTCGTACACACCATCGGACTTATCCGATGAAAACGGTCCGCGGACCATTTCCATCGGATATGTCCGATCGGGAGTTTGATCCGATGGCGTGTACACACCATCGGATCAAATTCCCCGCCGCCGGACGGCGCGGTGACGTGGCGGTGACGCGGCGGTGACGTTGACGCCGCCACGTCACCGCTACGTCACCGCACCAGGAAGTAAAACACTTCCGCGCATGCGCCGAATACATTCGGCGGCGGCGCGGCGGCGGTGCGGGACGACATGTCTGTTGGTAAGTGTACTAACCAGCAGACATGTCGGGCGGACAGATTCCCACCGGATAGATTTCAAAGCTTGCTTTGAAATCTGTCGGGTGGAGAAATCTGTCCGCTAGCCCATACACACAAGCGGAGATGTCTGCTGAAACGGTCCATCGGACCGTTTTCAGCGGACATATCCCCTCGTGTGTACGAGGCCTTACAGTGGCGATCTGGGCTGGCATCCCTTCTATACTAGGAAAAGGGGCCTTGCATTGTAGCTTACCTGGAGCAGCAAGAGTGTGTTTGAACAGAAACTCGCTGTCAGGAAAGGAAAATTTGTCTATGCAGGCGCCCAAACCTAAGGAACTTTGCCTGTGGTCAGGTTGCAGCATGTCAGTGCCATTTGGTCTACTACATTCCCATGTTCCTGTTACCAGTTCCTGTTGATCTTCAGTTGCCAAGCTGATCTGCCTCTGACTCTGCCCGAATGCCGCCTGTACTGACCCCTGGCTTGTACCTGGGTTACGCTTCTTCCTGCTCCTTCTGCACATCCGTCATGCTGTTACTAGCCTAGGCCTGACCCCTGACTACTCCTGCGTGTCGTCTGAACCTGATCTGCTTGCTAGTTGCTGACTCGGGCTGTCCGACTCTGTCATAGGTGACTCTGTGCCTATCCTGAACCTGCCCCAGCCAACTTTTCACTGACTTCGGTCCTCCCACCAGTCCTGCCATGCCTATATTCCAGACACACACCAGCACATGCCAGTGAAAGACATGCCAGGTACCCGTGTATTCCCTGTCCATAGCTCCTGATTTCGAGCAATATTCCTCTGTCCCTTATCCCTCCTCATTTGTCCCTCATTTTGGTCTGATCTATATAGTTGTATATAAAATGTACTTTTATATCTATAAAAAAGTGTTTCCCAGTGCTAAACCTTTCATCTGATTTCTAAATTGCTGCATTTGTATATTCCAAAATCCAATATAAATGGTAAAAAAAACACTTGTGGGTTTTACCAATCTTATTTTTTTGTACAAATCTCCTTTAAGGGGCGTGGTAAGGGGTGTGTCCTATGCCTGCATACTTTTGCAGATAGGTGTCCATCATTCCCATCTCAAAAAGTTGGGAGTTATGCCTGTCACTAGGGATGAGCTTCGAGTTCGAGTCAAACTCATGTTCGACTCGAACATTGCCTGTTTTTGGCGGGTGGCCTCGCCTCCCCTATATAAGAAATGTTAAAGCATCGGCCACGTCATTCCGCTGGGCTGTGTCCAGCGGAGAGAGGACTGGATGGATCTTCTCATCGCTGGACCGGAGAGATCACCCATCGCTGGAGAGATCACCCGTCGCTGGATAGAAGACAACGTTGGAACAGGAAGCCACATCGAGAGTGGATTACCATCGCTGGATTTTTTTTTAGTTATTAATAAAGGATTTTTTTCTACGGTGTCTGTGTTTTTTTTTAAAACTATTTACACTTCCTTCGTGAAATGGTAGGGGTACAGTGTATCCTATTACCAATTCACATAGGGGGGGGCAGGATCTGGGGGTCCCCTTTGTTAAAGTGGTCTTCCAGATTCTGATAAGCCCCCCCGCCAGCAGACCCCCACAACCACCGGGCAAGGGTTGTGGGGATAAGGCCCTTGTCCCCATCAACATGGAGACATCCTCCCCATGTTGAGGGCATGTGGCCTGGTGCGGTTTAGGAGAGGGGGGGCTGCACTCTGTCCCCCCCTCTTTTCTGCGGCCGGCCAGATTAACGTGTTAGGATAAGGGTCAGGTGTGGATTTTTGGGGGAACTCCTCAACATTTAAAAAAAAAAAATTGGGGTGGAGTTCCCCTCAAAATCCACACCAGACCTGAAGGGTCATTTTTTTTTTATAATTGACGGCGGGGTTCCCCTTAATATCCATATCAGACCTGAAGGGCCTGTTAATGGAATTTGGGGGGACCCCCATGCTTTATTTTTTATTTTTTATGAATGAATCCTCTCTGAATTGCCAGAGCCGACAATTCATTATAGCCGCAAAGCCGGTTTTAAATTACTTTTTTTCTTTCAGAAATGACACTTTGTGCAGGGACAGCTCTATGTATGGAAAACATGCGCTTTTTCACATGCTGACTTTACACACCCCCTAGGTACGAAATTTAAAGGAATATTTCACTTTTATTGTTTCACTTTTAGCATTATTAAATTCACTGCTCCTGAAAAAACTTCAGTTTTTAAAACTTTTTTTTGCATTGATAATACATGTCCCCTGGGGCAGGACCCAGGTCCCCAAACACTTTTTAGGACAATAACTTGCATAATAACCTTTAAAATTAGCACTTTAGATTTCAAATGTTCGAGTCCCATAGACTTTAACGGGGTTCTAAAGTTCACACAAACATTTGGTGTGTTCGCAAGTTCTGGTGCCAACCGATCAGGGGGGTGTTCGGCTCATCCCTACCTGTCACCCTATCAGGGACTACAGAGCCAATGAAGGTGTAAAAAAAGAGGCCTTGATTAATGCTTCTGGCTCAACCACCAGGTACCTTACAGTCTTATAAAAACACCCTTTGACCCATTTGGTTCTTCACTGATGGAAGTTCTATGTGTTCCTGTGACCTTACCAGGCACTACAAATGTAGTCACAATGTAGCGTATAAGATTTCCTATCATCTGTGCCCAGTCTTACCACACAGAGTTAATCCAGCTCTGAGCAATCCTCTTTTATTGGTCAGTGAAATAAAACAGACTTCCAGATAAAAACCAAAGTCCTTGCTTCTGAAAAAAAAGTGCACAATTCACATCCCCTCCCCTGTGTTTTGATTAAATGTTTTCAAAATATGGGGTGAGTCACAGTTCAGTGCCATGAGAAAATGCAACAGTCATCAGAATATGTGATTGATTAAAAAAGTGATAAGCGCATATACATAAACCACTGAAGATCTGTCATAAAACAAAGGGCAAACTGTGCAACAAAGTGCAAATACATATAAATAAGGCCGCGTACACACGATTAAATTTGTCCGCTGAAAACGGTCCGATGGACCGTTTCAGCAGACAAATCCGATCGTGTGTACGGGCTAGCGGACAGATTTGTCCATCGGACAAATTTCAAAGCATGCTTTGAAATTTGTCCGCTACAAACCTGTCCGTCGGATATGTCCGCTGGTTAGTACGGGAAACCAGCGGACATATCCTCCCGCACATGCGTCGTATCCTGTGAATGGATCCAACGCATGCGCGGAAGTGTTTACTTCCTGGTGCGGTGACGTGGCGGCGTCAACGTCACCGCCGCGTCACCACGCTGTCTGCCGGCGGGGATTTTGATCCGATGGTGTGTACACGCCATCGGACCGAAATCCGATGAGACATGTCCGCTCTAAACTGTCCGTCGGACAAGTTTGAGCGGACATATCTCATCGTGTGTACGAGGCCTAAGAATCCAATATATATCAAATAAATATCAAATAAATCAAATAATTCCATCCGTGGTGTTGCAGCTGATAAATAGGTGATTTCTTGAAAAAAGTGAGCTCACATTGCGCTTACCTTTATAAGGCAGGGAAAAAGCCTTAGAATATGTAGCATTTTGGTAGGTCTCCAATAGATGTCCCTCTAAACTCTCTGTGGGATGGTGTGGTGATCCTAGTTTTGGTCCAATATTCCAGAGTGTGTGGGTGGAGATTTGCCAGTGGCGCTCAAATAAAAAAGGATAGTGCCATAGTGAAGTATGAAAATACAGATTTAATGCGAAAAATAGCAACTTACATCGAAAATATAAACAAACGAGCCAACGAACGAGTTACACATCTACTTCCGGTTCCGGGTCTTACATGTTACGCTGCCCCTCGCAGCTTCATCAGAGATCTCTGATGAAGCTGCGAGGGGCAGCGTAACATGTAAGACCCTGAACCGGAAGTAGATGTGTAACTCGTTCGTTCACTTGTTTGTTTATAAAGGTAAGCGCAATGTGAGCTCACTTTTTTCAAGAAATCACCTATTTATCAGCTGCAACACCACGGATGGAATTATTTGATTTATTTGATATTTATTTGATATATATTGGATTCTTATTTATATGCATTTGCACTTTGTTGCACAGTTTGCACTTTGTTTTATGACAGATCTTCAGTGGTCTATGTATATGCGCTTATCACTTTTTTAATCAATCACTATTGTTTTATCACTTATCACAATCCAGATTGAGCAGCATCTACATTTTTTCACTTTATTTTTTATTTTTTTGGTGGCGCAAGAGCCCTACAAACACAGTCATCAGAATATACATGGAGCTGGAGGGGAGAGGAGTGGGGGATGTGAATTGAGCACTTTTTACAGAAGCTGTTTATGTCTGCAAGATAGTGCACGAGATATGTAAATAACCTGTCACTCAAGCAAGGACTTTGGTTTTTATCTGGAAGTCTGTTTTATTTCCCTGAACAATAAAACGAGGATTGCGCAGAGCTGGATTAACTCTGTTTGGCAAGACTGGGCACAGATAATAGGAAATCTTATTCTCTACATTGTGACATCATTGTTTACATCCACTTTAATGCATCTGGCCCCACCACCACAGGTACCCTTTGACCCACTTATACCCACCTTCAGCATGGTTCTTCACTCACAGAAGTTCTAAACTCGCTCTACTAAAATTGTGTTTTTGCTTTCATCTGTGGCATTGACAACATTTCCCATCACTTCCCATCCTGCAGGAAATGACACGAAAACCTCCCCAATAGGGACAAAACCTAACAAAGGCTTTAACCCCCTCCAGATTCTTGATTCAGACTCAAGTAGGGCTGTAGAAAGACCTTTTGCTCAAATCAAATAGTCTGGAACGGTTGATGTAATTTTGAACACGCGCAACACTTGTCTTTTGTTTTGTCGATATTGCTCGGCATTGACTGTTGACTGTAGCAGCTCTAGCTTGTTTTTATGTTTAATGAAAACATTTCTGATCAGACAGAAACATGAAAATTGCTAGTTTTTAGCAAAGAACAACTGAAGGAAAATGGCACTTTACAAATCATTATGGTAACAGGGGTGTATATCGTAGCTCTTTGCTTTGATTGCATTGATTTGTATCAAGGTTCTTTCCATTAAATACGCGGCCTCCACATTGTGTGCGAAGAGGAAATGGAAGACAGAATATTGCAACAAAGCAACAGAGATAGTTTGGTATTGAGGTTTATTTTCTGCTATAAGATGTTAGGAGCACAATCGTTATATTTAAACACTTCCTTACTGGGCACTTAAACCCCCTTCCTGCCCAGACCAATTTTCAGCTTTCAGCGCTGACGCATTTTAAGTGACAATTGCGCGGTCATACTACACTGTACCCAAATTCAAGCGGTTGTATACCCGCAAGTTTTTTTTTTTTTTAAGCCTGAAAGGCAAAAGGCATTGCATACTAGCTCGTTATGAAATACTTACCTTGGAACGAGGTGAGGAGAACTTACCTGGTCCATGCCAAGCGAGATGTCATCTTGCCTCAGCGTGTCTTCCGGGTATCGCCGCTCCAGCGCTGTGATTGGCTGGAGCGGCGATGTCGTCACTCCCGCGCATGCGTGCGGGAGACTTAATTCCGGCAAGGTGTAGCGGCTGCCAGGCTCTTTAGCCGAGGATCCCCGCTGCGCATGCGCCGTTGCAATCAGCCGCGCATTGCGAGGGGAATATCTCCTAAACCGTAAAGGTTTAGGAGATATTCTTTATACCTACAGGTAAGCCTTATTATAGGCTTACCTGTAGGTAAAAGTGGTAATAAAGAGTTTACTACCACTTTCAGTGGTGGCTGGTGCTTCAAATTTTTCAAACAAACGAAAAAAAAAAAAAAACAGCCTCATTGTGCCCATCAAATGCACCCACTGTGCCCATCAAATGCAGCCATTGGGCCCATCAAACGCAGCCACTGTGCCATTACATCAAACACAGCCACTGTGCCCATTAATTGTTGCCACTGTGCCCTTTATTTGTCGCCACTGTGCCCTGTAATTGTCGCCACTGTGCCAATTGTCACCACTGTGCCCTGTAATTGTCGCCACTGTGCCCTGTAATTGTCGCCACTGTGCAAATTGTCGCAACTGTGCCCTTTAATTGTCGCCACTGTGCCCTGTAATTGTCGCCACTGTACAAATTGTCCCCACTGTGCCCTTTGTTGCCACTGTGCCCTGTAATTGTCGCCACTGTGCCCTGTAATTGTCGCCACTGTGCCCTGTAATTGCCGCCACTGTGCCCTTTAATTGTCACCACTGTGCCCTGTAAAATGCTGTCCCCTTGTCCCCCCGCCCGGCACTTACCTTTCTGGGGTCAGCTAATCTCCTTCCACGGCCCCTCGATGTCTTCTCCCGCCCTCCATGATGCTTCAGTCAATCAGGTTACCAGTAACCAGAACCGGTAAACCTGATTGGCTGAGACTCCTCTCAGTCTTATCCAAGAAACGCACCCCCTGTACGTCCCCTGGATAAGTATTTGGAAGCCGATTACAGCCCGAGGGCTTGAATGCTTAAATGCTCACAGCAAACGCGGCCTGCCAGTGGCACGCACACGCCCCCTGCAGCAGAAGTACAGAATCACATATATATATATATATACGTGATGCTGCACAGGAGAGCCACCCTGTAGCAGTAAAACGTTGACCGCACACTGTATATATACGTCGGCACTTTTAAAGATGAATATCTCAGTAACGGCAGCAGCTGCTGCAGTATTTGTAGCTGCTGGCTTTTAAACCTACGCATTAAAGTAGAATTCCAGGCTCTGACTAAGCCTAAAACTTCTCCCACGGCCTTCTAACTCACTGTAACCACCCTGTAGAAGGAAGATGATTATAGTTGCCTATTCTCAGGGCTGTTCGGTCCGGTCACCTGCTCTCCCCAGCGGCGTCTGGGTGGTGACATCACTCCTAGGACAAAGCCAAAGGTTTGGGTTATGGGACATGTTTACTTTAATCCCCATTGTGGCACCATAGAAATTATTTTTGCTGGGTTAAAATTATTCACCTTTTCTAGTAGACAATGTTTAGGAGTTTATAAATAATGTCATTTTCTGAACCACAGACGACATCAAAAAGTCAACATTTGTTTCTTTTAAATCTGTTCAAGTTTGTGACCTTTTCATATCCTCTATAGAATAGTAAAAACCTCTATACAAGTCTCAATTTCAGTTTTTATTTATCCAAATTATATTTCCAATTTTTATTTCTTAATTCCTTTTTTATAGCTTATGCCCGCAGCCAAGTTAACAAAAAAAAAATATATTAGTATCAAAGAAGTTGCAAATTATTTTGCAGTTTTATGGATAGGTGATGAAAGCTAAAAAAATGAATACAACAATGACAACACATAAATTGAGGATTGACTTTGTCCATGTCTGTATTCTAACCCAATGCTTAAAGCAGAAAGTTACAGAACATTTGCTTTCGGTACCACAACCCCTCCCCTGCTTATCATCTCGCAACGGGAGAGGAGGCCCCCCCCCCCCGGTTCTCTGCTCTAGGGGGGCCTGCCTAAAGCTGTGTAAGGGGCCCCAAAATGTGTGATGGCTGCCCTGCCTACAACACAGGTGGAACATATCAAGACATCAATAACAAAAATTGTTGAGATCCAACTATTATACCACACAGTCATCTACAACCCAAAGGATGGCTTTATAAAGTATTAGTTCAACATAGGGATAAAGAATTCTAGAGAGGCCTGGAGTAGAGGCAAAAACTAGACAGAGGGCCAACATGTCTGGGTCAGAAGGGGTTTGAGACAAGGCAAGGTGAAGTAATTAATAGGTGGGGCATGTAAATGTGGGAACTTACCTGATTGGTGTAAGAGGGGAGCAGGAGTGGCTCCGAGAGTTGATATGTGGTAAGGGTCTGGGAGGGGCTCAGTTGGAAGAGAGATCAGACGGGACATCTTCCCACCCTCCCTCCCTAAGGGTTACTGGCTTTTTGTATTTGTTTTGGTTTTCTGCTTTCTTCCAGGTTTCGGAGCTGAGGCAACCTTATCATAGCAGCTGGCGGGGCACGAGATCCTTGGATGGTGAGAATTAGGGGCAAAAGGTACATTTGTAGGGACCCATCTCAGGTACGGCTCCCATTATTCTGGCTGGTGGTTCCCGCAATGTTGGGTTTGTCTCCAAGCTGGAGCTTTCTGCGGCTGGAGGCCTAAAAACTGGTTTTGCAGGTACAGGGAAATATATGCCCACAAGGACCTCGGGGGGCCTCTGGAATACTGTCTGATTTATTATGTGTTAATGTGTTAATGTGTTAATATGTGAATATGTTATGTTATACAGTAAAACTTTGGTTTGCAAGCATAATTAGTTCCAGAAACATACTTGTAATCCAAAGCACTTGTATATCAAAGCATTTTTTACAGGGTATAAAAGAGAAGAGAGGCACCTCTAAGGCCGCGTACACACGATCAGACCGGTCCGATGAAACTGGCCTTAAGGTTGATCGTGTGTACGGCCCATCGGACCGTTGTCCATCGGACAAAAGTTTTAAAACTTGCTTTAAAATCTGTCCGATGGACACCTGACCGTCGGATCAAAACAATGGTTAGTACACAAAAGCATCGGACCAATAACCCGCGCATGCTCAGAATCAAGTCGACTCATGCTTGGAAGCATTGAACTTTTGTTCTACGTCACCGCGTTCTGGCCCAATGGGATTTTGGACTGGTGTACGCACATCAGACCATCAGACCACTCCAGCGGTGGTCCATCGGACCATTCTCATCGGGTTGGTCCGATCGTGTGTACGCGGCCTTAGTGTAGCAATAGGTTGCTAAATGTTGTACCTCTATTAAATGTAACCATATTGAGGCACCTCTATACTTTTTTATATTCAGTTGTGACATGACGCTACTCTTATATCAAGACAAGCTTGTATATCAAGGCAAAATTCATTAAAACATTTTGCTTGTCTTGCAAAACTCTCTCAAACCAAGTTACTCTCAAACCAAGGTTTTACTGTATATTTGGTTAATAAAAAGGCTGCTATGGCCATTAAACTCCAGTTGGTGTCACGTTTGGTTAATATAGTATAAGGCAGCGTACACACGATGAGACATGTCTGCTCAAACATGTCCGACGGACCGTTTGCAGCGGACATGCCTCATCGGATTTTGGTCCGATGGTGTGTACACACCATCGGATGAAAATCCCCACGGACTGAGGACGCGGTGACGTGGCGGTGACGTTGACGCCGCCACATCACCAAACCCGGAAATAAAATGCTTCCGCGCATGCGTCAAATCCATTCGACGCATGCGCGGACAGTTCTGTCCGCTGGTTAGTGTACTAACCAGCGGACATATCCGACGGACATGTCTCAGGCGGACAAATTTCAAAGCATGCTTTGAAATTTGTCCGCCGGAAAAACATGTCCGCTAGCCCGTACACACGATCGGAGATGTCTGCTGAAACGGTCCGTCGGACCAGTTTCAGCAGATAAATTTGATCGTGTGTACTGTGTACGCGGCCTAAGAGGTTGGTGGAGTTGGGGGTCAGGCAATGGGTAAAAGCCTTTTTGGTACCCTAGACATATAACAATCATATGCAGGGACCCCCCAACAAGGGAGGTAATAGAATCTCTACATCTCCACCACCCACTGGCCAGCCAACATGGGTCGTGAGTATACAAAGTGCTCTACAAAAATTGCTTTCAAAATAAGTAGGTAGGATCAAAGAATCAAAAGAAAGAAAAGGGAGCTGTGGTGGCTCAACGTGATTGGCACTGCGCTGACAAGCCGTTCACCTCTGCAGCCAAGGGTTCGGATCCCGGTCTCGGCTACATGTGAATTGAATTTGGTGGTCTCAGCCCGGCTCCTGGTGGGTGTGCTATGCAAGGTACACCTGTGCTTAGTACGCCCACCCCCCCCCCCCCCCCCCCCACAAAAACCACCACACTTGCACACACACGAAATTGGTTTAATACGCACACACTTTGGCCATGCAGTCTCCTAAATAAAGAGAGGCGAAGGACCTATGGGGCTGGCTGGGTGGGCTAGACTCCCTCATAGGGGGAGTCCCTCTGCCCCGTTGGGCCCCAGTTGGGCTCCCAAGTGGAGCAGGTAGGGCGGGGTGAGTGGGAGGCCCCCCTTCACACCCGCCATTGCCACCGGGGGCATGGAGAAAGATGGCAATTGCCTCTGGGGGGAGGGTCTGCCTACTCCCAACTCCTGTAGTCCGGCTCCTCTCTCTCGAGAGAGAGAGAGGAGCCGGACTGCACAAAAATACACTTTAAAAAAAGAAAGAAAAGGAGAAAAAAGGGGGGAATAGAAAGAGAAAAAAAAAGAAAGAAAAAAAGGGGGGGAAAGAGACAAAGAATAGAAAGACAAGAAAGAAAAGTAAGAACAAAACCTAAAAGGAAAAAGGCCATCCGAACGCCCACTTCCCCCACCCACAATCCAATCAGCTGGAAATTGGAGATATTTATTCCAAGGATCCCAAACATGGTCAAACTTAGCAGACAAATCTTTCAATATACTGACCAGCTTTTCATTGAGCGTGATCCATGTCAGTTTACTTTTCATAAAAGCTAGATCTTCCAGGTGATTGTGATTTGTCACTGTCGCCAGTAGATGTCATTGGTATCACTGATGGTCATAGTATGATATTTCACAAACAAAACTAAGTTATGATTATTTATCTTTCCTTCGGCCAATCCAGTAGGAGGTTTATGCCACTGGTGCATGCTGGGGGGAGGGAGATATACATATCTGGGACAGCCATGTGGTATCTCTCTTCCCTTGGGATAATACATTTTGCCTTGATATGCAAGCAATGTATTGATATAAGAGTAGCGTCATGTCACAACTGAGTATAAAAGAGAAGAGAGGAGCCTCTAATTGTAGCAATATGGTTACATTTAATGAAGGTACAACATTTAGTAACTTATTGCTACACTTAGGCCGCGTACACACGATCGAATTTGTCCGCTGAAACTGGTCCGACGGACCAGTTCAGCGGACAAATCCGATCGTGTGTATGGGCTAGCGGACATGTGTGACCGGCGGACAAATTTTAAAACATGCTTTAAAATTTGTCCGCCGGAGACATGTCCGTCGGATATGTCTGCTGGTCAGTACACTCACCAGCGGACATATCTTCCCACACAAGCGTCAAATGGATTCGATGCATGCGCGGAAGTATTTTTCTTCCTGGTGTGGTGACGTGGCGGCATCAACGTCACCGCCACGTCACCGCGCTGTCTGTCGGTGGGTATTTTGATCCGATGGTGTGTACACGCCATCGGACCAAAATCCGATGAGACATGTCCGCTCTAAACTATCCGTCGGACAAGTTTGAGCGGACATATCTCATCGTGTGTACGCGGCCTTAGAGGTGCCTCTCTTCTCTTTTATACCCTGTAAAAAAATGCTTTGATATAAGTGCTTTGGATTACAAGCATGTTTCTGGAACAAATAATGCTCGCAAACCAAGGTTTTACTGTATTTTTTTTTTCCATGTTAGAGCATTAACCACTTCAGACCCGCGCTACCGTCAAATGACGGTAACAGCGCGGGTCTGAATAGCCAACATGCCGTCTTTTGACGGCATCCCCTTTGGGCATTCCCAG
This sequence comes from Rana kukunoris, assembly GCA_029574335.1. NCBI lineage: Eukaryota > Metazoa > Chordata > Amphibia > Anura > Ranidae > Rana > Rana kukunoris. The sequence goes on from CM056060.1 coordinate 141,648,189, forward strand.
CGTGCGCTGTAGAGCGCGCTGCGGGGAAGCCCTGTGTTGTTCGTGTCCCTTGGACACGGCCAATCACAGATCGCGGCGAACGGCCAGTCAGAGTGGCCGTTTGCGATGCGATCTGTGGGCGAATGAGAGATGATCTCATAGATCATCTCTCATTGCCGTTTTACACAGAGACAGCGTCCTGTCTCTGGAGAGGAGGAGCCCGATCTGTGTTCCTTGTACATAGGGACACAGATCGGTCACCCCCCCAGTCACCCCCCCTCCCCCCACAGTTAGAACACACCTAGGATACATTTTCCCCTTCCTCACCCCCTAGTGTTAACCCCTTCAATGCCAGTCACATTTATACTGTAATTAGTGCATATTTATAGCACTGATCGCAGTATAAATGTGAATGGCGCCAAAAATGTGTCAAAAGTGTCCGATGTGTCCGAAAAAAAAATAATAAAAAATAATAATTCTCTCCCCTATTTTGTAAGCGCTATAACTTTTGCGCAAACCAGTCGCTTATTGCGATTTTTTTTTTTTTTTACCAAAAATATGTAGAAGAATACGTATCGCCCTAAACTGAGAAAAAACAATGTGTTTTTTTTTTTTTAATTGGGATATTTATTATAGCAACAAGTAAAAAATATTGTATTTGTCTTCAAAATTGTCGCTCTTTTTTGTTTATAGCGCAAAAAATAAAAACCGCACAGGCGATCAAATACCACCAAAAGAAAGCTCTACTTGTGGGGAAAAAAGAACGTCAATTTTGTTTGGGAGCCACGTCGCACGACCGCGCAATTGTCAGTTAAAGCGACGCAGTGCCGGAAGCTGAAATTTCACCTGGGCAGGAGGGGGGTGTATGTGCCCAGTAAGCAAGTGGTTAAAATAAAATTATTCTGCATCAACTATGGGTTCAGGAGTCTGTGGATGGAAGGTGTTATTTTTTTATGTTGCGGAACATGACCCAGTATATCAAAAGTTAAAAAAGTTTTGGACTGAGTTTTATCTTAATACATTTTTTATAATGTAGGGTATTTATAATTTGACAGTTCCCACTAAGTGAGATTTTGTCCTTGTTTGTCCTTGATTTGAAAATATCTTTAATATACATTTTTTTTTTACTTTGCTGTGCTTCCTATGAGATTTCATTTCCACCTCTTACTTTTTTTGTTAAGATCAGCTAGACAGACATAATTAAGAGTGCAGCCACATAGGAAAACCCAAGTATGTGCTTGTGAGACCTAAGTGTTTGCTAAGAAATTATCATCAACCTTTTTCTTTAATTACTAATAATTAGCTGATATCTGGAAGAGCAAAGGCATTTAGCCAATGGTTTATTAGACTTCTATAATGTTTTTTTTTTTCTTGTGGGCTTCTCATATATTTACCCTTTCGAGAAGCATTTTCGTTTTATTAAAATCATTTTCATTTCATTCCGGCCATAACAAATTTAAATGAAATGCATTAAGTAAGATGACTCGTGTTAGTTATGATTAGCATTATTTAATGAGTCAAAGAAAATTGAATTTGGGTCTTTTCATGAGCGTTTAAAGTATAACTCCAGCAACAAATTAGAACGCATTAAATCCCAGGAATATATTGCAGCTTAACCACTTCACCTCCGGAAGATTTACCCCCTTCATGACAGGCAATTTTTTTGTGATACTTTAACTGACAACTGCGCGGTTATACAACGCTGTAAATGGACAGTGTCTTGAAAAAGTTTTCATACCCCTTGAAAGTTTCCACATTTTGTCATGTTAAAACCAAAAACATAAATGTATTTTATTGAGATTTTATGTGATAGACCAGGGGTGGCCAACCAGTGGCCCGGGGGCCACATGTGGCCCGTGGAGCCCTCTGATGTGGCCCGCGACCTCCTGCTCTGGAATGGTGGGTTGGCAAGCCCAGATCGCAGGTTGCCGACCCGCTATAAGACATAATCAGTGTTGTGAATGAAGCTGGTGGTAGAGGAGCAGAGCCCCATAAGCCGATGCTTTCTCTACAGCGCTGGCTTTTGCCACAGGTGGAGTCTATGGCAAAGTTCAGCTAACCCGTAGGATAGACACAGGTGCACTTTGCTGCACCCGCGGTGTGGGTAAACCGCAGCACATCAGTGTAACAACGGTCTTAGACCCTTTTCACACGATCAGCCCAACCAAATGGGAGACTCCATTCACCTCTATAGAGCGACAGATGTCTGTTTACGCCCTCCAATCCGAAAAACAGAAGGGAATTTGTCCCCTTTCATCTGGGTGGATCGAAGGGCCTATAGAGTAGCTGTGACCTGTCATCAACCCGCTCCGCTCATTGTGGCCCTCGACTGGTTATCAAGTTGCATAAGTGGCCCTTGCACTTCAAAAGGTTGGGCACCCCTGTGATAGACCAACACAAAGTGGCACATAATTGTGAAGTGGAAGGAAGACGATTTAACATTTTTTTTTACAAGTATGTGAAAACATTTGTATTCTGCCCCCCGGAGTCAATACTTTGCAGAACCTCCTTTCTCTGCAATTACAGCTGCAGGTATTTTTGAGGATGTCTCTACCAGCTTTGCACATCTAGAGAGGGACATTTTTGGCCATTCTTCTTTGTAAAATATATCCAGCTCTGTCAGATTGGATGGAGAGCATCTGTGAACAGCAATTTTCAAGTCTTGCCACAGATTTTCAATTGGATTTAGGTCTGGACTTTGACTGGGCCATTCTAACACATGCATATGCTTTGATCTAAACCATTTCATTGTAGCTCTGGCTGTATGTTTAGGGTCGTTGTCCTGCTGGAAGGTGAACCTCCGCCCAAGTCTCAAGTCTTTTGTAGACTTGCCCTGTATTTGTCTCCATCCATCTTCCCATCAACTCTGACCAGCTTCCCTGTCCCTGCTGAAAAAAAAGCATCCTCACAACATGATGCCGCCACCACCATGTTTCACAGTGGGGTTGGTGTGTTTAGGGTGATGTGCAGTGTTGGTTTTCCGACAAACACATAGCGTTTTGCTTTTAGGCCAAAAAGTAAAATTTTGGTCTCATCTGACCAGAGCACCTTCTTCCACATGTTTGCTGTGTCCTCCATATGGCTTCTCGCAAACTGCAAATGGGAATTCTTATGGCTTTCTTTCACCAATGTCTTTCTTCTTGTCACTCTTCCATAAAGGGCAGATTTGTGGAGAGCATGACTAATAGTTGTCCTGTGGACAGATTCTCCTACCTGAGCTGTGGATCTCTGCAGCTCCTCCAGAGTTAACATGGGCCTCTTGGCTGCTTCTCTGATGAATGCTCTCCTTGCCCGGCCCAGTCAGTTTAGGTGGACATCCATGTCTTGATAGATTTGCAGTTATGCCATACTCTTTCCATGTTCAGATGATGGATTAAACAGAGCTCCGTGAGATGTTCAAAACTTGGGATATTTTTTTTTTTAACCTACCCCTGCTTTATACTTCTCCACCACTTTGTCGCTGTATATCTAAGTTATACGGTTGCCAAGTGATTAAAGGGGTTGTAACCCTAAATAGCTTCCTTTACCTTTAGTGCAGTCCTCCTTCACCTACCTCACCCTTCCATTTTGGTTTTAAATGTCCTTATTTCTTCTGAGAAATCCTCACTTCCTGTTCTTCTGTCTGTAACTCCACACAGTAAACCAAGGCTTTCTCTCTGGTGTGGAGAAAGCCTCTTGAGGTGGGGGCGAGCAGGAATGTCAGGACCCCCACTAACACAAAGCTCCTTTCTCTATCTGCAAAGTAGAGAGTGTCCTGACAGTCCTGCTCACCCCCTCCCCCTCTCAAGAGGTTTTCTTCACACCAGGAAGAAAGCCTCGCATTAGGGTGTGTAGTTACAGACAGAAGAACAGGAATTAAGGTAATTTAAAAGCAAAATGGAAGGATGAGGTACAGTAAGTGAAGGAGGACTGCACTAAGGTAAAAGAAGGTATTTAGGGGAAAAAAATTTACATTTACAACCCCTTTAATTGTGTAGAAAATATTCCTAAACAATTCTTTATTTTTAAAAAGAATGAAGTTCTATTTGAGCTAAGTGTTGGGATTCGCTAAAAACCTTTTTTGATACATTGCTTTGATAAGCAGATCCTGGGAAACCCTCAAAAAGCACACCCTGACGAAGTACATGTCATTGGATGAGAACTTGTGGGATAAATGACTAGATAAATATAATATGATTCATATTTTTATATATATATATATATATATATATATATATATATATATATATATATACAATGTTTGGAAGTCAATCCTGTATCAAAACAATGTAAGGAGAGTCTCAAATATTTATTCAGATGTTTTTTTTTTCGTATTTTAATCTCAATCGACCCTTACGGTAGCAGCTCATAAATATTTCACAGCATTTGTCTATCATTAAATTCTCTGCTGAGCTTTTTATCTATTGCGAAACTCCATAAAATGGAAGAAATGAAAGATATTGGAGCTGTTGCTTTACCGTGAGCAGATGACTTAGGGCAAGGGTCTGAGTGACAGAGTTCTCCTTGGTGGTTATGAGTTTGGTAAGAATAACCTTATAAAATATTGATTATGCGGGTTTGTTTTCACAGCCGTGGGATCTTCGTGTTCTAAGGTTTGCTTGTGTTTTTGGAAAACATAATTGGAGAGAGGAAACAATTTTTATTGTGTCAACTTTTTACTTGAAACTCTTCCTGCTCAGCCCCGGTGTCCGGGTGTCCCTTTAAAGTGGGTCTATATTCCCAGAGCAGGATGGACTTCCCCATCATGTGACCACTGTTATGGGCTGTCACAATGGTCACATGATCACAGGGACCATTCCAGTAACTCCTGAGCATAACAAGGAACTGAGAGTTCTCTCTATGACTGTGGTCTCCAAATTGGGGACCAGGGGCCAGATGTGCCCCTTGGCTTATCTTTGACTGGCCATTATAGCGTAATTTTTTTCTCTGATAAAAGGCACTATTCTCCCTACTGACACTCATGCCGCGTACACACAGCCAGAATTTCCGACAACAAATGTTTGATGTGAGGTTGTTGTTGGAAAATCTGACCGTGTGTAGGCTCCATCGGACATTTGCTGTCGGGATTTCCGAACAGGGCCGTCTTAATAGCATTATGGGCCCCCTGGGCAGAGTAATGCCCGACAGTGCAGGTAAACAGACATCAAGTAGGTAGGGGGCAGACTGCCTCCCCTGTGTATCTATCACTCTCAGTGCCATCATGAGGCCCCCAATTTTGGGGCAGCAGCATGGGCTCAAGGACCAGCTGCTTTAGGCAAAATACAGGGGCCCCCCGTGTAGCTATGGCCCCCAGTTTGTGTGACCGTGTGTATGCAAGACAAGTTTGAGGGAACATCCATCGGGAAAAAAATCCACGGTTTTGTTGTCGGAATGTCCAATCGTGTGTACGCGGCATAAGAGTTGGGGCATAATTTCTGCCACTGACAACAACAATGGGACATTATTCCTCCCGGTGACACCATTGATGAGACACTATTCCTCCAACTGACAGCAACAATGAGACACTATTCCTCACACTGATAAAAATGATGGGGCGCTATTCCTCCCACTGACACCAATAATAGGGCACAATTCCTCCCACTAACACAAATAACAGGGCACTTTTCCTCCCAATGACACCAATGATGGGGCACTATTCTCCCCACTGACACCAATGATGAGGCGCTACTCCTTCCCCCTGACACCATTGAAGGGGCACTCTTCCTCCCACTGATACCAATATTGGGGCACTATTCCTCTCCCTAATACCTAAGATGGGCCATTGTTTACTCCTACAGCAATACATTTTCTCCCCTACTTGCCCCAGTCCAGCCCTCCTAAGGTCTTAATCTGACCCTTTGTTTTGAAAGTTTGGAGACCCCTGCTCTATAACGAAGCCTGGGGTGGGGCGAAACGCTTCAGCCAGCATGGCCTATTGGGAGGAGCCGGAACTGAGGCTGCTTTTCAGCTCTTAAGATGCAAAATATAAATGGGGACTAATGCCTATCCTTTTTGCCGCTGCACATATGCGTCTAGTCAGCAGCAAAAGTTTAAGGGTTTGTTTACGCAGTCAGCTGTCTTTATTATGTATATAGTTGGCCATTTCAGATACAAGAAAGGATGAGCAGAGTTCCTCTTTGTAATAATACATAAAGTAGTGATGCATATCAAAGCAAAGTGACTTAGTAGCTTGCACTTCTGCCTTGCAGCACTGTCGTCCTTGGTTCGAAGCCCTACCAGGACACTTTTTGCATTGAGTTTGGATGTTCTCCCTATGCCTGCATGAGGGTACTCCTGTTTTCTCCCATACTTCAAAAACATACTGGTAGATTACTTGGCTCCTGTCTAATTGGCCATAGGATATATGTGGGTTAGCTAAAAAGCCCAAGTGTACTTTTTTTTAACATCCCCAACCACTAGTCTTAACAAGGCCAATGGGTAACCATACACTATACCAGTGGTCTCCAAACTTTACAAACAAAGGGCCAGTTTACAGTCCTTTAGACTTTACGGGGGGGGGGGGGCAAACTGTGGCCATTGGGAGTTAAAAAGGTCCCAATGTCAGCAGGGAAAAAATAATTCCCCATTGTTTATTTCAGTGGGAGAAAAGTTGTGCCTCATTGTTGGTGTCACTGGGAGGAATTGTGCCCGATCATTGGTGTCATTAAGCTCCATTGCTGGTGCCATTGGGAGGAATTGTGCCCGATTATTGGTGTCATTGGAGGGAATTTTTGGTATCAGTGGATGAAATAGTGCCTCAAGGGCCAGGTAAAAGCAATAAAAGGGCCACATCTGGTCCCCGGGCCGCAGTTTGGAGACCTCTGCACTATACAATCTGAATGTACAATCTCCTTTAGATCTACCAAGACATTACTAGTGCAAGGTCCTGCCGGATTGAAAAAAAATCATTGGATAATTGGGTAGGTCCTCATATTGCATAAAATTGATAGATCTAAGGTTAATTGTACAGAGATTGTAACAACCGAAGGTAAGATAAGGTTCCTGGGAGATTTACTCTGAAGCATTGAAAAGCCAAGAATAGAAAACTTCAGCAGATGGGGCGTCCTATTCCAAGAGCACAATTGCCACTGAATACTTTCTACTAAGCTTGACAATAATGCACTAAAGAAAATGGTAGCACAGCTACACAACATACTTGACAAACCTATCACTGTTTACATTTCTAAATATTTATGGGCAGTGATTAAACCATACCTTATATTAGCTCTATTTGCCAGGAAATCCTCCTCTGTGCACCTTCTGAAGCTGGCTTCACTTTCCTACCCAACGGTTTAGCATTAGACATGTGCCCACTAGGCATGTGCATTCGTTTTTGTTAGAATGCATTTTCGTCCGAAAATCTGTTTTTTTCGTTATCATTTTAACAAACGATAACGAAAGCGCAGGGAGTGAAAACCGAAAGATCCAACATTAAAAATGCTTTATTTTCGTTGCGGTAAAAATTCGATATAGAGAGATTCGACATTATAGGGAAAAGATTCGATATTATAGAGAAAAGATTCGACACTATAGAAATAATAGATTCGACATTATAGGGAAAAGATTCGACACTATAGAAATAATAGATTCAACATTACAGAGAATAGATTTCGATTTATGAGAAAATACATTCGACATTATTACTAGTCATACAACATTAGAATTCTTGTAGGCGAAATATTCGAACGGAAATGTACGATTCGACGTTCCGTCGAATATTCTTTTGACCATTCGACAGAAACCAAGTATTATTGGATTTTCGGACGAAAGCTATTCCCCAACGAAAAACAAAATAAATCAAAACGATTTTCGGGAGTAACTAAATACATTTATTTTCCAAACGAAAAAACGAAACAAAATATTCCAGTCTGCACATGTCTAGTGCCCACTGAAATATTTTGTTTCGGAATTTTTTATTTCGTCTGAAAAATGTATTTATTTAGTTACTCCCGAAATTTGTTTTTATTTACTCGTTTCGATCCGGCAGTATTGAATTCCAGTATGCTAGGCCGTAAAACATTCAACATTCTAAATTAACCCTTCATGAACAGAAGCGTTTTTTGGAATAAGGTCAGCTTTGGCAGCCCCTGGAATTCTTTCACGGCAGGTTTTGTTATAAGAATCATTGGCCTCCAATTCTTTTCTTTCCACCTACATGTGCTCCGAAAGACAATATCTCAGTGATTACATGATTGACACCCTCCACATAATTGCCGGGAATGCCACTTGATCAGAAGTGCGTGGGGTTGATAGATTTAAATAGGAGGCCAGGAGAAAGCGGGCAACACTTAACCTTGGATAAATTATCGCATTGGCTGACAGATTATAGAAGGCTTGTAAATTGTTGTTTTATAGCTCTGCTGGTAAAACAAACAGCAATAGTATTTATCCGTATCAATGAGTTGAGTCTGCCGAAAAGGTCAGTCCACCCAGAACTTAGATTTTCGTTTTAGGTAGACAGAAGAGCGTTGACTCCTAGACTTACTTGCCTGCTGTGGATTCCTCTTTTTTCTGGGACTTTGTGTTTATTGCATGTTACGGAGAGGGAGATTAAAATACTGTATATACTCGAGTATAAGTTGAGTTTTTCAGCAAATTTTTTTGTGCTGAAAATGCCCCCCCTCGGCTTAGACTCGAGTCACCTTTTTGCACCTGATCTCCCGGAATTTGGGGACCCGGTACCAGCCGTAGGTCACCTGGACCCCACTCTTGGCACACATATAGCCCCACTCTTCCTCTACAAGTGTGCAAAGTTTGTTGTCTGAGGGACCTATGGCCTGGGAGCACCGATTTTTCAAAGCCGGGCACCCCTTCCATAGAATCCCATGTTAAACAGTAATTTCTCTGGTGAATTTGGGGACCTGGTACCAGCCAGCCAAAACATGGCACACATGTAGCCACAGTTCTCCTCTACAAGTGTGCAAAGTTTGCTGTCTGGGGGACCTACGGCTGGGGAGCATCAATCTTTCAAAAACTGGGAACCCCTTCTATATACTCCCATGTTAAACGTAAGTCTAGTCATGGGCACAGTGAGGCATGGGCAAAGTGAGGCATGGGCACAATGAGGCGTGGACACAGTGAGGCATGCACATGGACACAGTGAGGCATGCAGATGAACACCCTAGGATTATACTCAAATCAATACGTTTTCCCATTTTTTTGTGGTAAAATTCTGTACCTCGGCTTATATTCAGGTCAGCTTATACTCGAGTATATACGGTACATAAATATTAACAAAGAACTTCTTTTTGTCTGGTAAATATGTAGTTGAAAACAATTTGATATATGTATTTAATATATGTGTAGCACCCAGGCCCAGACAAAAAATAGGCCCAGGAATTTTAGACTTAGTAGGCAATTTTTTTTCCCCAGAGATGAGGGGTAGGCAGTGGAGTCGCTATGGGGGGGATGCAGATTGTACCCCCCCAAAGCGAAGCAAGGAAGCATTTGTAGCGGGTGCTGTGAACCCCTCCCCCTCATCAGGGAAGAGATGACAGCGGGCAACACTGCCCAAGACCACCAGAGGGAGAAAGACTGAGCTACTGCCCCAGTACAGATATGCTACACTACTGACCAGAGTTGCCCCGGGCAGCCCAGAGTGAGCGAACTGCTGCAGTTTTGCCGGGTCTGGTGAGAGGACCTGTCGGCCATTATCCATTACTCCTCCTAGCGACTGAGCCATTAGGAACTACCTAACCTGCTATCCTCTGCCCTAAATACGGCCTGCAGGCCTTATTAATCACCATAACGTGTACCAACAAGCTCCAACGCTGGGCTGCCAGCCCGAAAATAGGGTAGGGAGTGACACCATGTTTTTCCGCACCAGGCGACACCATCCCTAGTGATGACATTGAGGGGGGTTCCTTAGTGTCGACACTGGGGGGGTTTTCAGGGGGCGGTTGATTACAGGAAATTCATTGTTTATTGGGTCAGTAATCAGCACTGTAATATAAAGGAGCACTGTAATATAAATGGGACTTCACTGTAAAGGGCTCCTGGATCTATTCTAACAGATCCCCACAGGCACTCACAGCAGAGCCAGATCTCCAGAATCTGACAGAACGATCTCCCTGCAAGGTGAGACAGAGCCAAATACACTGGTACTAGAGACAGCTTTGGGGGGGAGGGTGAGGGCTGTGGAGATAAGTAGGAGGGAGATGTGTGCAGAAGGAGTTAGAGCCCAGGAGGAGGGGTGGAAACAAGCTGTTGCACTCTGTATACAACGCACCCCTGAACTCTGTACGTAACATACTCCTGAATCCTGCACTCTGTACATAGCGCACCCTAAAGCCTGTACACAGTGCACCCCTGAACTCTGCACTCTGTACATAATGCACTTCTGAACACTCTGCACTCTGAATGTAGTGTAATCCTAAACTCTGCCCTCTGTACATAAAACTCCTGAACCCTGCACTCTGTACGTAGTGCACCCCAGATACTGCCATCCCTTTGAGGGCAACCACACACATTGTGCCCTGCAATATAATTAAGTTTGACACCCCTGACACAGGGCATCACATAGCCAAAAAGTGAAAAATCGGACATGCACATCTTGACAAGTTTAGAGGCTGACAATGAGGGGTGGAGGAAAATGATGTAATGTTTTTTTTCCGTATTTTTAAATCCATAGTTAGGGTTCGTTCACACCAGGTGCCGCGTTGAGTAGGGGCTGGTGTGCAGTACGGTCCAGCTAGACCAGCACAGTGTTGATCCTAGCTACTCAGAGATATTTTGTAAAATTCTATCGGCCGGCGTCAAGTACTTTTTTTACAGCACACAGTGCCTGCACACCACCAAAACATAGTAGTGTAAACTAGTCACATCGGTGACAAGGCAGTTTGCCTAGTCTTGTCGTAGGGGTGTAATGGGGTCTTGTGGGACAGCACTGGAATAGCCGCCCAACGTAGTGCCACTGCACCTGCTAAAAATGGACCCTCAGTGCATCTAGGTATTGTGGAGTGGCTTGGTGGAACAATTACAATTCAATAGCCCCCCTCAAGATCTTTAGGTGAGGAGTGTCTGCTAATAAATGGAAGTGCCCATGTAGACTCTGATTTTGGCCTCACTCTTGGCAGGCCTTAATAAGGATTAGCTGAGATCTCGGGAACACAAAATGTAAAAAGTAAAACGGCATTTCGTGAGTCAAGCTATTTTACAAGCCAATTTGCATACATAAATCCATTTTAAAATCTAGGCATCTGCCTACCATTTATCAACCAGAAATTAAGTCAATTCTCCACCAACGTCTCAATCTGGGAAACATTACTTCTGAAGGATTCTAGAGGAGGGCAACCCTCTGCATTTTTCTGTGGCTCCCTAATACGCCTTGTGTTGATAAATGCTTTAATTGCATTAGCAAATACTTTTTTTTTTATATTCTTGGCCGATAAAGCCGCTATGAAGGAGGGTTGATGTTCAGGAACACTCGGCAGATGAGCCATCTGCTGGATGGCATTACGCCTGCTTCCAGACTAGTATGAGGTTTTCCATTATGCCAAGAAAAATTATTTGAATAATCAGATTGCATAACTTTTTCCGAAGGCCATCTGTCCAACAAAATATTCCCGAATGCCGTATCACAACAGCGGAGATACAAAGCCACATATGTCAAGTTATACTGAGACACACCTGGGATGTATATGTCTGTGTAAAAATGCAAGTTCTTCACACAAGAAGGAATCTTAAAGGAAAACTATTGTCTTCTTACTTAGTTATGAGTTCGTATTTTACTAAATTTATGTAAATAATCTTACCATTGTCAAGTTAACCTATGAATTTAAAGCGGAGGTTCACCCTAAATATAATATCTCCCATGCGATCCAGCATACTGGCGTCAGCGCCAGTATGCTGGGTTTTTTTTTTTTTAATAGCACACTTACTGTATTATTGTAGAATTCCTTTTCTGTCCCCCGCGGTGGACGGCTGTAGTATAGCGCGTCACATCTTCCTAAAATACCCGATATGGACTCGGGTAATCTCGGCGAAAATGCGGCGCCTGCGCACAGACCTAGGAGCTGACTGCGCAGGCGCCGTATTTCTCCGAGTCCTATTTCGGAGGGCGTGACGCGCCATAGCCGTAGGACTCGGAGAAATACGGCGCCTGCGCAGTCAGCTCCTAGGTCTGTGCGCAGGCGCCGCATTTTCGCCGAGATTACCCGAGTGCATATCGGGTATTTTAGGAAGATGTGACGCGCTATACTGGCGCCGTCCACCACGGGGGACAGAAAAGGAATTCTACAATAATACAGTAAGTGTGCTATTAAAAAAAAAAAAACCCAGCATACTGGCGCTGACGCCAGTATGCTGGATCGCATGGGAGATATTATGTTTAGGGTGAAATACCGCTTTAAGTTGACCTAGATGGATCTGTGTCTTGACTCAACATTTCCAACAATGTAATATGTAGCCAGGAGCAGGCTACCATATATGAACACAGTGGACATTACTTCTATTGCTACAATCTGCTCTCGTCTCCCTCTAGTGCTGCACTTAGACTGTTTGCATCACATTTCTGAGCCAAGAAGCAAAGGACAGTGGGACTTGTAGTCCTCTGTTCAGCCATAACTGGACTCTGGAGTCCTTCTTAGACTATGGGCCAGATTCTCGTAGAATGGCCGACGGCGTAGCATAAGCCATTTACACTACGCCGCGGCAACTTAACAGAGCAAGTGCCATATTCTCCAAGCACTTGCTCCGTAAGTTGCGGCTGCGTAGTGTAAATGGCCCGGCGTAAGGGCGCGTAATTCAAAGGGGGCGGCTTGTATTTAAATTAAGCGCGCCCCCGCGTCGATCGAACTGCGCATGCGCCGGCCGGGAAAAAAAAAACAGTGCGCATGCTCCAGCTCACGTCGGAAAGCGTAGTTGAAACCGACGTCAAAACGACGTGATCGTCACTTACGCAATGCCCTATTCGCGAACGAATTAGCAAAACGACGTAACCGACGGAAAAAGACGACGCTGACCCAAAGCCATACTTAACATGGCAACGACGGAACTTCGTAAACCTACCCCTCATATAGCAGGGGTAGGTTTACGCTTACGGAAACGACGTAAACGACAATGGGGCGGCGTAAAAACGTTCGGGAATTGGCGTATTAGGCTCATTTGCATAGGCAAATGAGAAAACAACGTAAAGGCCACCTAGCGGCCAGAAAAGTAATTACATCTACGATCCGACGGTGTAAGTGTTTTACACCTGTCGGATCTTCACTGTGTGCGTAAGTGATTCTAGGAATCACACGCATAGATACCCAGTAAAAAAAAAAACAGAGATACGACGGTGTTTCCTGCGATACACCGTCGTATCTCTTTTGAGAATCTGGCCCTACAGCAAGCTTCTAACTAAGAAAGGTATTATGGAAAGGCTATTTAGGGAGGTGTCTGCTCTTTTCTTCCCGAGATCCATCAGTGAGCATCAGAGCTGCCGTCTGACGGCTGGGACCGCTGCCTACCAGGGGACTAGAAGCCATCACTGTTGCTGCCTGAGAGGGCGTGGACCGATGCGCTACAACTGGGTAGCCTCTCTCTCCTGCTGGTGCACAGTGAGCCACTGAGTTCACATCCTTGCTGCATCCTTCCTTGCTCTGGTTGGGGTATAGACCCTGAATCATTCCTATGTGAGCATACTACCCTCAGGATCTGGTAAGCAGGCTTATGCTCAAATTCCCTTCTTGCCAGTAGCATACAGCATTTGGACAATGCATAACCCAGATTACAGAGGAACTTGCCACATTTTCTATACCCATTATTTACTTGCTGACTGCTTGAACCGTCTCTTTCTCCATGAGGATTCTCCTTTTCAACCTCTTTGAGCTCAACCGATGAAGACTGTGTTCAGGCCTGACACTTGGACTTATAATTACATTTTTTTGTGCTTACCAAAGTAGTGATTAGTGTTGAGCGTAATACGCCATATTCGATTTTGCGATATTGCGTGAATATATAGAAGAATATTCGCGAATATTCGCTAATATCGAATATTCGTGATATTTTATCCAAAAAAAATTTAGCGAAATTTCGCTAATGCGAATATGATTGCGAAATTCTCATAAACAGAGATCATTTCCTGTATTACTAAACTAATATGCACTAAACACTGAGGCCTTGTACACACGAGGGGAAATATCCGCTGTAAATGGTCCCCGGACCGTTTACAGCGTATATTTGCGCCGGGATGTTTTGATCCGATGGCTGTACACACCATCGGATCAAATTCCCCGCCGGCGGACAGCGCGGTGACGCGACGGTGACGTTGACGCCGCCACGTGACCGCCACGTCACCGCACCAGGAAGTAAACACTTCCGCACGCATGCGTCGGATCCATTCACAGGATACGACGCATGTGCGGCAAGATATGTCCGCTGGTTTGCCTACTAACCAGCGGACATATCTGACGGCCAGCTATCCGGCGGAATTATTTCAAAGCATGCTTTGAAATTTTTCCGCCGGATGAATCCGGCAAAAAGCGTCCGTTTGCCCCTACAGACGAGGGGATTTTTCGGCTGAAATGGTCCGTCGGACCATGTTCAGCGGAAATATCCCCTCGTGTGTACAAGGCCTGACTCTACACTTAGGCCTTGTACACACGACGGGAAATATCCGCTGTAAACGGTCCCCGGACCGTTTACAGCGTATATTTGCGCCGGGATGTTTTGATCCGATGGCTGTACACACCATCGGATCAAATTCCCCGCCGGCGGACAGCGCGGTGACGCGGCGGTGACGTTGACGCCGCCACGTGACCGCCACGTCACCGCACCAGGAAGTAAACACTTCCGCGCGCATGCGTCGGATCCATTCACAGGATACGACGCATGTGCGGCAAGATATGTCCGCTGGTTTGCCGTACTAACCAGCGGACATATCTGCCAGCCAGCTATCCGGCGGAAATATTTCAAAGCATGCTTTGGAATTTTTCCGCCGGATGAATCCGGCAAAAAGCGTCCGTTTGCCCCTACACACGAGGGGATTTTTCCGCTGAAATGGTCCGTCGGACCATCTTCAGCGGATTTATTCCCTCGTGTGTACAAGGCCTAACTCTACTTAAAAGAAAGGAGAATAAGGGGGCAAAAGAAGGGCGGAGAAGATAATCGTGCAATATTCCTATTGCGCGATTATCTTCTCCGCCCTTCTTTTGCATCAGAGCCAATCAGAATAACTAGAATATTCGGCAAAAGGAATATCGCGCAATATTCCTTTTGCCGAATATTCGAGTTATTCTGATTGGCTCTGATGCAAAAGAAGGGCCGAGTAGCTGATGCGATTCTTTTATGTTGCCGAAAATTCGCAATGCGAATTTTCGGCAACATAAAAGAATCGCATCAGCTACTCGGCCCAGGGTCTCTCTCTGATGCAAAAGAAGGCTCTGATGCAAAAGAAGGGCGGAGAAGATAATCGCGCAATATTCCGTTTACCAAATATTCAAGTTATTCTGATTGGCTCTGATGCAAAAGAAGGGCCGAGTAGCTGATGCGATTCTTTTATGTTGCCGAAAATTCCCAATCAGCTACTCGGCCATAGCGAATATTCGCCGCAATATTTGAGTTATTCGCGAATACTCGAATATGCAATATTCGTAGCGAATATTCGCAATGCGAATATTCGTGAGCAACACTAGTAGTGATGTGAACGTGATTATGATAATAACAAAAACAAGTGAAGAAACAATTATATAAATAAATATAAATGTGGAACTTTAATATATATATATATATATATATATATATATATATATATATATACACAGTACTGTAGTTGTTGGTAGGGCTAAAGATTGTGCAATCAGATTATTTTGTTTGTGGCCATCTTTCTTTGCAAACACACTCCAGTGCCACATTCGAGACCCTTGGAAGAGACCGAGGTTCATGTCTGTAAAAAATTCAGACACTTGGAGGTTGTGTGGAATCTTAGTAGATGCTGACAAATCCTTCTGCTTAATTAACAGATAGATCATTCACACAATCCTATTAGTCAGGAAGGAGGAAACCACCAATTAATTATTTGTGTGTTTTCAATAATTAAAAGCAGAACATTTGTTAAACTCTATCTTTTACTTTGTTTGCCTTTAAGCTATCCCTAAAAATTCTTCAGAGAAGCCCATAACATCTCACCCTAAAAACGTTTCCTTTCTCCATCAACTTATCCCCACTAGGGATGAGCTTCGTATTCGATTCGAACTCATGTTCGACTTGAACATCGTATGTTTGATCGTTCGTCTAAATACAAACAAAACGGGTCGTTCGCGCCAAATTCGAGTGACGCGACACAGCCCATAACTCACTGCGCAATTGCTGGCTTATGCTTGGCCAAGCATGCACTATGACCCGCATGCTTGGCCAATCACAGTGCCGTCAGTACAGAGAGGACCTGGGGGGGACCTGGTACCTGCTGGACCGCAAACTTGGCACACATGTAGCCCCATTTCTCCTCTACAAGAGTGCAAAGTTTGTTGTCTGGGGACCTACGGCCGGGGAGCACCAATTTTTCAAAGCCGGGCGCCCCTTCAATAGACTCCCATGTTAAACGTCAGTCTAGTCATGGGCACAGTGAGTCATGGGCACAGTGAGGCACACACATGGACACAGTGAGGCAAAGTGAGGCTTGAAGATGGACACCCTAGGCTTATACTCGAGTCAATACGTTTTCCCATTTTTTATGGTATAATTAGGTGCCTCGGCTTATATTCAGGTCGGCTTATACTCGAGTATATACGGTACAATGCTTGTACTCATGGTAAAAGCAGACTCGGGTTCTCATTATATTATACACTATATTATCAAAAGTATTGGGACGCCTGCCTTTACACACATATGAACTTTAATGGTATCCCAGTCTTAGTCCTTATGCCGCGTACACACGATCATTTTTTGTGATGAAAAAAAAAACGACGTTTTCTGTGAAGTAAAAAACGACGTTTTTGAAACGTCACTTTTCAAAGACGATGTTGCCTACACACCATCGTTTTTTTCACAAAAAGTGAGGTTACGTTCACCACTCTTTTCCATTGAAGCTCGCTTCATAACTAGATTCTGGGCATGCGCGGGATGAAAAACGTTGTTTTAAACGACGTTTTTGCTACACACGGTGACTTTTTGTGAAACAAAAAACGTCGTTTTGAAAAACGACACAAAAAATTCAAGCATGTTGGAATTTTTTTTTGGTAGTTTTTTTAAAGACAAAAAACGACGTTTTGCCCACACACCATCAATTTAAATGACGTTTTAAAAAACGACGTTTTTTTTTTCATCGCAAAAAACGACCGTGTGTACGCGGCATTAGAGTTCAATATTGAGTTGGCCCAACCTTTGCAGCTATAACACCTTCAACTCTTCTGGGAAGTCCGTCCACAAGGTTTAGGAGGGTGCCTATGAGAAAGTTTGACCATTCTTCCAGAGTCGCATTTGTTACGTCAGGCACTGGTGTTGGATAAGAAGGCCTGGCTCGCAGTCTCCCTCTAATTCATCCCAAAGGTGTTTTATCAGGTTGAGGTCAGGACTCTGTGTGGGCCAGTCACATTCCTCCACCCCAAATTGACTCATCCATGTCTTTATGGACCTTGCTTTGCGCACTGGTGCGCAGTCATGTTGGAACAGGAAGTGGTCGTCCCCAAATTGTTCCCACAAAGTTGGGAGCATGAAATTGTCCAAAATGTCTTGGTAGGCTAATGCCGCGTACACACGATCATTTTTTGTGATGATGAAAAAAAACGTTTTTGAAACGTCACTTTTCAAAGACGATGTTGCATACACACCATCGTTTTTTTCACAAAAAGCAAGGTTACGTTCACCACTCTTTTCCATTGAAGCTCGCTTCATAACTAGCTTCTGGGCATGCGCGGGATGAAAAACGCAGTTTTAAACGACGTTTTTGCTACACACGGTGACTTTTTGTGAAACAAAAAACGACGTTTTGAAAAACGACACAAAAAATTCAAGCATGTTGGAATTTTTTTTTTGCCCACACACGATCAATGTAAATGACGTTTTAAAAAACAAAGTTTTTTTTCATCGCAAAAAACGACAGTGTATACGCGACATTAGACATACCATACCTGCAAATTCTCCAAAACAAAGCTAAAGCTGAATCAAAGCCTTTAAAAATCTGCAGGTGCTTCAAGCAAGCTTTGCCTTAGACATTTAAAGAGGGTTTGAAGACGCGTTGAAGCACCAGCAAAGCGACATGGGGTATCATTTTTAAAAGCAAAGCAAATTTCTAAAGCTAACCATTTTATTTAGTGACAGGGGCTTTGACTGGCGTTCAGAGAGCTTTAACAAAGCCTGTCCGAAGCCTTGTTTTGAAGCAAGTGTAAACGAGCCCTTAATGTGACTTTAACCACTTAAGCCCCGGACCATTTTTCTGTTCAAAGACCGGGCCACTTTTTGCGATTCGGCACTGCGCCGCTTTAACTGACAAACAAAATCGACGTCCTTTTTTTCCCACAAATAGAGCTTTCTTTTGGTTGTATTTGATCACCTCTGCGGTTTTTATTTTTTTGCACTATAAACAAAAATAGAGCGACAATTTTGAAAAAAATTCAATATTTTTTACTTTTTGCTATAATAAATATCCTCAAAAAATATATATATATATAAAAAAAAATGTTTTTCCTCAGTTTAGGCCGATACGTATTCTTCTACATATTTTTGGTAAAAAAAAAATCGCAATAAGCATTCATTGATCGGTTTGTGCAAAAGTTATAACGTCTAGGAATAGTTTTATGGCATTTTTATTAATATTTTTTTTTTACTAGTAATGGCGGCGATCAGCGATTTTTATCGTGACTGCGACATGATGGCGGACACATCGGACACTTTTGATGCTATTTTGAGACCATTGTCATTTATACAGCGATCAGTGCTATAAAAATGCACCGATTACTGTGAAAATGACACTGGCAGGGAAGGGGTAAACCACTAGGTGGCGCTGTAGGGGTTAAGTGTGCCCTAGGGAGTGCTTCTTACTGTAGGGGGGTGGGCTGTGTGTGACATGACAGTGATCTCCGCTTCTGATTACAGGAAGCTGTGATCACTGTCTTGGCACTAGGCAGAGCGGGGAGCTGCTTGGTCACGCAACACATACCTCGCTCCAGGAGGGCCACGAGGCGAAGGACCCCAAGATATGGCGTCTGCCCCTTAATTATCCCTTCCTGGCATGCATAGCAGGGCACCACTCCCGCTGGGCTATTCCTGAGGAAAGATACTCAATAATCTATGGCTTGCCAGTGTTCCAACAGCGGCCTGTCTGGGCATCGCCACCTACAGGCAACAGTGGGAAAATGCTATCAGGCACAGCCACTGCCAGGACAGAGGCTAATTTAGTATAAATCATCACAGTCTGAGCCATATTATCGGCTCAGACTAGGGTGACCACATTTCCAAACTTCCATTCAGGGACACCCCCCCTTCCCCATACCTCCCAACTGTCCCGGATTTCGCGGGAATGTCCGGTGATTCGTGGTAAATTCCGTGGTCCCGCAATCATGGCTCGAGTCCCGTGATCCCGCGGTACCCCCCCGCGATTACCGCAATTCGCAGTAAATCCAGCGTTCCCGCTCAACAACACAGAGAGCCAGGGTTGCATACTTTTTTTTTTGCTGATAGGTGTCCCTCATTCCCATCTCAAAAAGAAAGTTGGGAGGTATGCCTTCCCAAAAATCAGCTTATGATGTAACGAATCACAGCACAGTGAGTGGACACAAGAGGCGGGATTTATGATTTTTCCAATCACAAACAGGGGGCGGGGATTGTGGTCTTCCAGGCATTCACGGCCAGGACAAGTACTGTCAGTGAGTAAAGCGGTGATGTGGTGGCCTTTTTTGGGGGCATCAGATTGGCCCGGGGGGTGGCTGTGTCAGTTTCATTCCGGGACACTGTATTGTCCTGGAATGAATGTGCCCGGGACAGACCTGCAAAATGCGGGACTGTCCCGGGTCATCCGTCACCCTAGCTCAGACACCCACTAAATTTAACATAGCGCCCAGTCATTTGGGAGCAGGGCGCTACATATATACAGTGCTTTGCAAAAGTATTCGGCCCCCTGGAACTTTGTGACCTTTTGCCACATTTCAGGCTTCAAACATAAAGATATAAAACTGTAATTTTTTGTGAAGAATCAACAACAAGTGGGACACAATCATGAAGTGGAACGAAATGTATTGGATATTTCAAATTTTGTTAACAAATAAAAAACTGAAAAATCGAACTTTTTGGCATCAATGCAAAATGTTATGTTTGGCGTAAAAGCAACACAGCTCATCACCCAGAACACACCATCCCCACTGTGAAACATGGTGGTGGCGGTATCATGGTTTGGGCCTGATTTTCTTCAGCAGGGACAGGGAAGGTGGTTAAAATTGATGGGAAGATAGATGGAGCCAAATACAGGACCATTCTGGAAGAAAACCTGATGGAGTCTGCAAAAGACCTGAGACTGGGACGGAGATTTGTCTTCCAACAAGACAATGATCCAAAACATAAAGCAAAATCTGACCTGAATCCAATCGAGAATCTGTGGAAAGAACTAAAAAACTGCTGTTCACAAACGCTCTCCATCCAACCTCACTGAGCTCGAGCTGTTTTGCAAGGAGGAATGGGCAAAAATTTCAGTCTCTCGATGTGCAAAACTGATAGAGACATCCCCCAAGCGACTTACAGCTGTAATCGCAGCAAAAGGTGGCGCTACAAAGTATTAACTTAAGCGGGCTGAATAATTTTGCACGGACAATTTTTCAGTTTTTTATTTGTTTGAAAATCCAAAAAATGTTGTTGCACTTCATGATTGTGTCCCACTTGTTGTTGATTCTTCACAAACTATTACAGTTTTATATCTTTATGTTTGAAGCCTGAAATGTGGCGAAAGGTCGCAAAGTTCAAGGGGGCCGAATACTTTCGCAAGGCACTGTATTTAAAATGTATATTTAGCCGCTCCTGGTTCTGCTTAAAAATTAAGATTGTCTCACATTATAATATGTAGGTGTCATTGAATAATATTAGATTTGTCATGCCCCAAAGTTCATTTTTTCCAACTTTTTTTTTCCAACCCATTGGCAACACTCTTGTACTGTAGAGCGTCAAACATAACATGAATTCTAGACACTCACAGGTATGCCTTCTCTGTAATTATAGCTCCGGGACCTTCCTGAACTAGTGACTTGATCCTTGATCATTATAGACGTGGCTTTGCAATTGCAGAAAATGGGAACATGTAATGATTTTGCTCCATCAATAGGTGTACAGAATTGGCTAACCTGAAGTGTCTACGCCACCATCTTGAGAAGTGTTCTTTTGTGAGAAATGGATACAGCTGGGTATGAAATTCAGCAAAAATTACAATTTCATAAGAGTCCTGAATTACAGAGGAGGCCTGCTCAGGGAACGAGTCCATATTTTGTACTTTACACATAATTATATACAACGGGTCTGAACTCCTTTAGAATTTTAAGAAGGTAGAGGCATTTGAAAACCGGTGTGCGAAATATTGCTTTACAATGGATGGCACAGCGTGTATTAATGATGCTCACAAGGCCTAAAATAATGTTTAGATCGTTTTAAATGTAAAAGTCAGAGTCATAATACCTAATTCTTGGTGAATATAATAGACACACGAGACAATTATGAAAGTCGGGTGTGCCATGGAGCAGAGGTCACGTCCTGGGGAAAAAAAAGTGTGGAAACTCCCACCCAAGACCCACTCTCCCACCAAAAAAAATAACCACTTAAGGACCGCCTCCTGCACATATATACGTCGGCAGAATGGCACGGCTGGGCACATCCACGTATATTTACGTCGGTACTAGTACCCAGCCGTGGGTCACGGGCGCGCGCCCGCGGCGCGCTCCTGTGACCCGGTCCGAAGCTCCGTGACTGGAGTGCGGCGATCGGTCCCCTGAGCTGAAGAACGGGGAGAGCCTTTTATAGGGGGGACGCGATCGATGACGTCACACCTACAGCCACACCCCCCTACAGTTGTAAACACACACAGGGAACACATAACCCCTACAGCGCCCCCTTGTGGTTAACTCCCAAACTGCAACTGTCATTTTCACAACAAACAATGCAATTTAAATGCATGTTTTGCTGTGAAAATGACAATTGTCCCAAAATTGTCCGAAGTGTCCGCCATAATGTCGCAGTCACGAAAAAAATTGCTGATCGCCGCCATTAGTAGTAAAAAAAATAATTAATAAAAATGCAAATCGGCCTAAACTGAGGGAAAAAAATGTATATATATTTTGGGGGGATATTTATTATAGCAAAAAGTAAAAAATATTGCATTTTTTTCAAAATTGTCGCTCTATTTTTGTTTATAGCGCAAAAAATAAAAAACGCAGAGGTGATCAAATACCACCAAAAGAAAGCTCTATTTGTGGGGAAAAAAGGACGCCAATTTTGTTTGGGAGCCACGTCGCACGACCGCGCAATTGTCAGTTAAAATGACGCAGTGCCGAAGCGCAAAAAGGGGCAAGGTCCTTTAGCAGCATTTTGGTCCGGGTCTTAAGTGGTTAAAAATCATACACTCATATGCATAATTACTAAACCGCATGTTTTTTTTGTTTTTTTTAGATCCACTGTACCTTAGTAATCCTTTATATTACTGGCTTCTCCCTGTATATGGATTCACTTTAAATCCAATCATTAAAAAATGCCATCAAGTAACAATGTAAACGATGTTATCATTTCCATATAAAATAGCTCTGTCCCGGAACATACAATTACAACATAACAGGAATATTTAAAACTGATCAAGAAATGGGCTCTGATCCTCCTTTCATTAGTTTGACAAAGTCGATTGAAATACACCAAACAAATTGTACCCATTAGGATCTTCTTTGTCATTAAATATGCATATGGCTCCCACTTACTAATTACAAGGCGGCATAAACATTTTAAACTTTATTTATATGCAAATCCCGCCATTGTTGATGTTAAATTTCCCTCTATTTTTATCGTCTATTTCATTTTATAATTAAACATCGGGCTTACAGTGGAAGAAACACTTCCTTTGTTTGCATTATTAATGCCTCATTGCAATTGTTTTATTGGGGGGAAACTTTTTCGGCTACTATGGGCTTTTCTTGAGCTACAGTCATTTCACTCCCAGCATTGAATGTTCTGAATGTCTTGGCAGAGAAATGGAAAGATCTTAATAGGCTTCATCTGAAAAGTCATGGACAATTAAGTTGAATTAAGTGAGTCAAGTTGCTCACATCATGTATTCCTATTCAAAACTGGTTCCCTATTTGCAGTATTAACATTACTTAGAAGTCCTTTGGGTGAAATTGAGATTCTGTTTCTTTCTGCAGATTTGTTCACAGTTAAGAGACCCAAAGCAGGCTTCCTTCGGAGGGAAATAAATGGTGGATCATTAAAATAAGATCTTGACTTTAGCAGCAATAAAGTTATGGGCTAGAGGAGCTAGGGCGCATTAACCCATTACGTTTCTATTTTATCTTTTATTCTAGTGAATATACCTGTACATGAATGGGCTGGTTTTCTCACACCTTGGACTTGCATATTAGGTTTGCCGTTTAGTGAATATTTAAACTCTTGGCCATTCTCTATAGCAGTGATGGCGAACCTTGGCACCCCAAATGTTTTGGAACTACATTTCCCATCATGCTCATGCACTCTGCAGTGTAGTTGAGCCTCATATGACATTGTCAGACGGACTTGAACGTACCTGTTCAGCGAGCCCAATGGAGCAGAGGAAGGTCTCCCTTATGGATCCGATTGTAGTGTAGACAGGAGGCGTGGGAGTGCGGAGGGGTAAGAGAGCCTGGTAGATAATTGCGGAGAGACGGCTCAGGATCCGGATGTAGAGATTAGGGTTGTCCCAATACCGATACTAGTATCGGTTTCGGGACCGATACCGAGCATATGCCTGAGTACTTGTACTCGGGCAAATGCTTTGATGCTTCACCCGATACCTTGACAGTCAGGGTGATTAGTGCGGTGGGGGAGTTACAAGCACCGATCACCGATGACTGTCCCTGTATCATCCTCCATTCCCCCTCCATTCTGCTGCTGTCCCCCTCTGTGCTGCCATCTTTTTCCATGCTGCTGCCATGTCCCCCCTCCTTGCTGCTGCCGTGTCCCCTCTCCTTGCTGCTGCTGTGTCCTCCCCAGTGGCGTATCTAGGGTATGGCAGCCATGGCAAGTGCCATGGCTGCCATATGAAGGGGGCGCTGTTGAGTGGCTGGGCAGCAAGGCACTTACCAGGGTCTGAGGGTCTCTTCTTCCCTCCTCCCGAGCATAGGCAGGATCTCCTTTTTCAGTACCTTTGCTAATGGACAATGACAGCGCTATCCCTGCTGCGTTCAGCCACAGCCCTCCCCTGTTATCCCATTCCATCTGGTCGGATTGGCAGAGCACAAAGAATAAGGAATATCAGTTTCTCCCTCTCCTCTGTGAAAACTGGGGCCTTAAGTGATGAAGGGATCAGAGGAGGCATCAGGGGTCTAATAAACCCCAGGTTTCTCCATAAAGAGGATATGTCACTACCCAAGGCATCACAAGGGATGATAAATATCACTAGTTTTGTTAGCTGTTTTTTTGTTAAGGTTATCTGAAAGATGGGTTTCAAATGTTTCGACAGAGGCGCAGTTTCAGTGCTTGCCATAGGCGCTATTTTCACTAGATATGCCTCTGGTCCTCCCTCCTTGCTGCCGCCGTGTCACCCCTCCTTGCTGCTGCCGTGTCCTCCCTCCTTGCTGCAGCCGTGTCCTCCCTCCTTGCTGCAGCCGTGTCCTCCCTCCTTGCTGCAGCCGTGTCCTCCCTCCTTGCTGCTGCCGTGTCCTCCCTCCTTGCTGCAGCCGTGTCCTCCCTCCTTGCTGCTGCCGTGTCCTCCCTCCTTGCTGCAGCCGTGTCCTCCCTCCTTGCTGCAGCCGTGTCCTCCCTCCTTGCTGCTGCCGTGTCCTCCCTCCTTGCTGCTGCCGTGTCCCGCCCTCCTTGCTGCCGCCGTGTCCCCCCTTCTTGCTGATGCCGTGTCCCCCCTCCTTGCTGCCGCTGTCATGCCCCCCTCCTTGCTGCCGCTGTAATGCCCCCTCCTTGCTGCCGCCGTCATGCCCTCTCCGTGCTGCCGCTGTGTCCCCCCTCCTTGCTGTCGCTGTCATGCCCCTCTCCTTGCTTCCGCCATCATGCCCTCTCCTTGCTGCCGCCATCATGCCCCCTCGGTGCTGCCGCCATCAGTAATCACTGACTCTGTCCATTCACATAACTGAAACATTGTAACCTGTGATTACGATGTTTCAGTTTATGAATGGAGAGAAGCCGCTGGCATCATTTTCAGCGCAGCTGAGGCTGTAGAGAAAGGGACTGGGGAATTTGTGTCCCTAGTCCCTTTCCTTGTCTCAGAGGGGAGATGTCAGAGGTTATGTGATCGGAAATTCCGACAAGAAAAACTTGGATTTTTTTTGACGGAATGTTGGCTCAAACTTATGTTGCATACACACGGTCACTTAAACGTTGTCAGAAATTCCAACCGTCAAGAACGCAGTGACGTACAAGACATACGACGAGCCGAGATTAATGAAATTCAATAGGCAGTTCTGCTCTTCTGCTTGATTCTGAGCGACGAACGGATAGAGAACCTGCTCTCAATCTTTTGTTGGTGGAAATTCCGACAGCAAAAGTCCGATGGAGCATATCCACTAGCCGACCAGTCGCTGCAGTTTTACGGCGGCAGGTCGGCTCGGCTGCGCAAAATCAAGTAATATAACGCCATTTCCCATTTCAGCCACTAGGCCGCCCCTGGTGCCGACGCGCGTGCCCTGTGGGCGCGATTACCGCCAGGCACCCGTGATCGCTCGTTACAGAGCGAGAACCAGGAGCTGTGTGTGGAAACACACAGCTCCCGGTCATGTCGGGGGGAGAAATGACTGATCGGCTGTTCATACAATGTATGAACAGCGATCTGTCATTTTCCCTAGTCAGTCCCACCCCCCCTATAGTTAGAACACACCTAGGGAAAATAATTAACCCCTTCCTCGCCCCCTAGTGTTAACTCCTTCCCTGCCAGTGACATTTTTACAGTAATCAATGCATTTTTATAGCACTGATCGCTATAAAAATGCCAATGGTCCCAAAAATGTGTCAAAAGTGTTCTAAGTGTCCGCCATAAGGTCGCAGTACCGATAAAAATCGCAGATAGCCTCCATTACTAGTAAAAAACAAATATATTAATAAAAATGACATAAAATGACCCCCTATTTTTTAGACGCTGTGGCCCAGATTCATAGAGCAATTACGCCTGTCTAACTGGTGTTAGACAGGAGTAATTTCAAATTTCGCGCGCCGTATCACTAGTTTGAATCCTCAAACCATGATACGGCGGCTTCGGGCTTCGATCCGAGAGGCTTACGTCTTCGTAAGCCTTCGGATCTACGCTGCGATATTTTTGCGGCCGCTGGGAGGAGTTTGCGTCGTTTTGATGCGTCGGGATATGCAAATGAGTTTTTACGGCGATCCACGAAGATACGAGCGGTCTTCGCAATCGCTTACGTCTATTTTTTTTTACGTACTGTTAGACCAGCTTTTTGCTGGTCTAACGGTGCGTATCCCATGTTAAGTATGGCCGTCGTTCCCGCGTCAAATTTAATTTTTTTTTTTTTTTTTACGTAAGTCGTTCGGGAATAGAAATGTCCGTAAACGACGCTACTCAAACAACGAATGACGTAACGACGTGATTTCGCGCAATGCACGGCGGGAAATTTGCGAACGGAGCATGCGCAGTTCGATCGCCGCGGGAACGCGCCTATTTTAAATGCTTCACGCCCCCTACTCGCGTAGATGGATTGCGACGGGAGAAATACACTACGCCGCCGTCGTTTACTGGACAAAATCTACCTGGATTCCACGTAGAGCCAGGTAAAAAACGGCGGCGTAGTGTATTTCTGATACGCTACGATAATCTAATTCTCTCTGAATCTGGGCCAATAACTTTTGTGCAAACCAATCGATAAACGCTTACTGCAATTTTTTTTACGAAAAATATGTAGAAGAATACGTATCGGCCTAAACTGAGGAAAAACATTTTTTTTTATATATATATATTTTGAGGATATTTATTATAGCAAAAAGTAAAAAATATTGCATTTTTTTCAAAATTGTCGCTCTATTTTTGTTTATAGTGCAAACAAATAAAAACCGCAGAGGTGATCAAATACCACCAAAAGAAAGCTTTATTTGTGGGAAAAAAGGACGTTTATATATTTTTGGGGGATATTTATTATAGCAAAAAGTAAAAAATATAAAAAAATGTTTTTAAATTGTCGCTCTATTTTTGTTTATAGCGCAAAAAATAAAAACCGCAGAGGTGATCAAATACCACCAAAAGAAAGCTCTATTTGTGGCAAAAAAAGGACGCCAATTTTGTTTGGGAGCCACGTCGCACGACCGCGCAATTGTCAGTTAAAAAGACAGTGCCGAATCGCAAAAAGTGGCCCGGTCATTGACCAGCAAAATGGTCCGGGGGTGAAGTGGTTACACGCGGTCGGAATTTCCAACCAAAAAGCTCACATCGCACTTTTCTTGTCGGAATTTCCAAACGGGTGTACGCGGCATTACAGCAACTTTTTATTTTTTCAATTTGTTCTTGGGATGAAGGTTCTACATGAATAAATAAAGTCTGATGTTTGTAAGCAACTCTGTCAGTGGTAAATGGTTTGTTTCAAACCTCAAACTGCTACTTTTGTTGGTCACCTTGGTCTGTGAATGGAATTTTGAAAACTAACAGGCTTAATCTGGCCATAATTGGCTGTTCAACAGGGACCGGGCAAATTTCGATCAGTGTGTGGTCGTCCTTGCTCCACAGAAGTTGATTGTTTGAAACGATGCTGGAAAACTTTTGTGTATCAGCAGCTGGAGCCAATCCCGCTTTCAGAATACAATGTCCCGGCAAAGATAATTCCCCCATCCACCTCATTTGCAGCTCGCTGGTTGAATGGAAAAAAAAAAATAACCATCTGCGGGCCAGCTCTGCTTGTTGGATCATCAGGTAAAAATAAAGGAAAAAAATAAATAAAAGTAATGCAGACACCACATGTACAGTAAATAATGGTAAGCTGCAATATATTACATATTTGCTTTTGGGTTTAGATACGGTAAGGCCCCTTGCACATGGAGCAGGCTGGACTGTCCCATGTGCAAGGGGCCTAACCAGTGGCGGCTGTTTCTTTTTTTTTGGGGGGGGGCACTTCCCCCCTCATGCTGTCTGCCAGTTGATCTGGCACTTACGCCATCTAGGTGGCGGGTGGTGGGCTGCGGCTCAGGTGCCCTCTAGCATTGCGGGAGGCAAGCTGCGGGCAGCAGCTCTAGTGTTCTCCAGTGTGGCTCCAGTGTCCAGGGCTGGTACTACCACTAGGCAAACTAGGAAGCCGCCTAGGGTGCACTGCTGCCTAGGGGCGCCCGGCCGCTGGTTTCCCTCCGCGTCTGCTTGCCCTGTAGGCTGCAGCATGTATCTAACTCAGTCTTAGGCAGCTGCTCTGCCCGAGTGGTAGTGTAATTAGAGGCGCAGCACAGCACTGGAGCCAGCGCTAGAGGAAGCAAAGCCGATGCTTTCTGTATAGCGCCACCTTCAGTCACATGGGCAGGGCAAAGGCAGGTGGAGTCAGGGGTGGAGCCAATGGGGGCGGCAAAATTAGGTTTCGCCTAGGGTGTCAAAAATCCTTGCACCAGTCCTGCCAGTGTCCTATCCTCCAGAGCAGGGATCCTCAAACTACAGCCCTCCAGCTGTTGTGGAACTACACATCCAATGAGGCATTGTAAACCTCTGACATTCACAGACATGGCTAGGCATGATGGGAATTGTAGTTCCTGAACAACTGGAGGGCCATAGTTCGAAGATCCCTGCTCCAGAGACTCATCTCTTTTGATACCAAAGGAGACAGGATCAACAAGCGCCCAGAGGCGATTAAGTTCGCATGTGCTGCGCTATATAAGTTTTCATTCATTCATTCATTCAGAGGCTTCCTGCATGGCTTCTGCCGCGCGTCTCCTCTCTCCTCCTTCTAGATGCTAGGCGTCTGTAACGGAAACCCAAATGGGACAGGGGTTAAAGCTGTTTGGGATATTCCATTCCCGAACCCAAGGCAGCTATCGACACTCCACAATCCGGCGAATACGACCCACACGAATTCCCCCATTAATGACACACACAGCTCTGTTTGAGGTTCAACAGGAATAGACCCTTTATTGATAAAGCAGGCTCTTATATACACAAAAAGAATACTGCAGTAACCAAATGAACAATGGCCCAACTCCACCAACAACATCACGCAATGGTTCCTAACGAGCCCCAATACACATCCTTTAGTAGACATCCTGACTCTGGCTCCTGACATAATTTACATTAGCTAATTAACTACAACTAATGACTCATACATCTGATCTTAGGCTGTCTGCTAACTTCCAATACACATTACCATCAATAGACCTTCACAAAATACAGGGTCAATTAGCACCAGCCACAATGAAAGACCCTTAGAAGCTATCCTTGATTCATTTACATCACAACAGACAGACAGGTGGGCTGCAGTCCAAGACATATTCTGTATGTCCATTATTTTCTGGCTCAATCTGTGGCCAAAAGTGACTCCCGTTACAGCGTCCAATAGGGTCGCCTGACATTTTGGCCAATCGTGAAACGTGTATCGCGACCCTCTTCCTGATTGGTGTGGAGGAGATTTAGTGCAAAAATAGCGAATATTCATCCACTATCTTCACACAACTGGGTGGGATCAGGGCGCAGTGCCTTGTGCCCCAAGCCCACCTTTTTTTTAAAGCCTATTAGATCACATGCTTCAAAAAAACACCATCCCCTCCATTGGAATCCATAGTCCTGTATCTGGATCAGGGGACTGGGCGCATAAATAGGGGGGGAGGTCAGCACTAGGGTGACCACGTGTCCCAGATTGCCTGGGACAGTCCCGCATTTTGCAGGTCTGTCCCAGGCACATTCATTCCAGGACAATACAGTGTCCCGGAATGAAACTGATACAGCCACCCCCCCCCCCTCCGGGCCAATCTGATGCCCTCAAAAAAGGCCACCACATCACCGCTTTACTCACTGACAGTACTTGTCCTGGCCAGGAATGCCTGGAAGAGCACAATCCCGCCCCTTGCTTGTGATTGGAGAAAACATAAATCCCGCCCTTTGTGACCAATCACTGTGCTGTGATTCGTTACAGCACAAGCTGATTTTTGGGAAGGGAGGGTGCCCCTGAATGGTAGTTTGGAAATGTGGTCACCCTAGTCAGCACCTGTGTGCCCCTAGTGGATGGGCGGCCACTGGCCCTAATCAAACTAAAAACGACTTTCAAACTTACATTAGCATAATAATTCTATGGGGTTCTAGCGATTGGGTTTAGATGTACTTTAAAGGCGCAGGTGTCTATAATGGAGTCACAGGCACATTAGAGAACTGAGACAATACCACTGATTAGAAGAATTATGAGAGATATAGGCCAAGACTGAAAAAGACGTAACAAAAGATGTGAGTGAAACACATTAATTATTGTGGATACGGTTGAGTGCTAATGAATGCATTTATATAACGTAAGAACATAATCAAATACATGAACTAATGACTGAATGTATAAATAAGTATGAAAAGTAGTTGAGATTAAATGTGATAAACCAAGGCAGACATGCTAATAATAAGCCATGAAATCTTAAAAAGCTAACTGAAACAATGAGAAAATAGCATTGATTTGGTTTAGTGCAGGATCTGGATCCAAGATGGAGTGTCCTGGCTGAGGATTTTCTTTTGGATTCATAAGCTGCAAAGAAAATTGTAGAATTGTAAAGTGTGTTTTAGTTAGGGTCCTTTCACACGGAGCGGACCGTTTTTCGGTCCGCTCCGTGTGCCCGTCAGCTCAGCGGGGGGGTCTCCGCTCAGCTGTCGGCGGACGGGGCGGTCCCCGCACACTGTGCAGGGACCGCCCCGTCTCTCCTCCGCTCTCCCCTATGGGGAGTCGGATGGAAACGGACCGTCTGTCCGTTTGCATCCGATCCGTTTGGCCGGACGGAAGAAAAATAGGACATTCTTCCGTCCGCAAAAACGGATGCGGATCTAGCGGACGTTAGCAGATGCATCATCCGCTAATGGATCCGCTCCCATAGGGGTTCATTACAAGTCCGTTAACGGACTTGTAATGAACGGACAGGCGGAGCGGACGTGAGAAAGGGCCCTTAAAGTACATGTGAACCCAATGACTAGCATCTCAGAGAAGCATTAACGTGTAATTTAAAATTCCATTTAAAAAAAATGTAAAACCTTGGCTTTCGTTAAAATCAATCCTGGGATCAACCAGATACTCAACAATAGCATTCCAGCTACTGTTATTACCATGTAAGTTAATTGCCCAGCAGGGGATATCTACACACCTGCCAACTCTGACCTCTTGGATAAATCAAGTTAGTTCAGTACAGATCTGGTATATATTTTGTACCAGTGGCGGCTGGTACTCAAAATTTTTGGGGGGCGCAAACAAACGAAAAAAAAAAAAGACAATAGCAGCCTCACTGTGCCCATCAAAGGCACCCACTTCGCCCATCAAATGCAGCCACTGTGCCCATAAAATGCAGCCTCTGTGCCATGCCATCAATTGTCACCACTGTGCCATCAATTGTCGCCACTGTGCCATCAATTGTCACCACTGTGCCATGCCAAACGCAGCCACTGTGCCATCAAATGCAGCCACTGTGCCATGCCATCAGTTGTTGCCACTGTGCCATCAATTGTCGCCACTGTGCCATGCCAAACGCAGCCATTGTGCCATTAAATGCAGCCACTGTGCCATGCCATCAAACGCAGCCGCTGTGCCATGGCATCAATTGTCACCACTGTGCCATCAATTGTCACCACTGTGCCATGCCAAACGCAGCCATTGTGCCATTAAACGCAGAAACTGTGCCATGCCATCAAACGCAGCCACTGTGCCATGGCATCAATTGTCACCACTGTGCCATCAATTGTCGCCACTGTGCCATCAATTGTCACCACTGTGCCATGCCAAACGCAGCCACTGTGCCATCAAACGCAGCCACTGTGCCATGCCATCAAACGCAGCCACTGTGCCATGCCATCAATTGTTACCACTGTGCCCACATCAATTGTTACCACTGTGCCCACATCAGTTGTTACCACTGTGCCCACATCAATTGTCGCCACTGTGCCCACATCAATTGTCCCCACTGTGCCCACATCAATTGTCGCCAGTATGCCCACATCAAGTGTCCCCACTGTGCCCACATCAATTGTAGCCACTGTGCCCACATCAATCGTAGCCACTGTGCCCACATCAATTGTAGCCACTGTGCCCACATCAATTGTCCCCACTGTGCCCACATCAATTGTCGCCACTATGCCCACATCAATTGTCCCCACTGTGCCCACATCAATTGTAGCCACTGTGCCCACATCAATTGTAGCCACTGTGCCCACATCAATTGTAGCCACTGTGCCCACATCAATTGTCGCCACTGTGCCCTGTAAAATTCCGCTGGCTCTGATAGGCACTTCCAAAGCCAACCAGCTGCCGTTATTCAGATGGCCGGCGCTCACCAGGGTGCCGGCCATCTCAATAGTGGGCGGCAGCAACAATACATAGATTCATGCAATGCATTAATCTGTGTATTGTATTCAGGGTGGTGCGGGAGCGAGAGGGTACGGCGCTGCTGCGCCCTCTGTGGACGCACCGCCACTGTAAATTTGTACATATTGACCATAGTTAGTTTGTTTCCTGTTACTTAGTTAGGCGTTTTGGTTATATGTTTGTAGCTTACTTGTATCATCACTTTTTTGTGCTTCCTGTTTGGGTACTTGGATGTCTCTTATTTTATTCTTTATACATTTACTTCACTATATATAGTCTGGTCCAAGTGTAGCCAAACAGATTTGGCCATCCTTGCTGCAGATTCCTGACACCTACTGACCACCTGTGTATGGCCTCAGCTTGGCTCCTGACCTTGATATTGCTACTCATTTTTTTTGCTGCTGGTCACCTCTGCATTATCTTTGCCTACCACAGGTGTTAGCATCCCGCCAGCTGCTGGGCACAACCTGCTGTTCTACTGTGCCGCTTTGTGTTCCTGAAGAATCTTATCTCCCTGCCTGAAATACCCTGTTGATCACCTTCAGGAGCAGCTACCAGCGAACTAGTCTATCATGTCCCTTTGTGCCTTGCACTCCCTGTCACCACCTCCAGGGGTTTGTGACCAGAGCCACAAAAGAGTTAGACTTACGCCAGTGAAACAGCTGCAACCAGTTGACTTGGTAGATTTGTGCGGTGGATTATATGTTGCTAGTACTAATAATAAAACAGGAAGAAGTTCTGGACAGCCGCACTCCTAAAAAGTTTTTGCCTTTTATTCAAAAAATGAAATCAAAAATACATGCCACAGCAGAACAGACAGAGGAGCTGACGCGTCATAGCTATGACTAAGCACTGTTTGTTAGTGTGAAACGCGTCAGCTCTTCTGTCTATTCTGCTGTGGCATGTATTTTTTCGATTTCACTTTTTGAATAAAAGGCAAAATCTTTTTTGGAGTGCGGCTGTCCAGAGCTTCTTCCTGTTTTATAGCTATATGCGTTGCCAGCACCTGGGCTTCTAAACTGCAGGAAGGTTTTCACTAGGGCTGCGGAAATTAACGATTAATTGCTCAATTAATAGTACATTTTTTTTTTTTGATTGATCAAAATTTCACCTCTCGGTGGACCGGCACACCACGCATTCCGCGGATTGAGCCCATAGAAAAGGCCGCGGTTTCTTCCTAGCTCCGGAGCGGCGGCCATCTTGGTACACCTGGCGGCGGCCTAGGTGAGCTCCACAAAGCGGTGCGCTGGTGGGGGAGATGTAGATATTACAGTGGGGGTGGGGGAGATGTGGATATTACAGTGGGGGAGATGTGGATATTACAGTACAGGGGGAGATGTGGGATATTACAGTGGGGGTGGGGGAGATGTGGATATTACAGTGGGGGGAGATGTGGATATTACAGTGGGGGAGATGTGGATATTAAAGTGGGGTGAGGGAGATGTGGATATTACAGTGGGGGGAGATGTGGATATTACAGTGGGGGGAGATGTGGATATTAAAGTGGGGTGAGGGAGATGTGGATATTACAGTGGGGATGGGGGAGATGTGGATATTACAGTGGGGGGTGGGGGAGATGTGGATATTACAGTGGGGGTGGGGGAGATGTGGATATTACAGTGGGGGTGGGGGAGATGTGGATATTACAGTGGGGGAGATGTGGATATGACAGTGGGGGGAGATGTGGATATTACAGTGGGGGATATGTGGATATTACAGTGGGGGATGTGGATATTACAGTGGGGGGGGGGAGATGTGGATATTACAGTGGGGGTGGGGGAGATGTGGATATTACAGTGGGGGAGATGTGGATATGACAGTGGGGGGAGATGTGGATATTACAGTGGGGGAGATGTGGATATTACAGTGGGGGGATGTGGATATTACAGTGGGGGTGGGGGAAATGTGGATATTACAGTGGGGGTGGGGGAGATGTGGATATTACAGTGGGGGAGATGTGGATATGACAGTGGGGGGAGATGTGGATATTACAGTGGGGGGAGATGTGGATATTACAGTGGGGGTGGGGGAGATGTGGATATTACAGTGGGGGGATGTGGATATTACAGTGGGGGTGGGGGAGATGTGGATATTACAGTGGGGGGGATGTGGATATTACAGTGGGGGGATGTGGATATTACAGTGGGGGAGATGACGACATTACAGTTATAATCAATCAAAATTAGTAGATTAATCGATAAAAAAAAACGGTTAATCGAACACGAAAATTTTAATCAGTAACAGCCCTAGTTTTCACCTTTGTTTGACCCACCTAGAGCGGTGATATCCCCTCCCTTATCTTGATTGCTAGTACTAATACAGTAGAACCTTGTATTATGGGCATAATCCGTTATGGGAGAATGCTTGTATTCCAAAGCACTTGCATATCAAAGCGAGTTTCCCCATAGAAGTCAATAGAAACTAAGATCATTTGTTCCGCATTGACTACTATTACATGCAATACTGCATGTGGCCAGAGGTGACACTTCATTCGGAGTGTCACTGGCGCCCCCCGCACCTCTGGCCACATGCGGTACTGCACACCACAGAAGCTTGCATCCTACTAGTTTTTTTAGACAACGCTCGCATACCAAGTCAGGATTTTAAAAATAAAGTTGCTCGTCTTTCAAAACGTTTGTAAACTCGTAAACCAAGGTTTCACTGTACTATTTTATGTTTATTCTGAGTGTCAGGCTGTTATTATGAGCAAATGGCTACATCCAATCCCTGATAAATTATTAAAAAAATATAAAAAATTGACATATTAGGCTTGTTTGGTATATTAGTACATAGTTTTGTCCTGCTTTATGTGATGCAGTAAATATGTTCTGGTGAATGATACAAGAAAACAGATATTTCCTTTATGCATTAATATTTGAAATATTAAATTTTGATGATAATATAGTTTAAAGTTCTTTAGCAAAGATGTATATATTTATATATACTATATTGTCAAAAGCATTGGTGCACCTAACTTTACATGCCCATGAACTTTAATGGCATCCCAGCGTTGCCTTATGGGTTTATGTGAAATCTAGCTTGCATCTATGAAAGGTGTGCAAAAGGGTGTCACATAAACGCTTGTTAAAGAAGCAGACTATGCAGGGCCGAAAATTGTATACACAAACCAGGGAGAGACAATTCCATTGTTATACCTACTCCCTTCAAATGATCTCATGCTGGGATATGCAATGAAGGGAGGCCAATCTGGGAAAATTCAATTAAATCTCCTGCCCAGAATAGTCGCCAGTATTTGCATGAAAGGGGGCTGACTTAGGTAGGAAGCCCTCCAATCATGAGCCCAGCAAGACCAACCAATGGGACATCAGCATGGTGGGATATAGTCAGAGCAGATGGGAAAGGGAGCTCTCTTGATGCAGCGCCAGCCTGCAGGTAGTGTTGAGCAGAATACGCCATATTCGCTTTCGCAATATTTCGCGAATATATAGGAGAATATTCGAGAAATATTCGTAAATTTCGAATATTCGTGATATTTCATCCAAAAAAAAAATTGCGAAATTTCGCTAACGTGAAATTTCGCAAATGCGAAATTTATTGCGAAATTCTCGACCGCGCATGCGCGCGGACAACACGCGGTCGCGAAAACGGCGATCATTTCCTGGA
The DNA here is from genome assembly GCA_029574335.1 of Rana kukunoris. Lineage (NCBI taxonomy): Eukaryota > Metazoa > Chordata > Amphibia > Anura > Ranidae > Rana > Rana kukunoris. The sequence goes on from CM056060.1 coordinate 141,684,362, forward strand.
TTCTTTGCCAGTGTATATTCGGATTGCTATTTAGTGCTGCCCTGCGAATCTACTGCTGCCCTGCGAAGCGAAGATGGTGGGGAGTAACTTTTCATCCAGTGAGGAAAAAACTGCTGATTACTGTAAGTAATTTCACCACTTGTTATTTCATTATCTTTAACTGCATTTTAGACTAGTTAAAAAGTTAGGATGCAAGATCAGATATTAGTATTTCCCAAACAGTGTGTTTCCAGCGGTTGCAAAACTACAACTCCCAGCATGCCCAGGGTTGCCACCTTTTGTTCATTTCAAACCCGAACACTTCAGCGTCGCACAGCAATTTTTTGTCTTAGTTTGCATAGATGTCGCTATTAAATAACATTTCTAACCATATGAAATTAATCATAAAAGTTCCTCTTTACATCAGAGTCCACAGACTTCCCCTTTTACATCAGAGTCCACAGACTTCCCCTTTTACATCAGAGTCCACAGAGTTCTCCCTTTACATTACAGTTCACAGAGTTCTCCCTTTACATCAGTGTCCACAGAGTTCTCCCTTTACATCAGAGTCCACAGAGTTCTCCCTTTACATCAGAGTCCACAGAGTTCTCCCTTTACATCAGAGTCCACAGAGTTCTCCCTTTACATCAGAGTCCACAGACTTCCCCTTTTACATCAGGATCCACAGACTTCCCCTTTTAGATCAGTGTCCACAGAGTTCTCCCTTTACATCAGAGTCCACAGAGTTCTCCCTTTACATCAGAGTCCACAGAGTTCTCCCTTTACAACAGAGTCCACAGAGTTCTCCCTTTACATCAGTGTCCACAGAGTTCTCCCTTTACATCAGTGTCCACAGAGTTCTCCCTTTACATCAGAGTCCACACAGTTCTCCCTTTACATCAGAGTCCACAGAGTTCTACCTTTTACATTAGAGTCCACAGAGTTCTACCTTTTACATTAGAGTCCACAGAGTTCCCCTTTTACATTAGAGTCCACAGAGTTCCCCTTTTACATTAGAGTCCACAGAGTTCTCCCTTAACATTAGAGTCCACAGAGTTCCCCTTTTAAATTAGAGTCCACTGAGTTCCCCTTTTACATTAGAGTCCACAGAGTTCTCCCTTAACATCAGAGTCCACAGAGTTCTCCCTTAACATCACAGTCCACAGAGTTCTACCTTAACATCAGAGTCCACAGAGTTTTCCCTTTACATCAGAGTCCACAGAGTTCTCCCTTTTACATCAGAGTCCACAGAGTTCTCCCTTTTCATCAAAAAGTGAAAAGAAACAAACATATTATTTTTCATATGTAAAGATAGGGATTAAAAAAAATAATCTATTGTACAGGGCCAGTGTAAGGCTCAAAAAATTATTATAGTGGTCAGATGAATAGCAACTCATTTCTCCCCTATACGTCTATCCTGTGATGTTACTCATATATACATAATTATGCAAATGATAATGGCTGCTATATTTATTCCAAAAAGCTGGTGACCAAAATGGCAACATATAAAATCTGTCATGTTACCACTGTCAGTGATTAATAAGGCGAGAATGCTTCCAATTATTGAATACCATACATTTACGTCATATATCCATAAGGGTTTAAACAAAAGTATTATAATATACTTTGTTCTTCATCTTGCAGAGGTTCCTGCAACATGGTTACGACCTAATGAGGTGCCAGCAGGATAAACAAAAAATCGTCCAGTCCGTATTGGAGGAATTACATGAGTTTCATGGCGGGTCACATGACCACATGGCCATTCTCAAAAAATGGTCAGACTTGAAGAGGCGCCACATGGACCGGGTCACACAGATCCGCGATGAATTTCATCCAGGTAAGTTATTGGTGACAGTCATGTAAGGTGATATGTAATTAACCTTAGGGCAGATGTTGTTAACCCAGACGCCATGTTGTGGTAACATATATCACCACCGAAGGTATTCATAGTACTGTTGAAAAAAGACATTATTCCATCAAGTTAAACCATGGAATTAAAGTGGTGGTGTGGTGGGTTTCAAGGGGAAAGGGTGGTATTTTATAACTCAATTACCACTAAATTCCTGTGCTAGGCGTGGGGTTATCATAGTAATCACGTGTACTCCATCAGGCCCTTTTTTTAACATGAGATCTTCAGAATAATACAAAGGAAACACAAACAGCTAATTTTACCATGGTGGCAGCCCAGCTCACACTCAGTCCCCTGTAGTGCCAGCAAGACCCTTTAGTATAACATTATCCCATTGGTTAACTGTCTATATAAATAAATGTGTATTCATATACAATACAGCAGAGTACACAGAATGTGCATATGTTATTAGAAATCATTTTTACATATATAAACATTGTGTTATTATAGGATCTCCTCTACCATCTGTGCGCCCCAAGCGCACAAGGCGACAGGCCGCAGAGGAGGAGGAGGAAGAAGAGGAGGATGAAGAGGAGGATGCAGAGGAGGAGAGGGATAAGGAGCAGCCAGGGCCCTCCGACTTACCACCCCCAGCTCCTGAGGAGCTGCAACTTCCCCCACCCAACCTCCTGGTGAATGCCATGATGCAGAAGAGGAGCAGGAGGATGACACAGCGCCTGTGATGACCATCAGTCAGGAGGGTAAATATGTGCACAACGATTAATGACATTTCAACAATAAGATGTAGATATAAAAAAGTACAGTATTTAATCCTAATTTTTTTTTTCTTATATCCTAACAGTTTTGAAAGAGATTCAGGAGAAATCCTATGTCATGGAGAGGACCAATCAAAAAGTCCTGTCCAATCGGCGCAAAATAAAAAAAATTGGACCTCGAGAATGAACAGCTGTTACAACAGCAGAGAAAAAAATTTCAAGGAGCTGGCTGAGATTTACAAGCGCTTGAAAAAATCCATGTAAATATTTATATTTTTGGTTATTAAACCTGTTATTCTTTTCAAATGTTTCCTTTCTTATTGAGATTCTTAGGTCTTTCAACACATCTAACTTCACATCTAACACATCAACATCAACACATCTAACTTCATAATAACCTAAAAACATTTCATACTATTATTTTATTTAACACAAATCTAATAAAAAACAAAATACACGGACACAGACACTACTAACACAAACTAAACTGTTGAAAAATTACTATAACAAAAGCTACAATATATACATATATACATATATATATATATATATATATATATATATATATATATATATATAGATATAGATATAGAGAGAGAGCGAGAAAGAGAAAGAGAGTGCTGATTTGCTCTTGCAGATAGGCTAAAAGTTGCAGTAAAAAGGCCACAAACCAGGGTTTAACATAACGTTCAGTCATTTAGTCACACTTGCTGTTTGTTACGATCCGGTCTGGTAGCTTTTAGCGGATGCTGTTTGTGGATCCGCTGTGACAGAGAGGTCATGAAGCATTACTCAGCATGAAGGCAGCAGCAGTAGTATTCAAATATAAAGTAATTATCACACACACAACATTTACAAGCAGTAGTGGTAATAGTACTAGACAGCATCTAAACACTTGGGCAAGACTTGACAGCAGCAGTAGTGGTAATTGCAGCATATAGTGCCAAAGAACTTGTCACATAGGTATCTGAGCACTGGCAGCAGCAGTATAGTAGTAACAGTACCCAATAAAGTGTTGTATCACTTGTGGAAGAGGTGGCAGCAGCACAGCAGCAGCATTGGTAATTGTAGCATATAGTGCCAAAGAACTTGTCACATAGGTATCTGAGCACTGGCAGCAGCAGTATAGTAGTAACAGTACCCAATAAAGTGTTGTATCACTTGTGGAAGAGGTGGCAGCAGCACAGCAGCAGCATTGGTAATTGTAGCATATAGTGCCAAAGAACTTGTCACATAGGTATCTGAGCACTGGCAGCAGCAGTATAGTAGTAACAGTACACAATAAAGTGTTTTATCACTTGTGGAAGAGGTGGCAGCAGCACAGCAGCAGCATTGGTAATTGTAGCATATAGTGCCAAAGAACTTGTCACATAGGTATCTGAGCACTGGCAGCAGCAGTATAGTAGTAACAGTACACAATAAAGTGTTGTATCACTTGTGGAAGAGGTGGCAGCAGCACAGCAGCAGCATTTGAAATTGTAGCATATAGTGTCAAAGAACTTGTCACATAGGTATCTGAGCACTGGCAGCAGCAGTATAGTAGTAACAGTACACAATAAAGTGTTGTATCACTTGTGGAAGAGGTGGCAGCAGCACAGCAGCAGCATTTGAAATTGTAGCATATAGTGTCAAAGAACTTGTCACATAGGTATCTGAGCACTGGCAGCAGCAGTATAGTAGTAACAGTACACAATAAAGTGTTGTATCACTTGTGGAAGAGGTGGCAGCAGCACAGCAGCAGCATTTGAAATTGTAGCATATAGTGTCAAAGAACTTGTCACATAGGTATCTGAGCACTGGCAGCAGCAGTCTAGTAGTAACAGTACACAATAAAGTGTTTTATCCCTTGTGGAAGAGGTGGCAGCAGCACAGCAGCAGCATTGGTAATTGCAGCATATAGTGCCAAAGAACTTGTCACATAGGTATCTGAGCACTGGCAGCAGCAGTATAGTAGTAACAGTACACAATAAAGTGTTTTATCCACTTGTGGAAGAGGTGGCAGCAGCACAGCAGCAGCATTTGAAATTGTAGCATATAGTGTCAAAGAACTTGTCACATAGGTATCTGAGCACTGGCAGCAGCAGTCTAGTAGTAACAGTACACAATAAAGTGTTTTATCCCTTGTGGAAGAGGTGGCAGCAGCACAGCAGCAGCATTGGTAATTGTAGCATATAGTGCCAAAGAACTTGTCACATAGGTATCTGAGCACTGGCAGCAGCAGTATAGTAGTAACAGTACACAATAAAGTGTTTTATCACTTGTGGAAGAGGTGGCAGCAGCACAGCAGCAGCATTGGTAATTGCAGCATATAGTGCCAAAGAACTTGTCACATAGGTATCTGAGCACTGGCAGCAGCAGTATAGTAGTAACAGTACACAATAAAGTGTTGTATCACTTGTGGAAGAGGTGGCAGCAGCACAGCAGCAGCATTTGAAATTGTAGCATATAGTGTCAAAGAACTTGTCACATAGGTATCTGAGCACTGGCAGCAGCAGTATAGTAGTAACAGTACACAATAAAGTGTTGTATCACTTGTGGAAGAGGTGGCAGCAGCACAGCAGCAGCATTTGAAATTGTAGCATATAGTGTCAAAGAACTTGTCACATAGGTATCTGAGCACTGGCAGCAGCAGTATAGTAGTAACAGTACACAATAAAGTGTTGTATCACTTGTGGAAGAGGTGGCAGCAGCACAGCAGCAGCATTTGAAATTGTAGCATATAGTGTCAAAGAACTTGTCACATAGGTATCTGAGCACTGGCAGCAGCAGTCTAGTAGTAACAGTACACAATAAAGTGTTTTATCCCTTGTGGAAGAGGTGGCAGCAGCACAGCAGCAGCATTGGTAATTGCAGCATATAGTGCCAAAGAACTTGTCACATAGGTATCTGAGCACTGGCAGCAGCAGTATAGTAGTAACAGTACACAATAAAGTGTTTTATCACTTGTGGAAGAGGTGGCAGCAGCACAGCAGCAGCATTTGAAATTGTAGCATATAGTGTCAAAGAACTTGTCACATAGGTATCTGAGCACTGGCAGCAGCAGTCTAGTAGTAACAGTACACAATAAAGTGTTTTATCCCTTGTGGAAGAGGTGGCAGCAGCACAGCAGCAGCATTGGTAATTGTAGCATATAGTGCCAAAGAACTTGTCACATAGGTATCTGAGCACTGGCAGCAGCAGTATAGTAGTAACAGTACACAATAAAGTGTTGTATCACTTGTGGAAGAGGTGGCAGCAGCACAGCAGCAGCATTTGAAATTGTAGCATATAGTGTCAAAGAACTTGTCACATAGGTATCTGAGCACTGGCAGCAGCAGTATAGTAGTAACAGTACACAATAAAGTGTTGTATCACTTGTGGAAGAGGTGGCAGCAGCACAGCAGCAGCATTTGAAATTGTAGCATATAGTGTCAAAGAACTTGTCACATAGGTATCTGAGCACTGGCAGCAGCAGTCTAGTAGTAACAGTACACAATAAAGTGTTTTATCCCTTGTGGAAGAGGTGGCAGCAGCACAGCAGCAGCATTGGTAATTGTAGCATATAGTGCCAAAGAACTTGTCACATAGGTATCTGAGCACTGGCAGCAGCAGTATAGTATTAACAGTACACAATAAAGTGTTGTATCACTTGTGGAAGAGGTGGCAGCAGCACAGCAGCAGCATTGGTAATTGTAGCATCTAGTGCCAAAGAACTTGTCACATAGGTAAGTGAGCACTAGCAGCAGCAGCAGCATAGTAGTACCAGTACACAACTAAGTGTTTTTTTCACTCGTGGTCGTGGAAGAGGTGGCAGCAGCATAGGAGCAGCAGCATTGATAATTGTAGCATATAGTGCCAAAGAACTTCACACATAAGTATCTGAGCACTGGCAGAAGCAGCAGCATAGTAGTACCAGTACACAATTAAGTGTTTTTTTCACTCGTGGTCGTGGAAGAGGTGGCAGCAGGATAGCAGCAGCGTTGATAATTGTAGCATATAGTGCCAAAGAACTTGTCACATAGGTAAGTGAGCACTGGCAGCAGCAGCAGTGTAGTAGTACCAATACACAACTAAGTGTTTTTTTCACTCGTGGTCGTGGAAGAGGTGGCAGCAGCATAGGAGCAGCAGCATTGATAATTGTAGCATATAGTGCCAAAGAACTTGACACATAAGTATATGAGCACTGGCAGCAGCAGCAGTGTAGTAGTACCAGTACACAATTAAGTGTTTTTTTCACTCGTGGTCGTGGAAGAGGTGGCAGCAGGATAGCAGCAGCGTTGATAATTGTAGCATATAGTGCCAAAGAACTTGTCACATAGGTAAGTGAGCACTGGCAGCAGCAGCAGTGTAGTAGTACCAATACACAACTAAGTGTTTTTTTCACTCGTGGTCGTGGAAGAGGTGGCAGCAGCATAGGAGCAGCAGCATTGATAATTGTAGCATATAGTGCCAAAGAACTTGACACATAAGTATATGAGCACTGGCAGCAGCAGCAGTGTAGTAGTACCAGTACACAATTAAGTGTTTTTTTCACTCGTGGTCGTGGAAGAGGTGGCAGCAGGATAGCAGCAGCGTTGATAATTGTAGCATATAGTGCCAAAGAACTTGTCACATAGGTAAGTGAGCACTGGCAGCAGCAGCAGTGTAGTAGTACCAGTACACAACTAAGTGTTTTTTTCACTCGTGGTCGTGGAAGAGGTGGCAGCAGCATAGGAGCAGCAGCATTGATAATTGTAGCATATAGTGCCAAAGAACTTGACACATAAGTATCTGAGCACTGGCAGAAGCAGCAGCATAGTAGTACCAGTACACAACTAAGTGTTTTCTTTCACTCGTGGTCGTGGAAGAGGTGGCAGCAGCATAGGAGCAGCAGCATTGATAATTGTAGCATATAGTGCCAAAGAACTTGACACATAAGTATCTGAGCACTGGCAGAAGCAGCAGCATAGTCGTACCAGTACACAATTAAGTGTTTTTTTCACTCGTGGTCGTGGAAGAGGTGGCAGCAGGATAGCAGCAGCGTTGATAATTGTAGCATATAGTGCCAAAGAACTTGTCACATAGGTAAGTGAGCACTGGCAGCAGCAGCAGTGTAGTAGTACCAGTACACAATAAAGTGTTTTTTTCACTCGTGGTCGTGGAAGAGGTGGCAGCAGGATAGCAGCAGCGTTGATAATTGTAGCATATAGTGCCAAAGAACTTGTCACATAAGTATCTGAGCACTGGCAGAAGCAGCAGCATAGTAGTACCAGTACACAATTAAGTGTTTTTTTCACTCGTGGTCGTGGAAGAGGTGGCAGCAGCACCAGCAGTAGTAAGAAAGTGGCAAATCTCACAGACAAAAGGTAACAGCACCAGTATGAGTAATATATCGGTACATAATCACTCAGCCTTTTGGCATTAGCAGTAGGAGCCCATATAGTGCCAAAATTACAAAAGCTTGAAATTGCATTAGCATGGTGATTACATTTGAAAAGCAGAATGACACAGGCCTTAAGTAGCTGTGGCACCGGGTGGAGTTTTTGGGTTGTGTTTTGCACGCCACAGGCTTTTCAAAAAAACAAAAAAATATCCACCTTCTTCCCAGCAGCAGCATAAGGAAAGGGAGATGCACTGTGATGTAAGGGAGAGGGGGAACTCCACTTCTGATGGTGGGGTAGGATGGTGGGGTGGCCTTTGACATCGAATGTAAGGGGAGGGGATGCGCTGGACATATAATATTACAGATATAACCGGCCCTTTTGAGGGCAACCATAATGCTGATGCGGACCACGATGAAATTGAGTTTGACACCCCTGGTATAAAGAGATAGGAGAGGTATTGGTAACTGACAAGGGACCATTCAGCGCCCTGAAGCGACGGCGGGTGCCAGAAAGTCACCGCCGATCCAGGACTCATTCATTTTGATGAATGTGAGTCTGTCCACGGAGTCTGTGGACAGACGGGTCCTCTTGTCCGTGACCACCCCACCTGCCGCGCTGAATGTCCGCTCAGATAGTACGCTGGAGGGGGGGCAAGACAATAACTCCAGCGCATACTGAGCGAGCTCGCGGCAGGTGTCCAATCTGGCAACCCAGTACTCCATGGGGTCGTCGGTGCTCATACTGTCAGAAGCACTGACGGACCCCATGTAGTCTGCCACCATGTGGGCCAGCCGCTGGTGGTGATGGCTGCTGCTGCTGCTGCTGCTGCTGGTACTGGGTCGCTCAGTTTGCATGAACATCCTCATCTCACCCATTAGGTCCCCTGCTCGGCTGCTGATGTTGCTGCTGGGTGCAGCCACCTGCTGGGTGAGATGAGGGGGGACAACTGGAGGCCGGGGACTTGCCTGCTCCAAACGGCTGACTAGGCATGCCTGCAGTTCCTCCATCCGGGGCTGCCTCCGTCTGGCTGGGAGGAACTGCTCCAGTTTCCCCTTAAATCTGGGATCTACAAGGGTGGCCAGCCAAAACTCGTCCCTCTCCTTGATGGCTTTAACCCGGGGGTCCCTCCTGAGGCATCTCAGCATGTGGGCAGCCATGGGGAAGAGCACAGCCCGCTGTGACTCCTCATGGCTGCCTGGGTCCATGACGTCCGCTTCCTCGTCATGGAGGCGCTGCTGTTCGCGGTCAGTCATGCCAAACCCCCGGACTATCGGTGCCCCCAACACCGGCTCTCCCTCCTGACCAGGCCCTGACTCCAGGACGCCACCAGTCACCTCCTGATCATCATCATGATCCTCCTCCTCCTCCTCGTCCTGGGCCTGGTCTTGGTGGAGCAGTGTTGCCTCCTCCTGCTCCACCAAGGCACTCTCCCCAGCTCCGAGCAGGCGATCTAGTGCCCTGTCCAGCAGGAACACTATAGGGAGCACGTCGTTGAGGCCGACATGCTCCCTGCTCACCATCTTGGTCGCCTGCTCAAAAGGGGCCAACACATGGCAGACCTGGTGTATCTGCCCCCACTCCAGACTGGTGATGTACGGGAGTGTGTGTTGTGATGGCCCGCCAGTGCCTTGCTCCAGCAGGTACTCCTTCACCGCCCTTCGCTGCTCCCACAACCTCTCCAGCATGTAGAGGCTGGAGTTCCACCGCGTCACACTGTCCACAATCAGCCTGTGAAGGGGCAGGCTGTTGTCCCGCTGCAACTTTGACAGGGACGCGGTAGCGGTTGGGGAGCGCCTGAAGTGGCTGGCAATCCTGCGTACCCTTAGCACTATGTCACTCAACCCGGGATAGGTGCGCAGGAACTTCTGCACCACTAGGTTGAGGACATGTGCCAGACAGGGCACGTGTGTCAGACTGCCAGCCTGGAGGGCGGAGAGGAGGTTGCTGCCATTGTCACAGACAACCAGACCTGCTTGGAGCCTTCGGGGTGTCAGCCACTTCTGGACCTGAGCCTGAAGTGCGCTCAGCACTTCTCGTCCAGTGTGTCTCCGTTCCCCTAAACTAACAAGCTGGAGCACGGCCTGACAGCGCACGTGCCCCACACTTGAATAGCTACGGGGGCGCTTGCTGGGAGGCTCAGCAGCTGCGGAGACAGTGGCTTGAGGGAGACCAGCACTTCTCCCCTGGACACCCCGGGGCGGCACCACAAAATCAGATGCCGCCAATCCCTCCCCGGCGCCTCGGAGGGAAACCCAATGGGCCGTGAAGCTTATGTAGCGCCCCTGCCCATGCCTGCTGGTCCAGCCATCCATTGTCAGATGCACCCTGTTGCTGACAGCATGATCCAGCGACAGGGTTACATTCTGCACAATGTGCTGGTGTAGGGCAGGGACACCAGTCCTGGCAAAGAAATGGCGGCTGGGGACACGCCATTGGGGTTGGGCCTGCTCCAACATCTGCCTGAAGGGGTTGCAGTCCACTATGTTAAAGGGAAGCAGATGTTGGGCAATAACCCTTGCCAGGAGCCCATTGAGGGAACGCACACGTCGGTCTGAAGGGGGGAAGGGAGTGTTGCGTTCAAAGGCGTCAGAAAGAGACGCCTGGCGCCGGACGGCAGTGCGGGACACCGAAGAGGAGGGTGATGATGTGGAGGTCTGGCTGTCGGTAGCAGTACCTCTACTAGAGGGAGCGGGGGGGCATGACCTGCTGGTAGCCGATGAAGCTGTGGCAGGGGCTGCTGTACCCTGCACACTTGTGGTGGTGGCGCTGCTACCACCAGCACGCTTCATCTGGTCATGCTCCTGCCAGTGATTAATCCGCAGGTGCTGGTTGAGTGCCGTGGTACCCACCCGAGCCAAACACTTCCCTCTCTTCACCTTGGCACGACAGAGCTGGCAGATGGCTACTGTCGGGTTATCTGCTACCAAGGTGAAGTAGGCCCAGAGAGGTGACTTCAGCGTCGCCCTCCTGTCAGATGGGGTGACGCTGACTTCCACCTGCTGGGACTCGGTGCGCACAGGTGGAGCTGCCTGCTGCTGCTGCTGCTGCTGCTGCTGCTGCTGACACCTCCTGCTGCCATCACCAGTGGAGACCCTGACGTTGGTCTCCCTGGTGACCTGGCGCACCGTTTCCCCAGGGTGCCTACCTTCCTCGTCGTCACTGATGCTGTGAACCGACGAGGCAGGTGGCACCCATGTTGGGTCACCCTCCTCTTCGCCCCCAGATATGTCAGACCCAGGGCTGACATGTGGTGGTCTGAAGGAGACATCTGACATGGAGCCGCTAGCCTGGCTCCGATGTCCCCTCACAGACGCATGGGTCTGACTAGGTGCTGGTGTTTCCTGCAGAAAACCACCAGCACCACCATGAAGGGAGGTCTCTGGGCTACTGACAGCCAGTACCCCATCCTCCTCCTCCTCCATTAACCCTTCAAAAAGGTCCTGACCATCAGCACATAAATCAATGTCTGCATGATCGAGGGCCTCCCCCAAGATATCCATGTCACTTTCACCATCAAACAGCATGAGGCTGGACTCGCTGGGGCTGGGTACTAAAGGCACCGGTGTACTGATGGTGGTGGTGCTACTTGGTGATGACTGAGTGGCACTGCTGTGCCCCATGTACTCCACCACTGCTGGAGCCTGTGAAGGCAATATCGGGCGGCTGCCCGAAGTAAAAAACTCCCGGATGAGGCGGACTCCCCTTCCACCCGATCCTCTACCAGTAGTAGGGGCGCGAGAGGTACCCCGTGCTGGCAGCGACCCAGCACTGGGAGTAACTCCCCTACCCCTGCTGCCACGACCACGGATGCTGCTCATGCTGATATGGGGGGGTGGGTAAACTTTATTGGGGGGGGGGGTAAATGTGATAATAGAAAAAACAGGCGCGCAGACAAACAACTAGTAGCTATGCCACTAAACAACAATTAAACGAAAGGTAAATTTTTTTAAATTTTTTTTTTTTTTTAAACTAACTAACTGACTGACAGACAACAGACAAAAACTGACTGGGCAACGAATAAGAGCAATAAAGAAACTAATATAGATAGAACAGTGACTCTGCTAACACAGCAGAGCCAGAGATCTGAATAAACTAAAAATAACTTTTTTTTTTTTTTTTTTTTTTTATAAAACAGATAACTATCTAACTAAATAAACACACTAAACTAAGCTAGCTAGCTTACAGAGGTGTACAAGTACACTCAAACCTATCTATCTAACACTAAATGAAACTGGAACACAAACACACAAATAGTAGCTTTAAAAAAAGCTGTTTGGTCTCTTCTTGCTTTTAAAAAAGCAGTTTAGAAATATAAGCACTAGCAGCTGCTAATACTCAAATGAACTGAACACTGAACAGGAGCACAGAACTGAAAGGCACTGCAATGCTGATGCAATATAACACAGAGCACAGAAACACTTCTCCCTCTATATCCACCTTGTGAATCTGCAATGAGCACATGCTGGCACTTAGTTTATATAATGGTCGTGAGGCAGCTTCCTATTGGTTGATGTGGAGGTTGCTAACCTCTGACACCTGTGGAAATGGAACTCTGATTGGCTGTGATGTGAATGAAGGGCGGGGAAAAAAAATCGCGCGATATTGCTATTGCCGAATATTCGCATTGCGAATATTCGGCAGCATAAAAGGATCACATGCGCTACTCGGCCCAGGGTCCCTCTAATCATACCACCATTGCTTTTACACGTCGATGGAGATCACTAGCATGTGATCTGTGTTAAAAAAAATTTGAGAAAAATCCGAATATTCGACATTGCGAATATTCGGCACAATATTCGAGATATTGCGCGATTTCTCGAATATGCAATATTCGAGCCGAATATTCGCAATTCGAATATTCGTGAGCAACACTACCTGCAGGATGGTACTAAGGGGTATTTATGGGAAAATGTCTGTCTTACATGTAACTGAAAATATTTGTACATTAATGTTTTAAAGAAAGATTGTCAGAGAAGATAGAAGACCAGACTGTGTGACTGCACAGAGGAGACCAAAAACGCATGTAGGTGAAAATATAATAATTTATTAAGATAAGTGAACAACACAAAACCAATAAACAGTGACCCAAAAATAGCTATAGACAATATGTACAAAAATGGGAGATACCAGAATCGTAGTAAAAGCCAGGCCGAGGTCATGCACAAGGGGATATCAGCAGGTGGGTAAGGATGTAAAACCAACAGGAACAGGGAGGGGATGGATGGAAACGCTGCAGAGTAGGGATCTAAAGTAATCAGGTAACAGGAGGACAGGTATCTGTGGTAATCAGGGGACAGGAGGGGACAGGTAGAGGATGGGCTTGGGATAGGGATTGGATAGTATCGGGTCGGATCGGGTCAGGTCAGGAAAGATGCAGGCTCAAAGTCAGGATAGCAGGCTCAAGATCAGGGAGATAGATACCAAGGCGAGGTGTGCTTGCACTCGCCGGGTATAAATGAGAATGTCAGTAATTAGTCACACCTGAGCGCAGAAAGAGCAGTACGCTCCACACTGCCAGGATTCATCCGCTGGTGGAGACCAGTACTGTGTCCCAAAGATGACATAACACCAGCAGGGAAAAGTTCTCCTGACAGTTCCAAACTGCCAGGAGACATCTGCTGGTGGATCACAGTACTGCAAGCCAAATAATAATAATAAATATTACCAGCGGATGGAACCTTTCCTGACAAATATACTCTGTATTCCTCCATGTAAATATTGTATGTTAACCTACTATTTCCTTCTTGTTTAAGACTGGGGTTGTCCCGATACCACTTTTTTAGGACCGAGTACAAGTACCGATACTTTTTTTCATGTACTCGCCGATACCGAATACCGATATTTTTTTTAAATGTGTCCCCAAATGCAGCCATGTCCCCCCACATATATCCAGCCATGTCCACCCACATATGCAGCCATGTCCTGTCCCTCACATATGCAGCCATGTCCTGTCCCTCACATATGCAGCTATGTCATGTCCCTCACATATGCAGCCTCCTATCACACAGCTAATTAACCAATCTTTCATGGAGGGCATAGTGCCCTCCCAGTTGAAGGAGGGTATAATTAGACCCATCTTGAAGAAATCTACCCTGCACCCCAAGGATCCACTCCACCGCCGCCCTATAACAAGCTTAAACACTTTTTCCAAGATTATGGGTAAAGCAGTGGTGCAACAGCTACAACAGCATCTAGACACCCACAACCTACTCGACCCATTTCAATCAGGTTTCCGCCCTGGACACGGGACGGAAACAGCATTGCTCAAGATATGGGACGACGCTCTCGAGGCCGCAGACGAAGGAGAATCTTGTCTTCTGGTTCTGTTAGACCTGAGCGCAGCTTTCGACACAGTAGACCATAAGCTTTTATTGACCCGGCTAGCTGAAGTAGCCAGAGTCGCAGAAGGCGATTTATCTTGGTTCTCCTCTTTTTTGGAAAACAGATCGCAAATAGTGAAGTTAGGACCTTTCTTTTCGGAAAAACGGAGTCCCTCAGGTGTTATTCAACATTTATCTCCGTCCGCTTTTTGAGATCATCAGCAGTCAAAAACTGCTCTATCACTCATACGCAGACGACACGCAACTGTATTTCCGCATTTGCAACAGAAAGGATCACCACCTCAATCTAGAGACATGTCTCTCTTTGATAGAGGACTGGATGACAAAGAGTTATCTAAAACTCAACGGAGCGAAAACAGAACTCCTTCTGTTTCACGCCAAACGTAAGAATCTACCTGCAACAGCATGGACACCCCCGCCTATTCTGGGCAAAATCATCACCCCTAGCGCCAAAGTCAAAAGCCTCTGGGTCATTTTCGACTCCTACATGACTATGGACGCACAAATAGGGTCAGTAGTCAGCGGATCTCACCATCTGCTGCGCCTAATACGCAGGCTTATCCCTTTTATCCCCAAAGAAGACATAGCGGTCGTGGTGGGAGCAATTGTTAACTCCAGATTGGACTATGCAAATGCCCTTTACCTCGGACTCCCAAAGTACCAAATCGCTCGTCTACAAGTCGTTCAAAATACGGCCGCTAGACTTGTGACTGGGAAAAAACCCTGGGAATCAATCTCACCCTCACTGAGATCCCTTCACTGGTTACCAGTAAAAGACAGAATCACCTTTAAAGCACTCTGTCTAACGCATAGATGTATCCATGGGAATGCCCCCATTATCTTCGCGAAAAAATAAAAGCCCATAATCCCAATCGCGTTCTGCGATCCACTGATCAAAATCTCCTGCAGATACCGAAAGCCGGATACAAATCCAAAGGAGACAGAAGATTCGCGGTCCAAGGTCCCAGACTATGGAACGTTTTACCAACCAGCATTCGGTTGGAGGAGAACCACTTAGCATTCAGGAGAAAGATCAAGACTCATCTCTTTTGATACCAAAGGAGACAGGAACAACAAGCGCCCAGAGGCGATTCAGTTCGCATGTGCCGCGCTATACAAGTTTTCATTCATTCATTCATTCATGTCCTATCCCTCACATATGCAGCCATGTCCTGTCCCTCACATATGCAGCCATGTCCTGTCCCTCACATATGCAGCCATGTCCTGTCCCTCACATATGCAGCCATGTCCTGTCCCTCGCATATGCAGCCATGTCATGTCCCTCACATATGCAGCCATGTCATGTCCCTCACATATGCAGCCATGTCATGTCCCTCACACATAGGTGTGCGCAGCCTATTGGGTGTGCACCCCAAAGCTCCAACACATGTTCGTGTGTATATATACTGACGGTGTCATTAGAGCAGTGGACGGTGTTAGTAGGGTAGTGGATCGTGTCAGTAGTTTTTATTTTTATTATGTTATTTTGTATTTTTTTTTTACAATTTAATTTGTTGAATTTTTTTATTTTTTATAATTTTTGAAAACAGGGGGAATGAGTGGCACGTGGGGTGGTTTAGGGTGTGCCCAGGCATACCTGGCACACCCTGTGCGCACGCCTATGCCCTCACATAGGCAGCCATGTCATGTTCCTCACATATGCAGCCATGTCATGTTCCTCACATATGCAGCCATGTCATGTCCCTCACATATGCAGCCATGTCATGTCCCTCACATATGCAGCCATGTCATGTCCCTCACATATGCAGCCATGTCATGTCCCTCACATATGCAGCCATGTCATGTCCCTCACATATGCAGCCATGTCATGTCCCTCACATATGCAGCCATGTCATGTCCCTCACATATGCAGCCATGTCATGTCCCTCACATATGCAGCCATGTCATGTCCCTCACATATGCAGCCATGTCATGTCCCTCACATATGCAGCCATGTCATGTCCCTCACATATGCAGCCATGTCATGTCCCTCACATATGCAGCCTCCTATCACACAGCTAATTAACCAATCTTTCATGGAGGGCATAGTGCCCTCCCAGTTGAAGGAGGGTATAATTAGACCCATCTTGAAGAAATCTACCCTGCACCCCAAGGATCCACTCCACCGCCGCCCTATAACAAGCTTAAACACTTTTTCCAAGATTATGGGTAAAGCAGTGGTGCAACAGCTGCAACAGCATCTAGACACCCACAACCTACACCCACATATGCAGCCATGTCATGTCCCTCATACCTAGAGGTAGATGATGCCACGTTAACAACGTGCATTACTACAGGCATCTTTGGTTTGAATACTCCTAATCCCTGCCGCGCCATGCATAGACACTCCCCTTCTCGGGATTGGATGGATCCGTCCAATCCCGAGCAAGGGGGAGTGGCTATACACGGCTCCGTGCATAGACACTCCCCCTTGCTCGGGATTGGACAGATCCGTCCAATCCCGAGAAGGGGAGTGTCTATGCATGGCGCGGCGGGAATTAGGAGTATTTAAATGAAAGATGCCTGTAGTGCGGCGATGTAATGCGCGGTATGCGGCGGCGGTAAGGGGGGGGGGCAAGTATTCTATTCAGGTATAGAGTACAAGTAGTCCCGCAAATACTCCCGCAAATACTCGGTATCGTTCCCAATACCGATACTGGTATCGGTATCGGGACAACCCTATTTAAGACTATAGATATTTTCTGCGTATTATATTATAGACTTTTTAACAATATATAATAAATGTTAACGCTTTCACTTCTGGTCAAAAGAACACTCATTTAATCCACATCATATCTTTGAGATATTAAATCTTAAAGGGTCACTAAAGGAAAAAAAATTTTTTGCTGAAATGACTGTTTACAGGGTATAGAGACATAAAAGTTAACTGATTCCTTTTCAAAATGATTAAAAATAGATAAAAATCAATCATATAATATGCCTGCAGGTTAGTTTCACTTTTGAACTGGCTTCATGTTTCTGTAAAGTAGAAATAGACACACAGAACAAAAACAAACAAATCCAGGGCAGTGTTTTGTTTTTAAAATGAATCTGATTGGTTCTGGGAAGTTTTAGACACACAGTAATGACAGCTTATACCACCGTGAGAAAGCTCCCAGCACTGTGGTTATAAGGAAACAGACAAGCAGGAAGTGTGGAGAACAGAGCAGGATTACAGCAACTTCAAAGAAAAAAACGAACAATAAGGACATGAAACCAGTACTGCAGTAAGGTAAAGGAAGCTATTTAGCTAAAAAAAAAAATCCTTTAGTGATCCTTTAAATATAGATTTTAAAGGTTAACACCAGTCTTAGTCCTTAGGGTTCAATATTGAGTTGGCCCACCCTATAACAGCTTCAACTCTTCTGGGAAGGCTGTCCACAAGGTTTAGAAGTGTGTCTATGGGAATGTTTATACCATCCTTCCAGAAGCACATTTGTGAGGTCAGGCACCGATGTTGGATGAGAAGACCTGGCTCGCAGTCTCCGCTCTAATTCAGAGCAGAGACTGCAATCTGGAGTTCCAGACTGTTTTTATGTTTATTAAAAGTCAGCAGCTACAAAAAGTGTAGCTGCTGGCTTTTAATAAACAGACACTCACCTGTTCCGCTGTCCAGCGACGTGGCCACCCGGAGCTTCACTCCTCTCCCCCTCTCTCTGCTGGTGCCTCCATTCTAACTGTGGGCACCCGGCCGTGACAGCTTTTGGCTTCACGGCCGGGCACTCACAGTGAATGCACGAGCGTCGCTGCGCTCCCTGAGTGGACAGACGATCGCCTGGGACCTTTCACGTGTCCCACATGATCGCCTACAGGGAGGGGTCACCAAAAGGAGATATGACGATTTGCCTAAGCCGTCCCTGGGCGGAAATAGGAAGTGGGACAGGAAGTCCCACTCCTACTGAAGCCTCCACTCCCCCCCCCCCAAAAAAAAAATGACATGCCTAATATGCCATGTAAGGGGGCAAGGAGTGGTTTAAGAGGAAGTTCCACTTTTTAGTGGAACTCCGCTTTAATGTTTTAATGGGCTTCTCCTTTCACTGCCCAGTCATAGGTCGTGGGCAGGTTCATGAAACCTTAGGCTCAGAGGAAGTGGGTTGAATGGATATAATTCAAACTAAAAGACTGGGGACATCTAGTGGCCAATAAGAAATACTGCAGAGAACAGCTCTGGATTTAAGGTGAGACATTTTTATTTTATGGTTTAATGGGCTTTCCCTTTCACGATCCAGTCATAGGCAGGGGGCAGATCCATGACACCCTAGATCACTACACCTAGGCTCAGAGTAAGTGGGTTGATTGGATGCCATTCAAATTAGAAGACTGAGGACATCTAGTGGTATATAAGAAATACTGCAGGGAGTAGCTCTGGATTGAGGAGTCATTTCTGTTTCATGTTTTATTAAAACCTTTTGTTCATGTTTTCATGGGCTTCTTCTTTCACTGTCCAGTCACAGGCTAGGGACGGGTCTATGACACCTTACGCTCAGAGGAAGTGGGTTGAATGTATGTCATTTAATTAGAAGAAAAAATTGCGCCAATAAACAAATGTAAAGTCCTTATATATTGTATAAATAATAAAGTCCACAAAAAGTGCATAAATTTAAATGACACCCAAGTGATTGATACGATCCAGTGAACCGCCACCTTATGGACAGAGGCCTACCAGCAAGTAGTGGGTAAACAGCATATCACAGCTCCACGGCTGTTCACAGGATGAAGACTGAAGACAAAATCAGCAGATGACAGGAAACAAGCAGAAATCCAGCTCAAACAGCCGCTCAAAGGCCAAGCAGATGACAATGTTTGATTCTGAAGTGTGGTCTCATAGATGGTCCTCAATACAGGTGCAGGTACCGTCAAACATAATGAAAGAAACGAAGAGGCCGCACATAGTGTAAAACCATCAAGGAGATTTAATATCGAATAAAAAAACTACTTACAAATGAATATGAAATTCGATCATAAAACGAAAAGTTGGATGCAATCCTAAAACGAATGCCGGCCGGCAACACGAGGAGCCCTTCCTCACAACGTCGAACGCGGTGGCGCCACTGCACGCCAATAGCCCAGACACGTTTCGTCATAGAATGACGTTTTCAATGGGGATCCATCTCCTTGATGGTTTTACACTATGTGCGGCCTCTTCGTTTCTTTCATTATGTTTGACGGTACCTGCACCTGTATTGAGGACCATCTATGAGACCACACTTCAGAATCAAACATTGTCATCTGCTTGGCCTTTGAGCGGCTGTTTGAGCTGGATTTCTGCTTGTTTCCTGTCATCTGCTGATTTTGTCTTCAGTCTTCATCCTGTGAACAGCCGTGGAGCTGTGATATGCTGTTTACCCACTACTTGCTGGTAAGCCTCTGTCCATAAGGTGGCGGTTCACTGGATCGTATCAATCACTTGGGTGTCGTTTAAATTTATGCACTTTTGTGGACTTTATTATTTATACAATATATAAGGACTTTACATTTGTTTATTGGCTCAATTTTTTCTTTTTTATATGTTACTGTGATATACACGCTTATTGCTGCCTTTGCTTTTTTAATATCACCATCACTTGTATTTTTTGGTTAGCGCAATTTTCTTTTTCTATCTATTTAATTAGAAGACTGAGGACATCTAGTGGTAAACAGGAAATACTGTAGGGAACAGCTCTGGATTGAATGTGAGTCATTTTTGTTTCATGTCTCAATAGGCTTTTCTTTTCACTGTCCAGTCACAGGCTAGGTGCTGGTCCAGGACACAATAGGCTCAGAAAAAGTGTGTTGAATGGATGCTATTCAAATTAGAAGATTGAGAACATAAAATGGCAAATAAGAAATACTGCAGGGAACAGCTCTGGATTGAAGGTAAGTAATTTTGTTTCATGTTTTAATAGGCTTCCCCTTTCACTATTCAGTCACAGGCTGGGGGCGGGTGAATAATTTTTGTTTCACATTTTAATGAGTCTTTTTTTTATGTTTTAATGGGCTTCTCTTTTCCATGTCCAGTCACAGGCTGGGGGTGGGTCTATGACACCCTAGGCTCAAAGGAAGTGGGTTGAATGGATGTCATTCAAATTTGAAGATTGAGGACATATAGGGCCAGATTCAGGTAGAGTTAGGCTGGAGTATCAGTGATACTCCAGCCTAACTCTCACTTTGAGCCGGCGTTTCTGTTTTCTGTTTTCGTGCGGCTTCACTGCCCCTTTCCTACTGCGCACGCGCGAGCAGTGAGGCGCTTTGTGAATGGGCTGGCTGCTTTCTGGGATACACACAGTTCCCAGAATGCAGCGCGCCCCATTCAAAAGAAGAAACCGAGTGTAGGAGGAGGAAGAGAATCGACCATGGAGGATGAAGAGGCAGATTTGGAGGATGAAGAGGCAGATTCGGGACTTCCGCATAGCAACAGCTATTTCGAGTAAGTAATTATTATTATTTTTTTTTCCTTTTTTTTTTTTCGAGGGAAAATTATTTTCAGGGTGGAACTCCACTTTAAGCAAAAGTGGATTTTCCTTACATTTTTTTTAATTTTTTTTGCTTCAACCTAATGAGCATGCTGATAATTCAGCCTAACAATTTAACATTAATTTGGTTGCTAATGCTCCCCATGACTCTTATTGGATGACACAGAGAAACAGCCGGCGCTGAGCACTATATCGAGTTGATCCTACACTTAATCAAAAAAAAAAAAAAACGCTCGCATTGACAAAAGCAAGCAGAAACCTTTTCCCACAGTAGCTAAACAAATACAAAGACACTGCAGCAAGTGATGGATATGTTTAATATTTTTTCATAAAATATTTAAAGATTTTTTTATTCTTCTTCTTCTTCTTCTCACTTGTTATACCCCTTGTAATTTTCTCTCATAATAAGCCATGAATAAATAAGAGACGTTTATGGTTTGTGTAAAGGGAGCCGAGCGTCGGGCACAAAGTTGTCTCCGTTAAACGTTTCCTTTAAGCCGCTGGTCCGTGCCGGAGCACACAAGGACAGAGCCGTCCACAACTTCTACAACTTTATAATCACATTAAATATCAATAACTACCTCTGGCGGCACGACGTGGGATTTTATATATTATTTTTTTTTCTTGTTTGTTTTTAATGAAAAAAAAAATAACCGTTTTAAGAGGGCAAAACAGGGACATGCCAAGTGTGTGGGCTTCGAGACTTTTGGCAGCTCCTGTTGAAACCCATCTGTAGCTTGTATGTGATTTAAAACTAACACTTTGCAAACAAATTTAGGTTTAAAATAAACCTTTTAAAAATGTCTTGTTCAGAATGTTTTGTACAGAAGGTCAATGACAGACTTACAAAAAAAAGATAAAACGATAGCTCGGGAAATGTTTGAAAAGTTCACTTTAATCTTAAAGGGGAGTTCCACCCACAATTTCACTTTTTAAATATAAATACCCCTGTAATACACAAGTTTAATGTATTCTAGTAAAGTTAGTCTGTAAACTAAGGTCCGTTTTGTTAGGTTGTTACAGCATTTAGATTTATAATCTAGAAATAGACCGTGGCCATCTTAAGTGTGGGCATCATGAAGCCAGACTGTATGACTTCCTTGATTTCAGCTTTGCATATCTCGCACATGCTCAGTGCTGCACAAGCAATGTAATAGGTTTCAGTCAGGTTTGCAAGGACTACTGGGAAACATGATGCCTATCCCAGAAACCCTTGCAAATAGCCTTGTGACTTAATAGCCTAGGCTAATACGGAGGAGGAAGTAATGAAGGACTACAAAATAAAGGTATTTACAAGCAACAAAATAAATAAAAATTGTCCATTCTGAACACTATGAGATTAGGACATGCAGCACAGACAAACTTAAAAAAAATGGATGTAACTCCACTTTAACCACTTCCTTACTGGGCACTACCCCCTTCCTGCCCTGACCAATTTTCAGCTTTCAGCGCTGACGCAATTTAAATGACAACCATTGCGCGGTTATACAACACTGTACCCAAATTATATTTTTATCATTTTTTTTCCCACAAATAGAGCTTTCTTTTGGTGGTATTTGATCACCTCTGTGGTTTTTATCGCAAGGGGTTAAGTCTGCCTGTGTGTCCTGGTGTCAGTGTAGTGTTGTGCAGACTTACTGTGTGATGTGATCTCTCCTCAGCAGCGGTTGAAAATACCGCTGAGAGCAGAGATCACATCACTTCCTCCTCCTGTGTTTACACAGGAGGAGGAAGTGACATGCAGGGGAGCGCGCGGATTGGCTGGGAGCGATCCGGAGGGGGCGGACAAAAACGAACCGCCGCCCTCTCGTCCCAGATCGCTCGTACAGCAAACCGGACCGCCACATGTACCGGGGGGGGGGTCCCGATCGGACCTCCGACCCACGTCTAGACAGCAATGTATATATACGTTGATGTGCCTGCCTGTGCCATTCTGCCCACGTAAATGTACATGCGGCGGTCCTTAAGGGGTTACCTTAGCTGGCTCCTCCCAAGCCATGGGTCATATGATCAGAGAGTCTATCCGGCTTCTAGACCCATTTAAAAAGGATGGGCGGGAAGGGGTTAAAATGCCTCCCTGTGCTCTGAATTAGCTGTAAAAAATAATCTAACAGTATAAAAATCATGGCTTTTTGGCTCTGACCGTTATTATCTTCTAAATGATCTTTTTTTCATTTTTAAATCAGGGTATAAGTTCACGTATTGAGAAGCGCCAATTGCTCTGGGAAAAGCATCAATTCCCCAAAACAGGGTTTAATCCATTTTTTTGGCAGGAAAACGTATTGTCTATCCACAGCCAAGCGGTCTCCAATCAGCCAGTGCCGCAATGGCTTTTGTTTAATTTACCTTTGCGTGTGTGGGAAGCCCCACTCCCTCGTAATCTGTTTTATTTCATTCCATCAATGGCATCCCTAATGACCCAATTTATCAAGTCAGAATGCAGACTTTTTTTTCTCGTGTATTTTAAATGCAGTATTTAAATCACACTCTAATGAACGATGTCCATTGGTGGGAATCACATTCCAAATTAACCACTTGCTTACTGGGCACCCTCCTGCCCAGGTGAAATTTCAGCTTCCGCTTCCGCTTCCGCCACTGCGTCGCTGACTGACAATTGCGCGGTCGTGCGACGTGGCTCCCAAACAAAATTGACGTCCTTTTTTCCCCACAAATAGAGCTTTCTTTTTGTGGTATTTAATCACCTCTGCGGTTTTTATTTTTTGCGCTATAAACAAGAAAAAGCGACAATTTTGAAAAAAAAAATACAATATTGTTTACTTGTTGTTTAATAAATAGCCCAATTTAAAAAAAAAAAAAAAACATTTTTTTTTCTCAGTTTAGGGCGATACGTATTCTTGGTAAAAAAAAAAAAAAAAACGCAATAAGCAACTGGTTTGCGCAAAAGTTATAGTGCCTACAAAATAGGGGACAGAATTATTATTTTTTATTATTTTTTTTTACTAGAAATGGCGGCGATCTGCGATTTTTATTGGGACTGCGACGTTATGGCGGACACTTTTGACACATTTTTGGCGCCATTCACATTTATACTGCGATCAGTGCTATAAATATGCACTAATTACTGTATAAATGTGACTGGCAGTGAAGGGGTTAACACTAGGGGGGGTGAGGAAGGGGTTATATGTATTCCCTACATAGTGTTCTAACTGTGTGTGGAGGGGGGTGACTGGGGGAGGTGACGATCTGTGTCCCTATGTACAAGGGACACAGATCGGTCTCCTCTCCAGAGACAAGACTCTGTCTCTGTGTAAAACGGCAATGAGAGATGATCTCATATGTTTACATATGAGATCATCTCTCATTGGCCGCACGGATCGCATCGCAAACTGCCACTCTGATTGGCCATTCGCCACGATCTGTGATTGGCTGTGTCCAAGGGACACGGCCAACACAGAATTTCCCCGCTGCGCGCTCGGAACGCCAAAAGAGGTGGCCGTCAATTGACGGCCTGTTGGCAATTCAGGTCTGCACTGTAGCCATCATTCGGCTATAGTGCGGATCTCAAGTAGTTAAGGAGTTAAAGAACTCAGGTCACAAAGAAAGGAAAAATACATCAGGTTATGAGCAATTCCTGTCATTGTGAGCTGTAGTCTTTCCTTCTTATTAAAGGCTCTATTTTGAGGGGGGGGCAGCAAACAAACCCCCCATACCCCTTCATCCGCCCGCTCGCTTGCCCGCCCTGCACTCACCTCATCCAAGTCACCGGTACCTTCGGCAGCTTCCCCAGCTTCTCCGCTGGCCAATCTGGTCACTTCTCCTCCCGGTCAATCCGGTCGCTTCTATTCCAGTCTTAAGAGCCCCATCCTGTCCTAATTGGCTGGGGGGAGAAGCAGGAAGACAGAAGCGAATGTTGATTCGCTAATGTCACAAGTGGGTGGTGTAACGGGAGGGCCCGTGGAATCCAGAAGCTCTTACAAAGTATGAGCCAGGAAATAATGGACATATCTTGGATTGCTTTAACATGTGTCTGTAATTCACAATATATTCCAGGATATCTGGAAGAACTATTTACAGGTTGTTGATTCTGAACTCAACAGGTTAATTGAAAGAGTGACTCATTCAATGTGGGGACACAGACTGTTAGGTGTTAATGTCGTCTGTTGTGATGTAAATTAATCTTGGATGGCTCCTAAGAACCTTTCATTGTGTTGGGATAATTGACCCTGTATTGTGTGAAGTTCTATTGATGGTAATGTGTGTATTGCAAGTTAACAGACAGTCTAAAGGTCAGATGTCTGACTTATCAGCTGTAGTTAATCAGCTCATGTAAATTAGATCAAGACCTGGTGCCACAATGTCTACTAAAAAAGATGTGAATTGGGCTCCTGTTGTGGGTGGAGTTGAGTCATTGTTCATTTTTTGTTACTAACTGTATATAAGAGCCTGATTTTCACATTAAAGAGTCTATTCGTTTTGAACCTCAAACAGAGCTGTGTCTCGTTACTGTGGGAATTCGTATGGGTTGTGTTTGCCGGATTGTGGATTGTCGATAGCTGTCTTGGCTTCGGAATGGAATATCTTAAACGGCTTTAACCCCTGTCTAATTTGGGGTTCCATTACAGGTGGGCCAACCGTTTTGAAGCCAATTAGAGCCTCATACACATGACCGGTTTTCCCAACAGGAAAACTGCCAGGAGAGCATTGGGCCGGGAATCCTGGCCATGTGTATGCTCCCTAGCAGTTTTCCCGTCAGGAAAACAGCCAAGAGTCCCGATGGGAAAATAGAGATCCCTGCTCTCTATTTCCTCGTCGGGTTTACCGGCAGAGTGTTTCCTGCCGAGAAAACCGGTCATCTGTATGCTTACCTGTCCCAGGTAAAACCGCGCTTGCTCGATAAGAGTTTGGCGCATGCGAGGTAGCATTCAAGTTTAGTGTGGGGTGTAGCAAGATGGCGACGACGGCATTGAAGGTGATGAGCGCCGGCTCGTTGTAGTCGATGACGTCACCGCGTTCTTGCCATTCAAAAGAACGGTGGTTCTTTTGAATGGCCGTCTGTATGCACGGCTTTGCAAGACAAGCTTGCCAGGAATCCCGTTGAGGAAAACCAACGTTTTTTACCTGACGGGAGTCCCGGCCGTGTGTACAGGGCCTTAGGCTCTAATCATGTGCTTCAAAAATAAAACTCATAGAAATCAATGCATCTGGCGCCCCGCCTGGAGATTAGTAGTCAGTGCATGGAGATTAGGGGGTGGCTTATGGACCGTCCGCTGTTCCTTCAAATGCTTTAGTTGTTTTAACTAGCTATTAGTGCAGTTAGGCTTTGTGTAGTAGGCTTGCAAGCAGGTGCAGGTTTCCCGCCGTTCTGTAGGTGGCACTGTGCCATTATACAAATTGAGTGGTGTATGTTAGGAGAATTGTCCCCTCATTGACTCAATTAGTGGCTCATATAAAAGAAAAAGAATTTTGATACTTTATATGAGACAATGACTAGTTAAGTACATATGTCTCCATTTCTGTTAATTGGAAAAAAAGGGGGAACATGGGAAAAGGGGGGTTTAGTGAGATTTTATATGAAACACACAACTGAGATAAAATGAATCAATTAATATTCAATGACATATTTAATGATACACGTGGTCATACATACGAAAAACACAAAAATATTAATTCATCACAGTAAATAGCATAACAAATAGAATAAACATGATTGGCAATTCACATAATGGTAAAAATTGTTGCAAAATACATAGATACACCCCCATGATACATAATAGTAAAATGGTATAGTAACCAATATAATACAAACATGATAAATAGAGGCCATGGTATATATAATTGATTCATAATTTGCATATTTGCTGTGACATCGTATCAATGAAAGCTTGACGTGTTTCGTGGATACATTTCCAATTAGTGTCTAAGCGGAGAGGAAGCAGCTGTCTGATTGGTGGCCATCTTGATGCGGAACGCTATAAAATTAAGTACCTACGTTGCCACGAGAGGTAACGTGGGTAGGGAGGGAGGATGGGAGGAAAGGAAGGAAGGAAGGAAGGAAGGAAGGACAACATTTGAGAAAGAAAGGAAAGAAGGACAAAGGTTAAGAAAGAAAAGAAGACCCCGCTTGTTAGGGAGAGTGTATAGTGCAGTGGTCTTCAAACTGTGGCCCTGGGGCCGGATGTGGCCCTTTGCTTGCCTTAATACAGCCCTTGGGACAATGTTTTATCCACCGACACCAACAATGGTGCACAAATCTTTCCAATGACACCAGCAATGGGGCATGGCTCCTCCCAATGACACCAGTGATGGGGCACCTTTCCTTCTAATGACACCAACAATGGGGCATAATTCATCCCATTGACACTAATGATGGAGCACAATTCCTCCCTGTGACACCAACAATGGGGCCCAATGACACCAATTTATAGGACATGATTTGGATGATTTGCTTACCTTTATCCGGTCCTTGGGACAATGTTTCATCCACTGACACCAACAATGGTGCACAAATCTTCCAAATGACACCAACAATGGGGCCCAATACCTCCCAATGACATCAACAATGGGGCCCAATACCTCTCAATAACACCAACAAAGGGCAACAACGATGGGGCACAATTCCTCTCACTAATACCGAAGATGGGGCACTGACTCTCACTGATCACAGGACATTTTTTACTCCCAATGGCCACAGTCTGGCCCCTCTAAAGTTGAAAGGACAGTAAACTGGCCCTTTGTTTAGAAAGTTTGGAGACCCCTGGTATAGTGCATGAAAAGATTCTTGGCAAGTAGAATCTGAACAAGGAAAATGTCTACCTTGAGGAGGCATTCCGGTACAATTTCTGCTAAGGTTGTTCTTTTGTTCTTGGAGTTGAGGCTCAGAACAGAGAACCCAAATTACAGAATGGCTCCTTCAGGGTTGACACCACATATAGATGAAGAGTTGCTCTACCAATATATGAAATGTAAACAACCTACTGTATATAAGATAATAAAAAAGTTAGCATTCTTTCAGTACAGCCCTCCTATAAACAACCCTTGATATATTTTTCTTAGTGGGAAGAGGTTGGAAAGTGGCGAGCATTTCTAGTTTAAGGTCACAACTATTAAGGGCTGTTGACCGAATAACACTTCATACCCTCAGTACCCCTGTTTCTAGCCCAGTGGACATTCGAAGGTGACATTTTTCCATTGTGTCTAAGTGACCTTTCTCCCACCTAATAAAAATCAGTATAAGAGTATTGTACTATATTCCCGCAAGGAAATGTATCCACTGTGCTGTGCAGGCAGCAGACCTAAAAAAATTAAATAGGCAATAACATAAAAAAAAAAAAAAATCGCCTTTACAGCTAAATGAGGTTTTAAATGCATTTGAATTGTAGGCTCAATTTTTTGGGGAAATATCTTTGTGAGTGAAGATAATGTGCTTTTATTCCATTTCTTCTGTGTGAAAAGTGCCTAATGAATGTGGCAAATTGCATTTTTTTTTACATCCACAAAATGACAATTTATCAAAGCTAGTTTGTGAATTATACAGAGGACAAGCATTTCAGACCTCCAACAGAATCGGGAAAGTAGAAAAGGACTGCAAATTGCAGAGGAGATCAGGGAAAGAAAGGAAGGAAGGGAGGAACAAAAGTTTGGAGAAAAAAGAAGGAAGGAAGGAAGAAAGATAGGGACAAACTAGGTTGGGAGTAGTGAGAGAGAAGAAAGGGACAACGATTGGGAATAGTGGAAAGAAAGTAAGGAACAAAGGTTTAGAGAAGAAGGAAGGAAGGCACAAAGCTTGGGAGTAGAAAGAAGGAAGATAGGGACAAAGATTAAGTGAAGAAGGAAGGGAGGAAGATGGGGACAAAGGTTAAATAAATGAAGGAAGGAAGAGAGGAAGATAGGGACAAAGGTTGAGTGAAGAAGGAAGGGAGGAAGATAGGGACTGTAAGAGAATAGCCTGTGATATCCAGAGACATTTGAAGGATGTGGGGTACTCCTGTGCCAGCTTCACAAATGACTCTTGGGTCTAGGGTCATACTATGTCCATTAGGGGCATAGGATGACTAAGAAATGATATCATGAATTACATGAGATGGGACAGTAATAATAATTCATGTATTGCAGGATCTTGAAATATTACAGGTGGTTTATTCTGAACCCAACAGGTCAATAGAATGTCTCATTCAATGTGGAACATAGACTGTTTAGGTCCTAATTAAGTCTACCTGGCTGTAGTGATAAAAGCGTGCTGTGATTGCATTCTATTGGCTATTGTGCTAATTAAGTCTGGCTTCTGAAGGACCTCTCATTGTGTGATGCTAATGACACTTTATTGTGTGAAAGTCTATTGATGATAACATGTGGAA
This sequence comes from Rana kukunoris, assembly GCA_029574335.1. Lineage (NCBI taxonomy): Eukaryota > Metazoa > Chordata > Amphibia > Anura > Ranidae > Rana > Rana kukunoris. The sequence continues at coordinate 141,713,416 of CM056060.1, forward strand.
TGTGACTGAGCACCCTCTAAAGGTCAGGCGTCTGTGTATTGTGTATCAGGTGAGAACAGCTTGTCGCAGAGTCAGGACGTCTGGGGAATAATTAGTAATTAGCTCATCTGAATGTCATTATCTAAAGAAATGTGTATTGAAGCTCCTTGTGTCATGTTGTGGGTGGAGTTGAGTCATTGTCCACTCTTAGTTTCTACTGCATAAAGCCTAAGTTTACCATTAAAGTATTCATTCATTTGGAACCAGATAACAGAGCTTGTGTCTCGTTTTCTGGGGAATAGAATGGGTCGTGTCTGCTGGATTGTCAGAGTGTTGGATAAGCTGTCTTGGGTTGGTGGAAAGGAATATCATAACCGGCGTTAACCCCTGACCGTTACAGGGACAACGGTTGAGGAAGGAAGTAAGGAACAAGCATTGGGAGAGGAAGGAAAAAGGTTGAGAAAGAAAGGAAGGAAGGAAAGACAAAGGTTGGAAAAGAAAAGAAGGAAGGACAAAGGTTAGGAAAGAAAGGAAGATAGGGACAAAAGTTGGGAGTGGAAGGAATAAAGGAAGACAGGGACAAAGATTAAGAGCAGAAGGAAGGAAGAAACAGGAAAAAAGGTTGAGAAAAAAAAGAAAGGAGGGAGGGAAGGAAGGAAGAAAGATAGGGACAGAGGTTGTGAGAAGAGAGGAAGAGAGAAACAAAGGATGAGAGAAAAAGGAAGGTAGATAGGTAGGGACAAACGTTTGGAGAGGACGGAAGGAAGGAAGGAAAATAGGAACAAAGGTTCAGAAAGGAAGCAAGGACAAAGGTTGGGAGAATGGAGGAAGGAGGGAAGATATGGACAAAGGTTGAGAGAAGAAAGAAGGGAGGATAATAGAGACAAAGGTTTAATGAAGAAGGAAAGGAGGAAGATAGGGACAAAGGTTGAGTTAAGAAGGAGGGAAGGTGAATAGGGACAGAGGTTGACCAAAGAAGTAGGGAAGGTGAATAGGGACAAAGGTTGAGCGAAGAAAGAAAGAAGGAAGATATGGACAAATGTTGAGCGAAGAAACAAGATAAGGGAAGAAGGAAGGAATGGGGGAGGGAAGAAGGAAGGAATGGGGGAGGGAGGAAGGAAGGGAGAAAAGGACAAACAGTGGGTGAGGAAGATAGGGACAAAAGTTGAGGAAGGAAGGAAGAAAGGTACAAGCGCTGGGAGAGGAAAGAAGGAAGGACAAAGCTTGAGAAAGAAAGGAAGGAAAGAAAAAGGTTGGGAAAGGAAGAAAAGAAGCAAGGAAGGGACAAAGGTTGGTGGTGGAAGGAAAGAAGACAGGGACAAAGGTTGAGAGAAGACGGAAGTAAGGGAGATAGGGACAAAGGTTGAGAGAAGACGGAAGTAAGGGAGATAGGGACAAAGGTTGAGAAAAAAAGAAAGGAGGGAGGGAAGGAAGGAAACAAGGAATATCAGGGCCAGATTTGCTCTCCCTGCCGCCCCAAGGCCAGGTTCAGCAATGCACCCCCTCCCCACCAATCGAAAAAACACCCCCCCCCCTCCAATCAACAGAGAAAGGCAACTGGATGGCAGGGGTAGCACGGTTAGTTAATATTTTTTTTTTACCTTTTTTTTACTTTTTTTATCACTTTATTTTGTAGCTTGTCGTTTACTTTTTTTATTTTTGTATAGTTTTCTTATTATTTTTCTTATTCTTTACTTTTTAATTACTTTTTTTTTCTTAATTCAATTATTATTTCTTATTATTTTTTTCTTTTAATTTTTTTTATCAATTTTTTTTCACTTAACATTATTGCTCTCACACAGGAGAAAACAATTCACTGTGTGAGAGCAATCAGCGGTGACATGTTCTCTTTATTGACCCTGTCACCTCCAAAACAGGAGTTCTAGCACTGTGCTAGAACTTCTGTCACAGCTGAGATGGGAAGAGCACAGCTCACCGCTCTTACTGTGTACATCTGTGGCAGGGAAAGGAGACTGACTCGGCGGCTGCGGGGAGGACGGAGTCCCGAAGACAGAGCCAGTAAAGAGAGGTATGTGGGGGGGGGGGGACGGACAGCAGCACACATTTTAGAAGTGATTTCGGCGACATCTCCTCAATCACTTGTTAACGAGCGAATGGATTCCCCCACACTACATTTAGTACTTCTATTAAGCAACTTACCACCCTTAACCACTTAACCCCCGGACCATATTGCTGGTCAAAGACCAGGCCACTTTTTGCGATTCGGCACTGTGTTGGTTTAACTGACAATTGCGCGGTCCTGCGACGTGGCTCCCAAACAAAACTTTTTTTCCCACAAATAGAGCTTTTTTTGTGGTATTTGATCACCTCTGCGGTTTTTAGTTTTTGCGCTATAAACAAAAATAGAGCGACAATTTTGAAAAAAAAATTATATTTTTTACTTTTTGCTATAATAAATATCCCCCAAAAATATATAAAAAAAAAACATTTTTTTTCCTCAGTTTAGGCCGATACGTATTCGTCTACATATTTTTCTTAAAAAAAGCAATAAGCGTTTACTGATTGTTTTGCGCAAAAGTTATAGCGTTTACAAAATAGGGGATAGTTTTATGGCATTTTTCTTAATATTTTTTTTTTTTTACTAGTAATGGTTCTGATCAGCGATTTTTATCGGTACTGCGACATTATGGCGGACACTTTAGACACTTTTGACACATTTTGGGACCATTGGCTTTTTTATAGCGATCAGTGCTATAAAAATGCATTGATTACTATGTTCCCTGGATGTGTTCTAACTGAAGGGGGGGTGGACTGACTGGGGAAATGACAGATCGCTGCTCATACATTGTATGAACAATCAGGCATTTCCCCCCCTTGGTTCTCGGCGTCAGGAGCGCATGCCCCTATTGGCTGCTCGGCGAGATGACGTATAGCTACGTGATCTCGCCCAGCAGAGCCAACCTGCGGCTGTATGTTCCGTTAACTGTATGTTACAGGCATCGGGGGACTCCATGTTGCTTCCACCCCTCGGCGCCCTGCCTCCCCGAAGCATGGCCTCGATGGCCTTGTGGGAAATCTGGGCCTGAGGAATATAGGGATAGAGGTTGTGAGTAGAAGGGAGGAAGATAGGGACAAAGGTTGAGAAAAGAAGGAAGGCAGGTAGCTAGGTAGGTAGGGAAAAACATTTGGAGAGGACGGAAGATAGAAAGGAAGGGAAATAGGAACAAGGGTTCAGAAAGGAAGGAAGGACAAAGGTTGGGAGAATGGAGGAAGGAGGGAAGATAGGGACAAAGGTTGAGAGACGAAGGAAGGAAGGAAGGAAGATACAAAGGTTGGTTTTGTCTGATGGTTTCAATTCCTGCCACATATTAAATTTATTGTAAGGAAGGAACCAACTTTATGGCCAGAACTCTGTTTAGACCTGACCATCACATCTCATATGAGTTTTCTGGACATCCCATTCCAGAACTATGGGCATTAACATGGAGTTGATCCCTACTTTTCTGAGAAGGCTTCAACATAATTCAGGAGTGTGTGGGATGTTATGCCCAATTGCCCATTCAGCCAAAAGAACATATGTGAGGTCAGGTACTGATGTTCGATGAGAAGACCTGGCTTGCAAAATGTGTTCCAACTCATCCCAAAGGTGAGTAGAATTAAGGGCCCTTGAGTCCCTTACACCAAGTCGATCAAAATGTTATGCAACACGATGTAGCATTACCCCCATTGGAGCTGCTGGATTTTTGGTGACATATTACCTCATGGCTCCTTCGAAATTCCTAGGGGTGAATGTTGCATATTGCATATAGTAGAAGTAAAGGAATGTCCACGACAGGTGCTCTTTGCTGTGCTCTTTATTACCCAGCCGGGTAAAAACAGTAAACTTGTGGTGAGGAAAGTAAAAATGAAGAATAAAGATAGCAGATTCAGGCGTAATGATAGGGAAACAGTCCTGCTCCCAAGCGTAACACTTCTCTGCACCACTCCCGCCGAAGTGGGTTTAGTGTACCTGGACAGGCCTCTCTCACTGACCTGGAAGCCGGAGTATCACTCGGACAATTGTAGGATAAAGTCTCTGCCACAGACCCTTCTTGGTGAACTTGAACTTGAGGAAATAGTCTTTGCCACAGACCCTCCTCGGTGAGCCTCAGAAAGATACCTCTGCCACAGGCACTCTCTGAATTTGATTCTTGTAGATGTCCCTCTTTGGATATGTTACGCCTGGATCTCCTTCAACTTGTCACCCAGGTGCCGACTGACAGGTGATCAGTCCCTCAGGCTGCGTACACACGAGGAGATTTACCAGATGAAAACGGTCCGACAGACCGATTTCATCGGACATGTCTCCTGGAGATTATGGTCTGATGTGTGTACACACGATCAAACCAAAATCCCCGCGGACGGACAGCGCGGTGACGTGGCGGTGACGTTGACGCCGCCACATCACCAAACCAGGAAGTATAATACTTCCACGCATGCGTCGAATCCATTCGGCGCATGCGGGGGATTTATGTCCGTTGGTTAGGCGTACTAACCAGCGGACATGTCGGACAGACGGGTTTCCAGCAGACAAGTTTTAAAGCATGCTTTAAAACCTTTGTCTACTGGAAACCTGTCTGCTAGCCCATACACACGATCGAATCTGTCCGCTGGAACTGGTCTGCGGACCAGTTTCAGCAGATATGTTTGATCGTGTGTACGCGGCCTCAGTGTGCGGCTACCTTGATGGTTTGTCCAGGCCCTCTTGGACCACCAGCCTCTCAATGGCACTCCTCAGACTGACTCCCCACCGAACAGCAGTACAGCTTGGGATCTTCAAAGCTGGTAACCCAGTCACTCACTCGGTCCCCGTCACTGTTCAGATCCTCCTGATTGGCTGCTGGAAAAGAGCACACAAACCTTGACTCCACTGCTGCCACCTGCAGCACCGGGGTTGGAAGAACACCCCAGCGCAAGAGCATAGCCCACAGCACAGCCCAGCTGAGACAGAGACCCTGTTTTGCACTTAACAATCTGGATCAGAGTTTAACTACACCGGTACTATAAAGTACACAGGCGCTACAACAATTTTTGCTTCCAAATGATGCAACCAGACAAAAGCAGACTTTGCTAAATGTCGTTCTATCATATAAATTCATTGCTAAGGTTAGTGCTTGGTTAGAGTACCCCTTTAAAAACAAAACTAAAACAGATCATGCCTCTGTATTTGTGTTGCAGTAATATTTCTTGTACTCCCTTCCAGCCACATTGATTTCTGCGTGTCAAGACAAAGGTGTTTTTTTTCCATCTAGTAGAAGTACAATACCTCCCAAAGTGCAGCCAGGGGACACAGCGCAGGAATCATAGCTGGTGAACAAGACTGCTGTGCTAATAATAATCACCTTAAATCACCGTCTGGGGATTTCCTTCTAACCCAACACCGGCATCCTTTATTCCGTCCTCCCTTTTCCTAGTGTGCATGTTATTGGTGTGATCTTTCACTGGCTGTCCCCTAATGATGGGATCTGATTGCTGACTTTATTTATGGAGACGTATAGATCACTTGAATAGGAAAGAACAGAAATAAACTGGCACAGATCCTACACACTGCACATCAACTAATTACACTGAAAAAAAGGGAAATAGCATGACTGCTAAATATGCAGGGCAACTTAAAGTGTTTCTAACCTCCAAAACAAAAATGTGGTGATGGCTGCGTTGTTTTGTTTTTTTCAGTCTTTTTTCCATTTATATCTGCCTGGTGATCCTGCCACTAAAATGCTTTGGGGTTTATTCTAAGGTGACCAGATTTTTTAAATTAAATCAGGGGACATATTTTTTTACTAGTAATGGCGGTAATCAGCGACTCCCTGCCCGCCATCGCCCCCCTCACAGTCTGTCAAGTCTCATTCTCTGGGCCCCAGCTACTACTGGGTGGGGAGCGGAGGAAGATCACTCCGCCAGGGAAGGCAAGGAGATAAACAGGCAGGCGGCTGGCCGAGACGTGAGCCAAGGCAGAAGAGAAAGCAAACGGAGATAAATGGGCATGCACATGAAACTGACCAGCACATGATCATCAACTAGGCACGGCGGAGCGGGGGGTGTAATTCCAATTTTTTTTTTTTTTTTTTTTATTCTGCACTGACTGTTTTTGAAATTGCCCCAGTCCCTGTTCAAATCCAATCCGGGGACAAAACTGGGGACAGTGTCCTCATTCCGGGGCCTGTCCCCTGAAACCGGGGATGTCTAGTCACCCTAGTCTATTCATTAACTATCACAGATAATCCCTGTAACGTGTCTAATGTGTACTGTCAACACACCATCCACTGCCCTACTGACACTGTCCACTGCGCTACTAACACTGCCCACTTCCCTACTGACTCTGTGCACTGCTCTACTGACACCGTCCACTGCCATATTGACACAGTTCATTGCCCTATTGACACTGTTCATTGCCCTACTGACACTGTCCACTGCCCTATTGACACTGTTCATTGCCCTACTGACACTGTCCACAGAACTATTGACATGGTCCATTGCCCTACTGACACATTTCATTGCCCTATTGACACTGTTCATTGCCCTACTGACACAGTTTATTGCCCTATTGACACTGTTCATTGCCCTACTGACACTGTCCACTGCCCTATTGACACTGGTCATTGCCCTACTGACACTGTCCACAGCACTATTTACACTGGTCATTGCCCTACTGACACTGTCCACAGCACTATTGACATGGTTCATTGCCCTACTGACACAGTTCATTGTCCTATTGACACTGTTCATTGCCCTACTGGCACTGTCCACTGCACTATTGACATGGTTCATTGCCCTACTGACACAGTTTTTTGCCCTATTGACACTGTTCATTTCCCTACTGACACTGTCCACAAAACTATTGACACTGTTCATTGCCCTACTGACACAGTTCATTGCCCTACTGACACAGTTCATTGCCCTATTGACACTGTTCATTGCCCTATTGACACTGTTCATTGCCCTACTGACACTGTCCACTGCACTATTGACATGGTTCATTGCCCTACTGACACAGTTCATTGCCCTACTGACACTGTCCACTGCCTTATTGACACTGTCCATTGCCCTACTGACACTGTCCACAGAACTATTGACATGGTTTATTGCCCTACTGACACAGTTCATTGCCCTATTGACACTGTTTATTGCTCTACTGACACTGTCTACAGCACTACTGACACTGTTCATTGCCCTACTGACACTGTCTACAGCACTACTGACACTGTTCATTGCCCTACTGACACTGTTCATTGCCCTACTGACACTGTTCATTGCCCTACTGACACTGTTCATTGCCCTACTGACACTGTTCATTGCCCTACTGACACTGTTCATTGCCCTACTGACACTGTTCATTGCCCTACTGACACTGGTCATTGCCCTACTGACACTGTTTATTTTCCTACTGTCACCTTCCTCTGCCCTACTGATGCAGCCCACTGCTCAACGGACACCATCCTTTATCCTACTGACACCACCTTCTACCTTACTGATACTGTCCACACACCACCCACTGCCCACTGCTCTACTGTCTGACACTGTCCACTTTTAAGGTAGTGTAAGTTTTTATTTTTTACAGTGACATTTGTTTCATTAAATGTTTCCTTACTATTTAGTTAAAACAAAAACAAAAAAGATGGGGGGTGCCAAATCCTGGTGATCTTTGATCTCTTTCATGTTGTTCAGGCAGATCTCAGAGGTTGCCTACCCCTGGTTTAGAGTAAACAGGATTAAAAGACCTGCTTTCTACCCACAGCTATGGAAACGTTAATGAACTAGGTCTTATTAGTGAATGGCAAATTGATGAGATCCTTTCTTTTTTTTAACTCTGCATAACAGTTAATGTAGCAGACCTTCCTTACGACTGGCAATTAAATGGGTTATTACCAGTCATGCCCAGTCCCATGACTAGGAACAGATGGAGAGAACGGGAACAGCAACTTACTATTCCACAGCTTAGTTTCCAAATAACTGTACCTATGTCAAGTGAAGCATATGGTTCTATATTTGTTTGCATAATTTCCTAGTAATTGTAGCTGTATAGAGAATTCTTTAAATAATGCTGTACTGTTACACAACAGCTACTGGATATCAATCATTATTAAGGAATCAGTGTAAATAGTTTTATATGAACAGCAGGCCCCTTTCAGCAAGTTGCAGATTTCTGATTTAAAGGGGATCGGACACTGTAAAGTGGAAATTTCCATTTTGGATAGAGTCTAAAGCAGGGGTGCCCAACCAGTGGCTGGGGGCCACATGTGGCCTGCGGAGCCCTTTGATGTGGCCCGCAACGTCCTGCTCTGGGATGGAATAAAATAAAATAGAATGCTGTTATTAAAGGTAAGTTTATTACTAATTTTACAGTGTATATATGGTAGGGTGACCAGACATCCCCAGTTTCCGGGGACAGTCCCCGGATTGAGGACACTGTCCCCAGACAAAGTTGTCCCCAGTTTTGTCCCCAGATTTGATTTAAAAAGGGGCTGGGGCAATTTCAAAGACAATCAGTGCAAAATTAACACCCCCTCCTCCCGCTTAGGGGAGTGTATATTTTCGCATCATCTGTGCCCCTTTCTGATGATCATGAGCTGGTCGGAGCGGAGGGAATATTTCGTATCCGGGGGCCCGGAGAGTGAGACTTGACAGGCTGTGTAAACAAGGCAGATCGCCGTTCTGTCAGTATGGAAGACATTGATCCTGTGTTCCTGTAAAGCAGAGACAGGGATCTATGCCTTCCCTTAGTAAAAGCGCCTCCCCCACAGTAAGAAAACACTTGTTAGGCACACATTTAACGCTTTGATTACCCTAGATGTTATCTGCTTCCCAGCCAGTGTCATTAGTACAGTGACAGTGCATATTTCTAGCACTGATCACTGTATTAGTGTCACTGGTTACCTCAAAGTGTCACTTAGTGTCCGATCTGTCCCCTGCAATATCGCTGTCCAGCTATGAGTCGATGATTGCCGCCATTACAAGTTTAAATAAAAAAATGTCCCCGGGTTTCTCCTTAAAAATCTGGTCACCTTAACCACTTAAGACCCGGACCAATATGCTGCCAAATGACCCAAGGGGTTTTTGCGATTCGGCACTGCGTCGCTTTAACAGACAATTGCGCGGTCGTTCGACGTGGCTCCCAAACAAAATTTGCGTCCTTTTCTTCCCACAAATAGAGCTTTCTTTTGGTGGTATTTGATCGCCTCTGCGATTTTTATTTTTTGCGCTATATACAAAAATAGAGCGACATTTTTGAAAAAAAATCAATATTTTTTACTTTTTGTTATAAGAAAAATTAATAAGCGAAATTTTAGTCAAACATTTAGGCCAAAATTTATTTAGCCACATGTTTTTAGTAAAAAAAAATCGCAATAAAAAAAAAATTAGCTACCTAGCGGGAACAGCGACACTAATACAGCGATCAGAAAAATGATCGCTTAGTGATGCTGGCAATAGGGAGTGAAAGGGTTAACTAGGGCGGTGATCAAGGGGTTAAAACTTTATTAGGGGGGGTACGGGGGCTACCCTGGACCTAACACTAACTGACTGTCACACTGCCTGTCACACTGACACTAAATACAGTAATCATACATGTATGATTACTGCATTCAGTGACACTGTGACAGGGGGAGGGGGGGGCGATCGTGGGGGTTAAATGTGTTTATGTGTCTGTGTGTAAGTGTAGTGTTGGTGCAGGACTTACTTGTGTTGTGATCTCTCCTCAGCGGTGGTTGAAAAAAACGCAGAGGGAGAGATCACATCGCTTCCTCCTTCCTGTGTTTACACAGGAGGAGGAAGTGACAGGGCGGGCGGGCGGGCGCGCGCATTGGTTTGGAGCGATCCGGAGGGGGCGGACAAAAACGAATAGCCGCCCCCTCTTGTCGGATCGCTCCTGCAGCCGCGCGGACCGCCGCATGTACGGGGGGGGGGGGTCCGATCCCCCCCAAGGCACCAACGTATATATACGTTGATGTGCCTGTCGGTGCCATTCTGCCGACGTAAATGTACATGCGGCGGTCCATAAGTGGTTAATATCTTCTTCTGCAGTGGTTACTGGGCTGCTTTCAAACAGATCCACAGCTTCAGAGAAGTGCACCTGCGGGTTACCTGCACTGAGCCATAGACTTCTATTACCTGTGAGTTTGGTGTGCTGAGAGTAGAGTGGGCTCTATAGAGCTGAGTGGGCTTCCATCCACCCGCTCTTCTCATTGTGCCCCGCGACCGATTACCAAGTCGCTTAAGTGGCCCTTGCTCTTCAAAAGTTTGGGCACCCCTAGTCTAAAGGGTCTAGAGGCATTGTATGTGTCCTGGGCAATCTGAAGGTGCGATATTCTAGCCAAAGGGTCAGCTGGAACGTCACCACTGTCATCACAAAGAACTGTACTTCTGTACTTCTGCACTTCTGCACCCCATAAAATACTAAGACAATAAAAATAGACTGTGGATTGTGCATCAGCCCCAATGAAGGGCACTTGAGCCCTTGAAATGTGTTGGTTTAGAACTTTGGATTTGTATGATGTGATAAACTCTTTTAGTTCCAGGAATCATTGGTCTGACTCTCCTACTTCTCCAACACCTCCTAAACTCCCTCCAAGGTGCTCTTTTGAGGCTATTTCGTGTTTAACCGGTTAAGGACCGCCGCAGGACTATTTACGTTGGCAGAATGGCACGGCTGGGCACATGGACGTACAGGTATGTCCCCTTTAAGATGCCCAGCCATGGGTAACGAGTGTGGCGCTGGCGGCACGCTCGCGACACGGTCCTGTCTTCTGTGACCACGCCAGAGGCACCTGATCGCCGCCGGAGTCCCGCGATCGGGTCACAGAGAGGAAGAACGGGGAGAGGCAAGTGTAAACAAACCTTCCCTGTTCTTCCTAGTGTGGCTGTCAGTGATCGATTGTTCCCTGTGTTACGGAACGACGATCAGTGACGTCACACGCACAGCCACGCCCCCCACACAGTAAGGACACTCCCTTAGGGCACACTTAACCCCTACAGAGCCCCCTCCTGGTTAACCCCTTCACTGCCAGTGTAATTTTCACAGTAATCAGTGCATTTTTATAGCACTTTTCGTTGTGAAATGACAATGATCCCAAAAATGTGTCAAAATTATCCGAAGCGTGCGCCATAAAGTTGCAGTCATAAAAAAAATCACTGATTAGTGGTAAAAAAAATTATAAAAATGCAATAAAACTACCCCCTATTTTGTAAACGCTATAAATTTTGCGCAAACCAATCGATAAACGCTTACTGCGCTTTTTTTTAACCAAAAATAGATAGAAGAATACGTATCGGCCTAAACTGAGGAATTTTTTTTTTTTACATATATATTTTTGGGGGGATATTTATTACAGCAAAAAGTAAAAAATATTGAATTTTTTTCAAAATTGACGCTCTATTTTTGTTTATAGCGCAAAGAATTAAAACTGCAGAGGTGATCAAATACTAATAAAAGAAAGCTCTATTTGTGGGAAAAAAAGGACGCCAATTTTGTTTGGGAGCCACGTTGCACGACCGCGCAATTGTCAGTTAAAATGACGCAGTGCCGAATTGGAAAAACTGCCCAGGTCCTTTAGCTGCCTAAAGGTCCGGGTCTTAGGTGGTTAAGATGCCCAGCCGTGGGTCGCGAGTGTGGCGCTGGCGGCGCGCTTCTGTCCTCTGTGACTTTTGTGTGACCGTGTGTATGCAAACCAAGCTTGAGCGGAATTCTGTCGGAAAAACCATCCAAGGTTTTTCCAATAGAAAATCTGATCGTGTGTATGGGGCATAAGAGCTAGCTGTGATACCTTATACCAGTGATGGCGAACCTTGGCACCCCAGATGTTTTGGAACTACATTTCCCATGATGCTCAACTACACTGCAGAGTACATGAGCATCATGGGAGATTTTCACCTGGAAAACCTTGATTCTGCTGTTGGACACCTTCTACAAAAGTCACAATCAAACGTTTTTCAAGTGTGTGGGCATGCGCCATTTTTAACTTGCAATTTCGGAATGTTTGCACTAAAAAAAAAGTTTGACTTTAAAGAGGAGAACATATGAAATGCAAGTGGAGTTGGCAGGTATCTTTTGGTAAAGGATCAATTCCCTTTTTTTTTTAATTACTCCTGTGCGAAGCAAACCTCTCCCTTCAAACATTGCTACAGACTGAATATTCCAGATAAATCATTTTTTTTTATTCATTCATCTATGTTTTCATCCATCATAATATACATAGAATGTGCCCAGCTTTAAAGTAAGCTTACTAATTACTGTTTCGCATCACACAGGGCTGATCAGAACTGCCGCCTGTTCAAGGCACTTCAAGGTTTTGATTGATAGTAAATAACATTGGAATGAAAAACACATTTTCTATGTGCGATGTACTTGCAGAGAGAAAAAAAAAAAAAAGAAGAGAAGTATCATTTACATATATTTAAAGCAATTAAAATCATTTCGAAAAACGCACATCATTTTTACGTCCTGTCTTAGGCGTAGAGATCTATCAGTTCATTATAAATTTAAAGTCTGCAGTCTATAATCCCAAAAAAAAAAAATATAGTACTTCATTACAGAAATAAAAAATCCCCAGGTAATTATGGGAAATGATAAATGTCTTAATTTTATTAAAGAATGTATTAATTAATGCTGTTATCGGGAATATAATTTTCCTTTAGACTGGCTGGCTGGGATAGCCAAGCTCTCTTTTAATTAACCTGTGCACTTGCGTAATGTGCAGAAAAGTTTTATGCTAATTTGCTTTTGTTGCCGTAATTAATTAGATTGGGCAAATCGAACAAGTTAAGAAATGTAAGAGAAAAAAAAAAAACTGCCCTGGATTTTACATTTTGTCTTTGTGAAATAAAGAGGACATAAAAAAAACTGCCCTGGATTTTACATTTTGTCTTTGTGAAATAAAGAGGACATAAAAAAAACTGCCCTGGATTTTACATTTTGTCTTTGTGAAATAAAGAGGACCTGTAATCAAAGTATAAGTGCTGGTCACAGTACGGTGGTAGATAATCGACATATGCAGACTGGAATATTTTGTTTAGTTTTTTCGTTTTCGTATGAAAAATAAATTTATTTAGTTACTCCCGAAAATCATTTTGATTTATTCAATTTTTCGTTGGGGAATAGCTTTCGTCAGAAAATCCAATAATACTTGGTTTCTGTCGAATGGTCAAAAGAATATTCGACGGAACTTCGAAACTTTACGTCGAATCGTACATTTCCGGTCGAATGTCGAATGTCGAATTCTAATGTTGTATGACTAGTAATAATGTCGAATCTATTCTTTATAATGTCTAATCTATTTTCTCATAAATAGAAATCTATTCTCTGTAATGTCAAATCTATTATTTCTAGTGTCAATACTTTTCTCTATGATGTCGAATCTCTCTATATCGAATTTTTACCGCAACGAAAATGAAAATAAAGCATTTTTTATGTCGGATCTTTCGGTTTTCGTTTCTTGCGCTTTCGTTATCGTTTGTTAAAAAAAACAGATTTTCGTACGAAAATGCATTCTAACGAAAACGAATGCACATGTCTAGTAGATAAGTAATTTTCACTTATTTGATCTCTAAGGATGTATTTATGCTAATGTATTATTAGTGTAAATATATATACAGGCATACCCCGCTTTAAGTACACTCACTTTACATACACTCGTGAGTAAGGACATACCCGCAAGTGTATGTAAAGTGCCTTACAAGTACTGTACAGACATTTTGCAGCCACAGTAGAAGGAGCTAAAGCTCCGAGAGCATAGCACGCCCTGTTCCAGTGTGCCCCTGACACGCCCATTAAAGCCCCTGAGACATCAACTACAGCTCCTGACACCCCCACTACATCCCCTGACCCCCCACTATACCCTAAAGTACATTTTTGTTTTACATACATGCTCTGGTCCCATTGTGTACTTAAAAGTGGGGTATGCTTGTATTTTTTTAACCACTTCAGTCCCGGAAGAATTTACCCCCATCCTGACCAGAGCACTTTTTGCGATTCGGCACTGCTTCGCTTTAACCCCTTAAGGACCGCCACATGACTATTTATGTCGGCAGAGTGAGTCGCGAGCGCGCTGGTCCTGTCCTCCGTGACCACGCCCGAAGGGCCCAATCGCCGCCGGTGTCACAGAGAGGAAGAACGGGGAAAGGTAAGTGTAAACAAACCTTTCCCTGTGCTTCCTAGTGAGACTGACACTGATCGTCTGTTTCTCTGTCATAGGGAACAGGTGATCAGTGACGTCACACGCCCAGCCACGCCCCCACACAGTAAGAAACACAAATTAGGTCAGGAACTGCAAACATGTATAGCACTACCCCATTCAGGAGCCGCTGAGTATAAGCGGGATCGGCGTGTTGTGTTACCTGGCAGGTGTCTAGGGGTGATACTTATGAGTTGAGATAGAGAGCGAATGTCCAGTCTTTAGTTGGGTTTTCTTCAATGCTTTATTCCAAGGCCCAACATGGGCTTCATCAACATGGTACAGGACAGGAAAGGTTGATGAGCAGAGAGAGAGAGCTTAAGTTTCAGGCCTTGAATATGAATAAGAAGGGAGCAGTCTTGCTCTCTGCAATGATGAACTCAGTTCATCACCACTCAAGTCGGAATGGGCAAAGTGACACAGACCTGACAGCCGGAACGTCACTTGCAAATGTTGGGAGGACCAGGCCTCTGATACAGGCCTGGCTCGGGCCCCTGCCACAGACCTAGTACTTGAATGAGTGTGAATTGAAATGAGCAAGTCCTCCCAATAGATTTAGTTAGAGTCACTGGATCCCCGATGGTCCGTTCAAGCCCTATTGGATCACCTGCCTCCGGGTTCTCCTCAAGCCGATCCCCCACTGTACAGCTCCCAGCTTGGGATCCTTTCAGAAAAGGTTTGGGACCCAGCAGCTACTGAGATCCCTCTCTATGTCAGAGTAGAGCTCCGCATGGTGCGCAACTTCAGCCAGGTAGGCCACGGCTGCGGGGTCCATGGATGCGCGCACGCTGAAGGTGGGTGCCGCACCTGGAACTCGGACCCTGCAGAAAGCAAAAACAGCCCTCAGGCCAAGACGGCTGCCCCAGATATAGCCTCCCTCAGCACGCCTTAGCGAGAGAACCAACCCCTCTGATTGGCTGCTGAAAAAAAGTCCGCTAGAACCCCTCTAGGGTTAGCTGCCGCCCACACCCCTGGAGCGCAGACTGACCCACAGGACAGTTCTGGGAATGACAGCAGCCTAAATTTGACAAATTGTGAATGAGAGCTGCGTAACTCTCCCATTCTCCACTAACTTTAGCGTAACGCCCCTACTGAAAGTAAGGGGGCGCTAAACATGGTTCAGGACAGGGTCAGAGACTGCAGACATGCTGCAACAGAGGGTTAGAGACTAAACATGCTATAAGGGTTGTTGGTGACTGGAGACATGCTTCAGGAGACAGTCCTAGACTGGAAAAATATCACATTAGTATGCTAGAAATCACTGCTATAACAGGACAGTAGGGAGAATAATCAGTCTACAGGGGCCCATGGGCCACACAAAAAGTCCCAAAGGACCACATGTGTACCCTGGGCCACAAGCTGGGCACCAGCGCTTTATAGGGTTTTTGTTTTGCCTTCCTCGGGATCAGTTGTGGGAATAGGGTTGTGTATATAGAGGTTTTCCACTTCATTATATTTTTATTGTTCAAAGTAGATGGACTTGTGGACAAGCAATGTATAACCTTACCCTGACTTCCTTTGAAGCTGGATATCAGGCAAGCCCCCCCAAAAAAATTGTACATTGCAGCGTTCCATCCCAGTGCTTCTCTAGCAATGAAACTGTTTGGGAACTCAACATGTCATCAACGCTGCCAACATTTACTCTATTACCAATTCAAGTGATCAGAATTAAAAGCTCTTTATAGAGTGAACCATCGTTGTTTCCCCGCTACTCATGCCAAGGTGTCAAATTCAAACGTATTGATGGGGAAAAAAAATGCAATTACCCGACGAGCATTAAAAGCACGTACAAATTACCTTGTGACATCGATGTTGTCTTTAGATTTATTACAGAAACATCACAAAAATGATAACATATCCAAGTTGGCAGCAGTATAAATTATCAGCGCAGCTAATGTGCGAACTCTGAAATGTAATTAAGAGATGTGGGCGGAACACCGTAAATAATATTAAACTGTTGGTACACATGTATACATTTGATTTGGAGTGCAATTAATTTGCAAGCTGGTTATTAATTACTTCAAAATGTAATGAAAAAATAAAAAAAATAAACTTTTAGCACAAAACACAGAGTGAATAATTTATATTTACAATCACATAGACAAGCGCAAGTGATTCCTTTCCAAATCTTTTAAATTGACCAAATTTGTTAGCTAATTAAACAAAACAAATGTACGCAGATAATTGGCTTGTTAATAGTGACTCCTGTTTGAATGGATATCTTGGAAGGAGCGGAAATTGCATTGACCGGTCCTAGCATGAAGCTAAGCAAGTCTGTTGTTCTAGAACATTGTGTTCCAGAATTATATTACGCTGCAACACTTTCAAGTACTGTCGAAGTTTAGAAGATGTAATTTAGAGCCGGTATACACAGCGGCGACTCGTCAGGCGACTCAGCAGCTTGAAAAGTCGCGCTCCGCTCTGTTCAATAGAATCGTTCTAATAGGAGCGACCAGTGTTGCCAACCGTCCGTATTTTTATGGACAGTTCGTAAAAACGGGTGTAGCGCTTGGTTACTTTGAAGTACCAGTGCTATTTAAATTTAAAGGGAGATCGGAGTGTGTAGTTAAATTCTGATCCAAATTGTTATGCTTAAAAAAAGGGTCTCTGTCTCATCTTGACTGTGTTGTGGGCGCATTCTGTTGTGCTGGGGTGTTGTGCAGTAGATGGCAGCAGTGGAGTCAAGGTTTGGGTGCTCTTCCCCAGCAGCCAATCAGGTAGGTGTAGCCTTGCTGTGCATGCTGGGGGAGGGTGTTTATGGGGCAGACGCCATTGGTTCTGGGTCTTCTTCTTGCAGTGTGGCACCCACCTTTAGGGTGACCACATCACGGCGCCCCGGCGTAATGGCCTACCTGGCCGGGGCGTGCGTGCCACGCGGTGTTCCTGGTTTCGGGGCCATGTTGGCCCGGGAACATCTGAGCAGTGACGGGAACCCAGCGAGCTACTGGGTTCCCACCTTTGAGGATCCCAAGCGGTATTGCTGTTCGGTGGGGAGTCCGTCTGAGGAGCGCCAATGAGAGGCTGGCGAACCAAAAGGATTTACACAAACCACCGGGGATCAAGGTAGCCAGACACTAAAGGATTGATCACCTGTCAGTCGGTACCTGGGCGACGTTAAGAAGGAGATCCAGGTGTAATTTTATCAAGAAGGGTTACCTCCGTACCTGCAAACAGAGAGGGCCTGTGGCAGAGGTGTCTCCCTGAAGTCCATTTAGGAGGGTCTGTGGCAGAGACTTTATCCTACAAAGGTTCGAGTGATACTTGGGCTGCCAGGTCAGTGAGAGAGGCCTGTCCGGGTACACTAAACCCACTCAGGCAGGAGTGGTACAGAAAGTGTTACATATGGGAACAGGACTGTTCCAAATACTACGCCTGAATCTGCTGTTCTTCCTACAAACTCCTTTCATCACCAGTTCATTGTTTTTACCCAGCTGGGTAATAAAGAGCACAGAAAAGATACTTGTTGTGGACATTCCTTTACTACTGCTATACGCACCATTCACCCCTAGGAATTCGGAAGAGCCACAAGGTAAATGTGCCACCCAAAACAACCAACAGCTCCTCCGGGGGTAGTGCTACACGGGCACTTTTCTCCCCATTAATAAATGTCTGTGGTTGCGGGAATGTGGCAGTAAAAATAGCTGAGATAGGTTCGGCTTGGAACTGCGCATGGAGATTGGAGGCAGGGGGTGATTGGAGGCAGGGGGTGATGGTGGCTGTGGTGGCACCGCAGAGGGGGATGGAGGTAGGGGGCAATGGAGACATGGGTTGATTGGAGGCAGGGGGCCTGGGGTATATTAGAGGCAGGGGGTGTTAGTGGCAGGGGGTGATTGTAGGCAGGGGTGTTGGTGGCACCGCAGAGGGGGATATTGGCACTGCAGAGGGTGGTGGATGGAGACAGGGGTTGTTTGTGGCACCGCAGAGGGGGACGGAGGCAGGGGACAATGGAGGCAGAGGGGGATGGAGGCAGGGGACAATGGAAGCAGGGGGAGAGTTGAGGCAGAGGGAGATTGTAGCACCGCAGAGGGGGGGTGATGGCACGGGGTGTTGGTGGCAGAGGTATTCCATTTACACAGTAATCAGTGCATTTTTATAGCACTGGTCGCTGTATAAATGACAATGGTCGCAAAATAGCGTCAAAAGTGTCCGATGTGTCCACTATAATGACGCAGTCATGCTAAAAATCGTTGATCGCCGCCATTACTAGTAAACAAAAAATTACTACAAAAATGCCATGAAACGACCCTCTTTTTGTAGACGCTATAAATTTCGCCATAAACCAATCAATATCCACTTATTGCAATTTTTTTTTATAAAAATATGTAGAAGAATACGTATCGGCCTAAACTCAGGAAAAAATTTTTTTATATATATTTTTAGTGGATATTTATTATAGCAAAAAGTAAAAAATATAGTTTTTTTTTTTAAATTGTTGCTATTTTTTTGTTCATAGCACAAAAAATAAAAACCGCAGAGGTGATCAAATACCACCAAAAGAAAGCTCTATTTGTGGGGAAAAAAGGACGCCAATTTTGTTTTGGGAGCATCGTTAAAGGGGTTGCCTAAAATTAATGTCTGTAAGGTAGACAGACAAAATAGTGTAATGATTCTGTTATAAAACGAGTAAACACCTATTAAATTCCTTCATCTATATCACCTCCGGCGTTCTAGTTTCTGTTCTCTCATTTACTTCCTGGTTTGCGGCGCTCGTTCATGTAAGAACTACATTTCCCAGTATGCATTGCGGCACACCCAGTAATTCACACCTCCTTGAAGTCTCTAACACGTAGAGAGCGTCCTGCCGCACAGATGTAGTTCCCAGGAGGGGGCAAGCACGTCACTGACCACCGCAGTAAAGCCTCCCTTCACGGTGGCGAGTAACAATCAGACAAGCAGGAAGTGAACAGAACAGAGAAGAAATAGAGCAACTTCTGAGCAAAAACGAACAATGAGGAAGTGAAAAGAGGAATGTCTGCAGGTAAAGGATGCTTATTATGAAAAAAAAATAAAAAATCCTTTACAACCCCTTTAAGGTGCAAAAACATCTGACAGTACCCCCATTTTACTTACCTGACCCCTTGAAAGTATTGCGCGTGTCCCCGTCATCCTCCTCGGTTCTCAGCCTGGCCGCTGATTGGCTACACTGGATGGATTGAAAGCAGCGCAGCCATTGGCTGGGGCTACTGTCAATCACATCCAATGATGCGGCACGCTGGGAGGTGGGGCCGAGTGATACAGTCGGCGGCTATGGCTGCCGCTGTATCATGGGAGCTCGCCCGCAAGAGCTTTCCACCATGCGAGCTGAGACAGCCGCTGAGCGACCCCAGAAGCTGTGGATCAGGGCCACTGTGTGCAAAACGAGCTGCACAGTGGAGGTAAAGTATAACATGTTTGTTATTTAAAAAAAAAAAAAAAATGTTTTAATTTAGTGATCCTTTAACCACTTAACCCCTGGTCCATATTGCTGCCCAAAGACCAGAGCACTTTTTGCGATTCGGCACTGCGTCGATTTAACTGACAATTGCGCGGTCGTGTGACGTGACTCCCAAACAAAATTGGCGTCTTTTTTTTCCCACAAATAGAGCTTTCTTTTGGTGGTATTTGATCACCTCTGCGGTTTTTATTTTTTGCGCTATAAACAAAAATAGAGCGACAATTTTGAAAAAAAAAGAATATTTTTTACTTTTTGCTATAATAAATATCCCCCAAAAAATATATATAAAAAAAAATAATTTCCCTCAGTTTAGGCCGATACGTATTCTTTTACATATTTCTTGTAAAAAAAAAATCGCAATAAGCGTTTATTGATTGGTTTGCGCTAGGGTTGTCCCGATACCGATACTAGTATCGGTATCGGGACCGATACAGAGTATTTGTATGAGTACTTGTACTCGCACAAATGCTCCCGATGCCTAATCCGATACCTGGTCAGCGGGCAGAGGTTTTCAGCAGAGAGTGTGTCCCCCATGCTGTGTGTCCTCCCTGTGTTGTGTGTCCTCCGTGTGCTCCCTGCTCCCTGCTGTGTGTGCTCCGTGTCCTCCGTGTGTCCCCCGTCCTGTGTGTCCTCCGTGTGCTCCGTGCTCTGTGCTGTGTGTGCTCCGTGTCCTCCGTGTGTTCCCCGTGCTGTGTGTCCTCCGTGAGCTCCGTGTGCTCCGTGCTGTGTGTGCTCCATGTCCTCCGTGTGTCCCCCGTGCTGTGTGTCCTCCGTGAGCTCCGTGCTCCGTGTGCCCCGTGCTCTGCGTCCCCCGTGCTGTGTGTCCCCCGTGTTCCTTCCTATGTGCTGCTGCTCTCCCCCCGAGTGATGTGCTGTCGGCGCTCCATGCCGCTTGTCCCGTGTCCCCCTCCTGCTGCTGTCCCCCTCTGAGCTCTGTTTCACCTCCATATCCTCCTCCACTCCCTCTGTCCTCGTCAGGATGGAGAGCGGACGTACCTGTTCTGAATGAATAGAGTCGGTGATGATCACTGACTCTGTTCATTCATATAACTGAAACATTGTAACCTGTGTTTACGATGCTTCAGTTTATGAATGGAGAGGAGCCGTTGTCTCCTGTCCATTCATTTTAGCTAAGACTGCAGAGAAAGGTACTGGGGAATCTGTGTCCCTAGTCCCTTTCTCTGTCTTAAAGGTGAGATGTCAGAGGTCTGTTAAGACCCCTGATATCTCTCCAAAGACCTCCAACAGGGCTGATTGAAAAAATAATGTAAATAATAATAAAAAAAAAAACACACACTGATATTCTGTGCTGTGCTGTGTTCCCCACCCCCCTCCCCCTAAAAAAAAAAAATCACTGTAAAAAATGTAAAAAAAAAAATTGTAAAAAAAAAAAAAATGCCTTTTTCAGGTGACATTAAAAAAAAAAGTATCGGTATTCGGTATCGGCGAGTACTTGTACTCGGTCTCAAAGAAGTGGTATCAGGACAACCCTAGTTTGCGCAAAAGTTATAGCGTTTACAAAATAGGGGGTATTTTTATGGCATTTTTATTAATATTTTTTTTTTTTACTAGTAATGGCGGCGATCATCGATTTTTTTCGGTACTGCGACATTATGGACACTTTGGACAATTTTGACACATTTTTGGGACCATAAAAAATGCATTTAAATTGCATTGTTTATTGAGAAAATTACAATTGCAGTTTGGGAGTTAACCACAAGGGGGCGCTGAAGGGGTTATGTGTGACCTCATATGTGTTTACAACTGTAGAGGGGTGTGGCTGTAGGTGTGATGTCATCGATTGGGTTTCCATATAAAAGGGATCACACAATCGATGACGCCGCCAGTGAAGAACGAGGAAGCCGTGTTTACACACGGCTCTCCCTGTTCTTTAGCTCCAGGGACCGATCGCGGGACTCCAGCGGCGATCGGGTCCACGAGTCCCGCGGTCACAGTCACGGAGCATTCGGACCGGGTCAGGGGGAATTAACCAATCACGTACCGGTACGTGATTGTGCTTAGCCATGCCATTCTGCCGACGTATATCGGTGTTAGGCGGTCCTTAAGTGGTAAAGCGACGCAGTGCTGAATCGCAAAAAGTGGCCCAGTCATTTGGCAGCCAAATCCTCCGGGGCTGAAGTGGATAATAATGAATACCCTCTTTATCCTTAACGATGACATTTACTACAAAGACAAAATATTTTGTCATTAACCGACTTTGCAAATTATTGTTTTGACTTGAAGGGAATTAAAGGTGTATTGCTGAAACGGTTAAAAATTAAACATTTAAAAAATAAAATAAAAATAAACACAAAAGAAAGCAACCCTTCCAGTTGCGGGGAGGTTAAAAACGAACCTTGTCTTGTTTGCCACTGATTTGTAGAATGACCTATTTTTGTTTGGTGTTTTGAAAGCTTGATTGGGTAGTTCTGCTTGTAACCAGCTTGCCATCTGTTGTGCATTAGTTTCTAATCCTTGGAATGTTTATGCATTTCATGTGTCCATCCTAATAGAAGGAGGATAAAAAAAAAAAAAACACACAAAAAAACACAACATACAAGGCAAAACACGAGGAAATGTGAAAAAACAGTTGGTCTTCATTATTTGTTGAGCTAATTATTTATTTGTTTAGGTTTATGAGATGATGGAAGAAATAAAAATTCAGAATAATAATTAATAATAAATCAAAAACACCTTTGTGCTTAGGCTCTGAGGGTGTTTGATACATAAGACAACATCTAGTTTTATTCTGGAACCTTTCATAACCTCTTTGCAACAACTTAATGTATACATACAGCAGTATGCATGTAGGCAGGTGACTACTGAATGTTGTATGCAGGGGCCCCATGCCACTAGGGGGACCCATCAGGGTTGCCAGCCTCAGTAAAACCAGGGACAGTATGTAAAAATCTGTGTTTCAAAAAAAATCCCAAAATTATAGCTGCCCCGCCTCTCCAGTACCTGTGTGTATGTGTATTCTCATCAGATAAACAAACCTGTGAAGGTATTTTTTGCTGTTACACTTTGTTCACCATTGAACTGACATTTTTGACCTATTAAGAAAAATCACGGGTGGTCTCTGGGTTGTACCCTTTCCCCAAAAGACACCCTTTATCTCCCCTCTCCAGGAGTCCCCTCTCTTTTCCCTCAGTGCTGATGGGGGTGTAAGCTGGGTGGAGGTGGGGCTTCTTCTCGTTGGGGACCTGGAGCGTGTGGAGACACCTCAGAGTCATCTGGGCTTGGTTCATTTTTAGAAGAGCAGCAATTTGGTCAGCCATGAAATACAACTTTCTCGGAACTGAACATATTCCCCTGAAGAAGACCGTTAACCATAAACTTTTGGACGAAACGCGTAGGAATGTGTAGATATGTGGAATTTCATATGAATTCATTGTTCTAATTTTGAGTCCATGTTTCAAATATTCCATTATTTATGAGATGTGTTCTTGATGTTACGACCAGTAATTGCCTTTTATGACTCCCATGTAATTATGCCCTATTCCCTTTTCTTTTTGATACTTTGATAAACAGAATAAAAAAATATATATTTTTTATATAAACAACTTGTTACTTGTTTTATACAATACCTTGCTGCTAAAAAAAAAACATGAGGGATCTCCCATTCAAATCTCCACTCTCGTGAACTTTAGGAAGGAAAAGAAAATTACGGTAAGTATTTGATAATACATTTTCCATTATATCTCCTTATAGGGCAGTGGTTCTCAACCGTGCTAGTGCCGTGACCCCTTGATACATTTTCCAAAGTTGTGGGGACCCCTAACAGCAAAATTATTTTCGTAGTGTAGGTTGTCAGCACCCAAAGCAGGCCAAGTAATTTGTGCCCCTAACCCACGGACATGGGTCCCTTCCACTCGTACAGTATTAAAACCCCTTGTGGTACATTTTAGGATGTACCACTCTTTCTCTTTGTTCTCCTTTCTTTCCCTTTTATCTCTCTCTATCCTAATTTCTTGTTTTTTTCTCCCCATCCTATTTTTTCTCTCCCTTTTTTCTTTGTTCCTCCCCCTCTTTATCTCTCCTTTCCACGTATTCTCTATTTGTATTTTTTATCTTATTCCTTGGTGAAGGGAATAAAAAAAGCGGTAGTGCTGGTGGGGGGTGGGACCAGTGGCAGTGCTGGTGAGGGGTGGGATCAGTGGCAGTGCTGGTGGGGGTGTGGGATCAGTGGCAGTGCTGGTGGGGGGGTGGGATCAGTTGCAGTGCTGGTGGGGGGGGTGGGATCAGTTGCAGTGCTGGTGGGGGGGGGTGGGATCAGTGGCAGTGCTGGTGGGGGTGGGATCAGTGGCGCTGCTGGTGAGGGGTGGGATCAGTGACAGTGCTGGTGAGGGGTGGGATCAGTGACAGTGCTGGTGAGGGGTGGGATCAGTGACAGTGCTGGTGAGGGGTGGTATCAGTGGTAGTGCTGGTAGGGAGTTGTGATCGGTGGCAGTGCTGGCGGAGAGTTGGGATCGTTGGCAGTTCTGGCGGGGAGTTGGGATTGGTGGCAGTGCTGGCGGGGAGTTGGGATTGGTGGCAGTGCTGGGGGGAGTTCTGATCAGCCAACTTAGGTGCTCTTGATCGAGGTCATCTGCTGATCTGAGCTGTAGTGGGAACTTTTAATGCAACTATAATCACAGGTAGTGTTAGTCACTGTGTTTGTGGCTCGGTCGCAAAAAGGCTAGGAGAGTGGTGCGGGCTTCAGGAACAGCCCAGGATTCGGTGACCCCTGGCAAATTGCCATTTGACCCCCAGGTGGAGGACCACTGTTATAGGAACTTCTATTAAAGAATGGTGACTACCCCTTAGCATTTCATGCATTGTGTTTATTTTAAAAAGGCTCCCTAAGACTCATTACAAATCCAAACTCTTATACCAGCTATTCTCGAGCAGGGTTCCTTCAGAGGTGGTTAGGGGTTCCTTGAGCTGTGGTTGATTTACCTTCTGTTTGATGGTGCCTACATAGATCTGAGCCAATGCCATTTGGAGGAGCCAGTGGTATGACACCAATGATCTTTTTAGCTCTCTGTAAGGGGGCCATTCTTGCCACCACTGTAATAACAAAGGGCATTCTACTCACTAAACACCAAAGTAAGGGGCATTGTTCCCACTGATTCCCCAATGAATGGGTTTCATCAGGGGTTCCCTGAGTACTGAAAATTATTTTAAGGGTTCCCCTGGGGTAAAAAGGTTGAGAAAGGCTGTCGTATACCATAGAATACAACATGAAAATTGAAGATAAATACAGAAAACGCACAACGGCCTGCAGAACTTTTTTATTTTTTTGGGCTTTTGTTTAATTTATATTTGTTTTCTTTGGCTTGCCTACACAACAGAGCTTGTTTTAGTTAATTGCAAATAATCACTTGCACTTGAAGTATTATGCATAACTATAAAATTATTATATTAATTAAGCTATTTGGTACTATTTGAAGAAATAATTAGTTTAAGATGTAAACTTCTTTTCATCCCCAAGTTCCTATTTGCAAGCATGCAGTCATTATTTCTAATGGAGAAAAATGAATCACTGGGACAAACATCATGCTGTGTATCTAAGGATCTCGAGAGCAGCTTAATGCATTTGAAGATCACATTTTGTTCTTCGGTCTATAATATATTTATAAGTCTTTGGATGAGACCTGGTACACTCTTAAAAGGTTTGATTCCCTTGGAATGCTCAGTAGGTGGTTTTTTTTTCTTTAATCACAAATTATCACCTGCACAGTTGTACAAATATATATTTAATGAGCCTTTAAAATAATGTTTTTGCTTTTATAAAATATACAAAAAATTCAAGCAGATTTTTTTTTAATTTTTTTATTATTTTTTTTATTTCAAACGACTTTCTTGGTAGGGTAGAAATTATAACTAGAGACATTTTTTATCATATGGAGTAATGTAATTAACTTACTTTGAAGTGGTGCTGAGCAGATTACATAGAACATAAAACAAGTCTCAACTAGCAGAGAAAGTTTCTATCCTTCTAGATTGTAAGCTCTTACGAGAAGGGCCCTCTGATCCCTCCTGTATTGATTAGTATTGTGAATGTACTGTCTTCCCTGATGTAAAGCGCTGCGCAAACTGCTGGCGCTATATAAATCCTGTATAATAATAATAATAATCATTGAACACATGAAGAATTGGTAAGAAGTACAGTGGAACCTTGGATTACAAGCATAATCCGTTCCAGGAGAATGCTTCTAATCCAAAGCACCCGCATATCAAATCGCGTTTCCCCATAGAAGTCAATGGAAACTAAGATAATTAACTCTGCATTCACTTCTATGGCATGCAATACCGCATTTGGCCAGAGGTGGGAGGGGGCGCTGGTGAGCCTCTGGCCAAATGCGGTACTGCACACCCCATTCGCTTAAATGCTGCTAGTTTTCATGGATATGCAGTAATCTCTGGCAGCTTACCTTGCTCTTGTGTGTCCATCTTAGAGGCTAGGCCCCCTCATCTGGCATCCTTTATCTTCTCTCCTCCCTGTATGGCTCCACCCCAGGCCATTCCAGGAACTTTATATTAACCAGTGCACTGCAGGTCTGTATTGCTGATCATTGCTTTGTGTTCCTGTTTGCCATGTGCTACGTTAATATCTTTGTGTGCCGACTTTGGCTTGTCTACGACTACTCCTGTTTGCCTGTGACCCTGACCTTTGGCCTGTCCCTCGGTTACCCTTGTCTGCTTGTTGCCCCGACCTTGGCTTACCTTTCACTATTCTTTGTGTCCCGAGTGGCTGCTTCCCCTCTCTCCCTACGGAGTGTGACCTAGGGGACTCCAGGGGCCGCAGCTTTGAATCCAGTTGCAGGGAAGGCCATCCCCACCACTAGAGGCTCTGGTGAATACCAAACTGGATCTTAGACTCCGCGCCCTGGGGAATCTTTGGTTATCTTCCTGTAGGATCCCTGTTTGTGCCCCAGTGAACCTCTTCCCCATATCCATTCTGTCGTCCTTCCGCAGCAGTCTGCTATTGGGTTCACTACCTCGTTGTCCATCCCTGCCTCCAACAGGGTGCACTTGTCATCTGACCACAGATGACCTGACACTCGTTTTGCAAGACTACACTCGCAAACCAAGTTAGATTTTTTTTTAAAGTTGCTCGTTATTTAAAACGCTCGTTAACCACGTTACCAAGGTTCCACTGTATCAGTTTTATGGATATAAATAATAGGCCGTGTACACAAGATCAGACATGTCCGATGAAACTTGTCCGACGGACCGTTTTCAGCAGACCACGCTGAAGTGGTCTGATGGTCTGATTTGTGTACACACCATCAGACCAAAATCCCATTGGACCAGAACGCGGTGACTTAGAACACAACGACGTGATGAAAAAACGAAGTTCAATGCTTCCAAGCATGCTTCGACTTGATTCTGAGCATGCGCAGGTTTTTGGTCCGATGATTTTGTGTACTAACCATCGAACCTGTCCGACGGACAGGTTTCCAGCGGACAGGTTTTAAAGCATGTTTTGAAACTTTGGTCCGCTGAAAAAACGGTCCGATAGGCCGTACACACGATCGAACATGTCCGCTGAAACTGGTCTGCGGACCAGTTTCAGCGGACATGTTCGATCGTGTGTACGCGGCCATAGACTAAGCATGGTGTCTGAGGGTGAGCAAAACTGATAGTCTTCATTTCCTGGTAAGCCATGGTGTATTTTGGTTTGGGAAGACTAAAAACGGGTTCCCCTCCATCTAAACTTGCCCCACACCCAGCCACTTCGAAATTGTGCTACGGTGTGAAACAACGAAAACGTTACTATCCATAGGTGACACATTTCAAAGCCTTTACAGGTTACCACTTTAGTTTTACAGAAGAGGTCTGGTGCTAGAATTTTTGCCCATGATCTGACGTTCTCAGTGATACCTCACATGTGTGGCATCGCATAGTAGCCCATTATGTGACACTTACCTGCAGGAGAACTCCGCAGTGTCCTCATCTTTCTTCGCTAGTAGCAAGCGGCCATTCTTCACCCCTCTCCCTTCCGGGGCCGCAAACTCCGGCACTGTAACTGGCCGGAGTCACGTGACGTCGCATGACGTCACTCCCACGTATGCCCCATAGCGTGCCCTTTCTACCTCCGGGGGATGCGCAGGAGAAATCGCCCTACGGCGATTTGCAAATTTATCTCCTAGACCATGCAGGTCTGGGAGATATTTCAAGCACCTATAGGTAAGCCTTAAATCTAGGCTTACCTGTAGGCTAAAGTGGTTGTAAAGGGTTTACAACCACTTTAGCTCTTCAGGTCCAACACTGAGTATATCAAGCATGCTTTTCTGCATATACATACTGTTTTTACTGTTGTGGGTTTTAGCAACATATTAACCACTTCAGCCCCGGACCATTTTGCTGGTCAATGATGATGATCAGTCGTTTCTCCCCTTGAAAGGACCGGGAGCTTACACACACAGCTCCCGGTTCTCGCTCTGTCACGAGTGATCGCACCGGCACCAGGGGCGAGCAGGTAGCCTAATGGCCACAAAGCACAATCACGTTATATTACGTGATTTTGCGCAGCCTGAGCCGACCTGCCACCGTTTTACGCCGTAGGTGGTCGGCAAGCGGTTAAAGCACACCGCTTGGAAAATTTTCTGGCTAGTTTTGGCAAAAGATGAAACTATTGGTTACCAAAGTGCAGTCATCTTTTTCTAGAATCACTATCTTTGGTAACCAATAGTTTCATCTTTTGCCAAAACTAGCCAAAAATGTTTCCAAGTGGGGTGCCTTAACCACTTGCCGACCACCCAACGCCGTTTTACGGCGGCAGGACGGCTCGGCTGTGCAAAATCACTAATTATAACGTGATTTTGCTTTGCGGCCACTAGGGGCTGCGCGAGCCTCCTGCTCGCCCCTGGTGCCGGAGCAAGTGCCCGGCGGGCGCGATCGCTCGTGACAGAGTGACAACCAGGAGCGATCGCGGGTGCCTGGCAGCGATTGCGCCCTCCAGGCACTCGCACCGGCAGCAGGGGCGCGCACGCCCCCCTAGTGGCCGCAAAGTAAAATCACGTTATATTACGTGATTTTGCGCAGCCGAGCTGACCTGCCGCTGTAAAACTGCAGTGGGCGGTCGGCAAGCGGTTAAAGGTGTGGTAATCATATCGATGTTCCTTTGCAGATTTATTCCGCTCGGTTTGGCGCCCTGTTTTCTGCACGCTTGATATAAAATATTCCTGGCTAAACGGCTGACAAGCTGCTACAGATGTCAAAAAGCATTAACCAAGAACACAGCCAATATTCCATCTACACCAAATTATCTAGGAACTGGAAGCCTAAATACTCAAATCTGGAGAGCCCGGACTAAATCCTTAAATCAATTCTCATTTGACCTTTAGAAACTCTTTTATCTGTCAGTGCCCCAGGCATCAAAAATGAGATTGCAATCTCGACCGAGCAGATGAATCAGCATGTACGTATCAATGTTCTTCTCCCGCACGTCTCCAAAGTTAAAGTAAGAAAATAAAAAGCATGCATGTCATTAATTCCGTATGAAGACTTGAAGGGGATGACACTCGCCGTTCCCTATAGGACCATAGACTTTCATGTTATATGTATTGACTTTGGCTTGTAAAGAAAATATATCTTTAGTGCTTTACAGCTGTCGCACTTCGAGAACAAAAAGCCAAAAGTATAAGCTCTTTTTTTTGGGCTTAATAATACACACCTCGGCTTATACTCGAGTCAGTGTACCTGAAGGGCTGCGAGCGTCCATTGTTTAAAAGTCGTGGCTTCCCTCCTGGTCCCTTCCGTGGTAGGCGTTTCCCAGCAGACACTGTGTTCTGTGTTTCTGCCTATCATGGACGTTCTCTTGTCCGAGGATGAAAAGACGTCCATGATTGGCGGAACACTGAAGACAGTGTCTGCTGGGAAACTGAGTCTGAGGATGAGAAGATGTCCGTGATAGGCTGCTGAGAAAAGCCTATGACGGAACGGGACCAAGAGGAGACCGCGACTTTTAAACAATGAATGGACGCCCGCAGCCTGTCAAGAATTTCAGGTACACTGACTTGGGCACAGGGAGGCTGCAATGGGCACAGTGAGGTTGCAATGTGCACAGTGTGGTGGCAATGGGCACTGTAACGGAACATCCCACACTCCGCTTGAGTGCTTCCATCATATACCACTTCCTATCAGTCTGGATATAGATATCAGATATTCCAGCTGCTCACAAGCACACAACGAGACGAGACTTGTTTGTCTGCTGAACATGGAGTGTTTATTAGAACCAAGAATAAAATCTTATATACAGTTAAAGAGGAGGTAACCAGAACATAAATTAACATGAGCTAATTACCTAATCATTTACCCAGACTAGGTGACTCATAGATATGACCTTTCAGGGTAGACGTCACATCTCGCTCACCTGCTATACAATACACATTATCATAAGTGTAAACACATGACATCTTCACACAATAGCATGGTCAATTAGCACAGAGAACAGACAGATGGCTGGAGGGGATGGCATTAGCATATCCTTACACTGTATGTCCCAACAGTATGAATCAGTCACTCTAATATGGCATATGATATCCGATCGTGTGTATAGGGCTTTAGAAGCCATTGCTTTAGATCATCCTCTGGAATTATACGCTCTCTGTCATTTAACCAAGCAATGATGTGTTTTTCCTGGTAGGACAATGTAATGTGTCTCATGTCCTGTGCATGTGCCATCGCTGCCAACAGCCATTCATTACAGATCTAATTGCAGTGATGCTCGTACTTTTCTCATTGACATACATTTATTTTATTACAGTAAAATACTTACGTATGAAAAGCAAAAGACACCTCTAATTGTCAGGCTCATCAACAACACATCATTCCTTGTGCTGTGGCTGGCTGTGGTTATTATAATGAGAGGAACATTTCCTAGGCAGCTGTATGGGCTCTGTAATGGGATCTTAATTGCTGAAACAATTATACCTGATGAAAGGAACCATTTTTTGATATGGGTATAAATGACGTGCACTTTCTTTATTCCGTGCACAATTTTTTAATACAGAAAAAAAAGTGTGCTCTAAGCAAACTTAAAGTGACATTAAAGTTTTGTGATTTTTTTTTTAATAACAAACATATCATACTTACATCCACTGTGCAGCTCGTTTTTCACAGAGTGGCGCTGATCCTCCACTTCTGAGGTCCCACGCCGGCTCTCCTCTCGCACTAGATAACCCCCTTTTATCGCCTCGCCTGAGGGGGTTACGTTGTGGGCGCGCTCCTGTGTCATACACTTGGTGTCCATAGACACTATGGGCCAGATTCTCAAAGACTTACGCCGGCGTATCTCCACGTCCGAATCTGCACCGTCGTATATGTGCGCCTGATTCTGAGAATCAGTTACGCATAAATTCGGCCAAGATACGAGCGGCGTAAGTCTCCTACGCCGTCGTATCTTGGGTGCATATTTACGCTGGCCACTAGGTGGCGCTTCCGTTGATTTCCGTGTCGAATATGCAAATGAGCTAGATACGCCGATTCTAGAAAGTAAGTGCGCCCGTCACAATTAGTTACGCCGTTTACGTAAGACATACGCCGGCGTGAAGATAAAGCTGATCTCTAGGTGGCGCAGCCCATGCAAGGTATGGACGTCGGAACAAGCGTATCTTTTTACGTCGTTTGCGTTAGTCATACGCGAATAGGGCTGTGCGTAAGTTACGTTACACATCGTAGCAAAATTATTCAGCCCCTTTACTTTCAGTGCAGCACTCTCTAGAAGTTCAGTGAGGATCTCTGAATGATCCAATGTTGACCTAAATGACTAATGATGATAAATAGAACCCACCTGTGTGTAATCAAGTTTCCGTATAAATGCACCTGCACTGTGATAGTCTCAGAGGTCCGTTTAAAGCGCAGAGAGCATCATGAAGAACAAGGAACACACCAGGCAGGTCCGAGATACTGTTGTGGAGAAGTTTAAAGCCAGATTTGGATACAAAAAGATTTCCCAAGCTTTAAACATCCCAAGGAGCACTGTGCAAGTGATAATATTGAAATGGAAAGAGTATCAGAACACTGCAAATCTACGAAGACCTGGCCGTCCCTCTAAACTTTCAGCTCATACAAGGAGAAGACTGATCAGAGATGCAGCCAAGAGGCCCATGATCACTCTGGATGAACTGCAGAGATCTACAGCTGAGGTGGGAGACTCTGTCCATAGGACAACAATCAGTCGTATACTGCATAAATCTGGCCTTTATGGAAGAGTGGCAAGAAGAAAGCCATAAAAAGTGTCGTTTAAAGTTTGCCACAAGCCACCTGGGAGACACACCAAACATGTGGAAGAAGGTGCTATGGTCAGATGAAACCAAAATCTAACTTTTTGGCAACAATGCAAAACGTTATGCTTGGCGTAAAAGCAACACAGCTCATCCCCCTGAACACACCATCCCCACTGTGAAACATGGTGGTGGCAGCATCATGGTTTGGGCCTGCTTTTCTTCAGCAGGGACAGGGAAGATGGTTAAAATTGATGGGAAGATAGATGGAGCCAAATACAGGACCATTCTGGAAGAAAACCTGATGGAGTCTGCAAAAGACCTGAGACTGGGACGGAGATTTGTCTTCCAACAAGACAATGATCCAAAACATAATAAACATATCCAGGTGTTAGAATGGCCAAATCAAAGTCCAGACCTGAATCCAATCGAGAATCTGTGGAAAGAACTGAAAACTGCTGTTCACAAACCCTCTCCATCCAACCTCACTGAGCTCCAGCTGTTTTGCAAGGAGGAATGGGCAAAAATTTCAGTCTCTCGAAGTGTAAAACTGATAGAGACATCCCCCAAGCGACTTACAGCTGTAATTGCAGCAAAAGATGGCGCTACAAAGTATTAACTTAAGGGGGCTGAATAATTTTGCACGCCCAATTTTTTAGTTTTTTTATTTGTTAAAAAAGTCTGAAATATCCAATAATCTTCGTTCCACTTCATGATTGTGTCCCACTTGTTGTTGATTTTTCACAACAAATTACAGTTTTATATCTTTATGTTTGAAGCCTGAGATGTGGCAAAAGGTCGCAAAGTTCAAGGGGGCCGAATACTTTCGCAAGGCACTGTATATTAGTACAACTTCAAGTCGTGCTGACTTCAAAGTAGTCCTTGCATTTTTGCGCTCGCTCGCCCCCTTTCCTGACCTGCCGGGCTGTGTGGTCGGATAAGGGTCTGGTATGGATTTGTGGGGGCACCCCCACTCAGTTTTTTCGGCTTGGGGTTCCCCTTAAAATTCATATTAGACTGAAGGGCCAGGTATTCTCTTTGAGGGGGACCCCATGCCGTTTTTCTTTTTAAAATTGGCGCAGAGTTCCCCTTTAAGATCATCAGAGCACAAGTCCCATGCCAAAGTCGAGTCAGTTAAGACGGCAATCTGACTTCTTTAGTGATATTCAATGGGCTGAAGTAGGATCAAAGTCGAACCAAAGTAGTGCAGTGACTACTTTGAAGTTGACACGACTTGCAGTCGTACTAATGTGAATGGTTGTCATTGGAAATCATGGGAAACGACTTTGCAGTCCCAAGTCGAAGGATAAGTCGTACAAGTGTGAAAGGGGCCTAAAGGTGTTCTATCGGGTTGAGGACACGACTCTGTTAAGGACAGTCAAGTTCCTCCACCCCAAACTCGCTCATCCATGTCTTGATAGACCTTGCTTTGTGCACTGGTCCAAATTATTTGGTGGAGGGGGGATTATGGTGTGGGGTTGTTTTTTTTCAGGGGTTGGGCTGTATAACTTGTATATTTCAATTTTTTTTATAATAAAATAAATTACTCACATAATTACGAATTGAAAACCACACAGAAACTCAATAGGGCAGATTTCAAACCCAAAAGATGGGCTCACTCCCCTCTGTTCCGGTAACATTATGACATCACACACCGGGCTCCACTCAATGGATATCTTGTCAAACAGATATCAATGTGGTTGACAAGAATTGGTAATAACAGTGGCGTAGCGTGGGTTGTCAGCGCCTCGGGCGAGGCAAGTAATTTGCCCCCCCGACCCATGGACTTGCCTATTTTCAGCTATCTCACATGATCCACTGTGTGAGACAGCAGTGGCTGTAGGGAAGAGGAGAGCATGCCTGATAATGACTGGTAAAGCCTGGAGTGGTGACATCATGCATATGTTCCTGTGTCCCATCTGTTGTTGGCACACCCTCGTCTCCACACTCGTGACAGCGCCCCTGTAAATTTTGCGGCCAGGGCGGTGGCCCCCCTCGCACCCCCAATGCTACTCCACTAATAAATGACCCCGCCCAAGTCATTGTAGTAAGAACAAGATCCACCAGTACATAATAAAAAGTTCTTTCCATAGTAAAGCCTGTGTACACTGGCTGAATGCAAAAGCACTACGGAGAAGCAAGAACAGTAATTGAAACAATCTTACTATTCAAAACAGAAATGCGTGGGATCCTAATAATAATTTTATTGCATATTTTAATTCACCGTCCCTTCTATAGATATATTCATTTTGGAGTAAAGCATTTGAGTAATGCTCACCAAATTTGCCTATGGTGCTTCTGTTGTAAAGCTAAGCCATCCAAATCTATATCTGGAAACTATAACATCTTTTAAAACAAATTAACTTATGTAGTAGCAGTTAATCCTGGGTGTCAAGCTATGCTGCCTTTTTTTTTTTTTTTCTAAGCAATTTAAAAGATAATTTCCCTCTGGACTCAACCGCATTTAAATATGCTGTTCGAATTGCTGGTGAATCTACTCCTGAATGAGAAATGCCATGCAGTACTGTTAAAATAATTTACTAGGAAATACAAAGCAAAGCCTATTTGTTTCATATTTTAAATACTTAAAGGGTTGTATGTGATTAGGAAAGCTGCCCTTTAATGTGACTGCATTGAGAAGTGTCATTGGGACTAGGACTCTTTGAGGTAGGAGGAGCTTTGAAGTTAACTTGTTCTTCAAAATTGTTGTTGGAATTTTACTAAAAGAGAACTTTAAAATTGATGATGTTGGTGACGATGATGGTGGTGGTGATGATGACGAAGATGATGATGGTGGTGATTGTAAGCTCTTCTGAGCAGGGCCCTCTTAATCCTTGTATTTTATTGTATTATAACTGTATTGACCTCCCTTTTATATTGCAAAGCGCAGCATAAACTGTTGGCGCTATATAAATCCTGTATAATAATAATAATGGTGGTGATGATGATGGTGGTGGAGATTATGGTGGTGGTGGTGATGATGGTGGTGGTGGTGATGATGATGGTGGTGGTGGTAGTGAGTGGTGATGATGGTGGTGGTGGTGGTGGTAGTGGTGGTGGTGGTGATGATGGTGGTGGTTGGTGGTGATGATGATGGTGGTGGTAGTAATGATGATGATGATGGTGGTGGTGGCAGTAGTGGTGATGGTGGTGATGAGGATGGTGATAGTGGTGATGATGGTGTGTGGTGGTGATGGTGGTGGTGATGATGATGGTGGTGATGATGATGGTGGTGGTAGTGGTGATGATAATAGTGGTGGTGATGATAATGGTGGTGGTGATGATGATGGTGGTGGTGCTGGTGATGATGATGGTGGTGGTAGTGATGATGATAGTGGTGGTGGTGATGATGATGATGGTGATGATGGTGGTGATGGTAGTGATGATGATAGTGGTGGTGGTGATGGTGGTGACGATGATGGTGGTGGTGATGATGATGGTGGTGGTAATAATGATGATGGTGGTGGTAATAATGATGATGATGATGATGATGGTGGTGGTAATAATGATGGTGGTGGTGGTGGTGGTGATGGTAATGGTGGTGATGATGATGGTGATGATGATGGTGATGATGATGGTGATGATGATGGAGGTGATGGTGATGATGATGGTGGTGGTGGTGGTGTTGAAGGAGGTGATAGTGGTGGTGATGATGATGATGGTGGTGGTGACGATGATGGTGGGGGTGATGATGGTGATGATGATGATGATGATGGTGGTGGTGATGATGGAGGTGGTGGTGATGGTGGTGATGATGATGATGGTGGTGGTGACAATGATGATGATGGAGGTGGTGGTGACGGTGGTGATGATGATGATGGTGGTGGTGACAATGATGATGATGGGGGCGGTGGTGACGGTGGTGATGATGATGATGGTGGTGGTGACAATGATGATGATGGAGGCGGTGGTACCAGGGCTCAGGTGATCACAGATTGCTGCAACGGAGCATTAGCCCG
The DNA here is from genome assembly GCA_029574335.1 of Rana kukunoris. Classification (NCBI taxonomy): domain Eukaryota; kingdom Metazoa; phylum Chordata; class Amphibia; order Anura; family Ranidae; genus Rana; species Rana kukunoris. The sequence goes on from CM056060.1 coordinate 141,749,171, forward strand.
CTGAGCCATCTTACCAGCTGACCACCTGACCTTGACACCTACCCAATGACCAAAAACAAGTGGACATCCCTCCAAATGATTAGGGTCAGTTGTTTCCAGTGAAGGGTACTGTGAAGGCTGCAGCATCTCAGATGATTATGTGTGTATGTAAGCTGTAGACATGTGCCGTTTCCTTCATTGCGAATCGAAATTCATACAAATGTTTCCTTATATAGAAATTCGGATGTAATATATATGTAAAATATAAAGTTCAAATAGTTTTCTAATCAAATTTCAATCATCTTCAAATCATAATAATAAAATAAAGGAATAGAATAGAAAATAATAGAATCGAATAGAAAGTAGAAGAAAATTATGTAAAACAGACCAGAATACCAAATAAAAGAATACTATAAAATAGAGTATAGAATAAAGGAATAGAATTTAAAAGAATAATGGATGATAAAAGAATGGAATAGAAAAGATAAATAATAAAAGTTTAATACAATAAAAAATAAGTTAAAAAATAATAATTAAAATATAAATAAATATAAGGAGGATGCGAATATATTAATACTCAACATCTTATTTATTTTTTTAATTTTTGAACTTTGTGCAACATAGTTTTGCCTCAATTTTTTTTAATTATTATTTGAATATTACATTTATATTTTATATTTGTCAATCTGGATAGATTTTTTTTATTATTATTTAAACTACGCTATCAGCATTTTGATATGTGAAATGGATATAATAAGACCTAAGCTTACTCTCTGTATACACAATGCATCTAAAAAAAATAAAAAAAAGTAGGGGTTGTTACAAAGATTTTCAATAACATTTTTTTTCTGTGGCAGGAGTTTACGCACCATCATATAAATCCCTTGAGGAAGCAAGATAGCTGAAAGCAACTACAAATTTAAAGTTTTAGTTTAAAAGCTATAAAACTCGAGATTTTAATAACAGATTGTGCAAATTGCTCCATAAATCATGCGGGAATTGAGTCACACAGTAGTTCACAGAAATAAAGAGAGTTTATAAGAACAAAAAATAAAAAATACACATACACATGAAATCTAACAATCACAACTCAGGTGGAATATCAATTGGATGCCTTTTTAAAGCTTTCAAAATAAAAAAATACAATGTGAAATGTCAAATACCCCAAAAATAAGGCCTCCTGGTCTAAAGGGCACCCTAATATATCGCCTTAAAATAGAACGCCTTTTAATATTTAATATTTATTAATCCAAAAAATAAAATTTATCGACCAATTTAGAAATTTTGAGAGCATATGTGAAGATCCTGGGCCAGATTCTCAAAAAATGGCGTATCTGGCAGTGTAGCGTATCGTATCGCATTTACACTACGCCTACGCAAATTACTGGAGCAAGTGCCGTATTCTCAAAGCACTTGCTCCGTAATTTTCGGCGGCGTAGCGTAAATGCGGCGTCGTAAGGCCGCGTAATTCAAATAGTGAAGGAGGGGGCGTGCTGTATTTAAATTAAGCTCGCCCCCGCGTCAAACGAAGTGCGCATGCGCCGGCCGGGAAAAAAGCCCAGTGCGCATGCTCCAGCTCACGTCGGAAAGCGTCGTTGAAACCGACGTCAAAACGACGTGATCGTCACTTACGCAATTCCCTATTCGCGAACGACTTAGTAAAACTACGTAACCGACGGAAAAAAGACGACGCTGACCCGACGCCATACTTAACATGGCAACGACGGCACTTCGGAACCATACCCCTCATATAGCAAGGGTAACCTTACGCGTACGCAACCTACGTAAACTACGTCGCCGCGTCGCAAAAACGTTCGGGAATCGGCGTATTAGGCTCATTTGCATAGGCAAATAAGAAAACAACGTAAAGGCTACCTAGCGGCCGGCGTTGTCATTACATCTAAAATCTGACGGTGTAATTGCTTTACACCTGTCAGATCTTTAGTGTATCTATGCGTAAGTGCTTCTAAGAATCACTCGCATTGATACCCATTGAAAAGAACTGAGATACGACGGTGTATCTGAGATACACCGTCGTATCTCAGCTGAGAATCTGGCCCCCTATCTTTATGACTATGTGGTCAACTTTTGGTTTGTTGACCAGATTATCAATCTATTTATCTATCTACACTATATTACCAAAAGTATTGGGACGCGTGCCTTTACATGCACATGAACTTTAATGGCATCCCAGTCTTAGTCCAAATACCGTATATACTCAAGGAGCGAAGTCCCGCTACAAATCTAAAGGAGAGCGAAGATTCACAGTCCAACGCTCTACCTACAGACATTCGGATGGAAGAAAACCATTGGGCCTTCAGAAAAAAACTGAAGACCCATCTATTCTGAAGCGTGGCTGGATGACGACATTGGATACAGCGCATTGAGGCGATTTAGTTTGCATTTGTAGCGCTATACAAGTTACTCACTCTCTCATAAGCCGACCTGAATATAAGCCGAGATACCTAATTTTACCACAAAAAATGGGAAAATTTATTGACTCGAGTATAAGCCTAGGGTGAGAATGCAGCAGCCACTGTAAGAGGAAAAGAGGGTCAACAATGCCCACTGTGCCTCACTGTGCCTATTGCAACCTCACTGTACCAACCTCACTGTGCCCATTGCAACCTCACTGTGCCAACCTCACTGTGCCCATTGCAACCTCACTGTGCCAACCTCACTGTGCCCATTGCAACCTCGCTGTGAGCTCTACCCTAAAGTGGAACTTCCGCTCATCAGACTCCTCCCCCCCTCCGGTGTCACATTTGACACCTTTCAGGGGGAGGGGGTGCAGATACCTGTCAAAGACAGGTATTTGCACTACACTTCCGGGTAGTGCGTCACTTCCCGCCCCCGCCTGTTGTGTTCTGGGAAACACTCAGCTCCCAGAACACAATGGGGTCCAGTGAGGATGTCGCTGCGTGACTTGTGCATGCACCATAGGGAATCAGGCAGTGAAGCCGGAGTGCTTCACTCCCTGATCCCCCCCGGATGGCGGTGGGGCCAGAGTGACGAACGATCTCTCGTCCTCTGCTGCGGACGGCGCTGGACTCCAGGACAGGTAAGTGTCCTAATATTAAAAGTCAGCAGCTGCAGTATTTGTAGCTGCTGGCTTTTAATAAAAAAATTTCGGCGGCGATCTGTTTTAATGTGCCCATTGCAACCTCACTATGCCCATTTCTATTTCACTGTGCCCATTATAATTGTGCCAATCCTCACTGTGCCCATTGTCACTGTGCCCATCCTCACTGCGCCCATCGTTACTGTGCCCATTGTCAGTGTACCAGAAATTGAGAGGCTGCGGACGTCCATTCATTGTTTAACCACTTCCCGCCCGGCCAATAGCCGATTTACGGCCGTGCGGGCGCGCAGCGCGGCGATCGGTGATGCGGGGTGTCAGTCTGACACCCTGCACCTCCGATCTCGGTAACGAGTCTCCGGCGGAGCCTCGTTACCACGTGATCAGCCGTGTCCAATCACGGCTGATCACGATGTAAACAGGAAGAGCCGCCGACGGCTCTTCCTCACTCGCGTCTGACAGACGCGAGTAGAGGAGAGCCGATCAGCGGCTCTCCTGACAGGGGGGGTTCGCGCTGATTGTTTATCAGCGCAGCCCCCCCTCGGATCGCCACACTAGACCACCAGGGAAATAAAAAAATACCAAAAAAAGGGGCAAAAAAAAAAAAAGACAAAAAAAAAAAAGTCAGCAAAAAAAAAAAAAAGGGGGGCAGTAAAAAAAAAAATGATGCCAATCAGTGCCCACACATGGGCACTGATTGGCAACATTGATCCATCAGTGCCACCCCTCAGTGATCATCAGTGCCACCCCAGTGTCTGTCAGTGCCACCCCACAGTGCCAATCCATGCCCAGTGCCCACCTATCAGTGCCCACCTGTGCCACCTATTAGTGCCCACCTGTGCCGCCTATCAGTGCCCACCTATGCTGCCTATCAGTGCCCACCTGTGCCGCCTATGAGTGCCCACCTGTGCCCACCTGTGCCGCCTATGAGTGCCCACCTGTGCCGCCTATGAGTGCCCACCTGTGCCGCCTATGAGTGCCCATCAGTGCCGCCCATGAGTGCCCATCAGTGCCGCCCATGAGTGCCCATCAGTGCCGCCCATGAGTGCCCATCAGTGCCCCATACCAGCGCCGCCTATCAGTGCCCATCAGTGCTACCTAATCGGTGCCCATCAGAACTACCTCATCGGTGCCCATCAGTGCCACCATATCAGTGCCCGTAATTGAAAGAGAAAACATACTCATTTACACAAAAATTAACAGAAAAAAATAAAAACTTTATTTTTTTTTCAAAATCTTCGCTCTATTTTTAGTTGTTGCGCAAAAAAAAAAAAACGCAGAGGTGATCAAATACCACCAAAAGAAAGCTCTATTTGTGGGGAAAAAAGGACGCCAATTTTGTTTGGGTGCAGTGTAGCATGACCGCGCAATTGTCATTCAAATTGCGACAGTGCTGAAAGCTGAAAATTGGCTTGGGCGGGAAGGTGCGTAAGTGCCTGGTATGGAAGTGGTTAAAGCTCGCAGTCTCCTCCTGGTCCCTTCCGTGATAGGCGTTTCTCAGCAGACACAGTTCCGCCTATCACGGACGTTCTCTCATCCTCGGACTCAGTTTCCCAGCAGACACTGTGTTCAGTGTTCCACCTATCACGGACGTCCTCTTTTCCGAGGATGAAAAGGCATCCGTGATTGGCGGAACACTGAACACAGAGGATGAGAGAACGTCCGTGATAGGCGTTTCTCAGCAGACACAGTTTCACCTATCACGGAAGGGACCAGGAGGAGACCGTGAGTTTTAATCGATGAACACCTGCAGCCTCTCAATAATTTCAGGTACACTGACTCGAGGATAAGCCATGGGGGGTATTTTTAGCCCTAAAAAAAAAACTTGGCTCATACGCGAGTATATACGGTAGTTCAATATTGGTTTGGCCCACCCTTTGCAGCTATAACAGCTTCAACTCTTCTTGGAAGGCTGTACACAAGGTTTAATAGTGTGTCTATGGGAATATTTGACCATTCTTCCAGAAGTGCATTTTTTTTCAGGGGTTGGGCTTCCTGCGCCTCTGTACCTCAGGCCAAATGAGGTACTGCAGGCCAATGTTCAGCTCTGCTCGGCTTCTGCGTCTCTGTACCTCAGGCCAAATGAGGTACTGCAGGCCAATGTTCGGCTCTGCTCGGCTTCTGCGCCTCTGTACCTCAGGCCAAATGAGGTACTGCAGGCCAATGTTCGGCTCTGCTCGGCTTCTGCGCCTCTGTACCTCAGGCCAAATGAGGTACTGCAGGCCAATGTTCGGCTCTGCTCGGCTTCTGCGCCTCTGTACCTCAGGCCAAATGAGGTACTGCAGGCCAATGTTCGGCTCTGCTCGGCTTCTGCGTCCCCGTACCTCAGGCCAAATGAGGTACTGCAGGCCAATGTTCGGCTCTGCTCGGCTTCTGCGTCCCCGTACCTCAGGCCAAATGAGGTACTGCAGGCCTATTTAGCTTGAATTCTGCTCGTCTTGCCAGTCAATACTCGCAAACCAAGTCAGAAGATTATTGTGGCGCCCCCATGTACATGGGGCCCCTGGGCAGTGCCCAGGAGTGCCCTTGCATTAAGATGGCCCTGGTTACTCCAGTTTTTCAGGTACACAAAGACACCTTTTCTAGTCAAATTGGCCTTCATAATGCCGTTCCTACAATAGCTAGGACTGTAATCTATCTATTATCTATCTCAAAGCAGTGAATAATTTGCATCCTGTGCAATAAAATAAATATCTAGATTTTCCTTCTTTTTTTTTTTTTCATAATACGGCCTCAAAAAAAATTAAAATATATATACTTTCTATATTCATCAGCAAGTCATTGTACATTTCAGCCATGTCTAAATGTGATATATTCATTAATTCTCAAATTAATAATTTATCTTCTACTTCTTCTCGAGTGTAAGAAAAAAAAAACTATTATTCATACATTGATCAAACTCGATATTATTTTTTAAAGCACATTGTAAGAAAAAATCAATAGGTATAAATTCATCAGCATAATGAATAAATAAACAACTGGAAATATATTCAGGTTCAAATAAGAAAGATCAATATGTTATTACTTATAAAAATTACTTTAATAAATTATAGAAAATGGCGCATCCTGAGCTTCTGTATTGAATTTAGCAGCAGGATATTTCAAAGAACTAAAAAAGAGATTGTTAGTTTGAAACATTCATGCCACATATCTTAGGTGTAATTCCAAATGTTATCTCAGATTCAGGGCTGGAAAGCAAGACAATGAATAGCACAATTATGTATATACTGAGACCTCATGCCCTGTACACACGATCGGATGGAATCTAATCCGATGGATTTTTTCCGTTGGATATCCGATGAAGCTGACTTTCATCAGTGACGTAAAACAATACGACTTGCTGAAAAAAATTAAGTTCAATGCTTCCGAGCATGCGTTGACTTGATTCTGAGCATGCGTGGATTTTTGACCGATGGACTTCCACACAGACGATTTTTTTCTATCATTTTTTTATCCATAGGAAAAATTTCAAATATGTTTTATTTTTTTTCACCAATGGAAAACAAACCCATACACGATCAAAATGGTCCATCAGTCTGTTTTCAATGGACAAACTGATCGTGTGTACAGGGCTTTAGGCTATGCTTGTAATGCCACTGAAATCTGGGGACTAGAGTTGGGCCGAATGAACCCCCGATCCGGTTCGCGACAGAACTCTCAAGCATTGCAAAATTTCTGACCCGAACTCTGAACCACATTATTAATTTTGAAAATATTTTTTTGTTATAAATATTTTCAAACAGGTAATTTTTCTCCTTCACTTATGGGCACTGATGAGGTGGCACTGCGGGGCACTGATAGGCTACACTGATGGGCACTGATGAGGTGGCACTGCGGGGCACTGATAGGCTGCACTGATGGGCACTGATGAGGTGGCACTGCGGGGCACTGATAGGCTGCACTGATGGGCACTGATGAGGTAGCATTGATTAGGAGGCACTGATGAGGCTGCAGGGATGGGAGGCACTGATAGGTGGCACTGGTGCGCATTGATAGGTGACACAGAGAGGTGGCACTGATGGGCACTGATAGCTGCCACTGATGAGTACTGATAAGCACTAATAGGTGTCACTTGTGGGCACTGATCAGGATGCACTGATGATGAGGCACTGATAGGTACTGTTTGGCAGCCCTGAGAGATGGCACTGGTGGGCACTGATTCGCAGCACTGGAGGGCACTGGTTGGCATTTAGAGAGACACCGGTTGACAGCGTAAAGAAAAAAGAAAGGTGGTAACCGGCTTCTGTTTACTTTCATGATCAGCTGTCATTGGCTGACAGCTGATCACATGGTAAAGGGCCCGCTGTGATTGGCCCTTTACCCTGCTCTGTGATCAGCCAAGTCCAAAGATTGCGGGAGGCACAAGGATGAGAGGACGTACATGGACGCTCTCCCGGCAATTGAGGTCCCCACTGTGGCCGCGTTTTGGTGAGAGCGCGTATATCAAGTGGATAAAGTCTCGAACTTGAAAAAACAAAAATGCCCATTTTAAAGGATTACATACAAGCTTTTGGCCATTAAAGGGTATAGGGGCCTGAGTAATGCCCTGGGGGACGCGTATCAATGCAAAGATTTAAAAAAAGTGTTTTTACAGGAGCAGTGATTTTAATGATGCTTTAAGTTAATAATAAAAATGAATTATTCCTTTAGATTAACTGACTGGGGGGGTCCTCTTTGTCTGCCTGCAAAGTGAAGTATCTGTACCGTGTATAGAACCTGCTGCAGCAAAACTTACATTGATAACGAGATAAATTGTTGGCAATAAAATACCATTTCCAGGAATATAATTTGTTTTATAAAAATGGCATGGGGGTCCCCCATGCCTACCAGGCCCTTAGGTTCTGGACTTTGTGGGAACAGTTTGGGGACGGCCTCTTCCTGTTCCAACATGACTGCACACCAGTGTACAAAGCAAGGTCCATAAAGATATGGATGAGCGAGTTTGGGGTGGAGACTTGACTGGCCTACATAGACCTCAACCCGATATAACACCTTGGGGATATAACACCTTCTCGTCCAACATCATATAACACCTTCTCGTCCAACATCAGGGTCTGATCTCACAAATGCGCTTTTGGAAGAATGGCCAAACATTCCCATAGGCACCCTCCTAAACCTTGGACAGCCTTCCCAGAAGAGTTGAAGCTGTTATAGCTACAAAAAGTGGGCCAACTCAAAATTGAACCCTACGGAATAAGACTAGGGTGGCATTAAAGTTCTTCTTGGCCCAGATTCACAGAGCAATTACGCCTGTCTAACTGGTGTTAGACAGGAGTAATTTCAAATTTTGCGCCGTATCACTAGTTTGAATCCTCAAACCATGATACGGCGGCTTCGGGCTTCGATCCGAGAGGCTTACGTCTTCGTAAGCCTTCCGATCTACGCTGCGATATTTTTGCGGCCGCTGGGAGGAGTTCGCGTCGTTTTCATGCGTCGGGATATGCAAATGAGTTTTTACGGCGATCCACGAAGATACGAGCGGTCTTCGCAATCGCTTTCGTCTATTTTTTTCTACGTACTGTTAGACCAGCTTTTTGTTGGTCTAACGGTGCGTAGCCCATGTTAAGTATGGCCGTCGTTCCCGCGTCGAATTTAAAATATATATTTATTTTTTACGTAACTCGTTCGGGAATAGGAATGTCCGTAAACTACGCTACTCAAGAAAAAATGACGTAACGACGTGATTTCGCGGAATGCACGGTGGGAAATTTGGGAGCATGCGCAGTTTGATCGCCGCGGGAACGCGCCTATTTTAAATGCTTCACGCCCCCTAATCGCGTATATGGATTGCGCCGGGAGAAATACACTACGCCGCCGTCGTTTACTGGACAAAATCTACCTGGATTCCACGTAGAGCCAGGTAAAATACGGCGGCGTAGTGTATTTGGGAAACGCTACGATAATCGAATTCTATCTGAATCTGGCCCCATGTGTGTGTAAAGGCAGGTGTCCCAATACTTTTGACAATATAGAATATGTGAGCTTGGTGGGTATACAATTAAAAAAGCATTAATTTGTAGTTACCCTTTTTTAGTAGCTTAAACAGCCTCCACTCTTCTGGGATGGCCCATTGGAGTGTGTGTCCATTCATTGAAAATAAGCATTGGTGAGGTCAAGTACTGATGTTGGATGAGAAGACCTGGCTTGCAATTAGTGTTTATCTCAATGGATTTGAGGCCAAGGCTCTGTGTAGCTCACTTGAGTTATTCCATGCCTTATTCTCTTAAGCTTTTTCGTGTCAAAATGGTCAATCACGCCTTAATTATGCAAATTCTTCAATGCCAAATTGCTCCAACCATCCCTCAATCCCGAAGCCTCAAGCCTCATACACGTGCAGCACTACCTCCGAAGGAGCTGCTGGTTTGATTTGGGTGGCATGTTACCTCTTGTCTTCTCGCCGTCTAGGGTACTGGATGAGAGCTGCGACCATTTTTTACAGCAGGGGAGCATTTGGCCGTGAATCCCGGCCGTGTGTATGCTCCCTAGCAGTTTTCCCATCAAGAAAACAGCAGGGAATCCCAACGGGAAAATAGAGAACCACCTATTTTTCCCGTCGGGATTCCCGGGTTTCCTGCCGAGAAAACCGGTCGTCTGCATGCTTACCTGCAGGTTAGAAAAACCGTGCATGCTCGATAACACTTCAACGCATGCGCGGTAGCATACAACATTAGTCTGGGGTGTAGCAAGATGGCAGCGCCGGAATTGAATGTGACGAGACACCGGCTCGTCCGAGTCGATGACGTCACCGCGTTCTTGCCATTCAAAAGAATGGCGGGTTTTTGTGTGGCCGTCTGTATACACGGCTTTTCAGGGCAAGTTTTCCAGGAATCCCGTCGGGAGAAACCAACGTTTTTTTTCCCAACGGGATTCCCAGTCATGTGTACAGGGCTTTATGGGTTATAGGCCCAGGCTGTACTTGATTCCATGACTTCTCACTTAATCCAAATTAGGTCAGACCCCCTTTCTTGCAATAACCCCCAGCATTCAACCATTAAACTCCAGAAGATCTACTCCCCAGGGTAAATAAAATATATTTTTTACCACCTGTCTGAAGATCAATGTGAGACATAAAGGTCACCTAAAAATGATGCGCAGAAAAAGTTTCTCTATCAATTGCATGACTTATCCCAAAAAGTAAAGGAATGTGTCAAAGTTATGTTTAATTTTTTGTTTAACTTCTTCTTGACTATGGTATACCAGATATAACCTTTACTGCTAGGACACACTGTTTATACTCCCCCTTAAACCTTTAATAATAATGAGACCACCACTGTAACTTGGAGTAAAACTGGCCGTAGCAGCCTCCTTTATTTTAGATAACATCCAATAATAAATAACATATATAAACCATATAATTCCTGAGAAAAACAGTTCTTCTCATACTAGTGCTGGACTTTGCAGGCACCACTAACACTGACTTGTAAAGCCTTTTAACATTATAACATTTTATTGGCACTGCGGTACCTCACCTCTGGTCATAGGCCTCAAGCCGACAAGCTGGCTCAGAGACGACCACTGACCGCAGTGCCCCCATTAACCAACATTCCAGCTACACCTTGGTAGACTGGAAACCACACCCCTTCAGAACCCATACCACCTCTGGGTAATGGCATCCATATTTGGGGTAATTTCTTCTCCTGCAAAGTCCAAACACCCGCCACTGCCACGACAGCATGCACCTCGTACCTGCATAAGGAGAAAAAAAAAAACACAAGGAAAGCACCCAAAACAACAATCCTCTCAACCATTATCACCACTATCAACAAGCCCATAACAAAAAGGGAGGGTGGGAGGGAACTTTTCTCCCCAGACTGTGTTACCCAGGAAAGGAGGGGGGAGAATTTATAGCCTATCCTCCTCTGCACACTGCACTTCTCATGACCACTCCCCCCTGGCTTGTAAAGGTTTCTGTTAACTCTGTCATGCCCGGCCCTATGCTGATGGCTTGTTGTTTTTGCTCCGGGCCTCTCTTGACTATGGTATACCAGATATAACCTTTACTGCTAGGACACACTGTTTATACTCCCCCTTAAACCTTTAATAATAATGAGACCACCACTGTAACTTGGAGTAAAACTGGCCGTAGCAGCCTCCTTTATTTTAGATAACATCCAATAATAAATAACATATATAAACCATATAATTCCTGAGAAAAACAGTTCTTCTCATACTAGTGCTGGACTTTGCAGGCACCACTAACACTGACTTGTAAAGCCTTTTAACATTATAACATTTTATTGGCACTGCGGTACCTCACCTCTGGTCATAGGCCTCAAGCCGACAAGCTGGCTCAGAGACGACCACTGACCGCAGTGCCCCCATTAACCAACATTCCAGCTACACCTTGGTAGACTGGAAACCACACCCCTTCAGAACCCATACCACCTCTGGGTAATGGCATCCATATTTGGGGTAATTTCTTCTCCTGCAAAGTCCAAACACCCGCCACCAGCACCCAAAGGTAACCCCTTGCCTTTGGGCGCACCTCCACACCCTCAATGCTTGATGTACCCCATCCTACGGGCCCAACCCCCACCATATCGATACCAACATCTGTGCAGTAAACTCCATCACTCCTAAGGTATCTTCATGTAGACACCTCCAACTCCCAGATGCCTGACGGCCAGGACCCCGTTTCTACTTACAAACCACATTTGGTTGGCACTGCGTTATCTAACCCCTGGTCATAGGCCTCAAGCCGACAGGCTGGCTCAGAGACGACCACTGACCGCAGTACCCCCACCACCTCTCTGTCCATCTTCCACCAAGCTCTTTTTCACCCCCTCCGCTGTCTGGCCATCCTCTATGATGTCCTAGCCACCATGACCGATCATACCACTATCGTATCCGGGAACCTCACGACCCCAGCATTGACCTCACCCCCTAAATCATTTCTCCTACATGGAGAACCAGTACCTCCAGTGGTCGGTCCCAACGTGCAAACCTGTGCACTTCCGATACCACTCTACTTCCACATCATTCCTGGGAAACGCAACCAATGTACACAAGCCTGCAGTCTCGGGACCCCCAGATGTCGACCCACCGGTCGCACATACACTCTCCAAGCCCCCCCAATCTCCGAAGGAGTGGCCCATAATCCATACCAATCCTGAAAGACAGTAAGCAACCTATACAACCATTGATGCAACCACCAAATTACCCCTACGCCAGGCCCACCAACCATTGTGGCCTGCATCTAGTCGAAACCTCTTCGACTCCCACCTGCCTATCCCCTTGACTGTTTCCTCATCAAGACGATCACGTGCAGCCTCTGTCGCTGCCCCAATCCTAAGGGAACGCCAGGGAAATTCTTTCTCCACTAGGCCCAAACCCTGCCACGAACTGATACCGTGACCCTGGAGCCCCCTACTTATGTAACCAACTGAACCGCCCACCTTCGGGCGTACCTGCCGGATTTCCCCACCAGCCCGACTGGGCAAAGGTCTGAACCCACAACAGTGACCACCTGCACTGACTTACCTCACCCCCTCTGATCCGTTTTGGATCTGCTTAGAAGCAGTGTGGCCCCTTCATGAGCCCCCCACACTTCAGCAGCCACCTTGAACTGTTTCTTGGAGGGGCTAACTAACTCGCCCACCCCAAATGCTCCAAAGATATTTGCCAGACCAAAACACTGTGCCGAAACGACACAACCCCATACCGGGATAAACACAGTGGCCCAGATTCACAGAGCGATTACGCGTGCGCAACTGCTGTTGCGCGTGCGTAAGTCTAAATGTGCGCGTGCGTATAGTTGGACGCGATTCACAAAACAATATACGCCAGAAATCTACGTTTTTTGGTCCGGCGTAATTGAGTTAGACATTCGCTTCCCTTCGCGCAAAACTGCGCTAGACACACCATTGATTTGCTAGTCAAATATGCTAATGAGGGAGTTACGGGGATCCACAAAAAAACGCAGTTGCTGCGCAGGCTACGCGATGTGCGCAACTGCAAAATGTCCTGTCTAAAGTTAGAGCCCATAAAAGCTGATCTAACTTTTGAAAAAAAGTCTAATTGTCAGATAAAGCAACACCGTTATTGAGGAGCAGACCACACACACGTGTTGCACTACAATTTGACTGCCAACATGCTAGGGGCATCGTCGCTCATAGCTGCACTAGTGAATATAGATGACCAAAGAAGGAGGAGGGCACGGAGGATGGCACGGGAGAGGATATACCGTACCCGCATACACCTGTTTGGCATGAATGATTCAGAGGTCTTTCGCATCTTCAGATTCCCCCCTCATGCCATCCTGGAATTAACCACAACCTTGCAGGAGGACATCACCAGCCCAACACACCGCTCACATGCAGTGCAGCCACTGGTGAAGGTCCTGGCAACACTCCATGTCCTTGCCAGTGGCTCTTTTCAGCGTACAAGTGGAGTGGTGGCTGGGATGTCACAATCCTCCATGAGCAGATGTGTGCACCAGGTTGTCCCTGCAATCCTCACACGCTTGGCCAACCAAATCATCAAACCCACCACTGAGGAGCTTCGAATCAAGGCAATGGCAGATTTCTACCGAATTGCCAGATTCCCACGCACCATCGGGGCCATAGATTGCACACATGTGGCACTCCAGCCCCCCCATGAGACCGAGCACATGTACCGCAATCGGAAGAATTGGCACTCCATCAACGTACAGGTGATAGTTGATGCCCAAGGCCTCATATGGCACGTCCGTGCCAAACACCCAGGGTCCAGCCATGACAGCTACATCTACAATCAAAGCCACATCCGAACAGAATTCGAACAGAACGTGTATGGGAACACCTGGCTGGTTGGTGAGTGACATGGGAGTCAGGCATGACTATCCCCTCCCGTGATGCACAACAGAAGTGGCACATGCATGACTAACATTCTCCTGTCTTTTCCTTTACAGGTGACTCTGCATATGCACTGGGACCCCATCTCATGACTCCTATCCGGAACCCCCAAACCCCAGGAGAGGAACGATACAATGAAGCACACATCAAAACCCGTGCAGTGGTGGAGCGCACCTTTGGCCTCCTGAAGTCACGTTTCCGATGCCTGGATAAGTCTGGGGGTACACTGTTGTATTCCCCAAACTTCGTGTGCCATATCATCGCTGCATGTTGCATGCTACACAATCTCGCAGTGAGGAAGGGCCTGCAGGTTGAGCTACGTGATGATCTGACCCCCCAACCAGAAAATCAACCCCTAACCGAGGATACCCCGTCTTCTGAGGGAAGAGCAGTCAGGAGGCAGCTCATATTGGGCATCTTTGCACGTTAAACACACACATTAATCATGGCACAATGAGAATGCATGCATGCACACCACTATGGTCCCTAGCACACACACCCCACATCCTCATCAAATTGGATTGGCACCAGTCCACCATGCAAGACTGGTGAGCAGTAACGCCACGTCAAGGCTCCAATTATGTCACTGTACATTCATACACCATTCACACGGACCTGGGAATCACTTCTCCCTGGTCCTGGGGAACCCTTCTCCACCAAAATTGAGGGTGACACCCTTTTCCAGCAGGAATGTCACCCCCACATTCAAACATCATTCACAACCCAAAATATGCCAAAAAAGTCAAACAAAGAAAAATGCATAGAAACAAAAAATGCATAGGAAAAAAAAATTGCTTAGAAAAAACAAAAAAAAGCAGAGAACAAAAATAAAAAAGCTTTCAAAACAAACAAAAGGGGGAAAAAAAAATTATTGCCCTCTGCCTGAGCCACGCCTGGGGCGCCCCGGCCACGGCCCCGGACCCTCAGGGGAGACGCATGGGGGAGGGGAAAAGCCGGGGAAGGAGGAGCAGCCCCTGAGATCTGCCCACCTGGCGGCCTGCCCTCCAAGGCCACGGCTATTCTGTCCAGGGCAGCACCAAGTGTTGCCGTGTTGCCCTGGATAGCCTGGGTAAGGGCCCTCACATCCTGCCCAACGCCTGCTGCTGTAGTTTGCAGGTCATTTAGGCAGGTTGTGGAGGCCCGGGAGTGGGAGTCCAGGTTACCCAGGCTATCATTAATGGAGGACAGGCTCTGATCCACCCGCCCCATAGTCTGGCAGAGCTGTCTCAGAAGGCGGGTCTGGGTGGCCAGGTTCCTTCTCAGACAGGCGGGCATGAGATTGGGCGCCCCCCTGGTGCTTTGGGATGACCTCCTGGCTCCAGCTGATGGTTGTGGCCGGGGAGAAGGGGAGGCCCTTGTGAGGGGAGCCATGTTGGGGGAGGAGGGGGGGGGCTGACCCTTAGGGAGGGCAGGCTTCTTGCAGCCAGAGGGGAAGAGTCCGCAGAAACCAAAGGGCCAGTGCCTTCCATGGACTCCTCCTCCTCATGATTCTGCTCCTCCTCATGATCGTCCTCCGCATGATCCTCCCCCTCCTCTTGTTCCTCCTCTGCGGACTCTGGCCTTGTTGGGGGGGCCTCATTAGGCTGCTGTCCTGGGGTTGGAGCGGTCAGTCCAGATGGCCCTGCACCCTCCTGCACAGCTGTGGATGACACAAAACATTCACAGGTTGGAGGATCCACACACTTGCCACATATTCCCTTTCACCCCCTCCCCCACACATGCTACACACCTGAGAGAAATAAAAACCTTACCTGGCACCGCGGGGACCGGACTTGTGTCAAAGCCTGGCAGGCCCTCCACTTCATGCCGGTGAAAGGTCAGGGCCACCACACGCTCCGTCTCTGAAAATCTAACCCGGCATGGTGGGCCCCCTCCTGTGCCCCTGGCATGGGCATTTATAGCGGCCAGTTTTTTTTTCACCTCACGCCGGAGGTCATTTATTTTCTTTTCTATCCCAGAGCGGGTCCGTGTCTCCCCCTCCCCCGATGAATTGACCTGCTCTGTGATCATATCCAAGATCTCCCTCCTCCTGGCCGGGGTGGTGGTGGCACTCTGCGGGCCGTGGAGAAAACGCCCATAGTCGGTAATGGCCCGGGCAAGAATTCTTTTTTCCCCCACAGTAAAATTGAGCTTTCTTTTTCTCTCAGTCATACTTCCAAACAAACTCACTAGCAGTCACCAAAAATCTGTCACAAATACAAGCACAACCAATCAGACAAGAACACACACAAAGAGAAAAAGAACAGCCAAAAATCACACTAGCACTCAGCAAGAAACACACACCAAAAAATCAGATGCAAAAATAAAGCAAGAAAACAAACGCTCAGAAATATATCAATCAAACAAACAGTCTCAAACACTTATCAAAATACACTTTCACAAAACTACCAACAAGCACTAGATCACACAGAACACTAATCTCACAAATACAAAACACACTCTAACGAACAACAGAGCAAAAGCACTTGATTCAATGGGAAGGGACACAAAGGGATGTACTTTTGCAATGGAAGGGCGTTTGTGTGTGTCTATTTATGCTGTCTGCGTAGTTCACAACGTTGCCCTAGTCCATTTCCAATTTCAATGATTGCGCCGCTCCCGAGTTGTGAGCATGCGCACAACGGAGCTGACATGGTTTCCTTCACGCGCGCATGCGCGAGTCGGCCGGCCCTTCATTTGCATGGGGTCACGGCTCATTTCAATGTAACACGCCCACGTCCCTCCCAATTTGTATTACTCCTCCTTACGCCTCCGGAAAAAACCTTACGTTTGCGCAAGCTCTTGCGTAAAAGCTACGTGAATCGCCGGATTACGCGGCTAGATTGCGCAAGTCTAACGGAAAAGTGGTGCGCTACGCCGCAATGATAATGCGCCGATCTACGTGAATCTGCCCCAATGTCCCCACATTCCCCATAACACCTCTTAAGATGTAACGATACTGGGTGCCGAGTCGTACCTGCTGGCTGTATCCCTTGAGCGCTTGTCGCACCCAAAAACCATAGTAAAATTCCAGGCACCATAGCCACTCAAACGAGAATACCAGACTGAACAACTTTTCTTATCGAGTACCAACTGTGATATCCCAGACTCTATGTTCCTGGACAAACAATATCGAATCAGGACCCATACCTCTGGACCCGCCAGCTGCATCTCCGCCCCCCGAACCAGCATCTGCCATACCAACCAGACCTTCTCTTAGGCCGCCCATGTTTCCTCACCTTACCGACCTTCTGTGAGATGATTCAAACTGAATCCTCCACTCACACGCTGGACAGGGGACCACTTGCTACTCTGCCTAACGCACCAAACCCAGAACCTGTCCCCACTGCAAACCGGGACAAGGCGTCCGCCACAACCTTGTCCACTCCCGGTATACCCCTGGAAACAGCGCAGCTCCAGGTGCCGCAAGAGACGAATAACCGGGGGAGAGGAGCCATCACCCTGTTGAACACCTGTACCAGATTATCACCATGTAAACAGACCGGATGGCAGGGCCCCCATAATTACACCGCCAGCACTACCGGAAAACAGTTCCAGCCGAACCAAGTTCTTAGTGAACCCTCCTGGCACCAGGACTGGGGCAAAGGACCCACCCTACACTGTCCCTGCAAGAATGCACCAAAGCCCGAACCCCCGGCCGCATCTGTGAACAGTTCCATGTCAACATTGCTGACCGGACCGAACATCCACAGAGCCGTACTGTTAGAGGACTCCAAAACGGAGTGACAAACCGACAGGTCTTCCTTGTGTTCCTTCACCAACCCACAAAGTGTTTGGGTGACTTAACCCCCCGCCGTGCTTGCCGAGCGGCGCGCACAAACGACTTGCCCCATAGGAAGAATAAGACACACGAAAATAAGTTTTCCCAGGAGCGACTGCCACGCTCAGATTTGTACTGTCTGTGAACCCAATATCTCGGCAATTTTTTGCCGTGAGGCTTTCCAGTGTGTCCCATGGTAATCTGCACTCCATTGCCTCCGAGCCAATTACTATGCCAAAAAATTGCATGACCGACTTCGGCCCCTACCTTTTCTCGGATGCCAGCGGCACCCCACATCGCTCCGCAATGCGTTCCAGAGTGGCCAAAACACTGCGCACATACGCGACCCAGCCGGGCAATCGCTGAGGAAGTCGACCCGATAGTGGACCAAGGAGTTCACTCCAGCCACCTACCGACCCACCCATTCTAGAAACAAACTAAACTGTACCCACAAGGCACATGAACCGAGCAACCCACCGGTACTCACTTGTCCCTCTTGAGCTCCCCCTCCCAGTGACAGACCAATAGCCGGAAACTATCCGGGTGTACTGGGAGAAGCCGAAAGGCAGACTCGATGTAAGGCTCGGCCATCACCGCCCCTCGACCATACCCCTGACCCAATCAACCGCCCCATCAACTGAGGCGTAACATACCGTACAATACCCCGCGCTAATAGCCTCGTTCGGCCTTATTCGGCTCCTTGTTTGGCCCCACCCCAAAGGGGAAAAACAACCAACTCATATGAAGGGGGGGGGCGGAGAGAATGGGCACCCTATTCGGCCCAGAGCTACTTCCTACCGCAGTGTATCCGAAACCACCGCAGGGTGACGTAGCGCGGAGCACCAATTGTTAGGCATGGGGGGGGGCCACCCCCAGCTTGCAAGGAATGCTAAAACCCTCTGAAACCCCCCCCCCCTCCAACGACCGGGCAGCCGCCCTGTTGGGGTGCTACCGAGAAACGGTCGCATCCTCTACACCATCACCGTAGTCCTCCCTCTTACTCGTAAAATCTCCAGGACATACCTTGCCTTGCTCACAAAAACCCAGGAAAGAGGGATGGTTACCACCGCAGCTGGAGACCTCGTGCTTGAACCGGCAGCACCCCCCAAACTTGCAGTTACCCTCAGTACACTGCCAGCAGACCCCCTTTTTCTGTCCGGCCGACTGTCCCGGGGAAAAGGTTACACTGCCCCCCTGAAAAAACGTTGCGTGCGTACGTGGGGCCGACATTAGCTGCATCCCAAGGCCAAAGTCCTCGGTCCCTCCACCTACATGGCCGGTCCCACCGCCCTGCATTGCCTGAACAGTTCGTCGCAACGGAGCCCTCCCGTGCCTCCGTAACACAATAGGCCTCGCTAATCGCCTCCTGTTAACTGAAAAGCCCTGAACAGTGTTCAGAGTTTTCCCTCACTGATCACGCTCGCCCCGATCGAGTACGACTGCGACCACTACGCAAAAAGTCCTGGGTCTAAACCTATACCTCCTTTGCTTCATCCTCCTTTTTTGGACTCAGGCTAAACCATGACCAGGTTAACTTCTCCAGAGGCAAATGCGCAAATACCTCTACACAGTCGCTCTTACAGCTCTCCTCTCTCACCTCCTGCATAAAATGTGAACCCCCGGGGTACCTCATCACAAGTATACACTTCCCTCTTTTGCGTCCGACAACTGGACCAGATCCCTCCTTTTTGCGGAGTCTCCCCGCCGCCTACACCTTAAACCTGGAATGCCCAGCGTCACTAGCCCCAGCCACCGGCACCCAAGATGCTGCAGGGCCAACGTCGGGATTGTCCCCCCCCCAATGGATAACCAACGATACCAACCCTACAAACAACTGATGCACACCTGCATCCCCTCCCACCTTTTTTTTCCCTGGCACTAGGCCTTGCCTCACTACCCCCCCCCCCCCCGCCACTGCGGGCACTACCAAACGACTACGGGGACCCCCCCTGTCCCTCTACCAACACACCAGCATTTTGTAACAAAGTAGAAATTGATGAAAACAACTTACCGGGCTGCCTGGAAGCAAATCCCACCAGCCGAAGCACTTGTCTCCCTCGCAGCGAACTCCGTCCTGGGCACGAACTCCCCCTCCGAACGAAAACTCTGGGCCAGAAGTCCCCTTCAGATGATGGCCCCACCAGGCGACTCGGGCCTGGCGGCCGAGGGCCCAGAGCTGGCAACGCTCACTCAGCGCACTCTGGACCCGTGCACGGATTTCACCGACGCTTTTCTGGGTGCCTCACGTCTGCCGTTGTCTTCCACTCCCACACGCCCCCTCACCTCTGGGCTGGATTGGAGGTGGCTAGCCGTGTATGGCAAGGGACTAGCCACCGATGCGACCGATCTCCCTCGCCGAGGCTCCTGCACCACCGGTGCACAACCGGGGTGAGAGCCCACAGCAGCCTTCTCAGCATGCAGGGCCAGGCCTGGCCGCCGACTTGGAGCCATAGCCCCCCCCCATGCCTTGTGGGGCCTACAGGGCCCGCCGCTGTACCTTTTGCTGAGGGGGCCCAAGGTGGCCCGAGCTGGGCTCCCATCCCGTCTATGCTGGCTCCTGGATGACCCCCCCGAAATAGCGGGTGCCCCCCCCCCCCCCCCGCGCGGTTGCCGCGGAATCGCGGGTAGCTCCGCCCCCCGCAAAATGTCGGGTAGCCCCGCCCCCCGCGGAATCGCGGGTAGCCCCGCCCCCCCGCGGGTGCCGCGGGAAGCCCCGCCCCCCGCCCCCCGTGAAATGTCGGGTAGCCCCACCCCCCGCGGGTGCCGCAAAATGATGGGTACCCCCCCGCAATTGCGCGGGTACTCACCCCCCCACCAGGCAAAAAGTCCTGGTGGCCGTCCCGGTTGAGGAGCGGCCCCAAAAACAGACTGCAGCCACCCCCCACCAAGCCAATCAGTCCCCACATGCAGCTGGGCAGCATGGCTCAAACCCCAGAAAGTTCAGGCAGAGCCAAAAATCCCCCAGCAGCAAAATTCCTACCTGATAAAACTTTTCTCCCCAGACTGTGTTACCCAGGAAAGGAGGGGGGAGAATTTATAGCCTATCCTCCTCTGCACACTGCACTTCTCATGACCACTCCCCCCTGGCTTGTAAAGGTTTCTGTTAACTCTGTCATGCCCGGCCCTACGCTGATGGCTTGTTGTTTTTGCTCCGGGCCTCTCTTTATGCTACGCCGGCGCAACGTTGAGAGGCAAGTATGAAATTCACAAAGAAAATGCGCCCAACGTTGCGCCGGCGTAGCGTATATTCATCGGCGTAAGCCGACGTAAGTCAAAGTAGGTGGAGGTGGGCTGGCTGAGTGGGCGTGATGCATGGTAATGAAGTGTGACCCCATGCAAATGATGGGCTGAGCGTCATCCAAGTACTTAAAACGAACGGCACATGCGTCGCAACTTGGACTTATCCCCGTGCGCATGCGTACAACCACGTCAAAATAACTGCCTTAGGCCCCTTTCACATTGAGGCGTTTTTCACGCGGTACAGCGCTAAAAATAGCGCTGCTATACCGCCTGAAAAAAATCTGCCCTGTAGTCTTCAATGTGAAAGCCCCGAAGGCTTTCACACTGAAGCGGTGCGCTAGCAGGACCGCTCCAAAAGTCCTGCTAGCCACATCTTTGCAGCGGTATAGGAGCGGTGTGTTTACCTCTCCTATACCGCGCCTTCCCATTAAAATCAATGGGAAAACGCGATAATACTACAGAGGCGCATTGCGGGCGGTATTAACCCTTTTTCGGCCGCTAGCGGGGGTTAAAACCGCACCGCTAGCGGCCGAATACCACGGTAAATACGATGGTATAGCAGCGCTAAAAATCACGCTGTTATACCGCCACCGCGGCTCCACTGCCCAATGTGAAAGCAGCCTAAGATACGTCGAATCACTGCCTACGCCGTGAACGTAACCTACGCACAGCCCTATTCACGTAGTACTACGTAAACAACGTAAAATACGACGGCTGTTCCCTGGTCCATACCTTTGCATGAGTTGCGCCTCTTATATGAGGAATAACTTTACGCCGGACGTAACCCTTACGCAAATCGCTTAAAAAAAGCGCTGGGCGCAAGTACATTCGTGAATTGGCGTATCTCCCTCATTTGCATCACAAATCAATTGGAGTACCAAATGCGTCCAGCGTAACTATGCGCCCACTATACACCGGGGTAGGCAAGTTACGTCGGATGAAGTCAGTTTTTTGGCGTATCTTAGTTCTATGGGCACGGCGCATAGAAACGACGGCGCATATTTACACTTACGCGGCGTATATCGAGATACGTCGGCGTAAGTGCTACGTGAATCCGGGCCCTTATGTTATGCTACTTATGTTTATATACTGTTTTTATGCTTGTTTGCAAAATTAAAGTGGGCCGGTCTGGGTGAAGTCCAGGGACAAATTTTTGTCTCAGTCCAGCCCTGTGTATTAGTGTTGAGCAGAATATGCCATATTCGATATCGCGATATATCTCGAATATATAGGGCCAGATTCAGGTAGATGAGAGCATCTTTGCTCCAGAGTAACGCTTCTCATTTACGTTACTCTGAAGACCCTTTCAGCGCAAGTCCTGTAATTCACATAGCAGTTGCGCGTAAACTTGCGCCAGAGTAACGATAATGCGCTGGCGTAACCCGACGCAAGTGGAAGTGGGTGTGATCATATGTAAATGATGGGCGGAGCCCAGCGCAGAGGCTTACGTTCAGCGCATCAACCACGGAGCATGCGCAGTGAGTGCGGCTCCACTCGCCCCCTTTGTGCGCATGCTCACAACTTCCGTCGGCACCACTTCACGGGAAACGTCAGCGCAATGCCTTCCGTTGGGCGTTTAAATGCGCCCGTAGAAGCGCCATTTCGGCACTAAAGTATATCCTGCTCCCCCTCCCCGCAGTGATGTTACTTTTGTTTTGAGATGGCTGCTCCCGTTCCCCGCAAACACACAGGAGAAAGCTGAACTTTAATGGCCAGGAGCTGTCAGCCGTCATCTCGGCTATGGAGACCTATGATGTCTTCCTCCATGGCTGTAAAATTTGACAGACAAGCATGGACAGAGGTGTTGTCCTGCAAGTGGGGGTGCTCAGCTAGCTCTTATCGTCGGTAACGCTGCTGTAGCTGCTCTCCTGCTGACCTGTGGCCATCTGGAGTAAAGATAAAGCAGCCTTTTGTAGAAATAACTTTGCGCCGGACGGACGAGATACGCGCGGCGCATGTAGCCAGCGTATGGTGCTAATCCGTTCGTGAATTGTGTCCAGCCCTGTGTATTAGTGTTGAGCAGAATATGCCATATTCGATATCGCGATATATCTCGAATATATAGTCGAATATTCGAGATATATTCGTTAAATGCGAATATTCGTGATATTTTTTGGAAATGAAATGATTGCGAAATTTCGCTAGTGCGAATGCGAATGCGAATGCGAATGAAATTTTGAGAAATGCGGAAGGAGCACTCTGATTGGCTCAGAATATTCGTGATATTTTATAATACAAAATAATTGCGAAATTTCGAGAAATGCGGAAAGGAGCACTCTGATTGGCTCAGAATATTTGTGATATATTACAATACAAAATAATTGCGAATATTCGGCAAATGCGGAAGGAGCACTCTGATTGGCTCAGAATATTCGTGATATTTTATAATACAAAATAATTGCGAAATTTCGAGAAATGCGGAATGGAGCACTCTGATTGGCTCAGAATATTCGTGATATTTTATAATACAAAATAATTGTGAAATTTCAAGAAATGCGGAATGGAGCACTCTGATTGGCTCAGAATATTCGTGATATATTACAATACAAAATAATTGCGAATATTCGAGAAATGCGGAAGGAGCACTCTGATTGGCTCAGAATATTCGTGATATTTTATAATACAAAATAATTGCGAAATTTCGAGAAATGCGGAAAGGAGCACTCTGATTGGCTCAGAATATTCGTGATATATTACAATACAAAATAATTGCGAATATTCGGCAAATGCGGAAGGAGCACTCTGATTGGCTCAGAATATTCGTGATATATTACAATACAAAGTAATTGCGAATATTCGGCAAATGCGGAAGGAGCACTCTGATTGGCTCAGAATATTCGTGATATTTTATAATACAAAATAATTGCGAAATTTCGAGAAATGCGGAATGGAGCACTCTGATTGGCTCAGAATATTCGTGATATTTTATCGTAATTTCGCAAAAATGCGAATGAGAAATTGATTGCGGAATTTCGACAGTAACACTCTGAAATCGAATATATGTGTTATTTTAGCTAAAAACAATATTGCGAATTTCTCGAAAATAATCGCGCGATAACGCTATTGCCGAATAATCGCATTGCGATTTTTCGGCAATATAAAATGATCGCTGCAGCTACTCGGCCCAAGGTCTCTAATCATACCAGTAATGCTTTTAGACGTCGATGGGGATCTCTAGGATGTGATCTGTTCTAAAAAAATAAAAATAAAATACGAATATTCGAAATAGCGAATATTCACCGCGAAATTCGAAATATATCGCGAATACTCGAATATGCCATATTCGAGCCGAATATTCGCAATACGAATATTCGTGAGCAACACTACTGTGTATATAAAATCATAAAAAAAATGATATAGACAGAAACTACCCAAAGGGCACCTTATTCTTATGTACCAATACACATAACATTAGTCCAGCACCACTAAAAATACATTTTATTTATTTCACCATCCAAAATAACTTTGTCAAAGAAAAGCTAGTTGTGGAAATATTATATAGCTTTTGTTTCCTTTAATTTCCTCCAGCCCTGCGTCTCATTGCAGTTGGAAGCAATAGAGAGCATGAAATATCTATTGCAGTTTTAAGATTCTTGTGTCTTGGCTGAGATTAAATTACTAAACCGGATTTTGAGTTATATATCTTTCATACTGTGATATGAATAGGCCGTAAAAATAAAACTAAAACAAACAGAGGAAAAGCATATGGAAGTTTTAGTTCCCAACACCAATCTAAATGTCAGGCTTCGTAGTTTGGAGATATAAATGAGAAGCTTTATGTTTTGACATCTGTGGAATGGGTACTATTAAACAGCAAATGAAGATTCGCAGGTAATATATGCAAATTTCCTACAACAATAAATTTCACTATAACACTTTGTAACAAAAGGTACTTACTACCCAAGATCACACATCCGATGCATCATAACAATAAATTGGCTTTTTAGTGTAATGCCGATATGCCTATTCTTGAGCGGTATTTGTCATTCATTTTAACCTTGTTTAATTGTTGTACATACACAGACATCGACAAGTGTTCACATTTCATAATTGATGTGATCTATGAAAAGTTTTGGGTGGCATTTTAAAGGGCTTTGATGATTGTTTTATTTAAGGGTCCTTTCTATGAAGAGATCCTCGCTGAATTAGAGCTGAATATGAAGAAATTAGATCTGAGGTCCCCAAACCAAAGAGCCAAAGAGAAGGGGGTGGGGCCGAGGTTGGACTATCGCGGTACTGGTAACATAGATATAAAGGCCCATATTCACGTAAGATTTACACCAGCGTATCTAGAGATACGCTGTCGTAAGTACAAATGTGCACCGTCGTATCTTTACGCCGATTCCCGAAGCTAGATACATCGTAAAACAAGGCTTCAGCCGCCCAACGTAACTTGCCTAGGCCGGCGTATTGTGGGCGCATAGTTACGCTGGACGCATTCGGCGTTCCCATGTTAAATATGCAAATAAGTAAGATACGCCGATTCATGAACGTAGATGCGCCAGGCGGAAAAGATACGCAGTTTGCGTAAGGCTCACCTCCAGCGTAAAGTTATTCCACATATAGCTGGTGCAACCCATTCAAAGGTATGGACCAGGGAACAGCAGTCTGATGTTACGTCGTTTACGTAGTACTAGGTGAATAGGGCTGTGCGTAGGTTACGTTCACGTCGTAGGCAGTGTATTGATGTATCTTAGGCAGCTATTTTGACGTGACTGTGAGCATGCGCACTGGGATGCGTCCAAGAACCGACGCGTGTGCAGTTCGTTTTTTGAAGCTCAGCCCATCATTTGCATGGGGTCACGCTTCATTTAAATGTTACACGCCCACTTCCACCTACTTTGACTTACGTCGGCTTACGCCGACAAATATACGCAACGCCGGCGCAGCGTTGAACGCATTTTCTTGGTGAATACCAGGTTTGCCTCTCAACGTTGTGGCGGCGTAGCGT
Organism: Rana kukunoris; assembly: GCA_029574335.1. Taxonomy (NCBI): domain Eukaryota; kingdom Metazoa; phylum Chordata; class Amphibia; order Anura; family Ranidae; genus Rana; species Rana kukunoris. The sequence goes on from CM056060.1 coordinate 141,775,012, forward strand.
AAACAAGATACGCTACGCTAGAATAAAGATGCGCCCCGTTATGTTAGTCCGGGCCAAAATGTAGAAATGCAAATATAAAAAACATTTTTATTAAATACAGCATCAAAAGGACACAACAGGGGGTACAAAATTTAAATAGTAACGACCAACACAACATATTTTGAATTGGAGCTGAATTGATGGATGTCACTTTTGTGACATCCTTGGTCATCATTTTTACAATGGATGTTGGTGGACCCGCAATGACTATATGGGCAACCGGATGTACAGTAAATTTACTTGCTTCCATTTACATCAGGCTACCTCCAATCTGTTATGGTTGGGTACAGAAAAACACCTAGTCCTTCTCCATTTCTATTTTTTGGTGGGCCTATACAAACTTGTAGGTACAGTAGGTGGATGTGAATGGACACATGCCCATTTAAATCCACCTCCCCAAAGACATGCATGAAGCTTACCATCAATTCAGCCAGATAAACTGGCAGGCGGACCTGATCAGAAAGCTCACACGGAAGGGGCCTTTTTTTATTATACACTAGTGTTGAGCAGAATATGCCATATTCGATTTCGCGATATATCACGAATATATAGTCGAATATTCGAGATATATTCGCTAAATACGAATATTCGTGATATATTTTGGAAATTAAATCATTGCGAATTTTCGCTATCGCGAATGCGAATGCGAATTGCGAATTGCGAATGCGAATTGCGAATTGCGAATGCGAATGCGAATATTCGAGAAATGCGGAATGGAGCACTCTGATTGGCTCAGAATATTCGTGATATATTACAATATAAAATAATTGCGAATATTCGAGAAATGCGGAAGGAGCACTCTGATTGGCTCAGAATATTCGTGATATATTACAATACACGATAATTGCGACTATTCGGCAAATGCGGAAGGAGCACTCTGATTGGCTCAGAATATTCGTGATATATTACAATAAAAAATAATTGCGAATATTCGAGAAATGCGGAAGGAGCACTCTGATTGGCTCAGAATATTCGTGATATATTACAATATAAAATAATTGCGAATATTCGAGAAATACGGAAGGAGCACTCTGATTGGCTGAGAATATTCGTGATATATTACAATATAAAATAATTGCGAAATTTCGAGAAATGCGGAATGGAGCACTCTGATTGGCTCAGAATATTCGTGATATATTACAATACAAAATAATCGCGCGATATCGCTATTGCCGAATAATCGCATTGCGATTTTTCAGGAATATAAAATGAGCGCTGCAGCTACTCGGCCCAAGGTCTCTAATCATACCAGCAATGCTTTTACACGTCGATGGGGATCTCTAGGATGTGATCTGTTCTAAAAAAAAATTGAAAAAATACGAATATTCGAAATAGCGAATATTCGCCGCGATATTCGCGTTATTCGCGAATACTCGAATATGCAATATTCGTAGCGAATATTCGCAATGCGAATATTCGTGAGCAACACTATTATACACCATGTTTTTGTTTTTGTTATACAAACAGTGCTTTTGTTAAAGTGGTTGTTAACCCTTTACAACCACTTTGACTTACAGGTACGCCTAGATTATGGCTTACCTGTAGATGCTTGAAATATCTACACGGTTTAGAAGATATTTGCAATGTCCCTGAACGATGCATTCTACTGCGCATGCGCCATCTTGAAAGGGTACGCATGGGCGGGGGTGACGTCTAGTGTTGCTCACGAATATTCGCATTGCGAATATTCGCTACGAATATTGCATATTCGAGTATTCGCGAATAACTCGAATACTGCGGCGAATATTCGCTATGGTGAATATTCGTATTTTTTCAAATTTATTTTTAAAACAGATCACATCCTAGTGATCTCCATCGACGTCTAAAAGCATTGCTGGTATGATTAGAGAGAGACCCTGGGCCGAGTAGCTGATGCGATTCTTTTATGTTGCCGAAAATTCGCATTGCGAATTTTCGGCAACATAAAAGAATCGCATCAGCTACTCGGCCCTTCTTTTGCATCAGAGCCAATCAGAATAACTCAAATATTCGACAAACGGAATATTGCGCGATTATCTTCTCCGCCCTTCTTTTGCATCAAAGCCAATCAGAATAACTCGAATATTCAGCAAAAGGAATATTGCGCGATTATCTTCTCTGCCCTTCTTTTGCATCAGAGCCAATCAGAATAACTCGAATATTCGGCAAAAGGAATATTGCGCGATATTCCTTTTGCCGAATATTCGAGTTATTCTGATTGGCTCTGATGCAAAAGAAGGGCGGAGAAGATAATCGCGCAATAGGAATATTGCGCGATTATCTTCTCCGCCCTTCTTTTGCCCCCTTATTCTCCTTTCTTTTAAGTAGAGTTAGTGTAGAGTTAGTGTTTAGTGCATATTAGTTTAGTAATACAGGAAATGATCTCCGTTTATGAGAATTTCGCAATCATTTTCGCTGGATTAATTTGGATTAAATATCACGAATATTCGATATTAGCGAATATTCGCGAATATTCTTCTATATATTCACGCAATATCGCAAAATCGAATATGGCGTATTCCGCTCAACACTAGTGATGTCATGGGACTCTGGCCAGTTATTGAGCCGGAGAAGGAAGAGGGGTGAAGAATGGATGCTCACTTCCAGCGAGAAAGACGGGGACATCGCTGGCTTCTCCTGCAGGTAAGTGTCACATAATGGGCTACTATGCGATTTATAGTAGCCCATCATGCTTTACCTTTGCAGGGAAACAAAGAGGAAGTAAAAACCATCAGGGTTTACTTCCTCTTTAAGGGTTAAAGCATATATACACCTTAACAAATGAACTTCTCTTATTTTGTCTGTTAAAATACCATTGAAAATATAAAATAACCCCCTGGCTTGGTTACTTACAGGTCCCTGATGTACAGAGTTGACTCCATAGATGACCGATGGACGATCCCCAAATGGATACAATCTTTGTTCTTCTCCTTTTTCTAACTTTCCTCTAATTTTTTTGTTTCTTGACAATCTTGACGTCACATCTCTACGGCGTTATTGGTTCCTTTCTTACCTAGATACTCCTGTGCGTAATTGTGGGGATGAGGTCCCCCATATGGGACAGTTATGGTGTCTGGTAGTGGAAAGTGCTTTAGAAATTGTACCATACAGGACGGAAGGCTCTATCATTACCTAGACCAAGTTACAGTGGTTGTGCTTTAGTGATGTTTTGATCTCATGGTCCTTATGTTTTGCATAAATATAATTCACTAACTGGTCAGTTAAATGGCTGCCTTGTATGCCTTGTACAGACTTTCCGATGAAAAAAGTCAGATGGAATTTTTTCATCGGTTATTCCGACCGTGTACAACATCAGCAGGAAGCCGCCACTCCGTTTGCGCATAGTATCAGGCCGCGTACACACGACCAAATAAATCCAAACAAATCGGTCTGTCAGTCTGTGCCTGCTGGGAATAATTGAGAATGTGCCGGAGGAGGATCCAGTTAGGCTGGGAATAGCGAGGACCCTGTTTCAGGCGAAGAAACTTATCCTGCAGCACTGGGAGTTGGAGGAACCCCCCACTTGGTGGGAAAATTAATACGACACCCAGGCTGATATATGACCCCCCCAACCACCGCGAGGAGCTTTTGTCCTGAGTTGGGACCCTGATACTTTGGTTTGGCTACAAGTTGTATTTTCCAACACTCATTAGATATTATAGTAAGGGTTATTAACATGGTGTGGCTTCCATGTTTCAGCATCTCCAATCCGGGGGGCCTTGTTATTTTTTTTTGCAAGTTTCTAACTGCTTTCTCATTTCTTCTATTGTAACTTTACCTGTATCAACCTTGAGATCAGTCACGGGGACAGTTCTACTGAAGTCAAAAGTTATTAATGGTGTTGGTTAGTTTTATGGTTTCCTTGAAATGTTCCACCCATCCTATATCTTGTTTTTTCCTTGCAAATCAAAATTTGTCTGTTCTTATCTTTTATCGGAGCATTTGAGTTACTTCTCCTTCCTGTTGGTTTACAGATTTTGCGGTACAAGGTCTTTACATTGTTTTTGCTTGCGGCTTCTTGTGTTTTAGTTCCTTTATGCTTGAACCAATCTTTTTTGTTAGACCCGCAGCTTTCTATAACTTTCCTATCTAGAGTTTAGTATTTGGCTGTCATGTACACACGATCGGTTTTCCCGACATTAAAAAGTCCGTCTGGGGAAAACCGGCTCGATAGCTTTTTTACCCCTACACACGACTATAGGACTCGAACGTTTGAATTCAAAAGTGCTTGTTTTAAAGCCTAATATGCAAGTTATTGTCGTAAAATGTCTTGCCCCAGGGAACATGTATCAATGGAATTTTTTTTTTTTTAAAACTGTAGTTTTTTCTGGCGCAGTGATTTTAATGATACTTAAATAAAATTTTAAAAAATAAGAAATTCCTTTAAATATTGTACATGCTGGATGTCTATAGTAGTGGCACATGTTTAGAACTGTCCCTGCACAAAATGAGATTACTATAAAAAAAAAAAAGTAATTTAATACTGCTTGCGGCTTTAATGTAATGTCTGGTCCAGGCAATATGGATGAAAATCATTGAGAAAAATAGCACAGACACAGACAGTACACACACCACGTAGCTTTAGGTGCACACTACAGAGGACATGGGCAGTACACACCAAGTAGCTTTATGGTGAACACTGCAGAGGACACAGGCAATACACCACGTGAGAATAATGCAGCTAGCACTATCACCTGCCTGCCAGTAAATTAGGAAGAGCAGATCTAGCTAAACTATACAGTGTATAAATATGTGTACAACACCTGGGATGCATATATATCCTCTACACACTGTAACTTTAACTGACTAGCCTGCCTCCCTGGCTGCTCTATCTACCTACTAAAAATGACTCTCTCTCTCTCTCTCTCTCTCTGTGTGTCTCTCTGTCTTCTCTCTTTTAACCACCGCAACACACTACACAAGGCCGACCTGCAGGCGGCCTTTTATAGTGTGGGGCGTGTACTAAACCCCCTGAGCCATAATTGGCCAAAGCCACCCTGGCTTTGGCCAATTATGGCTCTCCGTTTTTTGCAAGCTGTGATTGACTAAGCATGCGGGTCATAGTGCATGCTTGGCCAATCATCAGCCAGCAATGCACTGCGATGCCGCAGTGAATTATGGGCTGTTAAACGTAATTCGAATTTGGCGCGAACGGCCCAAAACGTTTGTAATTCGACGAACGATCGAACATATGATTTTCGAGTCGAACATGAGTTTGACTCGAATACGAAGCTCGTCCCTACTTAACACAGACTTTAAATCTGTTTTACTGATTGCAGCACAGAGGATGTTTGTCCAGTCTTTTGAAATGAAGGAAGATGATAAACCTGTCTTTTTGAAGAACTGAGGCCGCGTACACACGACCGGTTTCCTCGGCAGAATCCATCAAGAAACTTGATGGGAGACGTATTCTCGTGTGTCGTGTGTACACTTTTCGCCGAGAAAACTGTCGAGGAACTCGTCGAGCCAAAAAGAAGCATGTTTTTTTTTCCTCTACGGGAATGGGAAAATTTGCCCGTCGAGTTCCTCGGTCGTGTGTACGCGGCCTAAGAAACAGGTCTAGTCAGGATCTGTTTGACAAACTGACAGACAGAACACCTGTGGGAAAGGGCCTGTCAAGCCCCGAATCTGAAACTGCAACCTTTGCTTTGGCGGGATCGCTAGTTTGAGACCCCTGATGTAAGCAATCAAGTCGTAGTTGCCCTAAACCACCACTAGATACCAGCAAATTTCAAAAGACAGCAAAACTGCAAAAATACAAATAGGTGAGACAGAACAAAAGGGAAGAGATCATATATGGTTGAAGGATTGTTTTTATGTGAACTGAAAGTAAACATCTAATTTTGAGAGTTGAAATCAGGATACGTGTAAGTATGTATACTTTTTTTAGACATTTGAATCTACGTTGTATAATTGTGCTACATTTTTCCCATTCGTAGGTACCCTTACATGTTATACAGCTGAAAAGGACGCTGTTCTTAAAATATCACAATATAAGAGAGCTGAAAAAAAATATATAATCCGTTAAATTGGATGGGGAAAAGGCAGAAAAATTGGTAAGGAACTTAAAAACGAAAAAAAGAATAAAGAGCGCTCCGGTAGGCAGACAGTTTACTGAAAATTGCCACAGCGACAATCTATTCAGAAGGCTTTTACTTGAGAATTTCTGCTGCCGGGGGTGATTGTCAAAAACTGTGGCTGCAGAACGGATGTACTAAGGTTCTATGTGTCTTAAAAGTATTTTTTTTTTTTAAACTTTAAAGTTCAGTTTGTCCGTACTTTAATGAAAGATTCAAAACTGCTGGACTTAAAATTGATGTGAATAAAGCAAATGTATTTCTAACTGTCGTGTTTTTTTTTTTGTTTTTTTTTTGTGGAGAACACTGGGCCGCTAATATATATATTATTATTTTTATTATTATTAACCACTTCAGCCCCAGACCATTTGGCTGCCAAATGACCGGGCCACTTTTTGCGATTCGGCACTGCGACGCTTTTACTGACAATTGCGCGGAAACATAAGGAACCTGGCATTGATGAAAGTGCTAGTTGCCTGGCAACAATGCAGAAAGCAGGGACCCACCTCTCCAGTACCTTTTCAGTGTGTGTATGTATGCTGTGTGTGTATATTGTGTTTCTGCGTGTGTATACTGTGTGTGTATACTGTATGTGTGTATGTCTATACTGTGTATGTATACTGTATGTGTATACTGTGTGTGTATACTGTATGTTTGCGTGTCTATACTGTGTGTGTATACTGTGTGTGCCTACTGTATGTGTGTGTGTCTATACTGTGTATGTATACTATATGTGTATACTGTGTGTGTATACTGTATGTGTGTGGGTCTATACTGTATATGTATACTATATGTGTATACTGTGTGTGTATACTGTATGTGTGTGTGTCTATACTGTGTGTATACTCTGTGTGTATACTGTATGTGAGTGTGTCTATACTGTGTGTGTGTATACTGTGTGTGTATACTGTGTGTGTATACTGTGTGTGTATACTGTATGTGTGTGTGTCTATACTGTGCGTATATACTGTGTGTGTATACTGTATGTGTGTGTGTCTATACTGTGTGTGTATACTGTGTGTGTATACTGTATGTGTCTATACTGTGTATGTATACTGTGTGATCCCATAATCTATTTCCTGGGGTCCCGCATAACCTCCTCCTGCCCGGGTGCCCTGTGAGTTGTCAGTCCGCCCCTGGTGACATGATAACATCACCCAGTTCCTGCAGATTTTTCGGCTGCACAACCATGATGCCAACCTCAACCACATCCCAAAGGGTCTCTATTGGATGAGATGTGGTGAGTGTGGAGGCCATTGGAGTGCAGTGACCTCATTGTCCAGTGGTGAGATGATTGGATCTTTGTGACATGGTGACATCATCCTGCTGGGAGGAGCCATCAGAAGATGGGGACACTGTAGTCATAAAGGGATGGACATGCTCAGCAACAATACAATACTAAGGGGCCCAAAAGTGTGCAATCTTATAAATAAATATAATATACACAATATTATTAGATACTGTACAGTATATAAATAATGTATTATAAACTTTATAAATGTATTTACTTTTTTCCTCAGTAATCTTGAATAATTATTTATTTCTAGATGGTATTTTAGGTTCACAATTGTCTCGTTCTATTTTTTATTTTTTTTATATATATTTTTTTATATCTCAGTACTATGTTTGGATAACCTTCCCGTACTTAAAGTTTTCTTCTTTACCTTGTTTGCACTCTTTGTTGGTACGTATCTTTAAGCATATCAGATTCTAGCTATGTTTGTAAGAAACTAGAAAGTTCTTTTGTTGTCTGGATTTCTTTTGAGTTTTATTCCTTTTAAAATGATAATGTGGCATATTAGAATATCAGTTTGATATTCTATTATTTTAAAGATGGTACATCGCAGATTTAAAACATTTTAATCTCAAGACAGATCCAAAGTAGCGTGAAGTTGACGCTTTTGAAAATTCCATCGGTAAACATTATGGGCCAGATCCACATACCTTTGCCGCCGGCGCAGCGTGACCCATTTACACTACGCCGCTGTAAGTCACAGAGGCGTATCCTTATCCTCAAAGAAATGCCGCTGTAACCTATTGTACCTCTCCCCGTTGTTCAGCTCTGTGACCCGATCGCGGGAAACCGGCGGCTATCGGGTCCCGCAGGCGCGGTCACAGAGCACAGGACCGGGTCGTGAGCACGCTGGCGGCGGCGCGTTTTTGCGACCCACGTTATATGCCAAGTCGTTCCATTCTGCCGACGTATTTAGCCGTGTGGCGGTTAAATTGAAAATTGTCTGAAAAAAAATGCGCTAAAATGAATTTTAGTGCAAACCACAATATTATACCCAATTTTTGGGAACATTTAAATATTGGGCTTGCTTTGAGTAAATAGATACCAACATATAAAGCTTTGAAACCGCACATGAAACTTCAAAAAACTATAATACCCAAAAGTCCATAGACGATAGGTTATTAGTTTAGAGTTAACTGTGTTATTTACAGTAAGTTTACATACACATACTTGTCCTACACTGCATGCCTGAACTGGAGTGTGTACATGGGTGCTTAAAAGAAAAAAAAATGTATTTATTTTATATCATTTATTATTTTTATACTTTTTTTTATTATTTGCTTTATTTAAATTGACATTAAAAGGTTCAGTTTTTATACAAATACTTATACTTATGTGCTCTGTGTAATGGTTTTGCACAGAGCAGCCCTGATCCTCCTCTTCTGGGGTCCCTCACCGGAACTCCTGGCTCCTCCCTCCTGCCTAGTGCCCCTATAGCAATCATGCCCCTATAGCTCTCCCCATTCTCTCTCCTCATTGGTTTACTGGCTGTGATTGACAGGAATGGGTGTCAATGGCTACCGCAGCTGTCTCGACCAATGAGCAGGGAGAGGCCTGGGATAGTGGAGGCTCTGGTGCACATCGCTGGATCAAGGTGGGGCTCAGGTATGTTTTAGGGGTGCGACAGAATGTCCAGCACCCAGCTTGGGTGCCTCCGCCAATATATAGCTCCCTCCAGTCTGGAACCAGAAACCAGGTATTATAGCTGAGCAACCAAGATCTAGACGACACTAGCTAGAGTTGTAAAGGAAATTTTTTTTTCACCTTAATGCAATCTATGCATTAAGGTGAAAAAACAACTGATGATGCCGGCCGCTGATTGGCTAGAGCAGATGGATTGAGAGCAGCGCAGCCATTGGCTGGTGCTGCTGGCAATCACATCCAGTGACGCGCCGAGGGGCGGGGCCGAGTGATACAGTGAGTGGCTATGGCGCAAGGACTCATCACCATGCGAGCTCTCGCATGACTGTGGTGAGTTCTTGTGGGGTGGACCAGAGACAGCCGCAGAGGGAACCCAAAAGACGTGGATCCGGACTACTCTGTGCAAAACGAACTGCACAGTGGAGGTAAGTATAACATGTTTGTTATTTTAAAGAAAAAAAATTCCTATAGTGACCCTTTAAGGGCAAACTGGAACTCTCTTTATTTAATATTCACACAGAATACACAGCACACAAGATCAGGTAGAGCCTTATTACATTATCCTAACAATGATAAACAGGAATATAATTAACAAAAAATGCACTTCAATTAATAAAAAAGGTAAGGTTAGCCCAATTTCTTTGTCAAATGTGAAAGATGAGTAAATAACTACCTAACAAAATTGTGCACGCTCGTGGAATGGCGACAAACTACAACATTTAAAAATCTCCATAGCAACACTTTAAAAAAATGTAACGGTTACCAGTTTAGAGTTAGAGGGGGCCATGCACTAGGATTTTTGCTCTTACTTATGATCACAGTGATTCCTCACATGTGTGGTTTGAACACGCGTGTGGGCGTGTTCATACTTACATATGAGTTCACTTTGGCGGGATTGGGCGCTTTAACATTATTTTTTTATCTTCTCTTATTTATAAAAAAAATATTTTCTTATTTCTTATTTTTTTTAATCCTTTCTTCTTTATTTATTTACCCTGTCCCTTACATTTTGAGGGGGAAACTGGCTGCATTTAGGGGGAAACTGGCTGTATTTGTTGGGGAAAACTGGCTGCATTTGGGGACAAACTGGCTGCATTTGGGGGAAACTGTCTGCATTTGGGGGGAAACTGTCTGCATTTGGGGGGAAACTGGCTGCATTTGGGGGGAAACTGTCTGCATTTTGGGGGCATTTGATGGGGAAACTGTCTGCATTTGATGGGGAAACTGTCTGCATTTGGGGGGAAACTGGGATTTGGGGGGAAACTGGCTGCTGAAACTCTGCATTGGGGAAACTGGGGGGAAACTGGCTGCATTTGATTTGGGGGGAAACTGGCTGCATTTGGGGGGAAACTGGCTGCATTTGGGGGGAAACTGGCTGCATTTGAGGGGGAAACTGGCTGCATTTGAGGGGAAACTGGCTGCATTTGGGGGAAACTGGCTGCATTTGGGGACAAACTGGCTGCATTTGGATGGAAATTTGATTTGGGGAAACTGGCTGCATTTGATGGGGAAACTGTCTGCATTTGGGGGGAAACTGGGGAGGGGAAACTGTCTGCATTTGAAACTGCTTTTGCATTTGGGGGGAAACTGGCTGCATTTATTTGGGGGGAAACTGGCTGCATTTGGGGGGGAAACTGCTGCATTTGGGGGGAAATGGAAACTGGGTCTGCATTTGGGGGTCTGCATTTGGGGGGAAACTGTCTGCTGAAACTGCTGCATTGGATGGGGAAACTGTCTGCATTTGGGGGGAAACTGGCTGCATTTGATTGAAACTGTCTGCATTTGATGGGGAAACTGGCTGCATTTGGGGGAAACTGGCTGCATTTGGGGACAAACTGGCTGTCTGCATTTGGGGGGAAAGGGCTGCATTTGGGGGGAAACTGGCTGCATTTGGGGGGAAACTGGCTGCATTTGATGGGGAAACTGGCTGCATGATGGGGAAACTGGGCATTTGATGGGGACTGGCTGCATTTGGGGACAAACTGGCTGCATTTGGGGGGAAACTGGGGGGGGGGGGGGGACTGGCTGCATTTGATGGGGAAACTGGCATCATTTGAGGGACCAAACTGGTGGTGTTTGATGGGCACAGTGGCTGCATTTAATGGGCACAGTGGCGGCAATTGATGTTTTCGTTTGTTTGCGCCCCCAAAAAAAATTGAGCACCAGCCGCCACTGGCCCACACCTAGCGAAAAATTGATTTTGGTAAGCTGTGCCGTTCAGCAGCTGGGTTGTAAGAGAGGAACAGACAATTATTAAATATAAAATAGGTTAGTTTTGTCTTCATTGGCAATACTTCTCTTGAGGCCGTCCCAGAGTTTCCATTTATTTTCACTTTCCTTAGTAGGATAATTTGCAAGAGTGTGAAGACGCGTGTGCAAAGACATCAAAAACTTCCCAGTGTGTGCAGTTCTGTCATATCCAAGTAAATTGGACTTATGGGATATGGTTACTAATGGCTTTGGGATAGAAGGTATGCGCGTCTCATTATGAAAGATTTTTTATTTATTTTTTCTTGGGCGTCCTAATATAACGCAGCTTCGGAAACCTCGTACAAAGCTCTTACTGATTCACAGAAGTATTCCCAGTTTGAGAATATGGGTTTCTTATAATGGAGTGAAGGGAAGCAAATGCTTTTAGTTATTTAAATGGGAACCTGTTTTGCATTTATACTAACACTTCACCAAGCCTCTTGAAATGAGAGAATCAAGGAACTAACGCCATGAAAGAGACCGAGGCTTACGTGAGCCTTATAATTAGACTTGTGAGTTGCCATTTGTGGTCTCCTCCTTTGAGTGCTTTTTAACCACTTGCTTACTGGGCACATATACCCCCCTCCTGCCCAGGCGAAATTTCAGCTTCCGACACTGCGTCCCTTAAACTGACAATTGCGCGGTCGTACGATGTGGTTCCCAAACAAAATTGACATCCTGTTTTTTCCCCACAAATAGAGTTTTCTTTTGGTGGTATTTGATCATCTCTGCGGTTTTTATTTTTTATGCAATAAACGAAAAAAGAGCGGCAATTTTGAAAAAACACAATATTTTTTACTTTTTTGCTATAATAAATGACCCATGTTTTTATTATTTTTTTTTCTCAGTATAGGCCGATACGTATTCTACATATTTTTGTTAAAAAAAAAAAATCGCAATAAGCGTATAGTGACTGGTTTGCGCAAAAGTTATAGCGCCTACAAAATAGGGGACATAATTATTATTATTTTGTTATAATTATTTTTTTACTAGTAATGGCGGCGATCTGCAAGTTTTTTTTATCATGACTGTGACATTATAGCGGACACGTCGCACACTTTTGACACATTTTTGGGACCATTCACGTTTATACAGTGAACAGTGCTATAAATATGCACTGCTTACTGTATAAATGTGACTGGCAGGGAAGGGATTAACACTAGGGGGCGAAGAAAGGGTTAAATGTGTACCCTGGGAGTGATTCTTACTGTGTGGGGGGGGGGAGACTGACTGGGGGAGGTGACCGATCTGTGTCCCCATGTACAAGGGACACAGCATCGGTCTCCTCTCCCTGACAGGACGTGGATCTTTGTGTTTACACACAGAGATCCATGGTCCTGCTCAGTTACTGGGCAATCGCGGGGGCCCAGTGGCCATCGCGGGGGCCCAGTGGCCATCGCGGCCGCCGGGCACGCGCATTGTGTTCCCAGTAGCGCGTCGGGTGCGCGCACATGCCCCCCAGTGGCTCTAAAAAGACGAGGACGTCCTGTTAGAACAATGGAGCTATCGTGCCGCTGTCAATTGAAAAACAATATTTTTAACTTTTTGCTATAATAAGTATCTTTTTTTTAACATTTTTTTTCTCATATTTGGCTGATACGTATTCTTCTACATATTTTTGGTAAAAAAAATCGCAATAAGTGCATATTGATTGGTTTGCGCAAAAGTTATAGCGGCTACATAACAGGGGATAGATTTATAGCATTTTAATTATTATTTTTTTTTTATTGTGACTGCGATATTGCGGCAGACACATCGGACACTTTTGACAAATTTTTTGGGACCATTCACATTTATACAGCGATCCCTGCTATAAAAATGCATTGATTACTGTCTAAATGTGACTGGCAGGGAAGGGGCTAACACTAGGGGGCGATCGAGGGGTCAATGTGTTCCCTAGGGAGTGATTCTTGCTGTGGGGGGAGGGGAGTGACTGGGGGAGGTGACCGATCTGTGTCCCTTCGTACAAGGGACACACCATCGGTCTCCTCTCTCCCTGACAGGATGTGGATCTGTGTGTGTAGAAGTACAAAACCAGACAACATTTCTTTTTGTCGAAAATGAAATATAGCGGAACCTCGGTTTACAAGTAACTTGGTTTGAGAGCGTTTTGATTTGCAAGCAACTTTTTTTTTTTAATTCTGACTCGATTGTTGTGTTGACTCGAAAGACGAGCAAAATTCAATCCAATAGTGCCAAAACGCGTCAGCATTCATCATTTTGCTGTGATTTGTGGTGTTTACTGTTCTTTTTTAACCAATATAGGCAACCAAAAAGTTTTTTTCTGGGCTGTTCATACATCCTTTCTATTGGTACCTCATTTGGCCTGAGGTACGGGGGCGCAGAAGCCGAGAAAAGACGAACATTGGCTTGGAGTACATAATTTGGCCTGAGGTACAGGGGCACAGAAGCCGAGCAGAGCCAAAAATAGGCCTGCGGTACCTCAAGCTATGACCATGGTGCGAAACGCGTCAGTTGCATTCCTCATTTTGTTGTAATTTGTGGTGTTTACTGGTCTTTTTTTACCAATCAAGGCTAACAGAAAAGTTTTTTTTCTGGAGTGCGGCTGTCCATACATTCTTTTTATTGGTACCTCATTTGGCCTGAGGTACGGGGCCGCAGGAGCCGAGAAAAGCCGAACATTGGCCCCCAGTACCTCATTTGGCCTGAGGTACAGGGGCACAGGAGCCGAGAAAAGCCGAACATTGGCCCGCAGTACCTCATTTGGCCTGAAGCCAAGCGCAGAAGCCGAGCAGAACCATTGGCCCGCAGTACCTCATTTGGCCTGAAGCCAAGCGCAGAAGCCGAGCAGAACCTAAAATAAGCCTGCAGTACCTCATTTGACCTGAGGTATGGGAGTGCAGGAGCCAAGAAAAGCCGAACATTGGCCTGCAGTACCTCATTTGGCCTGAGGTACGGGGGCACAGAAGCCGAGCAGAGCCAAAAATAGGCCTGCGGTACCTCAAGCTATGACCAAGCAATAGCCAATCGTGCGAAACACGTCAGCTGCATTCCTGATTTTATTGTAATTTGTGGTGTTTAATGGTCTTTTTTACCAATAAAGGCAACCAAAAAGTTTTTTTTCTGGAGTGCGGCTGTCCATACAACCTTTCTATTGGTACCTTATTTGGCCTGAGGTACGGGGCCACAGTAGCCGAGAAAAGCCAAACATTGGCCTGCAGTACCTCATTTGGCCTGAATTACGGGGGAGCAAGAAACGAGCCGAAGTGTCCTCGGGCCTTTTCGTGCAGTTTTCGGCGCTCTCTGGCGCCCCACCCCTGGTCGCATTCGGTATTGCATCCCATTGAAGTCAATGCGGAACAAATTATTTTCGTTTCCATTGACTTCAATGGGAAAACTCGCTTTGATATGAGAGTACTGTGGATTACGAGGTTCAACTGTATTACTATTAAAAAAATGCAAACATTTTCATTTGCAGCTAGTTTGGTCTTATCTGGCTGCACTAGTACAGGCCCATGGGTGCCCTATAGAAAATATGGCCCTGTGGGCAATTGAAAACCTGCAAGAAAAGAGACCTCCATGTAATTTTTGTGTTGTAAAAAGCAGCGGATATGAGTACACTTCTCAAGCACCTCTGCCAGATTAAACACCATAGAATTTTTTTGCATTATATTGAAAATCCCTCCAGAAATGTCTTGAGACATTTTTTTCATCAGACAAAATGATAAAGTACAGAGCGATGATCAATCTTTTTGACATTCAGTGTCTAGAGCCTATGTACGAGCATGCATCACAATTAAATGTGTGGAACAAAAGCGTTCCCTGACACATTCTACTTCAAATACATTCCACAGCAAAGCTGCAGCTTCTAAGATGACCACATGTGTACTTGTCTAACATTAAAACGAAAATAAGTTTTATCTATAACAGAATGTACTCGGAAAGGAGAAGACGGGAATAAAGAAAACTTTTGTACAAAGTAACAGAAGTGAAGACTTTTGTTTTGAAGAAGAAAAAAAAAATGTTGAGCAGCAACAAAATATACAGTAAACCAGTGGCGGCTGGTGCTCAAAATTTTTGGGGGGGGCAAACAAACAAACAAAAAACATCAATTGCAGCCTCACTGTGCCCATCAATTGTCACCACTGTGCCAATTGTCGCCACTGTGCCCAGCAATTGTCACTACTGCACTGTGCCCAGCAATTGTCACCACTGTTTCCAGCAATTGTCACCACTACACTGTGCCCTGCAATTGTCACCACTGTGCCCAGCGATTGTCACCACTGTGCCCGGCGATTGTCACCACTGTGCCCAGCAATTGTCACCACTTTGCCCAGCAATTGTCACCACCGTGCCCAGCAATTGTCACCACTGCACTGTGCCCAGCCATTGTCACCACTGTGCCCAGCCATTGTCACCACTGCACTGGGCCCAGCAATTGTCACCACTGCACTGGGCCCAGCAATTGTCACCACTGTGCCCAGCAATTGTCACCACTGCACTGTGCCCAGCAATTGTCACCACTGCACTGTGCCCAGCAATTGTCACCCCTGTGCCCAGCAATTGTCACCACTGCACTGTGCCCAGCAATTGTCACCACTGTGCCCAGCAATTGTCACCACTGTGCCCAGCAATTGTCACCACTACACTGTGCACAGCATTTTTCACCACTGTGCCCAGCCATTGTCACCACTGTGCCCAGCAATTGTCACCACTGCACTGTACCCAGCAATTGTCACCACTGTGCCCAGCAATTGTCACCACTGTGCCCAGCAATTGTTACCACTGTGCCCATCAATTGTTACCACTTTGCCCAGCAAATGTCACCACTGCACTGTGCCCAGCAATTGTCACCACTGTGCCCAGCAATTGTCACCACTGTGCCCAGCCATTGTCACCACTGCACTGTGCCCAGCAATTGTCACCACTGCACTGTGCCCAGCAGTTGTCACCACTGTGCCCAGCAATTGTCACCACTACACTGTGCACAGCAATTGTCACCACTGTGCCCAGCAATTGTCACCACTGCACTGTACCCAGCAATTGTCACCACTGTGCCCAGCAATTGTCACCACTGTGCCCAGCAATTGTTACCACTGT
The DNA here is from genome assembly GCA_029574335.1 of Rana kukunoris. Taxonomy (NCBI): domain Eukaryota; kingdom Metazoa; phylum Chordata; class Amphibia; order Anura; family Ranidae; genus Rana; species Rana kukunoris. The sequence continues at coordinate 141,791,353 of CM056060.1, forward strand.
GTCCATCAATTGTTACCACTGTGCCCAGCAAATGTCACCACTGCACTGTGCCCAGCAATTGTCACCACTGTGCCCAGCAATTGTCACCACTGTGCCCAGCCATTGTCACCACTGCACTGTGCCCAGCAGTTGTCACCACTGTGCCCAGCAATTGTCACCACTACACTGTGCACAGCAATTGTCACCACTGTGCCCATCAATTGTTACCACGGTGCCCAGCAATTGTTACCACTGTGCCCATCAATTGTCCCCGCTGTGCCCAGCAATTGTCACCACTGCACTGTGCCCAGCAATTGTCACTACTGCACTGTGCATAGCAATTGTCACCACTGTGCCCACTATACTCATCCTAAGGTATTACAACAACATGTCGCATTAGCTGACACGTAGAAAGAGTACGTGTATATGTGTTTAACCATCACAATTTATTTTAATTCTCATGTGTTAATATATGTGGATCTCATTTCAGATAGATTTGTTCTCTGTCCCTGTTTCCTATTGTTGCTTGTCCTGCATACCACACTGTGCGATTGCATGCCTCACTGTGCCATCGCATGCCTCACTGTGCCATCGCATGCCTCACTGTGCCATTGCATGCCTCACTGTGCCATTGTATGCCTCACCTCACTGTGCCGTTGCATGCCTCACTGTGCCATTTCATGCCTCACTGTGCAGTTGCATGCCTCACTGTGCCATTTCATGCCTCACTGTGCAGTTCATGCCTCACTGTGCAGTTGCATGCCTCACTGTGCCGATGCATGCCTCACTGTGCCATTGCATACCTCAGTTTGACCGTCTTTATACCTTATTACTGTATGCTAAGGTGACCAGATTTTTTAAATAAAATCAGGCGACATATATTTTTTTTTACTAGTAATGGCGGTAATCAGCAACTGTCTGCCCATCGCTGCTGCCGCCCACCTCACAGCCTCTCAAGTCTTACTCTCTGGGTCCCGGGTACTACTGGGTGGGGAGCCGAGGAAGATCACTCCACCAGGGAAGGCAAGGAGATAGGCAGGCGGTTGGCCGGGACTTGAGCCAAGGCAGAAGAGCATGCGAGCGGAGCTGAATGGGCATGCGCCTGGACCTGAAAAAATAGTCCCTCAGCTCCGACCAGCACATGATCATCAGAAAGGGGCACAGATAATGGGAAAACATCCCCCCCCTCAAGCTAGTAGGAGCAGCAGAGTAGGGGTGTGTAATTCTGAATTTTTTTTTTTTTTAATTCTGCACTGACTGTCTGTGAAATTGCCCCAGCCCCTGTTCATATCCAATCCGGGGACAAAACTGGGGACAGACTTGGTCCGGGGACAGTGTCCTCAATCCGGGGACTGTCTGTTACGTACCTGGTTACCAGAGTCTGATGCAGGGTAGCCTCTCTTACGACTCTGGTTCGCGAGCCACTGAAGTGGGAACAGCGGACTCGGAGCACAGAGGGGTAGAAGTGCCGAGGTGGTGCAGAGTAGAAGCAGATGGACGAATACCTCTGATGTGGAGACGTAGAAGATGCTGATGACGCTGAAGCGGAGGATGGGTCAGCGACCCGCACAGAAGCTGCGACAACTGCGGCACAAGCTGGTAAGGTAAGTTGGTATTGTGGACAACAACTGGAACAGCAAGGTCAGGCAAGCCGGGTCATAACAGGTAAGCAGGAAATATGCAGGCAGATGGCTGAAGCGTAGTCGGTTTAACCACTTAAGCCCCAGACCAATATGCTGCTAAATGCCCAAAGGCGTTTTTACAATTCGGCACTGCGTCGCTTTAACAGACAATTGCGCGGTCGTGCGACGTGGCTCCCAAACAAAAGTGGCGTCCTTTTTACCCCACAAATAGAGCTTTCTTTTGGTGGTATTTGATCACCTCTGCGAATTTAAAAAAAAAATCAATATTTTTTACTTTTTGCTATAATAAATATCCCCCAAAAACATATATACAAAAAAAAATGTCCTCAGTTTAGGGCGATACGTATTGTTCTACCTATTTTTGATAAAAAAAAATCGCAAAAAGCGTTTATCAATGGGTTTGCGCAAAATTTATTGCGTTTTACAAAATAGGGGATAGTTTTATTGCATTTTTATTATTTTATTTTTTTTACTACTAATGGCGCCGATCATTATACAACATTATGGCGGACACTTCGGACAATTTTGACACATTTTTGGGACCATTGTTATTTTCACAGCAAAAAATGCATTTAAATTGCATTGTTTATTGTGAAAATGACAGTTGCAGTTTGCGAGTTAACCACAAGGGGGAGCTGTAGGATTTGTGTGTGTTTACAACTGTAGGGGGGTGTGGCTGTAGGTCTGACGTCATCGATCGAGTCTCCCTATAAAAGGGATCACTCGATCGATGCAGCCGCCACAGTGAAGCACGGGGAAGCCGTGTTTACATACGGCTCTCCCCATTCTTCAGCTCTGGGGAGCGATCACGAGCGGGCGGCTAGAAATGAATAGCCACACCCTCGTCCCGACCGCCGCATGTAGCGGGGGGGGTAAATATACGCCCATCTGCCTGTACGTGCCCTTCTGTGGACGTATATGTACATGAGGCGGTCCGGAAGTGGTTAACAGGCAGGTGGATCTGGCAACGGAAGGGTCAAGCAGGCGGATGGTCAACAGAAGCCGGGTCGGGGTTGGAGAGAGGTACCGATGGTCAGACAAGCCGGGTTCAGAGTTCAATCAGGATTTCAGACAGGTGATCAAACAAACAGGTCTCAGATATGGATCCGGTCACACTGCAGATCAGGCAGCAATGTGTTGTATACAGCCCTGGGTTTTTAAAGTGTCTTTTTGGCGCCACGCTAATTAACGTGCACGCGCGCTCCCGCGCGCGGCCCTGCCCAAGAGCGCGGGACGCGCGGCGGCGGTCTACAGACATGGAGGAAGACTGCATGGAGGAGGTGAGTTCCTGACACTGTCCCCTTGAAAACGGGGATGTCTGGTCACCCTACTGTATGCAGAGTCAGTCAGACTGCGGTCGTCCATCGTTCAAAAAGCCGCGCTTCCTCCTCGTGCTGTTCCGTGATAGGCGGAACACTCAGTTTCCCAGCAGAGCCTGTGTTCAGTGTTCCGCCTATCACGGACGTTTTCTCATCCTCGGCCTTGGACAAGATTTTTGAGGCATAGTATAAAAGGTCGTCTTTTACGCCGGAAAATACGGTATTCTGTAGGGTGCCTGCTCTCAGGAAACATATCGTCTTCAAGCTTAACATTTTATTTTATTTGTTTAAACGTATGTGCCAAAAAAAAAAAACAAGCAAAAATGATTCTGGGCGGGAAAGGGTTGAACACCATTACAGTATATTTTTCCCTTTAAATAAACTGTATATCACACCGCAGGGGCCAATTGAAATAATATATGTCACCTATTGAACTGGATGTATTGTGACAACAGCAGGGCATAACATTCATTGGAAACAAATCATAAAATCTATAGAACGAGTTTCTAGTGTGTCGGCGTAGCGTCCTCATATGATATAATGGCCTTTACATTAAGAGCGTAATGCCGTGACAGGTTTCCTTTAATATCGCTCATTGCATTGGCGTCCTGATACCGCCTACGTAGCGTGGAAGATAAGTCGCCTGCCCAGCAGAGCCTTTATCTGTTGTACTAGCGGGTACATCTCATAGAGGTCAAGGCCTTGTATTATAGTATAGAGCCGCCAATGGCTACTTCTCTTTCACCATCCCTTTTTTTTTTTTTGTACTAATTATTTCATCTTCTTTGTCAGTTATAATATTTGAGATCTTTCCCCGCGCTGCCCGAGCTGTCAAGGTAATGGGCAATAATTTGTCTGCACTTTTAGCCTCCCAGTAATATTTCTGGCTACGTCTGAGCGGGACATATTAAGTGGATTTCAGTTCTCGAGGATATATTGAATTTTAATAATTAAAACCTCTTCATTTAACAGCATTTGTGGAAGACAAATACAAATGGATGAAATCTAAAACTGTGCACCCCGTGGATTTTATGATCTTATATTGGCCTATACCATATTACACTGCGGTGTGACTTCAAGAGGAAAATCGAAAGCTACTGGCAAATAAAAAAATATATATGTATATATTAGGGCTGTGGAAATTAAAGATTAATTCCTCAATTATTCATACATTTTTTTGATTGATCAAAATTTTTTTTTTTTTTTTTAAGTGTATTTTGTGTGTGTACTCGAGAGAGGAGTCTGACTGCAGGAGTTGGGAGTAGGCAGACCTCCCCCAGAGGCAATCTGCCATCTTTCTCCATGCCCCCGGGTGGCAATGGCGGGTGTGAGGGGGTCCTCCCACACAGCCCGCCCTACCTGCTCCGCTTTGAAGCCCAACGGGGCAGAGGGACTCCCCTATGAGGGAGTGAGAGGACCTAGCCCGCTCAGCCAGCCCTGTTAGTCTTTCGCCTTTCTTTTTTTTTAGAGACCGCGTGGCCAAAGTGCGTGCATGTTAACCCAATTCCGAGTGCGTGTATATGTGGTGGTTTTGTGGGAGGGGGGTGGGCGTACTAAGCGCAGGCTTACCTCGCATAGCACACCCACCGGGAGCCAGGCTGAGACCACCAAACTCAATTCACATGCAGCCGAGACCGGGATCCGAACCCTTGGCTGCAGAGGTGAACAAAATGTTTTTGATTGATCAAAATTTTTTTGATTGATCAAAATTTTTTTGATTGATCAAAATTTTTTTGATTGATCAAAATTTTTTTGATTGATCAAAATTGTTTTGATTGATCAAAATTTTTTTGATTGATCAAAATTTTTTTGATTGATCAAAATTTTTTTGATTGATCAAAATTTTTTTGATTGATCACATTTTTTTGGATCGGTACTAGTGGTGCAACGGATCGGAAATGATCCATGATCCGAACGGGTCTCCATATGCGGATCGTTATACCACGTGATCCGCGGAGCTCCGCTGCTGCCATAGATAAGCCCACGGCTTCGGCCTAACTCCCGGAGCGGCGGCCATCTTGGTTCACCCGGCGGCGGCCTAGGTGGCAAGTATGAGGCAGCTGCTTTGGGCCCCACAACAATGACAGGGCCCGGGGTGCTGCCCCTTTTGCCCTGGCTTATAGGCGGCCCTGCTGTGTGCACGCCTATGGCCACCTATCAGTGCCACCTATCAGTGCCACCTATCAGTGATCATCAGTGCCACCTATCAGAGCCCATCAGTGCCACCTATCAGAGCCCATCAGAGCCCATCAGTGCCACCTATCAGAGCCCATCAGTGTCAACTATAAATGCTGCCCCACCACTGCCTCCTCATCAGTACCCACCAGTGCTGCTTCATCAGTGCCCATCAGTACCAACTATCAGTGCTTCCTCCTCATGCCACGTACACACGATCACTTTTTGTGATGTCGAAAAACGTTGTTTTATCTCACGAAACAAAACAACGTTTTTCAAACTTCATTTTAAAAAACGACGTTGCCTACACACCATCGTTTTCTGAAAATGCTCTTGCAAAGCGCGGTTACGTACACCACGTTCGACAGCACTCTGTTCCATTGAAGCTCCCGTCTCATAACTTGCTTCTGAGCATGCGCGGGTTTTAAAACATCGTTTTGCCCACACATGATTTTGTTATGACACAAAAAACGACATTTTGAAAAAAAACGACGCAAAAAATTCAAGCATGTTCGATTTTTTTTTTTTGTCGTTTTTCAGAAGACATAAAACAACGTTTTGCCCACACACAATCATTTTAAATGACGTTTTTTAAAACGTCGTTTTTTTTCATCACAAAAAAGGACCGTGTGTACGCGGGATCAGTGCTCATCAGTGTAGCCTCATCAGTGCTCATCAGTGTAGCCTCATCAGTGCACATCAGTAAAGGAGAAAAATTACCTGTCTGCAAAATGTTATAACAAACTATGGGCCAGAGTCACATACAATTACATTGGCGCAGAGTATCAGAGATACACTACGCTGCCGTATTTTACCTGGCTCTACGACGAATGTATGTAGATTTTGGCCCATAACGTACGGCGGCGTAGTGTATTTCTCGCGGCGGAATCGAAATACGCGATTAGGGGGCGTGAAGCATTTAAATTAGGCGCGTCCCCGCGGCGATCGAACTGCGCATGCTCCGTTCAGAAATTTCCCGCCGTGCATTGCGCGAAATAACGTCGATACATCATTTGTTGTTTAAGTAGCGTCGTTTACGGACATTCCTATTCCCGGACGACTTACGTAAAAAATAAAAACAAACGTTGAAATTCGACGCGGGAACGACGGCCATACTTAACATGGGCTGTCTAATATTAGACCAGATAAAAGGTGGAATAACTTTACGCGGCAAAAAGATGACTACAGATGCCGTAAGAGATTGCGAACGACGCACGTAACTTCGTGGATCGTCGGAAAAAGCTCATTTGCATACCCCGACGCGGAAAACGACGGGAACTCCACCCAGCGGCCGCAAAATTATTGCAGCGTAGATCCGAAGGCGTACGAACATGTAAGCCAGTCGGATTGAAGCCTGGCCCCGTCGTTTCATGGTTTGAGGTTTCAGACTAATGAAACTACGCGCGTAATTTGAAAGTACTCCGGTCTAACGCGAGATAGACCGGAGTAAGGGCTCTGTGAATCTGGCCCAATGTTTTTCTTTTTTAAATTAGGTATTTTTTCATTTGTTTAGCGAAAAAAATAAAACTGTTTAGGTGATTAAATACCAGCAAAAGAAAAAATTATAAAAATGTTATATGAGTACATGTGCTGCATGATCGCGCAATTGTCATTCAAAGTGTGACAGCGCTGAGAGCTGAAAATTGGTCTGGGCAGGAAGGGGGTGAAAGTGCCCAGTAGGCAAGTGGTTAAAGGGGGCATGGCAGGGGGTGTGTCCAACACCTACATACTTTTGTTAATAGGTGTCCCGCATTTCCATCTCAGAAAGTTGGGGGGTATGGGTTTGGGTACCTATGCTAGTGCTGTATGGGGGGATTTTTTTTTTATTTTTTTTTAGAAAGAATGCACACTATAAAAGATATTTTATTAATATCTTCTTCTTTTAAAGCCTTACTAAAATAAATTACCCGCTAAGATCGGGTCTTCCTGACTTCCATTTTACAAATTGCTCTCTAAGCGGCTGATAATCATATTTTTATTTCACATTTTAAGTCAGCAAAACGAAGTTGCAGAGCAGACTATAAGATAATTGTGCCAGATTATTAACTAAAAGCATGAAATTATCATAAGAAAACAAGTTCTAATGCGTCGCATTCATGCAACGCTCATCCTTTCATCAAAAACAGTTGACTTAGGTCGTTCCATTTTTTTTTTTCTTTTTGAAAAACAAACGACATCTTGGCGTTCTGTTCTTTCAATAGTAGCCAAAAATATCAGGAATCAATATCAAGCTATTTTTCATCATAGAATAAATTAAAGTCTCAGATTTGCACTTCAATGAAGCAATTTCAGTTTTCTTTTAAATGTGAGAATCTCCCTTGTATCTAAGCATGTTATTTTCTATAAAAAAAAAAGAAGAAGCTGTGTGCCATTGTATGCCATTGTATGCCAAGTTTATTTTTGCTGCATTGTTCGGAATAACATATCAGCATAAGATAGGAAAAACAAACGAAAATTTATTTTGAATTTTTTTTTGAGTTGGCACCCCAGCGTGCAATTACAGTAAGAGGCAACACATCTGCATTGCTGGGCTGTGCTAAACAAGGGTCATGGAGCATTCCTTAACCACTTCATCCCCGGAAGATTTGGCTGCCCAATGACCGGGCCATTTTTTGCGATTCGGCACTGCGTTGCTTTAACTGACAATTGCGCGGTCGTGCAACGTTACACCCAAACAACTTTGATGTCCTTTTTCTCCCGAAAATAGAGTTTTCTTTTGGTGGTATTTGATCACCTCTGCGGTTTGAATTTTTTGCGCTATAAACAAAAATAGAGCGACAATTTTGAAAAAAAAGGCAATATTTTTTACTTTTTGCAATAATAAATATCCCCCAAAAATATATATAAAAATATTTTTTTTTCAGTTTAGGCCGATACGTATTCTTCTACCTATTTTTGGTAAAAAAATTGCAATAAGTGTATATTGATTGGTTTGCGCTAAAGTTCTAACATCTACAAAATAGGGGATAGATTTATGGCATTTGTTTATAATTTTTTTTTTTTATTAGTAATGGCGGCGATCTGCAATTTTTACCGCCACTGCGCCATTATGGCGGACACATCGGACACTTTTGACGCTATTTTGGGACTATTTTTATTTATACAGCGATCAGTGCTATAAAAATGCTCTGATTACTGTGTAAAAGACACTGGCAGGTAAGGTGTTAAACACTAGAGGCGCTAAGAGGTTAAGTGTGTCCTAGGGAGTGATTCTAACTGTGGGAGGGGCTGGGCTACAAGTGACAATGATCAATGCTCCAGGGAGCTGTAGATCAGTGTAATGTCACTAGGCAGAACAGGGAAATGCCTAGTTTACATAGGCACCCCCCGTTCTGCAGCTCCGTGACACCATCCTGGGCACTCGGTGGACATTGAGTCCACGAAGACCCGTGGTCACACTCACGGAGCCCGCAGCAGCCCGTGCCCACTATGCCGTGATTTAAAGGGGAAGTACAGGTACGTCCCTGTGCGCAGCTGTGCCATTCTGACGATGTATATTGTCATGCAGCAGTCGGCAAACGGTTAAAATGGTTGTAAACCCTAGCACAAAAAAAAACAACCTGCAAGACAAAGGCATTTTGAGCTAGTATGCATAGATGCACCGATAACGGCACACTCCCTGAAGCAACGTCACATACATGTCAATGCTTCAGTTTGCTTCAATGCGCAGGGGACAGGGGATATCTCCTAAACACAAGGTCCCACTCTCTGTCTGGAAAGTCCCTAGAAGACTGAGGACTGAGAGAGTCAAATCAGCAGCTGAATATTTATGTAACCCTAGCCAATCCCTGGAAAGAGGTACCCAGATGGTGGCTGGGAGGGAGCATAAATTCTCTGAGACCTGGAGCAGAGGGGTTCTTGCCGTAGAGCAGCTCTGATCCTAGCTGCTGCCCTCCTGGGCAGACTTGCCATGTGTCTGCTGTTCATCGAGGTTGCTGGGGAACCTATTCTGCTAGAAGTTGTGGAGATCTGGTTGGTTGGTGTCACCAACATCTTTGGTATTAGGGGAGAAATAGTGTACAATTGTCTGTGTCATTGGGATGAATAGTGTCTCATATCACTGGGATGAATAGTGCCCCAAGGGCTGGATAAAGACAAACAAATCTGGCCCCCAGGCCGCAGTTTGGAGACCCCTGCCCTAAGACTTTTCAATGAGCCAAAGGAGTGACAATGAGAGCCAGACTGCGGATGCAACTATGGGAAAAGACCCTAGGGACCTTCAACTACGCGTTCCTGCGGGAGTGAATGCTACATTTGGACTAAAAAGTCCACAAATAACTTTATTTCTCTATCTATCTTCCAGCCCATTCACATTGTTCTGAATCTCAAGCCCTGAACAAGGGTATTTTGGACCCCTGAAACATGTTGGATACTCTTCAGATTGTCCCTGTGGCTTTTAATGGGACAAATAAAGTAATTTTGGGACCTCTCACTGTGTTATGTTGTATTGTCCTCAAGCTATCAGTTTTGGGCAGCTACGGTCTTTATTTAATTTGAATTATGTATTAATGTAAAGTTTCTGTTTGACATTAAAACAAGTTTAAAAAAAAAGCTTTCTCTTTTGTTTTTTCATACTGTTATATAAATGCAAAGTATAAAGCTCTGACCATGAAGAGCCATTGTGTAGCCGTCTCAGATGTCACCTATGTGCTGTATCACACTTTCCTGGAACCAATTTACAATAGCTTTATTTTACATTGATTTCAGTTCATAGAAGAGAAAAGTAGAGAACCTTGAAGACCATTTCATACGTAAGCATTTACCTTGGACTTGTTTGTATAACTCTTAATTGTTTTCTTTTTTATTGTTGCATATGCTGTTAAACTGTTAAACTGCATTTATCATAATGCTGAAAGCAGTGGCGGCTGGTGTTTCTTTGTTTGGGGGGGGCAGCAAAAAACAGAACCCAAACCCCACCTGGTGGAAACTCAACTCCCCCCGCTGTCTGCCAGTCGGTCCACAATCACTTACCCCATCTAGGTGGTGGGCATCAGAAGTGAAGTGGCAGGGATCAGGCATCCAAAGAGCAGCGGGTGGGGACTGGGCATCCAGCCACCGGTGGGGACCGGGCATTGAGGCACCAACGGGGACCGGGCATCCAGGCATCGGTGGGGACCGGGCATCCAGGCATCGGTGGGGACTGGGCATCCAGGCATCGGTGGGGACTGGACATCCAGGAATCGGCAGGGACTGGGCATCCTGGCATCAGTGGGGACCGGGCATCCAGGCATCGGTGGGGACTGGGCATCCAGGCATCGGTGGGGACTGGGCATCCAGGCATCGGTGGGGACTGGACATCCAGGAATCGGCAGGGACGTGCATCCATGCATCGACGGGGGACTGGGCATCCAGGCATCAGTGGGGACCGGGCATCCATGAATCAAGGGGGACCGGGCATCCATGCATCAAGGGGGACCAGGCATCCAGGCATCAAGGGGACTGTGCATTCAGGCATCAGCGGGGACCTGCATCCAGGCATCAGCGGGGATCGGGCATCCAGGCATGGGGGGGGGGCATCCAGGCATCGAAGGGGACCGGGCATCCAGGCATTGGCCAGATGGGACGGGGTATCCAGGCATCGACGGAGACCAGGCATCCAGGCATCAGCGGGGATCGCGCATCCAGGCATCAGCCAGCGGCTCTTCTCCTGCTTCCGCTGTATGTCTCCTCCCCTCCTCCTAGGCATCCAATAAGATCGCCTGTCCTTTCAGCCAGAAGATAAGATTTCAGCACACACATGCTAAAATGAAATTTAAATTCGGCACCTGAACATATTTAGCAAATAAGCAAAAATATGGGGAATTGGTGACACCATATGGCCAAAGGTGTATTTAGGTTTTGTGCTGCCCTAGGCCTGACTAAACTTGCGCACCCCCTAATTTAAATATGACCCACCCCTTCCTGTCAAAACCACATCCCTGTCATATTCATGGGAAGAGGACAGAGGGATGCTGTGGGTAAAGGACAGAGGGACGCCCTGGGAGAAAGACAGAGGGTTGCCGTGGGTGACGGACAGAGGGACGCCATGGGAAGAGGAGAGAGGGATGCTGTGGGAAGAGGACAGAGGGACGCCCCCCACAAAGTGCCGCCCTAGGCCTGGGCCTTGTTGGCCTAGGCCAGAATACATCCCTGCATATGTCTATATGGTGCTTAAGCCCACTAAGTGCCCCATTATCAGTGGGTCCTACACTATTCATAGAATGAAAGATCCTGCTTCTCAACCATGGGAGAAATACACTCATGGCGGGACGGGGCGCGTTTAAAATGTATTTAATTTTTTCTTATTTACTTTACCTTTTCTTTTTTTCTTTTTATACTCATCTTTAGAAAATAAACAAATTGTGTCACTTTTATTCCTATTACAAGGAATGTAACCAAAAGCATGGCAGTACCTCTTAGGCCCTGTACACACGATCAGTCCAAACTGATGAAAACGGACTGAAGTTCATTTTCATCGGTTCACAGACTGATGGTGTGATGTGCGTACACACCATTAGTTCAAAAACCGATTATGTCAGAACGCGGTGACGTAAAACACAACGACGTGCTGAAAAAAACGAAGTTCAATGCTTCCAAGCATGTGTCGACTTGATTCTGAGCATGCGCGGGTTTTTGAACCGATGCTTTTGCGTACTAACGCTCGGTTTTGACCGATGGTCAGCGTCCATCAGTCCGATTTTAAAGCAAGTTTTAAAACTTTGGACTGGAGGACAAAAGACTGATGGGGTGTACACATGGTCGGTTTGGACCGATGAAACTTGACTTTAGTCCGTTTTCATCTGTTTGGACTGATCGTGTGTACGTGGGCCTTAAATATGAGATCTGGGCTCAAAAAGACCTTAGATCTCATATTTACACTGAAACCTGACTCGGTTTGCAAGTGTTGTCTCGAGCGGAATTCAAGCTAATGGGGTGTGCAGTACCGCATTTGTCCAGAGGTGTGGGGGCGCCGGTGACACTAGGAATGGTTCGAAAAACGGTCGCAATCACTTGGAAATACTCAGAAAACACTCAGAAATACTGTCCCCGAGCCTTTCCGAGGGTTTTTGAGATCAGCCAAGCTGTCTCCGAGTATTTCCGAGGCTCTCCGGTGCCCCCCCACCTATGGCCACATCCGGTATTGCATGCCATAGAAGTCAATGCGGAACAAATTATCTTCCTTTCCACTGACTTCTATGGGGAAACTCGCTTTGATATGTGAGTGCTTTGGATTACAAGCATTCTCCTGGAAAGGGATTATGCTCCTAATCCGAGGTTCCACTGTAGTGGAGTTTTCTCAAATTTGATAGCAAAAAATGGAAACATCCTTCAGGTCACGGAACACATATGATGGCTTGCCCAAGCAGCAACCAAGAGCGCCCACGTACGTAGACCAATTACAGAGTTAAATAAAAGTGTTCATTTCCGCGAGCATAAGAGAAATAAATAATTAAATACATTTCATCCAGGAAAACGAAGGCAGCAAGCCTGCCCGGGAAAAAAAAAATAAAAACAGTATACGGCCGCTTTTGAAAAATCCAAAGAAAAGTTCAGCCTATTAAAAATGCATCCGCGTGCAGTAAATATTAACCAGACGTTGGTGCTTCAAGCGGAGGATCCGGGCAAAATAACACAAGCGCGCTCCTCCGCGGAGGTACGAGAAATGCCTAAAAATAAAACAAAGCGGCTTGTTTTTGTGAGAGATTTACAGCCGCGTTACGGTTTGTTATAAAAAATCGTCACAGACGCTTGCTACCTGCACAGGGGAATTTGGATTTTCGGATTAGTGTGTCATCCCTGCCTAATGAAGTTGTGAAAGATTGGGCGGGGGATGGGGGAGGGGTGTTTCTTGATTAACCGCTTCAAGACCAGGCGCCCTCATTATACTGCGACAGGTTGTCTCTCCTGGGCGAATCGCCATCGGTGTACATCAGCCGCTTCAACCGCTTAAGACCCGGACCATTATGCAGGTAAAGGACCAGGCCCCTTTTTGCGATTCGGCACTGTCACGCTTTAACTGACAATTGCGCGGTCGTGCGACGTGGCTCCCAAACAAAATTGGCGTCACAAATAGAGCTTTCTTTTGGTGGTATTTGATCACCTCTACGTTTTTTATTTTTTGCGCTATAAACAAAAATAGAGCGACAATATTGAAAAGAATGCAATATTTTTTACTTTTTGCGATAATAAATATCCCCCCAAAAAAATATATAAAAAAAATTCCTCGGTTTAGGCCGATACGTATTCTTCTACATATTTTTGGTAAAAAAAAATCGCAATAAGCGTTTATTGATTGGCTTGCGCAAACGTTATAGCATTTACAAAATAGGGGATAGATTTATGGCATTTTTTGACACTTTTGACGCTATTTTGGGACTATTTTTATTTCTACAGCGATCAGTGCTATAAAAATGCACTGATTACTGTGTAAAAGTCACTGGCAGGGAAGATGTTAAACACTAGAGGTGCTGAAGAGGTTAAGTGTGTCCTAGGGAGTGATTTTTTTTCGTGACTGCGACATTATGGCGGACACATCGGACACTTTTGACACATTTTTGGGACCACTGTCATTTTCACAGCGAAAAGTGCTATAAAAATGCACTGATTACTGTAAAAATTCCACTGACAGTGAAGGGGTTAACCACTAGGGGGCACAAAAGGGGTTAAGTCTGTACTAGTGTGTGATTCTTACTGTAGGGGGGCGTGGCTGGACGTGTGACGTCACTGATCGTCGTTCCCTATGACAGGGAACAGACGATCAATGACATTGCCACAGAGAAGAAGGGTGAAGGTTTGTTTACACTCACCTCTCCCCGTTCTTCAGCTCCTGTGACCCGATCATGGGACACCAGTGGTCATCGGGTCCCGCGGGCGTGGTCACGGAGCTTCGGACCAGGTCGCGAGCGTGCCGCCGGCGGTAAGCTAGCGACCCACAGCTGGGTTCTTAAAGCGAGCGGCGGTTTTTAAGTGGTTAAGAGCGATAGTGGGTGCGCACGTGTCAGTGGCACGACACCAGAGCCGATGCGTGTGGCCAACAGCCACGATGTCCACCGTCTCTCCACAGAGAGCCAGAACAGGAATCTGTCAATGTAAAAAAAAAACAGATCCCCGTTCTGTCAGGGGAGGAGAGACAGATCTGCTGTTCGCAGCTCTCTCCTCCTCCAGTCAGTCCCCTCCCACACAGTTAGAAACACCTCCCAGGGAACCCATTTAGACCTTTGATCGCCCCCTATTTTTAAACCCTTCACTGCCAGTGACATTTATATAGTAATCACTGATCTCCGCCATTAGCAGTAAAAAAATTATAATAATAAAAATGCCATAAATCTATCCCCTATTTTGTAGGCGCTATAACTTTTGCGCAAATCAATCTATATAAACGCTTATTGCGTTTTTTTTAGCAAAAACATGTAGAAAAATACATATGCCTCGTTTCCACTGAGCAGGTCGGTTCGGTACGGTACGCTATTTTTGGTGTTTTCATTATGAAAGCGGCCCATACAACCGAACCGTACCGCACCATTCTGGGTCCTGCTTCAGATGTGGGGCCATAGAAAATAGAACGGTTCAGGTAGGGCGGAGCTAAAATACATTCCACTGATTGGTGGACACGCTAGGCATTTTTTCGAAACCCTGTATGCAGTGCCGGCCCAAGACATTGTGCTGCCTGGGACCAAGAATGAAATGCTGCCCCCCCCCCCCCAAATAAATCAGCCCACCAAAAGGCCCCCACATTCATTATTTTATATCATGATAGCTAAAGGGGGCACGTCATAGCTCTATACATGTATAAAGGCGTATAAAGAGAACCTGTCATGGCTCTATACATGTATATAGGAGTATAAAGAGGACCTGTCATGGCTCTATACATGTATCCAGGAGTATAAAGGGACCTGTGCATTGCTGGCAGCCACAATGTCTTTTGCGCAAACTAACCATGTACGCTAATTGTGTTTTTTTTTGGTACCAAAAATATGTAGAAGAATACATATTGGCCTAAACTGATGAAGAAATTTGTTTTTTTTTATAGCAAAAAGTAAAATATATATATATTTTTTTTAAATTGTCGTTTTTTTGTTGTTTATAGCACAATAAATAAAAACTGTCAGTAGAGCAGTGGACGGTGTCAGTAGAGCAGTGGACGGTGTCAGTAGAGCAGTGGACGGTGTCAGTAGGGCAGTGGACGGTGTCAGTAGGGCAGTGGACGGTGTCAGTAGGGCAGTGGACGGTGTCAGTAGGGCAGTGGACGGTGTCAGTAGGGCAGTGGACGGTGTCAGTAGGGCAGTGGACGGTGTCAGTAGGGCAGAGGACGGTGTCAGTAGGGCAGTGGACGGTGTCAGTAGGGCAGTGGACGGTGTCAGTAGGGCAGTGGACGGTGTCAGTAGGGCAGTGGACGGTGTCAGTAGGGCAGTGGACGGTGTCAGTAGGGCAGTGGACGGTGTCAGTAGGGCAGTGGACGGTGTCAGTAGGGCAGAGGACGGTGTCAGTAGGGCAGTGGACGGTGTCAGTAGGGCAGTGGACGGTGTCAGTAGGGCAGTGGACGGTGTCAGTAGGGCAGTGGACGGTGTCAGTAGGGCAGTGGACGGTGTCAGTAGGGCAAAAACCTGAATCAGCTCTACTGAACCCAACCCCATACAAACTGTTCACAAAGTGCCACTGTGCATTCAACAACCCTTTCAGCACCTTTTAATTACAAAAAAGCCCAAAAAATTCAAAGCAATCCACAGGCACCCCACAAATAGAGAAGAAAATAACAGATTAAATATCAGACAGTGCCTGCCCCACCCCCCAAATAGAGACCTTCATTACATAAAGACAAAAAAAAACATTACCTTCCAGGAGCCACTGCAAAGATGTGGCCCTCCATTCACTGTCTCGGGAGTGCACAGACAGTGCAGTGTGACCTGGCTGCAGGACATTAGCCCTGCTGGAGCGGGGGAAGAAAGGATGGGTTTGCATGCTGTTTGGGGGTAGCTGATAGAAGGGGGTAGCTGACAGAGGAAGGGGTAGGCGACAGAGGGGAGGGGCGGGTTGACAGAGAGGGGCGGGTTGACAGAGAGGGGGGGCTGACAGAGAGGGGGGGCTGACAGAGAGCAGGGCTGACAGGGGGGTTGCTGACAAAGAGGCATAGAGGGGGGTTGCTGACAGAGGGGAGTGGCTTACAGAGAAGGGTGGGCTGACAGAGAGGGGCGGGCTGACAGGGGGGTTGCCGACAGAGGGGGGCTGACGGGGGTTGCTGACAAAGAGGGGGCTGACGGGGGTTGCTGACAGAGAGGGGGATGACAGATGGGGTTGCTGACAGAGAGGGAGGCTGATAGAGAGGGGGTTGCTGACAAAGGGGGGTGGCTTACAGAGAAGGGTGAGCTGACATGGGGTGGCGGGCTGACAGAGTGGAATGGCTTACAGAGAGAGGCAGGCTGACAGAAGGGGGGCACTGACAAGGGGAGTTGATGACAGGGAGGGGGCTGACAGGGGGGGTTGCTGACAGAGAGGGGGGCTGACAGGGGGATTTGCTGACAGAGTTGGGGGCTAACAGGGGGGTTGCTGACAGGGAGGGGGGCTAACAGAGGGGTTGCTGACAGGGAGGGGGGCTGACAGGGAGGGGGGCTAACAGGGGGGTTGCTGACAAAGAGGCAGATAGGGGGGCTGACAGAGAGGGGGGTTACTGACAGAGGGGAGTGGCTTACAGAGAAGGGCGGGCTTACAGAGGGGTGGCTTATAGAGAAAGGTGGGCTGACAGAGAGGGGCAGGCAGACAGGGGTGGGTTGCTGACAGAGAAAGGGGCTAAATGGGGGTTGTTGACAGAGAGGGGGGTTGCTGACGGAGTTGCTGACAGAGGGGGGTGGCTTACAGGGAAGGGTGGGCTGACAGGGGGCGGCTTATAGAGAGCGGCGGGCTGACAGAGTGGAATGGCTTACAAAGAGTGGAAGGCAGACAGAAGGGGGGCACTGACAAGGGGGTTGATGACAGGGAGGGGGCTGACAGAGGGGGGCTGACAGGGAGGGGGGATGATGGGGGGCTTGCTGACAGAGGGGAGGGCTTGCTGAAATTGAGGGGGCAAACAGGGTGGTGTTGCTGATGGGGGTTGCTGAGCCTGACAGCCAGGGGAGGCTTACAGACGGGCGGGTGGAAGAGCGGATGATGACAGTAACAGACCTCATCCCAGGCAGTCCGAAGGAACAGCGCGCCAGGCAAGGGGGCGGGACTCCGTTAGCTGCGAATCACGCTCACCCACAGTCCCTCACGCACATGTCACGTGTTTAATCCGGACAAGCCCTACGGATGGCCCGCCCGCTCCTGTGTCCTGTCATGTCACCACTACAGCAGCGGCGCCGGGCTCCTGAGAGGCAGCAGTGACTGCCTGCCCTTCTCACTCGCTGACTGCTTCCGCTGCGAGTGTCCTCACGGCAGCCCGGCGCCATGCTCCTCACAGGCAGCAGAGCGAGCGTTACAGGCTGGTAGGGGCGGCAGAAAGCCGCTCCCCTAAATGTGCCGCCTGGTACCCATGGTACCACCCGGTCCCATTATAGGGCCGGCCCTGCCTGTATGGCCCCTGACGGCAGTGTTGCCAACCTACGCTCACCAGAATAGACCGGACCATTCTAACCGTTCCAAACTGTACCGACCCGAACCGTTCCGCCCAGTGGAAACGAGGCATTATTGGCCTAAACTGATTAGTGTCGCTGGTCCCCAAAAAGCATCAAAGGTGTCAGTTAGTGTCAGATTTGTCCGCCGCAATATCGTCGCTGTTCACCACCATGACTAGTAATAAAGTAAAAATAAGGAAAAAAATTACATAAATATATCCCGTAGTTTGTATACTTTTGCGCAAACCAATCAATGTTCGTTTATTTTTTTTATTTATTTTTTGCCAAAAATATGTAGCAGAATACATTCTGGCCTAAGATAAAAAAAAATCGATTTTTTCAATTTTTTTTGTTGGATATGTTTTATAGCAAAATTGTCGGTATTTTTTTGATTATAGCACAACAAAATAAAATACAGTATACATACATACAGTATACGTACACACAATATACACACACAACGCACACAGTATACACACACAGTATACACACATACAGTATACATACACAGTATACACACACAATATGCACACAGTATACACACACACATACAATATACATACACAGTATACACACACACACAATATGCACACAGTATACACACACACACACACAGTATACACACACATACACAGTATACACACACACAGTATACATACACAATATACACACACATACAGTATACATACACAGTACACACACAGTATACATACACAATGTACACACACAGTATACACACAGTATACACACATATACAGTATACATACACAGTATACACACAGTACACACACAGTATACATACACAATATACACACACACATACAGTATACATACACAGTATACACACATACAGTATACATACACAGTATACACACATACAGTATACATACACATTATACAGACACACACATACAGTATACATACACAGTATACAGACACACAATATACACACACAGTATACACACATACAGTATACATACACAGTATACACACACATACAGTATACATACACAGTATACATACACAGACACACAATATACACACATCGAATACACACACACACACAATACACACACACACACATATCGTATACACACACAGTATACACACACATACAGTATACATACACAGACACACAATATACACACATACAGTATACATACACAGTATACACACAATATACACACATACAGTATACATACACAGTATACACACATACAGTATACATACACATTATACAGACACACAATATACACACACAGTATACACACACATACAGTATACATACACAGTATACAGACACACAATATACACACACAGTATACACACATACAGTATACATACACAGTATACATACACATACAGTATACATACACAGTATACACACACATACAGTATACATACACAGTATACATACACAGACACACAATATACACACATTGTATACACACACACATACCGTATACACACACAGTATACACACAATATACACACACAGTATACATATACACAAAATACACATACACACACTGAAAGGGTAGTGGCATGGGGCCCTCGGGCAGTAGCCGAGCCCCCGAATTTTCAGTCCGCCCCTGGTGGAGATCCATCTAAATCTAGCAAACAAGACCCCTGACTTTCTGAATAAATGCATCCCTTGCAGAGGTAGCAGCTGTTCTCAATACAGAAAAATAGAGTGAATAAGGAGAACTCTCTATTATGGGCACTAGATGGTGATGACCATCACAGTAATTAAACACGTATAATGATCATCAGCTCCACCTAGTGACCACAATATGGTATTTTCCTACTTCACTCCACTCAATATGAATGAAGAACATTTGACCTGGAGAGAAAACAGCCTAATAACATTTGCCATGTACAGTTGCACATGATGAATAGCTCTGCATTTTTTATAAATATTTGCCTATGCGTTTCTTGTTATGTACTGTATATTTGTATTGTTAGGGTTTTTTGTGCTCTGCCCCCTTGTTCCTACAAAACTTTTTTTTTCTGTAGAGATCCATCTAAATCTAGCAAACAAGGCCCTTGACATCACTTTCCGAATAAATGCAGGGGGGGGGGGGCATATATAAATAATAAATGAGGGGAAAACATGCTGAGAGGCGCTGGAGTGTTTTGACGTTACATCTACTTTTACGGAGCGTTGTCCATTCAGCCGAGCCTAGATTCACTTACAGAAAGGCACATTTACTGAGGAGGTCCCGATCACCTGGCTCCCCTCCTGTCACGGGTCCCCGGGCTGCACGCCGGCTGTGAAATGTGTTTAGAAACGCTCGGGAAGAAAATACAATTTGCTAATTTCTGAGAACACTTCAAGGCCCATTGTGCAGGTTCTGTAACCCGTAGCAACCAGTCAGTTGTGTCATTCTATTAGCCCACCTCACACTAGGCTGGTCAAAGATATTATCTGGTTGGCTGGCATGCCTTACCTCTGGATATTTATAGAGCTGCAGATGAACTACGATATCTCAGATTTAAAGAGGCAAACAAAGCATCGCACTGTTCGTTTCCTTAAAGCTGAACTGTAGGCAGATATAGAAGACACAAATAAATGCAGTGTAAGGGCTTAAATCTAGCCTGGTAGCAGCCTGTTGTACACTGTGCCCATCAAACACAGCCACTGTACCAATAAATTGCCGCCTGTGCCATAAAACACAGCTACTGTACCCACCAATTGCCACCACTGTGCCCTTGAATTGCTGCCAGTGTGCCCATTCATTGCTGCCACTGTGCCCATGAATTGCTACCACTGTGCCCATCAATTGCTGCCAGTGTGCCCATCAATTGCCGCTACTGTGCTCATCAATTTCTGCCACTGTGCCCATCAATTGCTGCCAGTGTACCAATCAATTGCCACTTCTGTGCCCATCAATTACTGCCACTGTGCCCATCAATTGCTGCCTTTGTGCCCATCAATTGCTGCCAGTGTGCCCATCAATTGCTGCTACAGTGCCCATCAATTGCTGCCACTGTGCCCATCAATTGCTGCCAGTGTGCCCATCAATTGCCACTTCTGTACCCATCAATTACCGCCACTGTGCCCATCAATTGCCGCTACTGTGCCCATCAATTGCTGCCACTGTGCCCATCAATTACCACTTCTGTGCCCATCAATTATCGCCACTGTGCCCATGAAATGCTGCCTGTGTGCATCCTCAGCCCTGTCCAATTGATGCCTTCTATTCCAACATCAGTGCCTGTTTGGTGTAGAGGAATTTCAGTGGCCTAAACTGACCCGTGACCTGAACCCTACTGAACACCTTTAGGATGAATTGGAATGTCAATTGTTTGCTCGCCAAGTCTTCTTTTCCAAAACCAGTGCCTGCTGGGTGTAGTTGAACTTGTTGGGTGTAGAGGAAGTGTAGACGAAGTTCAGTGGCCTATGTTGACCCTTGACCTTAACCCTACCGAACACCTTTGGGATTAATTGGAATGTCAATTGCTTGCTCGTCAGGTCTTCTTTTCCAACATGAGTGCTCGTTGGGTGTGGTTGAACTTGTTGGGTGTAAAGGAAGTGTAGAGGAAGTTCAGTGGCCAATGTTGACCCTTGACCTTAACTCTACTGAACACTTTTGGGATAAATTGGAATGTCAATTGTTTACTAGCTAGGTCTTCTTTTCCAACATCAGTACCTGTAGGGTGTAGAAGAACTTCAGTGGCCTATGCTGACCATTGAGATTAACCCAACTGAACAGTTTTGTAATGCCAGCTAGCCAGGCCTTCTTTTTCAAAACCAGTGCCTGTTGGGTGTAGTTGAACTTGTTGGGTGTAGAGGAAGCTTAGAGGAAGTTCAGTGGCCTATGTTGACATTTGACCTTAACCCTACTGAACACCTTTGGAATGAATTGGAATGTCAATTGCTTGCCTGCCAGGTCTTCAACATCAGTACCTGTAGGGTGTAGAGGAACTTCAGTGGCCTACACTGACCCTTGATCTTAACCCCACTGAACAGTTTTGCCGGTTGCTTGCTAGCTAGGTCTTTTTTTCCAACATGAGTGCTGGTTGTGTGTGGTTGAACTTGTTGTGTGTAGAGGAAGTGTAGAAAAAGTTCAGTGGCCTTTGTTGACCGTTGACCTTAACCTTACTGAACACCTTTTGGATAAATTGGAATGCTAATTGCTTGCTAGCCAGGTCTTCTTTTTCAACATCAGTACCTGTATGGTGTAGAGGAACTTCGGGGGCCTACGATGACCCTTGATCTCAACCCCAACTGAACAGTTTTGTAATGCCAGTTGCTTGTTAGCTAAGTCTTCTTTTCCAACATGAGTGTCAGTAGGGTATAGTTGAACTTGTTGGGTGTAGAGGAAGTTCAGTAGCCTATGTTGACACTTGACCTTAACCCTAGTAAACACTTTTGGGATGAATTGGAATGTCAATTGCCAGCTCGCCAGGCCTTCTTTTCCAACATCAGTACCGGTAGAGTGTAGAGGAACTTCAGTGGCCTACGCTGACCATTGATCTTAACCACACTGAACAGTATTGTAATGTCAATTGCTTGCTAGCCGGGTCTTCTTTTCAAACACCAGTGCCTGTTGGGTGTAGTTGAACTTGTTGGGTGCAGAGCAGGGCTCAAAATTTCAAGTCCTGAGCTACTAGCCAGGCCTCAAGAGTTACTCGCCACCAGTTGCCCCACCTAATTCATACACAGCCCTGCGCCTAATTGCACCCGTTAACACGTCCTCATAGATTATCTCATGGAATGACACTGTTAAATGTTTTATGCAGAATCAAGTTACAAAATTAAATATTACCAACAACAACTTTAACAAAATAGGACAGGGCACTGGGGGCAGACCAGAGGGACAGGGCACTGGGGGCAGACCAGAGGGACAGGGCACTAGAACTGGGTGTCTTCCCCATTCTCTTGCTGTCTCCTCTGCAACTCTCTCCCTCTCTCCCTCTCCTATTCATCTCAACATGTGTGTGGCTCCACGCTTGCATGTCCCCACTTCCTCCTTTTATTTAGGCTGGCAGTGAGGAGAGGAGGTCCCATGGCTTACTGAGAATTGTAAGGAGAGCACCTGTGTACTGCTCTGCCTGTGTGCGGCTCACCAGACTACTTTTCCTGAGCATGCACCTTTCCTCTTCGGCCGCCAATCTCATCGGGACTCTAAGTGTAGGCACAGATTGCAGGGAGATTGGTCATGCAGCCCTGTCATCACTCGCCCCCAGCTTGAATCCACTCGCCAAATGCTAGTAGGCGAGTGGAAATTTTGAGGGCTGGTGTAGAGGAAGTTCAGTGGCCTATGTTGACCATTGACCTTAACCTTACTGAATACCTTTTGGATAAATTGGAATGCTGATTGCTTGCTAGCCAGGTCTTCTTAACCAACATCAGTACCTGAGCTTTTAGCTTGAATTGGCATAGATTCCCACAGAGGCAATCCAAAATCTCGTGGAGAGTCTTCACAGAAAACTGTATCCTACACCATTCCTTACCTGGGTAAGGAGGAGAGGTCAATCCCATATTAATGTCCATGGTTTTGTAACAGGATGTCCAACAAGCTCATATAGGTGTGAGGATCAGGTGTCCATAAAATTTTGGCCACAAAGTTTTCCTCGAATAAGAATTGTTGGAATAATATACACAGTGGATTAAATTTGGACATTTTTGTAGAAGCCTTCAGCACCGGCTCTTGCTTTAGAGACACATTTGTAAAGAAAAATAATTCCGAAAGCATATAACCAGTTATTATTCATACTTAATGGCAGCGTAAAGCCTAACTGGGACCCTCCTTTATCTTCCTTTGCAAACTGTGAACCACCATGGTAAGAGATAAACAGAACGCTACACTCTCCAATTTTTCGGTGCAGCTTCTGTCATTAGTTTCCACTCAATGGTAATAATACTAGAAGTACAACTGGCGCAGATGGAGTTCATTACCTGCAAGACGAGAAACAGTCACAACATCTGCTAAATAGGCACAATTGTAGGGGATATTGCCTGTGAAGATATACTATTGCTTCCTTTACAGTGCCAGTGCTACATTTAACTTTAAATTTACAGCTTCTTGTTGCAATCATTGGGTGCGATTGATCAAAGCCTGTTATATTTTTACAAGCGCCTTCTGGCTGCAAAAACCCCAACATTGAAATCTACAGTTTACAGCGCCGGTGTCAAGATGAACTCACCAAGAGGCAAGCTGCAACTTCACAGGGCATGACCGATGGACTCTTTGGAGGGCGGTATCTATGGCAGCGCATAATTTCAGGGCATTTATTTGTTGTTACTGTAGCACCTGGCTATTATCAGGGCCGGTGCTATTTGAAATTTAGAGGGAAAGTTCAGGGAAATAGTTGGCTCTGAACTAGTTTGATTGTTTAAATTTGGGTCTCTGCTCTAGCTTGGCTGTACTGTGGGCTATCCTTTTGTCCAGGGACTCCCGTCACCCCCGGACAGCAGGTGGCAGCAGTGGGGTAGAGTGTCACTCCTCAGCAGCCAGTCAGGGGTTGGGCACCTCGCTGTGCATTCTGGGGAGGGGTATTTAGGGGGCAGACGCCATTTCCACAAGGTTATTCCTCATGTGGCGCCCACCATTGAGGTAGCCCATCCACGACACCCCCGCATATGGCCCTCCTGGCCAGGGTGTGCGTGGGCAGCAGTGTTCCTGGTTCCAGGACCACGTTGGCCCGGAGCAATTGATCTGCTGTACGGATCCAGTGATCGACTGGGTCCCCAATCTAAAGGGGGTCCCGAGCTGTCCATCCCATTGGAGGAAGCTAACCGATGAGGAGTCTGTCTACTAATGTACTAAAAGAGGATTCCGAACCATAATTGTCTCCAGGGGCGGACTGACAACTCATGGGGCCCCCGGGCAATAGAAGATTATGGGGCCCCCAGGCTTACAGATGGCCACCAAGCCAGGTGGCAGTACAGAGGCGGGGCAGCTAAAATCTCGGGATTTTCACATCAAAAGCATGTAGGTTTTGGACATATCAGGGACAGATGTAAAAAAAACACAGATTTTACATACTGTCCCTGGTTTTAATGAGCCTGGCAACCCTGATGGGCCCCCCTAGTGGCATGGGGCCCTCTGGCAGTGCCCAAGTTCCTCAATGGTCAGTCCGCCCCTGATCGTCTCTAAACCTTTAGGAGGGTCTGTGGCAGATCCTAAGTTCGAGTGACACTCTGGCTGCCAGGCTGGTGATAGAGGCCTGTCCGGATACACTATACCCACTCTGACTGGAGTGGCGATGTAAAGTTGTCGTTGGAAGCAGGACTGTTTCCCTATCCAGTTACACCTGAATTGGCCATTTCCTTTTCTCCTATCTCTTCACTCAATTCTACTATTATCATTTTTACCCGGCTGGGTAATAAAAGCACAGAAAAGACACCTGTCGTGTGGACATTCCCTTTATTTCAACTCTCATCAAGTACCCTAGATGGCGGAAATACAGAGGTAACGTGCCACACAAAACAAACCAGCAGCTCCTTCGGGAGTAGTGCTACATTAGCATGGTTGGTGTATAGGCTGTTGGTTATTTGAAGCCTATTCGGCTTTAGTTATAGAAAGGTGAGTGCTAAACTTTTTTTAAAGGTCTAGATTTTTTTTAGGTGTAAGGATTGTCAAAAAGGTCCCTTCTTCATCAGGGCTTAAAGAGGAAGTAAACCCTGTGAGGCGCCCGTCTCCGCCGCTCCGGGTTCGGGGATCTGAACCCGACTCCCTCCTGTACTTTTTTCTTACACGTTAATATGCTTTAAGGAATTGCTAAGACCCACACATTTAATTAGCCCAAAAACAAGGTTTGGAAATACCTTATTTTGATATTTTAGGATTTCTTGTCTTCCGGTTATTGGCCGCGTCATTCATACCCCTGTTTCTTGAATCTTTTGTGGACTTAATTTAGTTTCTTTCCCTGTCCAAATCTCACGCATGCCTCTAGTTTGATTACTGTTACGCTAAGCCATTGGTGACAGTGTTGTAAAGAAAACCACGACCTACGTCACTTCCTGTGCGGCTCCGTCATCCATACAGCTAACGACGAGGCTTTACAGCACATGCGCGACTTCGCTCTAATCGCTCATGCGCAGGAGCTATCTACATAATTTTGGTCTTGAGCGGGCGGAGGGATGTTTACAACGTCAGCACCAGCCCCGATCACCCCACTAACACGCCCTGAATAGCAAATAACTTGCAAGTGCAGCATCGCGAGGCTTCCCTCAGGCGGCGTACACACGGCAGAGAACCTCGACGGGCAGAACACATCGTTCCGCCCGTCGAGGTTCTCTGCCGGCCGTCAGATTCGGCGACCCGCCCGTCGGGAATGGCAACCAGCCATTCATCCCGACGGGCCGTCGAGCAAATAGAGAACATGCTCTCTATTTCGGCTCGACGGCATTCCCGACGGGATGCTCGCCGAGAGCGTACACACGGCCGAGGTTCTCGGCAGAATGCGGCTCCCAGCGAGGTTCTCGCTGGTTTCTGCCGAGAACCTCGGCCGTGTGTACGCCGCCTCAGAGGAAGATAATGACACGGCATACAGAGGAGACAGAAACGGCACATTATGTGTGCCGTTAAACAATATACCAAATGCGTAAGCGCGGCTGCCCTCACTAAACAGTAAAGGACAATTTCTATGCCAACCAAAAAAGTGAATGAACTTTCACAGGCAACGATCAGCTGCCTGTGCTATATAGATTTAAAAGAGCTAAAGTTGTAGTGGAGGGTTTACAACCACTTTAACAAAGCTGCACTGGAGGAGATCCGGACACCAAATAAAGAAAATCCTGCACCCATTCCAGTGAGGGCTGCATGGCATTTCTCAAGTTGGGTGTCCTGGAGGTGAGAGCTGTGGGCCATGCCTGTGTAATGTGTGTGGAAATGGCCACTTTGTGTTGTCACCATTAGAAATCTATTGGACTAAGTGATAGCAGAGGAGCAGCTGTCACCCTATAGCAGGAATTTCCTGCGCAAGGTGCTTCATGGCAGGGTCACCAGGTATTATTATAATGACATTTTCATATTTAAATAGACTGAAAACAAATATTGAAATTTCATTAAAATATACAGTATGTGAAGGTTCTTAACGGTCCATCAAGTCAAGCCAAAGATTTCTTTGGTACTTGGTAATGTGGTACTTAACTACTTCAGCTCTGGAATGTTTACCCTCTTCATGACCAGGCCATTTTTTGCTATTTAGCACTGTACTACTTAAGGACTGAGCCTCTTTCTGAAATGTGTTGTTTACAAGTTAAAAACTTTTTTTTTACTAGAAAATTGCTTAGAACCCCCAAACATTATATATATTTTTCTAACACCCTAGATCAGTGGTTTTTAACCTTTCTAGTGTCGTGACCCCTTGATAACATTTCACAAAATGTGGGGACCCCTAACAGTAAAAAAATAAAATCGTAGCGTAGAACCCGTACTACAGTGGTGTCTCGCAGCAGTGACACCTATGCTGAAATTAGGAGATAGGGTCTCCTTCAGCCCCTCCCACTTCACTTTCCTCACCAGTCAGCTGACTTCTAGTGAACTGAATGGGCGGCTGCAAAAAGGCTGAGTGAGCGGCCGCGGGCTCTAGGAACAGCCCAGCTGGGCGGCCGAGAAGAGGCTGGGAGAGCGGTGTGGGCTTCAGAAACAGGCCAGGATTTGGTGACCCCCTGGCAAATCATCATTCGACCCCCAAGGGGGTCCTGACCCCAGGTTGAAAACCACTGCCCTAGAGAATAAAATGGCGGTCATTGCAATGCTTTATGTCACACCGTATTTGCGCAGCGGTCTTACAAGAGCACTTTTTTTATCTTAAAAATAAGACTTTCGTATTGTGAAAGATAATGTTACACCGAGTAAATTGATACCCAACATGTCACGCTTTAAAAATACTTCCAGCACGCATACCTTCTTCCTCCCCGCTTACACTGGCCTCTCTCAGACTATGGTACAACAGGGGGTTGTGTTCCCTACTATCCTCCGACCCCTCTCCACTGTCCTCCCTATTCGACAATCCCTCCTTTCCCCAAGGCTTTAACGTGTCATCGTTAGGCCCCTTTAAAAGGACTGAATGGCCCCAGGCACGCTCCTTTGTGCATCCTACGCTGGGGTCGCCAGTGACACCGGCAGGCTCTCATGACTGGCTTACTACACTACACTTGTCCACACTCACAAGGCACCTGCACTCCTCCTCTCAGGTACACCGCCCTCTTACAGAGTTTGAACAACTGTGTTCCCTCTCGGAGACGCCCAGACATCTACTCTCGGCCATATATAGCCTCTTACAAACACTTACGCACACCGAACTACCCTCTTACACTGGGATGTGGTCTGCAGATTTGGGCGAGGACATCCAGCAGGCGGACTGGCAGACCTCTTTTTACTTTACTCACAAGTCCACGATCTCCTGCTACGCACAGGAAAAGAACTACAAGATTCTGTCAAGATGGTACAGGGTTCCCTCCGTGTTGCACAAAATATTCCCGTCCACCCCAGCATCCTGTTGGCGATGCTCCGCTGCTGTGGGGACTTATCTACATGTCTGGTGGGATTGTGAGAGGATCCGCCCCTTCTGGACCCAGGTATTTGAATGTTACAACAAAATCTACGGTGACTCATTAGTTCCCTCTCCTAAAATTGCTCTTCTTTCTATACTACCAGGTTCTGTTAAATCGCAGAAACGAGGTCTCCTCCGTTTCTTTATGTCCTCGGCGAGGCAGCTCATACCTTCCTATTGGAAATCGACCGCAACTCCCCCATTGTCACGTTGGGTTTCTATTATGAACGACACCATGAGAATGGAGGAGATGCTGGCCCGGGATAACGATACTTTTGATAATTATACATTGCTGTGGCTCGTCTGGCTCCACTTCTCCTCCTCTGACGCTCTGGCGAACATGTTGTCCACCCAACCATGATCACTCCTGATCGCTTTCATTTGTAACACCACCTAGAGGCAAGCTGGGTTCCCCTCCCCCGCTGACTTTATACTGTCTTTCCCAATTCCTATATCGGCAACTCTCACTCTACTCTGTGATGGCCCTCTAGCTCTCTTTCCTATATTCTTCTCTTTCCCACCATTCTCCTCTCCTTTTTTCCTTCTCTCTTTCTCCCCACCCTCTCACTTCCCTGATTCTTGACCTCCCATTTTTATTTTTATTTTACCTTTTCTTGTTATTTTTTTTTTATTTCTGGTCTTTGTCCTTTTTATTATTTTTTTATTTTGATTATATTGTTTCCTTCCTGGAGACTCTGGTTGCAATGTTGTCACCTGTTAAATGGTCTTCCTGACCGCTCGCAATTTTTGTTTCAGGGTTCTTGTTATAACTGTTCGTTATGTTTTACGTTGATGGGAGTCCGGCTGTGGGCGATAGCCATTTGGCTGACTCCTTATTGCCACGTATCTGTAACTATTCCCTGTTTGTGACACCTCATGCTGTCCATGTTTACTATGTTGAAATTCCAATAAACATATTTTCAACTCTAAAAATACTTCCACTCGTAGAATGGCGACAAACTTTTACCCTTAAAAATCTCCATAGGCTGTCAGCTGCTGGGCTCTTTTGCACATATCTGGTGGGAATGCCCCAGAACTAGACCTTTCTGGAGGAAGATCCTCTTGATCATTAAGAAAGTTACTGGTTGCGATGTTATGAGACCCCCGGAATTCATCTTACTGAATGCTCATTTTCCTGGGATTTCTAAGTACTCGCGTAGATTGATTCACTTTATACTACTTGGTGCGAAAATTACTTTGGCCAGGGCTTGGAAACTCCCGAGCGTTTCTAGTAAGGCGGTGACCAGGAAGGTCTCATGGATTATGTCCCAGGAAAAGGTGAATGCTATCTTAAATGATTCTATGCCTAAATTTGATCTAGTCTGGGGTCCCTGGGCTCAGTATATGGGTATCTCTCTCATCCCGGGAACTTGATTTCATCTTTATCAGATTGTATCATATTAATTATATCAATGATACCCCATTAACCATATCCCTCTCTCCACCCCTCTCTCCTTTTTTTTCTTTTCTTTCTTCTTTCTCCTCTTTCTCTTTATTCTCTTCTTTTCTCTCTCGTTTACCCTTTTTGGTGCTGTCCCTTCTCTCTTCTTGAACGACTGTTCTCTTTTTAGTTTTAGTTTTGTTGCCGCTCTTTCCCACTGGGTCTTCGACCCAGGGGTCACTCTGTGTATATTGGGATCCCGGCTTCGAAATGGGCGGACCGGAGGATCTTCATCCAGTGGCACAGTGAGTTCCCTTTGGGGGTGCTGTTGGTTGAGGGTTCCTCGGCAACCTGTTGGTTAGGGGCTTGGGTCTCGCGAGAATGGGACGGGGACTATGTCATAGCTTTTGTAAGTCAGCTCAGTGGAGGTCTGTCTGCCTCCTCTCTGCCCCCTCGGGGTTATTTTTGGTTGTTTTCAATTTTTCTTTATTTCAACTTGAAAGTCCTGTCGATGGTGGCAGTCCCTATGCTCACTCCATTGTACAAGTTTCTCTTGTTATGTTTCCAGTTCCTTTTGTTTTTTTCATTGTTTATCTTATCCAATATTGCATGACTGATTGCTCTGTATTCTTTTTTTGTTACTTCTTTTTTTTTTTCTGAAAATAAAATCTTTGAAAGTAAAAAAAATCTCCATAGGCGACATTTTAAAAATTCTACAGGTTGCATGTTTTGAGTTAGCGTCCTTTCACACGGAGCGGACCGTTTTTCGGTTCGCTCCGTGTGTGTCCATCGGCTCAGCGGGGGGTCCCGCTCAGCTGTCGGCGGACAGGGCGGTCCCCGCACACTGTGCAGGGACCGCCCTGTCTCTCCTCTGCTCTCCCCTATGGGGAATCGGATGAAAACGGACCGTTTGTCCGTCTTCATCCGATCCGTTCCGCCGGACGGAAGAAAAATAGGGTTTTCTTCCGTCCGAAAAACCGAATCCAGATGGACGCGGATCTTTGCGGACTTTAGCGGATGCATCATCCGCTAACGGATGCGACCCCATAGGCATCCATTACAAGTCCGTAAACGGACTTGTAAAAACGGACGAACGTAGGCGGACATGTTAAAGAGGCCTTACAGAGGAGGTGCAGGGCTAGAATTTTTGCTCTCGCTCTGCCTCTGGCATGGAGTGGGCGCAATATGGTGGAGGGTACAGCCTCAGCAGGAGGGTTAATATTCTAGAAAAGACAGGAGTGGGGCAGAGATGTGTGCTCTTGGCATCAATACTAGCCAACCATGAAGGACCTCTTACAAGCAGATCAAACTTCAGCTTTAAATGTAAAAAAAAAATAATAATACAACATGCAAGAACAGCTGAAAGAGCTTCTAGGGATTATCCTGCCCTGTAGAACAGATCAGGGGCATTGATATTAGGATAATCTATATCTCACACCAATATAATCCAGGTCAGTAAATGTAGTCTTCTCTTATGTCTTTCACGTAAAATTCCCCCCTTTCCTTGCTGGGAAATTATCTGTGTAATTAAATCAAGTAGCGGAGAACCTGCAGCCAGATGGGTTAATGTGGTATAACTAAAATGGTTTAGCCTTGAGGCTAACTGCATGGCAAGTACACAGAGGTATGTACTCCAGAGAGCAGGAATAATCTTTATAATACCAACAGGGACAGGTAACAGCAGTAATCAGAGTCATGGACTGAGAGGAAGGAAAAGGCACTTGTAATGCTTGCTAACAATCTTTATTAGGGATGAGTAAAATTGGGAGTTTTTTTATTTACCTAAAATGTTATTTTTTTCCATCAAAAATGCATTGGAGGCAATAGGGAAGGTAAAATAAAGTAAATAAAAAAATGTATATTTTCCCAATATCTACCTACTGTCTCCATACACCAATGCTGTGCCCTACGGAGGCACTCCTCTACAGATTTCCCGTGAGACCAAACTGTTGTTTAGACATCTCCCTCTAGAGGGCGCACAGAATCAAATATATAACCCAATATCAAACTACTGTCTCCAAGCTCGAACGCTGACCCCCGCTTCCTCTTCAGTCCTGCGTCGGCTCAATGGGGAAGGCGAAAATAATCTAGCTCTCCAACTAGATTTTTTATTTTAGCAAAAAAAAAATATATACCGTATTTTTCGCCGTATAAGACGCACCCAATTTTAAAGGAGGAAAAGCTAGAAAAAAAAGATTCTGAACCAAATACTGTAGTAAAATATTTTATGTCCACCATTGCCCCCCACTCATCACTGTAATGTCCACCATTGCCCCCACTCTTAACTGTAATGTCCACCATTGCCCCCACTCATCACTGTAATGTCCATCATTGCCCCCACTCATCACTGTAATGTCCACCATTGCCCCCACTCATCACTGTAATGTCCACCATTGCCCCCACTTATCACTGTAATGTCCACCATTGCCCCCACTTATCACTGTAATGTCCACCATTGCCCCCCACTCATCACTGTAATGTCCACCACTGCACCCCACTCGTCATCACCATCACACCACCCCCACATTAGTAATAGCCAGTAACATTGCCCTCACATTAGTAATAGCCAGTAACATTGCCCCCACATTAGTAATAGCCAGTAACATTGCCCCCACATTAGTAATAGCAGGCAGTAACATTGCCCCCACATTAGTAATAGCCAGTAACATTGCCCCCACATAGTAATAATAGCCAGTAACATTGCCCCCACATTGGTAATAATAGCCAGTAACATTACCCCTGCCTCCTAATAGCCAGTCCAACAAACCCCCAACTCACTGTTGCAGATGCATTGCAGAATAGATCGTGGCGCGCTCTCTGGTAGGAATAGAAGATCCACGAGCAGAGGGGTGATGACGTCAGCGCGCACCGCCGCCGGGTGTACCAAGATGGCCGACCGCTCCGGAGCTAGGCCAAAGCCGCGGCCTTTCCTAAGGCCGTGGCGGCGGTACCCTCTGCGGATCGAATTCGGATCGGTCAGGCAAAAAAATGTGTATTCACTGTATAAGACGCACCAACTTCCCCCCCCCCCCCAGTTTTGGGGGAAAAAAAGTGCATCTTATACGGCGAAAAATATGGTATATATATATATATATATATACACAGTATATACTCGAGTATAAGCTGAGTTTTTCAGCACATTTTTTTGCGCTGAAAATGCCCCCCTCGGCTTATACTCAAGTCACGTTTTTGCACCTGATCTCGGTACCTGAGGACCCGGTCCCGGCCGACCGTAGGTCCCCTGGACCACAAACTTGGCACTGTAGTCCCACTCTTCCTCTACAAGTGTGCAAAGTTTGTTGTTCGGGAGACCTACGGCCGGGGAGCACCGATTTTTCAAAGTCCATCACCCCTTCCATAGACTCCTATGTTAAAGGGTAATTTCTATGGTGATTTGGGGACCGGTACTGGCCGGTTGTAGGTCCACTGGACTTGGAACTTGTAGCCCTATTTCTCCTCTACAACTGTACAAAGTTTGTTGTCTGGGGGACCTACGGCTGGGGAGCACCGATTTTTCAAAGTCCAGCACCCCTTCCATAGACTCCCATGTTAAACGTCAGTCCAGTCATGGGCACAGTGAGGCATGGGCACAAGCATGGGCAGAGTGAGGAGTGCACACAGTGAGGCATGCAGATGGACAAAGTGAGGCATGCAGATGGACACCATAGGCTTATACTCGAGTCAATACGTTTTCCCAGTTTTTTGTGGTAAAATTAGGTATTCGGGGCGGCTGATACTCGAGTATGAGTATATACGGTATATATATATATATATATATCCCAATATCCATCTACTGTCTCCAAGCTTTTTTACCAGAAAAATTAATAAATATTATATATATATATATATATATATATATATATATATATTCCAATATCTACTGTCTCCAAGCTCCAATGTTGACCCTAGCTTCCTCCTCAGTCCAGCGTCCGCTCAATGAGGAAGGTGAAAATAAACTAGACCTCCAACTAGATTTTATATTTTACAAAAAGAAAAAAGAAATATATATATATATATATATATATATATATATATATATATATATATATATATATATATATAATATATATATATATATATATATATATATATATATATCCCAATGTCTATCTACTGTCTCCTAGCTCCAATCCCCTCCCCAGCTTCCTCCTCAGTCCAGCGCCAGCACTCCTCTTCAGGCAGAATGTTGTCATTCTGCCAATTTCCCATGAGCCCAAACTGTTGTTTACGCATCAACCTCTAGGGGCGCATTATCACACATTGGAGTCAATGGGGAGGTGAAAATAAAGCAGACCTCCAACTAGTTTTTTTATTTTACCAAAAAAAAAATATATATATACAGTATATACCATTATCTATCTACTGTCTTCATGCTTCAACGGTGTTCCTGGTTTCCTCCTCAGTCCAGCGCTGGCACTCCTTTAGGCAGAACAACAGCCATGTCATTCTTCCCATTTCCTGTGGGCCCAACCTGTTGTTCACATATTTCCCTCTAGGGGGCACATCATCACGCAGAGTGAACTTACAGTACTGCAGGATTGAGTTGGCACTCCACTTCATTAGGTGAGCATGGCTTAGTCCTTGAAGAATGACCATTTCGCCCACCCCCACCACTGGTGCAGCTGGAGGAAGTTGCCGTTATGTCTCTAGACTGGTTTGAACATTGTAGGATAAAATGTATGTTTTCAAACAAAAATACCCTGAGTGGAGGGTGGTGGAATGCCGGTGAAAGGGAGGGGGGGGGGGGGCATAGGTATATCCTGATTCCTGAAGTTATTTTATAGTCATTGAGGTCTGATAAAGAGGTCACTCACCTCAAAACGTTCCATTACACACTGTCATTGCGGTAGGTGAAAATAAAGTAGACCTTCAACTAGATTTTGTTTTATTTTACCCCAAAAAATGTAGGTATATCTTGAAGTTATATAGGTATTGGGGTCTGATGAAGAGGGGACTTCCCTCGAAACACGTCAGAAGACACGCGTGGCATCTTTCCAACATAAGAAGTTTGCATACCTGTTCTGGTGGTTCTCCATGTGAATATTTATGATGAGCATGATGTTTTTATTGGTTTGTTAGTATGATAACCTATTTTCCTCTCAATAAATAGTGTTCAAAGATAATGAACTAGGCACCCAAATTTTTTTTTTCTTGCATCTAGAAGTGTATCTATAGCCATTTTTTTAGTTCTGAGTAGAGTATATTTTCTTCTATCTTTTAATGTGACAATAACACTGAAGAAATGACACTTTGCTACAATGTTGTGTAGTGAGTGTACAGCTTGTATAACAGTGTAAATTTGCTGTCCCCTCAAAATAACTCAACACACAGCCATAAATGTTTAAACTGCTGTCAACAAAAGTGAGTACACCCCCTAGGTGAAAATGTCCAAATTGGGCCAAATTAGCCATTTTCCCTCCCCGGTGTCATGTGACTCGTTAGTGTTACAAGGTCTCAGGTGTGAATGGGAAGCAGGTGTGTTAAATTTGATGTTATCGCTCTCACTCTCTCATACTGGTCACTGCATCAAATTGGTCTGTATGGCTGTCGTCCCAGAAGGAAGCCTTTTCTGATGAACAAGAAAGCCCACAAACCGAAGACAAGCAGACTAAGGACATGGATTACTGGAACCATGTCTTGTTATCTGATGAGACCAAGATAAACTTATTTGGTTCAGATGGTGACAAGCGTGTGTGGCGGCAACCAGGTGAGATGCTGATACGCTTGCCTGGCGCCCGCGATGTCCACCAAGCACCCGCGATCGGCAGTTACACAGACAAGCGTAAACACACAGATCCACGTCCTGTCAGGGAGAGAGGAGATCGATCTGTGTCCCTTGTACATAGGGACACAGATCGGTCATCTCCCCCAGACTAAGGCCATGGATTACTGGAACCATGTCTTGTTATCTGATGAAACCAAGATACACTTATTTGGGTCAGATGGTGCCAAGCGTGTGTGGCAGCAACCAGGTGAGGAAGACAAAGACAAGTGTGTCTTGTCTACAGTCAAGCATGGTGGTGGGGGTGTCATGGTCTGGGGCTGCATTAGTGCTGCCGTCACTGGGGAGTTACAGATCATTGAGGAAACCATGAATGCCAACATGTGCTGTGTCATACTGAAGCAGAGCATGATCCCCTCCCTTCAGACACTGGGCTGCAGGGCAGTATTCCATCATGATAATGACCCCAAACACACCTTTAAAATGACCACTGCCTTGCTAAAGAAGCTTAAGGGTAAAGGTGATGGACTGGCCAAGCATGTCTCCAGACCTAAACCCTACTGAACATCTGTGGGGCATCCTCAAATGGAAGGTGGAGGAGCGCAAGATCTCTAACATCCACCAGCTCTGTGATGTCATCATGGAGGAGTGGAAGAGGACTCCAGTGGCAACCTGTGAAGCTCTGGTGACCTCCATGCCCAAGAGGGTTAAGGCAGTGCTGCAAAATAAAATGGTCACACAAAATATTGACACTTTGGGCCAAATTTGGACATTTTCACTTAGGGGTGTACTCACTTTTGTGGCCAGCGGTTTAAAAATTATTGGCTGTGTGTTAAGTTATTTAAGGGGACAGCAAATGTACACTGTTATACAAGCTGTACACTCAATACTTTACATTGTAGAAAAGTGTAATTTCTTCAGTGTTGATAGATCGAATAAAATATTTACAAAAATGTGAGGGGTGTACTTACTTTTGTGAGATACTGTTCCTAATTTTTTTACACAAATTTTGCCTAGACATGAGCAAAACTGAGTTTCCACTTAAGTGAAATTACATTTCACTGATGGTAAAAATAGTAATATGATTGCACTGATCCACAGAGCACAATAAACACACCGAGAGGCAAGTACTGTACGACTTTTTGGCAAGTACTGTACAACTTTTTGGTAAGTACTGTACGACTTTTTGGTTTACCCAAATTTTTCCTAGATGGCTTTATGAGCAAAACTAGTTTCCACTTTGGTGAAATTTAATTACACCAATGGTAAAAATCAGTGAGGCTTGAAAATCGGCTCCTGTGTCCTCTCCTCCTTTCTCCTTCTCACTTCCGCCATGCGTCTCCTCCCCTCCTCCTAGGATAGGATCACCTGTCCTTTAAGCCAATTGGGTGACGGCAGGGCCGACTTAATAGCATCATGGGCCCCTGGGCAAAGTAATGCTCAGGGGCGCCTACAATTGAGAGAGTGCAGGTAAACAGACATCGAGTAGGTAGGAGGCAGACAAGCGGAGCTTCCCCTTTTGGGTGGAGCTCCGCATTAAAGTGGCTGTAAACCCTTACAGACCACTTTATGCTACAGGTAAGCCTATAAGGCTTACCTGTAGCTACCCAGGATATCGCCTAAACCTGCGTGGTTTAGGAGATATCCCCTGTACCCCGCATGTGCCAATGTCATCGGCACCTATGTGCCGTTGCTTCAGTGAGTGTGCCGTTACCAGCAGCTCCTGCACAAATGCGCGGAAGTGATGTAATCGCGGCTCCGCCCAAATCACAGCACCAGAGCTGCGATAACCCCTGGGAGAGATGTCGGTCGTTGGAGCTGTGTACGAGGGTGGCTTCAGGGGCTTTGATCTCAGCTAAGTAATTCATAATGAGCTAGTATACTAATTTTGGGGCAGTGTGGGCTCAAGGACCAGCTGCTTCGATTAAAGTGCAGGGGCACCACATGCAGCTGGGGCCCCTGGGCAGTTCCCAAGTGTGCCCTCTCTTTAAGACAGCCCTGGGTGACGGGTATAAGACCCACTTCCCGATTAGCCAGAAGGAGGATTAGTGTTGCAACAGCGAATATTCATTCACTGTTGCAATACACCTGGGTGGGCTCCGGACGCAATGCTTTGAGCCTCGAGCCCACCCTACTTTGAAGCCTATTAGAGCCTCTGGATATAATCAGTGCTTAAAATAACAGACCCCTGCCCATCCCGCCATAGGAATTAATGCGCATGGATAGGCAGAGCGGCGGCATGGATAGCGAGGGCAATGGCATGGATGGGGGGGCAGCGCCCAATGCGTCCACAATGGCCGGGCCACCCCTGGCATGGAGCCTAATGCCGCGTACACACAACCATTTTTCGGGTTGTAAAAAATTGCGTTGTTTTAATGTCATTAAAAACGATGGTGTGTGGGCTCCAGAACATTTTTCACAATGTAAAAAATGGGCATTAAAAATTTCGAACATGCTCTAATTTTTCACGTCGTATTTAACATTCTCGTATTTAACGTCGTAAAAAATGGTCGCGTGTACACAGCATAACTTTGCATCAAAATGATATCTACCAATATCACTGCACTGATCCACAAAGCACAATAAATCCACCGAGAGACAAGTACGACTCCTGTTGTTACGCACATTTTTCCTAGACAGCTTGATGAGCAAAATTGAGCTTCCACTTTGGTAAATTTAAGTTTCACTGACAGCAAAAATCTGTAATTTTGCATCAAAATCAAAAAAAAAAATTACCGCACTCAACCCTGGAGCACATTAAACACACAGAGGCATGTACAAACCTTTTTTTTTGTTGTTGTTGTTTTTTTTTTACGAAAATTATGCTAAGATGGCTTGATGAGCAAAATTGAGTTTCCGCTTCAGTAAAATTAAATTCCACTGACAGTAAAAAAAAAACAGTAATTTTGCATCTAAATTAAGTTTAAGAAAATCACTGCACTCATCCCTTTTGCACAATAAACACACAGAGAGGCTGGTACTCCAGAGCTCAGGAATAATGTTCATATACTACCATCAGAGAGAGGTAATCAGCACTAATCACAGTGCATGGGCTGAGATGGGGGTGGGTGGCTGCTTTCAGTGTTTGCTAGCAATCTGCATGCACTGAAAAAAAAAGTGTGTCAGTGGATTTATTGTCCACATTGTCTCCTATCCAGCATCCAGCATAGTCCCCCATGTGACAAGTCTTTTTTTTTTTTTTTTCTTGAATGGGAAATAGGAGGGATGCAAGTTTGCTGGTGGCTGGGATAGCCATGCATTATGCAACTCACTGACTGACAGCCTGCAAAGCTGTGGGTCACTTCAGGCTGTGGCTGCGGGTCAGGATGGGCAGAGTGTGCCAGTGAATCCAGCACTGCTTCATTGCATGCTGTACTGAGACAGCCTGGCAGGGAATAC
Source organism: Rana kukunoris (assembly GCA_029574335.1). Lineage (NCBI taxonomy): Eukaryota > Metazoa > Chordata > Amphibia > Anura > Ranidae > Rana > Rana kukunoris. The sequence goes on from CM056060.1 coordinate 141,830,049, forward strand.
AAAGTGAGCTCTCCCTCCCTTATCCAGGAGAATTGTCGGGAATCTATATGCGGGGATCTTGCTAGACTTCAGCACCTTGGACAGCGCTTCAGCTTCTACACAAGACTTACAGGCATCTTCTCAGGGGGGACCCTACAAGATTGGTGGGGGGTCTTTTTTTTTTTTTTTTTTCTGAACCCTCTTTGGCACCATGTGGACTTCTGGGAAGCTTCTATAGTGACAATGGTTGAATGCAAATGGGAAAAGTGCGGGACTACACTGCAAGACTGCTGAATTCCCAACGCGGATTGGCAGAGAGGTCCTGCAGAGCACCTTAAAGTGCCAGGGTAGAACCGCTGGAGAGGTCCTGCGGAGCACCTTAAAGCGCCAGGGAGGGACCATTGGAGATATCCTGCCGGGCATCTTAAAGCGCCAGGGAGATACCGCTGGAGAGGTCTTTAAAGCGCCAGGGAGGGACCGCTGGAGAGATCCTGCCGGGCACCTTAAAGTGCCAGGAGATACCGCTGGAGAGGTCTTTAAAGCGCCAAGGAGCACAATAAACAGCCCCGGTAAGTGCAGAGCGCTAATTAGCCACCCAGAGCTGGGGATCTTTATGAGCAGGACCCCCCCCCCCCCCCAAAAAAAATAGTCTAGGCTCGGGATCTTCAGCAGTACTGACCCGCAGTGACCTACCTGCTGCAGATGAGAGCCTTCCTCCATAGCCAGGGCACGCATGAGTGACAGAACTGCGCCTAATCTCCTCCAGGGAGCTGATGCACCTTGCTGGACCTCACTCCCACCCTGCTCAGCCTTCCAGCCGAGCCAAAGTGCCACAAGTAGAGTGAACCGCCAATGATCCAAACCACCCTTACCCAAAGCTCATTGGAGGGATCTCTGCTGGAGGACAGCGCCTGTCTACATTACCTGGTAGGTAGAGAAGCCTCATTAATATATATATATATATATATATATATATATATATATATATATATATATATATATTGGATGCAACAAAAAAAAATGATATTTTGGATGCACAAAATGCTGGAGTAATTGCAGCTTTCCCTTTGCAAAGCTTGGCAGATCCAGATAAACATGCCAGGAAACACACAGCTTAACTATCTGAGAGGCAATGCAATTTTGCAAAATCTGCATCCTATCTCTGCTTAAAAAAAAAAAGATCCTTATTAAAATCCTGCATTAAATGCAGGCTGCCCACCCATTCCTGGGAATTACATGGCTGCAAATATGCAATCTAGTGTAGTGATATGTATAGAAAATGTCAAGTGACTGTAGTACACCTGAATCCTTTAGAATGTGCTTCTTCAAGCTTTGCTTTGGGAGGTATAGGGTAGTTTTATGTGATACTCCAGCGCCCCCTGGTGCCCAAAAAAAGAGACACCATGTTTTAAAAAAAAAAAAAGGAAAAAAAAAATTAAACCCCTTGCAATGCTATCTTGCTGCAGTCAGTCACATAACATCACACTGGTGTTATTTTCAATTCAATTTCTCTTTTCTCTACAAAATGTTTTGATTTTGTTTCATTACCTCTTATTTATTTTTTATTTTTTTTCTGTTATCTTCTCACAGGGGGGACCCCCAGCTCATCAAGGATGTCCATGACAGTCTTGGGAGATACATTGAAGGGATAAAACTAAAACAGCTTAATGCCCATCGCTGGGGGATCGACTGCACGGATAATGATCTTGCTGGCCAACTCTTAATTTAGCTGCAAGAAGATTTGGCTGTGGAGATAAACCTTATATATATATATATATATATTGTGATTTGGATTTTTTTTTTAATTGTTTTGTGATTTATTCTTCTTTTTTTCTTTGCTTTTTTTCCTTTTTTTTTCCCCTTCTGATGGAGAGAACAGGATCAAGTTGAGGTCCTTGTGTTGGATTTTTCCTTCTTTTTTTTATTTTTTTGGGACATGAGTAAACATATTTGGAAAATACACTCAGGCAGAGAGGGACCTTGCCATTGGGAAGTGTTCTATTGATTGTTCCGTTGAGTGATGCAGTTGGTATGAAAATCGTAGAATGGAAATTGTTTGGGAGGTGGTGTTTTTCCTACAAGCCAATTTCATCGTTTGCATGTCAGGTATGGTATATAAAAAAAAAATTGTACAATGAGATTTGATTTATTATTATTATTATTATTATTATAAGCATACATGTTCTGCATGGTAATACTCTTCACTGTGCTGTATTTTTTCCTTAGTCAAGGCACTTACAGTAAAAAATAAAATATTAAGCCTAATAATTCTCCCAGGTGCACAGCTCACTTTGTCGGCTGTCATAGGGGGGAACATGGATAGGTGACATAATGATGTGCTGTTGGCATACCTCTTATTTTTCATGCATGTTATTCCAATATATAATGACATATATATGACATGTACATATAAAATGTGGCTTAAATCCCAGAGCGAACTTTTATTTAAATGCATTTTTTTGAGCATTTTTTTTTTATTTATTTTTTTGATCAGCTGAAAAAAAAAAAAAAGCTTTGAGTATAATTTTTATTTTTTATTTTATGATTTATGTGTTTAAAGCAAACCCTTCTTATTTGTCCTTTAATCCTTTTTTAATAACTCAAGAGTTGTATAAGTTTTTTCAGTGCAAGGACTGAGAATGTTATATGGGGGATGATAAGTCTTTAAGCGTTATTAGAGATTCTTTTTTTTTTAGTGTGATTGTCATATCATTGCAAAAAAAAAGGGACATGTTGTACGCCGGGCAAAATAGGTGTTGTCAAAAAATAATGAATACTTTGGTTGGTGGGCACATTTTTAGGACGCCTATTATAAAATACAGCTAGTTGGGATTATTCCTAATAATGGGATTTCAGCTGAATGTTAATTTTCCAGTGTATAGCATTATATGCATAGACAGTGGGAGTCTGGGGGTCAAACCTACAAACCCAACCCTCCCCCCCCCCCCCCAAAATAGCTTTGCGCTAAAGGACAGGCTACAACCCCCACAATAGCATTATATGCATAGACAGTGGGAGTCTGGGGGACAGACTACAACCCCCACAATGCCTTTGGCATGACGCTGAAATGCGATTGGATGTGGCAAGTACTAAATAGCTGGATTGGTTCCAAAAGAGGGGATGTAGGGTATTAGAGCATTTAGTTACTGGTGGCCAAAGGGGATGTTGCTTGAAAGGAATTGTACTGGCTCTACAAAGAAGAGAGCTGTGTGGAATGAAAGTGAATTGAGAAGTGATTTTTTTTATTTATTTTTTTAAATATGATTTTTTTTTTTTTTATAATTATTTTCTTTTTTATTTGTGCTGCTGTTTTTTAATAATCAGCTGTGGAAAATCGATGATTTTTTGGATGTTTTAACCTTTGGCTCATCAGTGGAGAGCTGTATAGAGATAGGAGATGTTAACACTGCTTCTTGCCTGCTGGTTGTTATTCAATAGCTGCACCCAAAGGGAATTTTAATTGTAGAAAAATGTGGCAAAAGTTAGTTGCTTTGATTTATTAGTGAACTTGTTGAAGAAGCTAACTTATCTTAAGAAACAGATTTACTTTAATGCAGGTCGGTGGTACCAAACACATCCCCCTTGGTGGACCTTACATGGGGAGCCACTGCTTGGGGCTGTGAGGCCAGTGGCCTTTCCAAGAAGGCTGTGTCTTGATGAGCAGGGGAGGACTAACAACTCATGGGGCCCCCAGGCAATAGGAGATTATGGAGCCCCCGGGGCAATAGAAGATTATGGGGCCCACGGGCAATATGAGACTATTGTGCCCCCAGGCAATAGGAGATTATGGGGTTCCCAGGCAATAGATTATGGGGCCACACAGTATACACACACACAGACAGGTTGGTGGAACCAAACACATCCCCCTTGGTTTACCTTCAGTGGGGAGCCACTGTTGGGGGCCGTGAGGGCAGAGGCCTTTCCAAGAAGACTGTATCTGGATGAGCAGGGACAGACTGACAACTCACAGGGCCCCCAGGCAATAGGAGATTATGGGGCCCCCGTGCAATAGGAGATTATGGGACCCCCGGAGCAATAGGAGATTATGGGGCCCCCGGGGCAATAGGAGATTATGGGGTCCCCAGGCAATTGATTATGGGGCCACACAGTATACACACACACAGACAGGTCGGTGGTACCAAATATATTCCCCTTGGTGTACCTTCAGTGGAGAGCCACTGCTGGGGGCCGTAAGGCCAGTGGCCTTTCCAAGAAAGCTTTGTCTTGATGAGTAGGGGCGGACTGACAACTCATGGGGCCCCATGCAATAGAACATTATGGGGCCCCCAGGCAATAGGAGATTATGGGGCCCCCAGGGCAATAGGAGATTATGGGGCCCCTGGGGCAATAGAAAATGATGGGGCCCCCGGGCAATAGGAGATTATGGGGCCCCTGGGCAATAGGAGATTATGGGGTCCCCAGGCAATAGGAGATCATGGGGCCCCCGGGCAATAGGAGATTATGGGGTCCCCAGGCAATAAATTATGGGGCCACACAGAATACACACACACAGACAGTATACATACACAGTATTCACACACAGATACACAATATACACATACACAGAATACACATACACACACTGAAAAGGTACTGGAGAGTCGGGGCAGCTAGAATCTTGGAATTTTTAGACCAAAAGGATGTCAGTAAGGAACATTTCAGGGACAGATGTTAAAAAACACAGATTTTTACATACTGTCCCTGGTTTTACTGAGGATGGCAACCCTCATGGGGCCCCCTAGTGGCATGGGGCCCTCGGGCACTGCCCGAGTGCTCGAATGGCCAGTCCACCCCAGTTGATGAGCAAATAAACATTGATCCACCGGCAATATGGCGAATACCAATCTGCGATGCGGGTCACATGGTGCATTATCAGCCATCTGTTGCTTGTAATAAAATGATAATTTGAGCATTCAAAAAACATTAAAAATCATATAAAATAATAGAGTATACAGTGAGCCCTTGTGCGTCAACGCGTTTCGTTGTGAGGCTTCATCAGGACCCGTTCAAGGTTCAAAGATAATAAAGAGAAAACGGATCTCACTGTCTTTAGTTAGCCTCATACAAAAATATCCGAAAACAATGATACATAGAGATGTCTTCCAGCAGGGAGACTAGTTCCAATAGTCTATATATGAGTAGTTTAGAAGCAACTAGTTCTGCTAATATAGGCAGATTACAGAAAGTAACTGGATAGCTTCCAAAAACAGGGGCAAAAAGATATCACAGGAAGGAAATACAAGGTAACTAACCAGGCAATGAAAGGCTTGAGTATTCAACCCAGGATCCGAGCGGGAGCTGAACACAAAGAAGGTTCATGCACTGAGACATAAACTGTATGGTCATCAGAGTACCAAGGCCCCTCAAAAGAAATTATAGAGCTGTGAAGATTGTGAAAAGCGCCTGGGAAACATCAAGGCACCATGCATCCTGGGGACTCCACCCCCCCCCACCTATCTAGGCCATGGGTGCATAGGTGACCCCCAACCTGCAGTCAAGTCAAGTGCAAGTCCTCCACCCACAGGGGGCAGAGAATGATGGGTCAATAGGCAAGCATAGATTATGTTGGTGACCGCCTTATAGATATGTCATGTCAACATGATGGTAAAGCTCCTGTGTGGTCTTAAAGTGGTTGTTACCTCAGACATGAAATCTGAACAAAGCATATCTCTCCATAGTGTGTACTTGTCTCAATTAAGAGCGCTAAGTGTCATTTCTGTCTGCTGCTTCGTTCCTCTGCTATCAGCATCATTCACTTCTGAAAAGTTTTCCTGACATCAAGAGAAAAAAGGGGTGACAGAGAAGGGATCTCCAGCACACAGCTTGTGATTGACAACTTCAGCTCTGTTGCTGTGTGCTGTGTGAAGAGGGTCGTGTCCCTTCCCTTCAATCAGCTTTCAAAGCTCTGCTCACTAAGTTCTGCAGTGTGCAACTTCAGCTCTCTGCCCCCTTTTTTCTGACAGTTCAGACAAACTGTATAAAAGTTAGACTTTGACTTTGAGATGTAAAGAAGAGCAGACTGCATATAATCAGATACAATTTATGTAGGAGGATTGGTTTAATCTCTGTGTATCATCTGAGGCCAGTCAATCACTGGGTATATGGAAGGTTTTACAACCACTTTAACCTTTGTGGACTGAAAAGTACATATTTGGGCATCTTTGTCATGATCACATAGTACAATGATAAGGCTTTGCAACACATAATCAATATAATATGTTCTCCTATTGGCCTATTCTTTTGACCTCTAGAAAGCCATGAGAAACATATAAGGACTGATAATTCGCACATGGTGTGATACTGTATGACGTTTAATGCTATAAAAAGGGGTTTACACTTACAGTAAATTGAAAAAAACAAGCTTGTAGATAAAATAGGACATGAGCAAGAAATTTCAAGAGTATTACCCAACGTGTTTCGTCCTATTGGACGTTATCTGTGGTGTCAATGTAAGGAAGCCAGAATGTAAGGAAAATCCACATTTAGGGTAAGAGTACATGGGGAAGAGGACTGGTTTTATACCGAGGAAGTGGACTGCTAAAGGGTCCAGAGGAATATTTTATTATGTGTATGGGTTCACTAAGCCAGTGTTTTTCAACTCCAGTCCTCAAGGCACACCAACAGGTCAAGTTTTCAGGATTTCCCTCAGATGAAATGGCTGTGGTGATTACTAAGGCAGTGAAACTGATCAAATCACCTGTGCAAAAAAATGTAAAGCCTGAAAACATGACCTGTTGGTTTGCCTTGAGGACTGGAGTTAAAAAACACTGCCCTAAGCCACACACACATCCGATCTCCACTGAATGAACCAGTTTGCCTTAAATCTTGATCACTGGGTTAAAAATTGTGTTATCTGCCCAATTTTTGCTACAAGATAGCATTTGAAAGGTGGAATTGTTATTTTTTTGGTAGTAGAAAGTTGGTCTACTCCAGACTTGCTTAATCTCCCTGGCGGTATGATTATTTCAGATTTTAGGTGCTGAAAGCGGTACCATTATTCTGTAAGGAAATTTGGCGTTTTACATTGCAGGCCTGTAATTCTTAGGAATAACTCACTTAAATCTGTCCAAACAAGAGTCTAGTAGACATCCAGGGTATGAAAAAGTTTGAAAAACAAAATCATAAATTATAATATAATAAATAACTATAAATAATTATAACAAATAATAATATAGTTATAATAAAAATTATTCAATAATGTAATCAATTCTGCAAGTGATTATAATTTATTATCGCTGTTTTCTAGCTGCTCTAAAACCACTTTTAACATAAAGGGACACTTTTTGGTTGCTATGGACAATCTACAGTTTGCAGGCAGAAAGAACAGTTTTTATTATATAAAAGTACATGCAGGACACTGGACAGACCACTAGGGACAAGGGGGTGTGTGTATTTTTTACATACAGTACTGTAATCTATAAGATTACAGTATACTGTATGTAATGTGTTTACTTTTTTAAATTTGGCGCCGTTCTCCGCCCCTGTGCATCGTAACGTCGTAGGGAACGGAGATCGGCGGCACACGCGGACACTGTGTGAATCGAGTGAGGACACCGCTCACTCACACAGTGGGGAGGCATCGCAAGGCGATCCCGAGTCTGGCTCGGGGATACCGACTTTGGTACAGAAATCTTACCCCGAGCCAGACTCCGGAATACCGCCAGGGGGGTTAACTAGGATTTCTTCTTCCTAGGATTAAGCCTTGGTGGGCGGGGCAAAATGCATCAGAAGGCCTTGCTGTTTTGGTTGGAGACTTGCAGGCTGAAGCCAATTTTGATTCCTATGCATATTATGGCTGGTCAGGGGAGCGACGTCTTTTTTACTTGATGTAGGGTTCCTCCAGAGGTTTCTAGGGGTTCCTTAAAGCGGAGGTTCACCCTCAAAATCAACTTTACAGCATCCTTAACCTCAAGCCCATCTAAGAAACCTAGCGTTGAAGGTTTTTTTTTTCAATGCTCCCTTACCTGTAATATCCTGTGCTTCCGGGTTTCCATCCCTGTGGGGAGTGGGCGTGTAGCTATTTTGCCCAACGGCGCTGTGCATTGTGGGCGCCGATTGTCAGGCCTCCATGCAGTGACGTGCGGGCCAATCACAGCACATCGACAGAACTAGCCAGTCTCGTGCTAGCTGTGCTGTCACGTGACGCAGGGAGCGGGTCACATGACCCGCAAAGCGCGTCATGTGATGGGGGCGTATACATATTCCCCCATCGCCGCATCCCGGAAGACATACAGGAGGGATTCAAAGTGCCCACAAAGAAGATGGCAATGTCCATCACAACGTTTTATAAAATATTCTTTCTTGGCAAATCACGATCGTGGCGGCTGCAAGATCGGCACTAGTAAGTAACTAAATTTGTATTTGAACAGCAGCAGAGTAGACTGAATTTTTATTTTTTTTTCCAGCAGAACAACCGCTTTAAGCAAAGAGTATATTCTGCCATTCAATTAGCTAAGAAACCACTGGCAACAATAATTATTATAATTAATATACAGGATTTATATAGTGCCAACAGTTTGCGCAGAGCTTTACAACACAAGGGCAGACACTAAGGGCCAGATTCAGGTAGCTTTACGCCGGCGTATCTCCAGATACGACGCCAAAATTTCAAATGTACGCCGTCACATCTTTGCGCCGATTCACAAAGCGAGATACGCCGAAAAACATGGCTTCAGCCGTCCGACGTAACTTGCCTACGCCGGCGTATCATGGGCGCATAGTTACGCTGGACGAATTCGGCGTTCCCATGTTAAATATGCAAATGAGCAAGATACGCCGATTCACGAACGTACGTACGCCCGATGTAGTAATCTACGCCGTTTACGTAAGGCATTTTTCCGGCATAAAGATAAACCACCAAAAAGGTGGCGCATCCCATGCAAAGGTATGGACGTCGGAACAGCCGTCAAATTTTCCGTCGTTTACGTAAGGCTGCGTACACACGATCAGACGGTCCGATGAGAATGATCCGATGGACCGTTTTTATCGGGTCACCGCTGAAGTGGCCTGATGGTCTGATGTGCGTACACACCATCGGTCCAAAATCCGATCGGGTCAGAACGCGTTGAGGTAAAACATGACGACGTGCTGAAAAAAAGAAGTTCAATGCTTCCAAGCATGCGTCGACTTGATTCTGAGCATGCGCGGTTTTTGGTCAGATGCTTTTGCGTACTAACCATCGTTTTGGTCCGATGGCCAGGCGTCCATCGGACCGATTTTAAAGCAAGTTTTAAAACTTTGGTCCGATGGACAACGATCCGATTGGCCATAGACACGCTCGGTTTGGACCGATGAAACTGGCCGATCGTGTGTACGCAGCCTTAGGCAATCTGTTCGACGTGATCCTGAGCATGCGCCGTTCGTTCGGCCCATCATTTGCATGGGGTCACGGTTCATTACAATACAACACGCCCACTGCCTTGCTACTTTGAATTACGCAGGCTTACGCCGGCCCATTTTCGCTACGCCGCCGCAACTTACAGAACAAGTGCTTTGTGAATACTGCACTTGCCTCTCTAAGTTGCGGCGCCGTAGCGTAAAGAAGATACACTACGCCCGCACAAAGATACGCCGCTGTACCTGAATCTGGCCCTAAATATTACATTTTTGGTTTGGGGTTTAATACAGTTTTAGGAGCTGAGGGCCAGATTCAGAGACCCGTAACTCCTGTCTAACTGGTGTTAGACTGGAGTACTTTCCAATTACGCAAGTTTTTTAGCTAGTCTGAAATCTCAAACCATGAAAATACGGCTGCGGGCTTCAATTCGACTGGATTACGTGTTCGTACGCCTTCGGATCTACGCTGCAATAAAATTGCGGCCACTGGGTGGACTTCCCGTCGTTTTCCGCGTCGGGGTATGCTAATGAGCTTTTGCCGGCAATCCCCGAAATTACGATCTTCAATCGCAATCTCTTACGGCATCTTTAGTCATCTTTTTTTTGCGTAACACTATACCAGCTTTTTGCTGGTGTAATATTAGACAGCCCATGTTAAGTATGGCCGTCGTTCCCACGTCGAATATCAAGGTTTTCCGACGTCTTTTTTTATTTTTAACGTAAGTCGTCCGGGAATAGGAATGTTCGTAAACGACGCTACTCCAAAAAAAAATGACGTAACGACATGATTTCTCGCAATGCACGGCGGGAAATTTCTGAACGGAGCATGCGCAGTTCGATCGCCGCGGGGACGCGCCTAATTTAAATGCTTCACGCCCCCTAATCGCGTATTTCGATTACGCGGCGAGAAATAGACTACGCCGCCATATCGTACGGGCAAAAATATACCAGAATTCGGTTTAGAGCCTGGTAAAATACGGCAGCGTAGAGTATTTCGAATAAGCTGCGCAAATTTACGTGTACCTGAATCTGGCCCTATATTTGTTTGTGGAACAACGGTATGCCGTTCTTGGGTCAATCCCTTCTATTCGCAGTTATAGGATTGAACTATGACTAAGGACCAAATAAAAAAGGTTTTGTAGAAGGGCCTTTGGAATAATAAAGTATTCTGAATCTGAAACTGAAGGCAAATCCAAAAGCATTTATCTTTATTTGTTTCATTATGTCACATCAGTTGTTTTTTTAGGTGGACTCCAAACATAAATCAAGGCCATGGAATGCTTGATTTGCCATATTATCACAAGAAAAAATCATCTGTCCATAGAAACTAATCACTGTCTTCCATAAATTCTCCTGGGAAAAGCCTGATCCGATTGGTTGCTATAACAATACACTTTGGGCCAGATTCACGTATTCCAGAGCATCTTTGCTCTGGAGTAACGCTTCTGATTTGCGTTGCGCTGCCGAAATTTTAGGAGCAAGTGCTGTCATTCACGAAGCACTTGCTCCTAAAGTTGCGGCAGCGCATCACAAATGAGCCGGCGGAATTCAAATGTCGCGGGTACGGGGCGTGTAGTATGCTAACTACGCGCGATCCCGCCGCCAACGTACTGCGCATGCGTCGAGTGTCAAAACATCCCCGTGCGCATGCTCCAAAATCTGTGAATGAACGTCAATGACGTCACATTCCCATTCATGACCGTTTTACGCAAGCGACGTTTTTTTTTTTTTTTTTCCGACGCGATGACGACGCCTATACCTAACATAGGATACTCCAACCCCATGTAGGTATATCTATGCGCCGCGTATCCCGTCCGGAAACGTCGTATCGTCATTGCGTCGCGCCGGATTTCGATCGTGAATTGCCGATTTCCGCTCATTAACATATTTTTTGAGCGGAAATCGGCGGGAACGCCCCCGGCGCCATTTTTAAGTTGAAGTAACGATGCGATGGCGAAACTCAGTTACGCTGCTCGCATCGGAACTTCAACCCGGCGTTTCTTGTTTTCTGGTTACAGAAAACAGAAACGCCGGCTCAAAGCCACAGTTAGGCTGGCGGATCACTCGATCCGCCAGCGTAACCTTTCCTGAATCTGGCCCTTTGTATTTCTTTAAATACCATATAAATCACTTTGTATTTCCTCAAAAGAATTGAGAACACGATTACTGATTTTTTTTAAAGCACTGTGCAAAAAACCTTCAAGAAATGGCAAAGTAGAAGAAGCTTTGTTTGACCCATTACTAGACATGTGCACAACAAAAATTGTATTTATTTTTTTGTTTCGTTTCGTCTCGTTCCGTAGATTCATAAAGGTTTTGTAATTTCGTAAGACGCAAGTTTTCCTATTCGGACCCGTTCGTATTTCCGTAACAGTTTTATTTTCGTTTATACTGAATGATTCGTAATTCTGTCTAATTTATTTTCGTTGATTCGAAATTCTTAATTTTGGTAGATAATAATTTTCGTTTAATGGATTCGCAATGAGGTACTTTCGTAAATACATCGCAACACACGGCTAATCCATAGTAAGATAGACTTTCTCTAAAGCCCCGTACACACGGTCGGACTTTTTGCCAACAAACTTCAATTTTTTTTCCAAAAAATCCGACCGTGTGTACGCTCCATCGGACAAACTTTTCTGGTTTTAAAAGTCCGGCCAACTCTCTTCGGACAAAAATCCACGGAAAAGTTTGTTTGAAGTCCAATTGTGTGTACGAGGCTTTACACTGTCCAATGTGACTCAGCACAAAAGAGATAAGCTGATTGGTTAAGATATTAAGTAAGATACATCACTCACTAACTACACTGCGCAGTGCCCATTCGAAAGAACGATATGAGTACACAAACTTACGAACAGACAAAGAAACGGATTTACAAAACACACACATGAAAATACGAACATACGAATGAAAATACGAACAGACAATGGATATAAAATACGGAATGCAAATCGTTCGTTATAGATGTCATTTTCGTTCTTTTGCTTTTTCGGTGTTTCGTATTGTAGTAAGATTGTCCAATCGTACGTTCGTACTTTCGCTTGTTCGTTATTTTGCTTATTCGTAATTTTCGTATTTTGGTTCTTTCAGCTTTTCGGATGTTCGAATTGATCCGAATGTACGAATACTAACAAATCCGTACGAAAATCATTTTTTTAGGAACGGGAACGCACATGTCTACCCATTACTGAAATTTAACCCTGTGAGGAATATGTCTATATAGTCTATGTAGTCTATATAGGAAAGAGGTATAAATTCGGTTTTCTATTAGACTGCTAGGCTTTTTCTCAATGGGGAGGTGTAAAAGTCGGCAATCAGTGAACAACTTTCGGGGGGTGGAGCTGGCCTTTATGTTGATAAGACCCAATTGATATGTAGAGCCAGCCATAGATTGTTCAAATCTCAGCTGCTTCAGCCTTAACTGGCCAAAATTTGAATCATGTATGTGCAGGCTGAATGATCAATGAACCTGGGTTTGACCAGCCTGACAGATTTTAAATGCAATTATTGCTAGTGGTTGTTACAGCCTCTAACAGTAATCACCATGTTCTCCCGACAGGGGTGAATTCCCCCCCCCCCCCCCTCCTTGCCGGGAGAACACAATGGCTCTGCAGGAGGGTTTTCCCTTTTAACGCAGTCTGTGTTGATGAAGAAATTGAGCTTTTTTTTTCCTGCAACTGCTCTTTCTATTACCGGCTTAAAGGTAACATACACATGGTTGGCTGGGAGATGCCGGAAGGAGCTAGTTTTTCTTTCTAATTAGAAAGAGGCCCTAGAGGAAACTGAGAACATATTGGAGGTACCATAATAAACAGTTAACCTGGGAATACCTTGAAAAAAACTAGGAAGATGTCTATGGCCAGAAGTACTTCTATGGCCAGGTAAAGCAAAGCTCAAGGTGTCCAACATGGACATCCTATTCCAAAACCATAGGCATTAATATGGAGTTGTCCCCATCTTCCCACTTTACAGCTGTTACATCCTCTATACTTCTGGGAAGGCTTTCCACAAGTTTCTGGAGTGTGTCTGTGGGAATTTGTGCCAGTTAATCATAAATAACATTTTTGAGGTTATGTTCTAATGGTGGACGAAGATCTGCCTCCCAATTGGGATTCCAATTCATCCCAAAGGTCTTCGGTAGGGTTGAGGTCAGGGTTCTGTGCAGGCCATTTAAGTTTCTCCACACCAGACTTATCAAATTATATCTTTATGGAGTTGGTTTTGTACATAGTCATGCTGGAACAGAAAATGGCCTTTCCCAAACTGTTGGTACAAAATTGGAAGCTCACCATTGTCTAAAATGTCCTTGTTTGCTGTAGCATTAACAGTACCCTTCACTGGAAACCCCTGCACATAGATGGGTGTCCAGGTAGAGTTGGTCATCTTTTATATTTTACTGAAAGCCCAGCATTTTCCAAATGACTTTACAAGGCTGGTCATATACTTTTGACTAGACATGTGCATTCGTTTTCGTCCGAATGCATTTTCGTCCGAATTTCTGCATTCGTTTTAACAAATGATAACGAACGTGCAGAATCCGAAATCCAAAAGATCCGACATAAAAAATGCTTTATTTTCGTTTCATTATGACAACAGTTCGATATAGATAGACGATTCAACATGACCGTGACAATAGCGATCTGTGTCTATTGAATCTGCGGTTGAATGTGCCTAACCCTAACTCTATTAGTCCGAAATCATGCTACACAATGAGAAAAGATTCGACATTATAGAGACATGAAGATTCGACGAAGCAGCTAAAAACATACGATTGCCACAAACGGACATTTATGGTCAAATACTCCGCCCATAGGCTATAGAAGAATTCTAATGTTGGTTGACTAGTAATAATAAATAATAAATATAATTATTACTAGTCATACAACATTATAATTCTACTATAGCTTGTGGGCGGAGCATTCGACCGGAAATGTACGATTGCGGCATCGTACAGTTTAGCTGCTTTGTCAAATCTTCTTAGAATATTCGACGGACACCATAAGCCTTCAAATGGCAAATTCTACCTTAATTTGGATTTTCGGACTAATGCATTTTTTTAACGAAACAAAATAAACAAAAACGAATTTCGGGAGTAACCAAATAAATAAATTTTTCGGAAGAAAACGAAATTGCGAAACAAAATATTTCAGTGTGCACATGTCTACTTTTGACAATATAGGTAGGTATGTTGGTCAGGTGTCTACAAACTATTGGCCATATATAGTGTATGTCTACCAAAACCAACTAAGATTACATGGCAAGCTTTTTATCATTGGCTTAAAACTCCCAGATTGGCAATGTACTTATTTGCATTGCTAAATACCCTTTCCTCATGCTAATAGCATTCATTGTTTTGTTTTATTTTTACTGTTGTTGTGCTTTTTATCCTACTCTTCTATTTGGCATTCTATAGTACAGTTATCTTAATGAACGGCCACTCTGCAGAATATTCACTCATTACCATTAATGGGCCTTCGGTAATTAGTTACCATGTTTTCATTTGTTGGCTCACACTTGATTTATGTGCTGTACAGTGCTCACTCCCCCACCTCTGTTAGCTTACCATTTATTTTGCTCTTATAAGCACATTAATATCTTTCAGATATCCCACCCCTGAATGTCTATTTGCAGGAACTTGTTTCTATTGCCTTCATCTTTGTTAATGAATTCATTTATTTTATCGTTCTTGCTTTCCTGGGCTTTCCCGGTTCCCATTTTTCCCCAATATGCAGAACATGGCTGTCCATGTTTGGTATTCTCAAGGCTTCATTTTGGTTTGAGGCGGGCACAGGACATATGTGGACACCCCTCCAAATGATTGAGTTCAGGTACTTTTAGTAAGGGATACTGTTAAAATTTTAGACAATTAAGTGCTTCCAACCTTGTGGCAACAGTTTGAGGAAGAAAATTGGAGAAAGTGGCTGATATGACCTCATCCCAAAATGTAAAGGAAAAAATAGAGCAGGGAGAGTAGGGATTATTGCGGTCCAAGAACAATTCAATGACAAGTAATTTAAAATTTAACAAATTTTATAACAAAGTATTATAAAAATACTACAAACAGAAAAAATATTAGACATATGCACATTGAAATATTTCACTTCGGAATTTTGTTTTCGTCCAAAAAATACATTTATTTAGTTACTTCCGAAATTCGTTTTTATTTATTTTGTTTCCTTAAAAAATGCATTCGTTCGAAAATCTGAATTAATTACGGTTGAATCTGTCATTGAAGGTTTATGGTGTCTGTCAAATGTTCCAAGAAGATTTGAAGGAGCAGCTAAACTGTACGACGCCGCAATTGTACATTTCCGGTCAAATGTTCCTACAAGCTATAGAAGAATTCTAATGTTGCATGACACTAGTAATAATTATATTTATAAATTATTATTACTAGTCAACCAACATTCAAATTCTTTTATAGCCTATGGGGTGAGCATTTGACCGGAAATGTACGATTGCGGTGTTGTACAGTTTAGCTGCTTGTCGAATCTTCTTAGAACTTTCGACAGACACCATAAGCCTTCAATGACCGATTCGACGTTTGTATGTTTTTCTCTGCTTCGTCGAATCTTTGTCGTTCATGTCAAATGGTCTACCCCAACACTGTCTCTATAATGTCGAATCTTTCCTCTCTATGTAGAATCTTTCCTCTCTATGTAGAATAATCTTGGACTAATAGAGTTAGGTTAGGCACATCCGACCTCAGATTCAATAGACACAGATTGTTATTGTCACCGTCATGTCAAATCTCCAATCTATATCGAACTGTTGTAGCAACGAAAACGAAAATAAAGCATTTTTTTATGTCGGGTCTTTCTGTGTGTTAATTTTCGTTTGTTAAAACGATAACGAAAATACCCGAAATTCGGACGAAAATGCTTTCGGATGAAAACGAATGCACATGTCTAAAAAATATATTGAAGTCAAAATACAAGCAGAGCACATTAAATTTACTACTGGCCGAGATGGTGTTGGTCAAAGAAGCGTGCAGGTCAGGTCTTCCCTACATGTTTCGCCAAGACATTGGCTTCCTCAGGGCAATATTATGTGACCGAAGTGGCAATTATGGCTCTATAAGGTATAAAACAAGACATAAATACAACGTAACAAGATATGGTTACAGAACTTGGTGCTTGTTATCAGGGGGAAAAAAAGGGCAACATGGCACTAAATAATCTCAGTTTGAGTAAAGGCCCTTTCTGTTCCGACATGATTGTGCCCCCATATACTAAGCCATAAAGACATGGTTTCACCTGTCTGATTTGGAGGAACTCAAGTGGCCTTCACAGAGCCCTGACCTCAACCCTACTGAACATCTTTAGGATGAATGACAATGTAGATCGTAAGTCAGGTCACAGAGGTAGAGGGGAAATCTCTCAATGTGGACAATTATTCCAGTAACAGGTACCAAAGGCGGGATTATCTTTTCTCACTTTTGGCAGATTTCCATTTACTTCCTGTTGTGTCGCTGGGACAGGGAGTGAGAAGAAATCACTCCAGCAGACAGAAGGTATAAAAACTCATAAAGGTTCCAACCTACGACTCCATATATAAAACTACCTGTCCTTAGTGGCGTCGCTAGGGGGGTTCGGGGGGTGCGGTGCACACCTGGGTGACATCCACCAGAGGGGTGACACGATCCCAAGGGTGGTGAAAGCCCTGGCTTTCTTTTGGCAATTTTATATTGAACAGTGTTTTTCAGCCGGAAATTCTCTGGTGCTGCGGCCGCAGCTGGCATGTGTCATGTGTCACTACTCTGCTTCTAAGCCTGTGCCTGTCACTATATATAATCTCTGCCTGGGTGGCATGGCTGCCACTCACACTGTGTATCCTCTCCAGCTGCCCCCGAGCTGGTGCGGTAACGGGCAGGGGGGGTGTCGGCTTGCGATGGGGGTGTCCTTCGCCGCCCGAGCCCAAGGTAAACTGTTGTGAGGGGGGTACGTTGGCATGGTGTCTGCCACCCAGTTACACCTGAGCCAGGCTGTCCACCCTTAGCTGGTCTGATGACGAGGAAGGTGGGGGTGACACAATGTTTTACTGCACCAAGTGACACCAACCCTAGTGACGCCACTGCCTGTCCTGGTGTCACCAGGACAAGAAAATTTAAGGTGGACCTTGTTGGTAGTGGGTAGGTCTATGGCGTGCAAACTCTGTCTTGGAAACTGTGGCCAGTTGGAGAATAATGATCACTTCATTGATGTACGACTTATAACATAGCCAGTGCATTTTTGGGGATTGGCTCCCCTTTTTTCAGGACTTTGGTAGTATTAGATTTATTGGTGATAACTGCAGTCTATGTCCTAATATATTATCAGTGTTTTGTAGGATCTATTGTGCTTGCAGTGGCAATAAAGCTTTACTAAAGCGCTACAGAGGGTGAAGCTCCGATTCCCTGAAACACCAATAAAGTGATCATTGATCTCCAACCAGGTAGAGTTTCCAAGACTTTCGACCTCCATAACCTTGACCAGGACAGGAAATCAGGGGAAATCTCCCCAGGACACAGCCAGGACTCTTTTTTTCTTTTCTTTTTTTAGATACAGTTTATTTGGCTACCTTTATTTTCAACTTGCTGAGCAATTATTCCTTTTAATTTTAATTACATTTTACAATGGTGGAACAAGTATGTTGCTTTTACATAATCTACTACATGGAAACACATTGATATTCCAGAGTCTCTGCATTAAACACAAATAAAGTAAAAACAAATATTCCTTTCACATGAATTATTCTCTCCCCTTTGTAAAGTAGATTACCTTATTATGCAGCTAGTTCTGTAGTAATCTGGAGTCATGGTCATATTATGCATTTTCGATGGAGGTGAGAGCGCTGTGCCTCTCGAACAATAGCTGTTGATGTAATCACACCGGCATCTTGTATTGCTGGTTCCTCCATCTCCTTATCATGGAAGACAGTGGTGATAGCATCTTTATATAAAGAGCAGCCGTGGCCAGCCAAAACCACTCAGTGAACAACTAATGATATCCAGTAAAATCTACAAACCAAGCTTGTTTTATTTATCTTTAACCACTTCAGCCCCGGACCATTTTGCTGGTCAATGACCGGGCCACTATTTGCGATTCGGCACTGCGTTGCTTTAACTGACAATTGCGCGGTCGTGCGACGTGGCTCCCAAACAAAATTGGCGTCCTTTTTTTCCCACAAATAGAGCTTTCTTTTGGTGGTATTTAATCACCTCTGCGGTTTTTAGATTTTGCGCTATAAACAAAAATAGAGCGACAATTTTGAATATTTTTAATCGCAATAAGCGTTTATTGATTGGTTTGCACAAAAGTTATAACATTTACAAAATAAGGGATAGTTTTATGGCATTTTTATTAAATTTTTTTTTTTTTACAAGTGACTGCGACATTATGGCGGACAAATCGCACACTTTTGACACATTTTTGGACCATTTTCTTTTTCAAAGCGAAAAGTACTATAAAAATGCACTGATTACTGTGAAAATGACACTGGCAGTGAAGGGGTTAACCACTAGGGGGCACAAAAGTTTTTTTTTGCTGTAATTAATATCCCCCAAAAATATATAAAAAACATTTTTTTTCCTCAGTTTAGGCCGATACGTATTCTTCTACACATTTTCAAAAAAAAAAAAAAAAACGCAATAAGCGTTTATTGATTGGTTTGCGCAAAAGTTATAGCGTTTACAAAATAGGGCATAGTTTTATGGCATTTTTATTGATTAATTAATTTTTTTTTTACTAGTAATGGTGGCGATCTGAGATTTTTATCAGTACTGCGACATTATGGCGGACAATTCGGTCACTTTTGACACATTTTTGGGACCATTGGCATTTTAATAGCGATCAGTGCTATAAAAATGCATTAATTACTATAAAAATGGCACTGGTAGGGAAGGGGTTAACACTAGGGGGCGGGCAAGGGGTTAAGTATGTTCCCTGCGTGTGTTCTAACTGAAGGGGGGTTGGACTGACTTGGGGAAATGACAGATCGCCGGGATCGGGAACAAGCGGGGGGCGTAATATTAGATGATGTAATATTACGTGATCTCGCCCAGAAGAGCCGACCTGCCGCTGTAAAACTGTGGCAGCTGGTCAGCAAGCAGTTAACTTAAGTGTGTATAATCCATTGCAGCAAAATTTAGCTGGTTTTCCTAAAGAGCCCTTGCCCATTGAAATCAATGGGCAGCGCCACCGAAGTGCCTGCAAAGCGCCTCGGCTGCTGCGCTTTGCGTGTGCTGTTAACCCTTTATTTGGGCACGAGCAGAAGTCTCTAAAACGACAGCGCTTTACCGTGGACACCCGGCCGCTGTCAATGTGAAAAGGCTCTAATTGAACAAGCTGAAATGAGAAAGCGATAGACTGCACCAGATTTTGTTCTCTCCAGTTTTAGTAAATCAACCCCATAGGGTCTAATTATAACAAATTTACTGTGCAAATGACTAAGCATTTTCACAGCTGTAGAAAAAAAATCTCCTTAATGTGTCTAATAGGGCATACCTCCCAACCGTTGGCGGCACTGTCCCCCCCGCGATAACCGTGATTTGCGGTAATTCCCCCGCTCAACAGCTCCGATCCGTGGGACCCCCCCCCCCACTCATCAACAACTGCGATTCACGGAATCCCCCCCCCCCCCGCTCAACAACTTCGTTGGGAGGTATGCTCATTTGTCCCTCATTCTGAGGTTGAAAAGTTAGGAGGTATGTAATAGGGTATTCCTTTGATCATCAGCTCCATGTCTTATTTTCCTGATCGCGGTATGTCAGGACAATACTACACCACGGCCACTAGTTGGAGCGGCGATCATAAATACACATATGAGACACTATACAGGTTTTTTTTATTTGGCTGTAGGAATGCTAAGGTTTTTTTTCTTTTTTTAACCACTTAAGCCCCGGACCATTTGTCTGGCCAAAGACCTGGCCACTTTTTGCGATTCAGCACTGCGTCGCTTTAACTGACAATTGCGCAGTCGCGCGGCGTGGCTCCCAAATAAAATTTACGCTGTTTTTTCCCACAAATAGAGCTTTCTTTTGGTGGTATTTGATCACCTCTGCAGTTTTAATTTTTTGCGCTATAAACAAAAATAGAGGGACAATTTAGAAAAAAAAGCAATATTTCTTACCTTTTGCTATAATAAATATCCCCAAAAAATATTTGTTCCACAGTTTAAGGCGATACGTATTCTTCTACATATTTTTGGTAAAAAAAATCTCAATAAGCGTTTATTGATTGGTTTGGGCAAAAGTTATATCGTCTACAAAATAGGGGATAGTTTTATGGCATTTTTATAATTTTTTTTTTTTTTACTAGTAATGGCGGGGATCAGCGATTTTTATCGTGACTGCGACATTATGGCAGAAACATCAGACACTTTTGACACCATTTTGGGAAAATTTTAATTTTTTTACAGTGATCAGTGGCAACAGTGGCAATTGAAGGGGTTAACCTGTAGGGGGCGCTGAATGGGTTAAGTGTGTCCTTGGGAGTGATTCTTACTGTTAGGGGGTGTGGCTACGAGTGACACAACATTGACTGCTGCTCCCGATGAGAGGGAACAGACGATCAGTGACATGTGACTAGGAAGAACAGGGAGATGTTGTGTTTACACTGACATCTCCCCGTTCTTCAGCTCTGTGACCCAATCGCGGGACACCGGCGGACATCGAGTCCGCGGGTCCCACGGCATGGTCACCAAGCTCGTGACAAAGTCGCGAGCGTGTGCGCGACCACGCGGCGGCAAATTAACCACTTGCATACTGGGCACTTACACCCCCCTCCTGCCCAGGTAAAATTTCAGCTTGCGGCACTGCGTAGCTTTAACTGACAATTGCGCGGTCGTGCGACGTGGCTCCCAAACAAAATTGACGTCCTTTTTTCCCCACAAGTAGAGCTTTCTTTTGGTGGTATTTGATCGCCTGTGCGATTTTTATTTTTTGCGCTATAAACATAAAAGAGCGACAATTTTGAAGAAAAATACAATATTTTTTACTTTTTGCTATAATAAATATCCCAATTAAAAAAAAAAACACATTTTTTTCCTCAGTTTAGGGCGATACGTATTCTTCTACATATTTTTGGTAAAAAAAAAAAAAAAAATTGCAATAAGCGACTGGTTTGCGCAAAAGTTATAGCGCTTACAAAATAGGGGAGAGAATTATTATTTTTTATTATTTTTTTTTTACTAGAAATGGCGGCGATCTGCGATTTTTATTGGTACTGCGACGTTATGGCGGACACATCGGACACTTTTGACACATTTTTGGCGCCATTCACATTTATACTGCGATCAGTGCTATAAATATGCACTAATTACAGTATAAATGTGACTGGCATTGAAGGGGTTAACACTAGGGGGTGAGGAAGGGGTTAAATGTGTATGCTAGGTGTGTTCTAACTGTGGGGGGAGGGGGGGTGACTGGGGGGGTGACCGATCTGTGTCCCTATGTAGGAAGGAACACAGATCGGGCTCCTCCTCTCCAGAGACAGGACGCTATCTCTGTGTAACACGGCAATGAGAGATGATCTATGAGAGATCATCTCTCATTCGCCCACAGATCGCATCGCAAACGGCCACTCTGATTGGCCGTTCGCCGCGATCTGTGATTGGCCGTGTCCAAGGGACACGGACAACACAGGGCTTCCCCGCAGCGCGCTCTACAGCGCGCGCTGGGAACGCCTGAATGACATGCCGTCAAATGACGGCATGTTGGATATTCAGGCCCGCGCTGTTGCCGTCATCCGACGGTAGCGCGGGCCGGAAGTGGTTAAAGGGGACGTATATATACGCCCATTTGCCCAGCCGTGCCATTCTGTCGACGTATACGTTCGTGCTGCGGTCGGCAATCGGTTAAGTAGACCCCATAGTGTATGGTGTAGGCTTTTGCTGTAATTCGGTCAGTACTTAGTGCTAATTTTTCTAGCAGAGGCCCAGTTAGGAATGAATGCTCCAGACTGTCTACTGGAAACAATCCTCTTCACATTTTCATGTAATAAAGCAAGACACAAAAATTAGCCAAATATGGTTTTTTTTTAGTGAAGACTTTTTTTTTTATAATTTTTTCATTTTTTTATGCTAACTTGCCTTTCTTCCTCTCAGCATGTTTTAATGCAGGTTCATTACTAGCTTATCAGGATTTTGATTGTCAGACTCCTGAGTCTCCTACACTCAAATCAAGTCAATTATGTTATATTTCCTTCCTACAAATAGAGTTTTTTTATTATCAGTGTGGCGGTAACATAATTGAGGCGGTTTGGAGTAGGGAATAATTTCAAAGTTATTTAAAATTTTTACTTTTACTAAAATCGGTCTCTATTGTATTTTATTTAAGGTGATTGTAGACGTATTAGAGCACTTGCAACATAAACATTTGAGTGCTGTCCGTGATACTTTCTTTTTTTTTTTTTTTGCGCTAACATATAATTTTTCAGAACAATCTTTCGAGGTATGTCCTCTTCCTTGAGGTCTGGGCAGCTCAGACCTTGAAGAAAGGGATATACCTCTAAGGCCTCGTACACACGGGCAAGAATCTGGTCAGGAAAAAACGTTGTTCTTGGCAAGAATCTCTTGCCGTATGAGTGTACACATAGACATTTCAAAAGAACCGTGGTTCTCTTGAAAGGCAAGAACGTGGTGACGTCATCGCGTACGACGAGCATGCGCTCGTCATATTCGATGCCGTCGCCGCCATCTTGCTTCACCCTACCTATGCCATGGAAGCTAAGTAATTTCGAGCATGCTCAGGTTTCCACAGCGGCAGGTAAATATACACAGTCTGGGGTTTCTCGTCGGGAAACAGGCCGACAAGAATCTCAACGAGAACAAAGAGCGCAGGTTCTCTTTTTTTCTCGTCGAGATCCTGGCCAGATTTCCTGAAAGCCTCGTACACACGAATGATTTTCTCGGCAAGAAAGCTCTGCCAGCAGTTTTCTTGCTGGTTTTTGCAGAGAAAACTGGTCGTGTGTACGAGGCTTAACAGCCGGTTCACACAGGAGCGGCTCGTCAGGCGACTTAGCCATCAGACAAGTAACACTTCGCTCTGTTCAATGGAACCGTTCTAATAGGAGCGACTCAAGTCGATTTGACTTAGAAAAAGGTTCCTGTACGACTTTGGGGGCGACTCAGGGGCGACTTGCATTGACTTCAATACACAAGTCATTTTGCATATCATAGCTATGACTAAGCATTGAAGCTCAATGCGAAACGCGTCAGCTGTTTTTTGTTCCCACTGTATGCTTTCTTTGTAGTGCATCCATTTATTTTACCACAATAAAGGGCTATTTTTGAATTTTACCTATTTTTGAGTGCGGCTGTCCAAAACCTCTTCTTCTGATTGCCTAGTGCATTGTCGGCACCTGCCTGGGTTCTAAACGGACATTGATTGCCTGGAGCTCACCTGGATCGGTTGTCTTTCCCATTTAAGTCATTTTGCATGTCGCCTCTGAAGTCGTCTTAAGATCGCCTTGCCGAGTCGCCTCCAAAGTCGTGCCGCCCCTCTGTAAACCGGGTCTAAAGCTTGTCCTTAAAAATTGTATGTTAGTGCAAATAACAAAAGTATCACAGACAGTACTCAATTGTTTCTGTATTTTATTTATTAATTCTTCAACTTCAGGTGACAAGAAAGGGAGTCAGCAAAGTCAATTAGAAATTGCGTAACTTTTAAGTACACTACATGGCCAAAAATGTGCGGACACCTGACCTTCACACCTACTAGATGGCCAAAATGATGTGGACACCCCTCCAAAATAGTGAGTTTCCAGTGCAAGGTGCTGAAAGCATGAGATCGGTAAAAAAAAAAAAAATCACGATCTCATGCTTTCCAGCCTGAGTGAGCGAGTGAGTGAAAAACTTGTATAGCGCTACAAATGCAAACTGAACCGCCTCAAGGCGCTTGGCATCCATTTTCCTTCTATTTATCCTTCAGAATAGGTGGGTCTTGAGTTTTTTTCTGAAGGCCTGGTGATTAATTTCCATTCGGATATTAGTCGGTAATGCGTTCCACAGTCAAGGACCTTGAACTGCAAATCTTCGTTCTCCTTTGGTCTTGTAACGGACTTTAGGGATTTGGAGTAGTTTTTGGTTAGTTGATCGGAGAACGCGATTGGGGTTTTGGTATTTTATTTTCTCAACCAAATATTGGGGGGCGCTTCCGTGTACACATTTGTGCGTCAGGCAAATGGCCTTAACCTCCCTGGTGGTATCTCCGAGCGTGACTCGGGGTGGGTTTTTTCTGCTAAGAACGGTATCCCCGAGTCACGCTCGGGGTAGCCATGCAGAGCCTGCAGCGCGCGCTGGCTTACCTACTTCCTGGATCGAGTGATGCATCCCCGCTGTGTGAGCGAGCGGGTGCTCGCTCGATTCACACAGCGTCCCCGTGTGCCGCCGATCTCCGTTTCCTGCGACGTTACGACTAGTGATGAGCGGAATACACCATATTCGATTTCGCGATATTTCGCGAATATTTCGAAGAATATTTCGCAATTTTTTTTTTTAATAAAATATAGCGAATATTCGTAAATATCGAATATTCGTGATATTTTATCCAAAAAAAAAATAGCGAAATTTCGCATTGAAATTCAATGATTTTATATAAAGTAAGTACGTGCATTAAAAAAAAAAAAAAAAACAGCATACTGGCGCTGACGCCAGTATGCTGGATGTAATGAAACAAAGTGATTTTAAGGGTGGAACTCCGCTTTAAAGGGGAGGTTCCCCTAAAAATAAACTTTTAACATTGCCTGTGTCTTTTTAATAATAATTAGAATCGGCTGGTACTTTTTTTTTTAAACCCCCGTACATACCATTTTCGGCATGTACTCTCACCGCCGCTTCCGGGTCTGGCAGCCGGGGACAGGCATCCGATCGACGCATACAGCGCGTCACGAGATGCCGAAAGAAGCCGAACGTTGGTGCGGCTCTATACGGCGCATGCGCACCAACGTTCGGCTTCTTTCGGCATCCCGTGACGCGCTGTATGCGTCGATCGGATGCCTGTCCCCGGCTGCCAGATGCCTGTCAATGAAGCAGGCCCTCCCATCCCCGGCCGCCAGACCCGGAAGCGGCGGTGAGAGTACATGCCGAAAATGGTATGTACGGGGGCTTAAAAAAAAAAGTACCAGCCGATTCTAATTATTATTAAGAAGACACAGGCAATGTTAAAAGTTTATTTTTAGGGGAACCTCCCCTTTAAGCAATCCAGTTCTTTGCCCGGGGCTTGTTGACCCAGCCCTTTGGCACTTCTCCCACATAGTTCCGTCTACGTCCTTCAAGATATTGCTTGAGACACTTATATTAAGCATAAAAATAGATATCGCAAACACAGCTTCATTCACCCCACCATCTACACATTCCGAGAAGCTTGTAAAAATGAAACATATGTCACTGTAAATCAAGAATTTAAATAGCAGGTGTCAAAAGTACGGGTGCACACACCCAATTACCAAAAATTATACATACTGTACATAAAAGCCAAACACGTTTTAGTTTTTTTTTTTTTTTCATAAAATAGTAAAACACAATGCAGTTTTCATGAATATAACTGATCATTATGTTTGGGGGGGCAGGGCTTTTCTGCTATCCCCAGTAGAGTATCCCAGTTTGGCGGTTTTCCCTGTTCAGTGTCAGGTATGGCTTGTACACACATAGTTACATAGTTAGTCAGGTTGAAAAAAGACACAAGTCCACCCAGTTCAACCATAAAAAATAAATAAACAAACAAAATAAAACACAGTACATCCCATACACCCAACTCCATACCCACAGTTGATCCAGAGGAAGGCAAAAAAAAAAACAGCAGAGCGATGATCCAATTTGCTACCGGAGGGGAAAAAATTCCTTCCTGATCCCCCGAGAGGCAATCGGATTTTTGCCGGATCAACTTTACCTACAAAACTTAGTACTCAGTTATATTATGTGCATTAGAATCCAGACCCTTCTTAAAGCGGATCTCCACCCTAAAGTGAAGATCCGCTGATCGGAACCCTCCCCCCCTCCGGTGTCACAATTGACACCTTTCAGGGGGGAGGGGGGTGCAGATAGACAGGTATCTGCACCCACTTCCGGCCCAGCATTCACGGGCAAAAGACGGGCATTGCATCACATCCCGTCGCCCCCCCCGTTGTGAGCTGGGAACACTCGGCTCCCAGCACACAGCGGGAGCCAATCGGCGGGCGCAGCGCGACTCGCGCATGCGCCGTAGGGAACCGGGCAGTGAAGCCGGAGCGCTTCACTTCCTGGTTCCCTCACCGTGGATGGAGGGGGGAACAGCAGAGAGACAAGTGATCGCTCATCCTCTGCTGCGGACGGCGCTGGACTCCAGGACCAGTATCTGTAGCTGCTGGCTTTTAATATACCTTTTTAGTGGGACATCCGCTTCAAAGCAATCTACTGAGCTGGCCAGAACCACCTCTGGAGGGAGTCTGTTCCACATTTTCACAGCTCTTACTGTGAAGAAACCTTTCCGTATTTGGAGGTAAAGAGTACCCCCTTGTCCTCAGTGTTGACCTTAAAGTGAATAACTCAACACCAAGTTCACTATATGGACCTCTTATATATTTGTACATGTTGATCATATCCCCCCTTATTCTCCTCTTCTCAAGAGTGAATAAATTCAGTTCTTCTAATCTTTCCTCATATCTGAGCTCCTCCATGCCTCTTATCAGTTTAGTTGCCCTTCTCTGCACTTTCTCCAGTTCTCCGATATCCTTTTTGAGAACTGGTGCCCAAAACTGGACTGCATATTCCAGATGAGGTCTTACTAATGGCCAGTCAGACAGGCTTTTTTTTCTTTTAAATCTGTCCGTACGTACCGTTTCCTACAGGTAGTCTCACCGCCGCTTCCGGGTATGATTGTCGGGGATGGGCGTGCCTACTTGATTGACAGGCATCCGATCGACGCATCACGAGATGCCGAAAGAAGCCGAACGTTGGTGCGCAGGCGTTGTATAGAGCCGCACCGACGTTCGGGTTCTTTCGGGATGTCGTGACGCGCTGTATGCGTCGATCGGAAGACCATCATACCCGGAAGCGGCGGTTAGACTACCTGTAGGAAACAGCCAATTCTAAAAACAGCCAATTAAAAAACAGCCAATTCTAGATGTAATTAATATGATAAATGCAATGTTCTAAGTTTATTTTTAGGGGAACCTCCCCTTTAACACGTTCCCTACCGAGTCATTGTAAAATGACGTCCAGTATAATTGCACACAATTATACGCTGGCGTAGCCAAGTTACGTCGGCAGAAGCGTAAAGCAACGCCGGTGCAGATTTGAAATTACGGCGGCGTATCTGGAGATACGCCGCCGTAATCCTTTTAAGAATCTGGCCCCTTGTGTTTATTTTTTTTTTTTAAATTGTCGCTCTATTTTTGTTTATAGAGCAAAAAATGTAAACCGCAGAGGTGATCAAATACCACCAAAAGAAAGCTCTATTTGTGGGGAAAAAAGGACGCCAATTTTGTTTGGGAGCTACGTCGCACAACCGCGCCAGGAGGAGGGAGAACTCTGGGAACTCTAACATAAGGGATGCTCTGAGAACCCTGATTTAAGGGGGGACGCTGAGAACTCTGATGTATGGAGAGGACTCTGATATAAGGGGAAACATTGCGACCTCTGGTGTAAAGGGGAAATCTGATGTAAGGGGTGCTCTGAGAACCCTGAATTGCCTAGTGTGCTCAGGGGGGGATTGATAGTGTTAGCATTGGGCAGTGCGAAAGAGTATAACAGACACTCTCAGCTTAGACAACTGCAGCCAGCAACCCTGCTGGGAAGCCATAGCCCAGTCTAAATAATGTGTCTGGGTTTCAGGCAGTCTGAAACCCGGACACATGATTTCAAACCTGAACTGTCCGGATGAATCCTGGACAGGTGACAACCCTACGGACACATGATTCCAAACCTAAACTGTCCAGATGAATCCTGGACAGGTAGGAACCCTACGGACACATGATTCCGAACCCGAACTGTCCGGGTGAATCCTGTACAGGTGGGAACCCTACAGACACATGATTCTGAACCCAAACTGTCCGGGCGTATTCTGGACAGGTAGGAACCCTACGGACACATGATTCCGAACCCGAACTGTCCGGGTGAATCCTGTACAGGTGGGAACCCTACAGACACATGATTCTGAACCCGAACTGTCCAGTTGAATCCTGGACAGGTGGGAACCCTACGGACACATGATTCCGAACCCGAACTGTCCGGGTGAATCCTGTACAGATGGGAACCCTACGGACACATGATTCCCAACCAAAACTTTCTGGGTGAATCCTGTACAGATGGGAACCCTACGTACACATGATTTCGAACCCAAACTGTCCGGGTGAATCCTGTACAGGTGGGAACCCTACGAACACATGATTCCCAACCAAAAGTGTCCGGGTGAATCCTGGACAGGTGGGAACCCTACGGACACATGATTCCGAACCCGAACTGTCCGGGTGAATCCTGGACGGGTGGAAACCCTGCAGACATGTGATTCAGAACCCGAACTGTCCGGGTGAATCCTGGACAGGTGACAACCCTACTGGGCGCACACATCTGCATGAAATGTAATGTTTACAGCACTACTGCCCACAAAACATTTGCAAATATAATAACAGGATGTTGAAATATGCATCAGACGTTAGTTAAACTACTGGGCCTACAGGCTGAATGTGAGCATACTGGGCTTAGGTTTCCTCCTGCCAGGAGTGATAACTGGGAGCGCTGGAAAGCTACCATCCGTGAGTTAAGTATTCAATGATCAGTGATAAATGCACAAGCGAACCATAAGGAAATTGTCCAAATTTATTTTCTAGTTTACATTTATTTGCATAATGTTTACAGGCGCTAAAAACATGTTAAGCATTTTCCGCAGATAATATGTAAACATAATGTTTTGTACACGGGAAGGTGTCGGAACAAATCTCACAGTTTATGTATCATATCAGCCTGCACCTGCACATAGTGATGCCGCGTTCATATCTGGTAGAAGTAATGTGATAGGGCGGGGTGGCGAGAGAACCACCAGCTGTAAAATGGTCCAACTGCTCGTCCATGCATAACATATACTATTATTACTCCTATTATCACATGAGCCGCGCGTACTGTATTTACCATCCTTACAATATTTGACACATTCTGTATGATAACTTTTATTTTTTTTGCACAAATTTTTCAGAAAACAATAAAAAATTATGGAAAAAAACACTTAAAGGGTCACTAAAGGAAAACATTTTTTTTTTTTTGCTGAAATGACTGTTTACAGGGTATAGAGACATAAAAGTTAACCGATTCCTTTTCAAAATGATTAAAAATAGATAAAAATCAATAATATAATGTGCCTGCAGGTTAGTTTCACTTTTGAACTGGCTTCATGTTTCTGCAAAGTAGAAATAGACACACAGAACAAAAACAAACAAATCCAGGGCAGTGTTTTGTTTTTAAAATGAATCTGATTGGTTCTGGGAAGTTTTAGACACACAGTAATGACAGCTTAGACCACCGTGAGAAAGCTCCCAGCACTGTGGTTATAAGGAAACAGACAAGCAGGAAGTGTGGAGAACAGAGCAGGATTACAGAAACTTCAAAGCAAAAACGAACAATAAGGACATAAAACCAGTACTGCAGTAAGGTAAAGGAAGCTATTTAGCTAAAAAAAAAATTCCTTTAGTGACGATATACGCCGGCAGAATGGCACGGCTGGGCACAAGCATGTACCTGTACATGTTTCTTTAAAGCGTAGGTTCACCCTAAAACAAGTCTGTCCCATCCCATCCAGCATACTGGCGTGAATGGCGCGACTATGTCGCGTCACGCCTTCTGAAAATAGCCAATTTAGGACTCGGCTCTTCCCGGCGCTATACGGCGCCTGCGCACAGACCTAGGAGCTGACTGCGCAGGCGCGGTATATAGCCGAGTCCTATTACGGCTTTTTTCGGAGGGCGTGACGCGCCATAGCCATAGGACTCGGCTATATACGGCGCCTGCACAGTCAGCTCCTTCTGTGCGCAGGCGCCGTATAGCGCCGGGAAGAGCCGAGTCCTAGTTCGGCTATTTTTGGAAGGCGTGACGCGACATAGCCGCGCCATACACTCGCGGTGGGGAGAAAATAAAATGCCAGTATGCTGGATGGGATGGGACAGACTTGTTTTAGGGTGAACCTCTGCTTTAAGGCCCAGCCGGCGGCGAGCTCGCGACCTGGACCGAAGCTCCTTGGCAGCGTCCGCGGGACCCTGCGATTGGTCACAGAAGCTGGAGAACGGGGAGAGGTGAGTGTAAACACACCTTCCCCGTTCTTCACAGTGGCAGTGGCAGTGATCGTCTGTTCCCTGATATAGGGAAAGACGATCACTGACGTCACATGTCTAGCCCCGCCCCCTACAGTTAAAAAAAAAACATATGAGGTCACACTAAACCCCTAGAGCGCCCCCTAGTGGTTAACTTCTAAACTGCAATTGTAATTTTCACAGTCATAAGTGCATTTTTATAGCACTTTTCGCTGTGAAAATGGCAATGATCCCAAAAATGTGTCAAAATTGTCCGATGTGTCCGCCATAATGTTTTAGCTATGACTAAGCACTGAGCTACAGTGCGAAACGCGTCAGCTTTAGTTCTGATTTTTTGCTGTGGCATGTACTTTTTGTGACCTATTTTAATAAAAGGAAAGTTTTTTGGAGTGCGGCTGTCCAAGTTCCCTTTCGTATTTCTGCATCACCAGTGCCGGGACCCATTGTTTGGATTCAGTGAGGAGGCTCCTTGATTACATCTGAGCGGTTATCTTCTCTTCTCATCGTTGTCCGCCATAATGTCGCAGTCACGAAAAAAAATCGCTGATCGCCGCCATTAGTAGTAAAAAAAAAAAAAATATTGATAAAAATGCAATAAAACTATCCCCTATTTTGTAAACGCTATAAATTTTGCGCAAACCAAACGATAAACGCTTATTGCGATTTTTTTTTACCAGAAATGGGTAGAAGAATATGTATCGGCCTAAACTGAGGGAAAAAAACGTTTTTTTTATATATTTTTGGAGATATTTAACATAGTAAAAAATATTGTATTTTTTTTCAAAATTGTCGCTCTATTTTTGTTTATAGCGCAAAAAATAAAAACCGCAGAGGTGATCAAATACCACCAAAAAAAATCTCTATTTGTGGGGAAAAGGACGCCAATTTTGTTTGGGAGCCACGTCGCACGACGCGCAATTGTCAGTTAAAGCGACGCAGTGCCGAATTGTAAAAACATCTTTGGTCATTTAGCAGCATATTGGTCCGGGTCTAAAGTGGATAAATAAATATTGGACAGCATGATACAAATGGAGCAATTGGTTCGCCTCAGGCAGAGATTCAAACGATTCCTATGCTTGAATTGCTCAGAATATTTTACTTTAATTTGAATGAACCCTTTTGCATTAGGTACTCTGCTCAATTAATTCTACCTATTGCACAGAAGGATTTGGATAATCGTTATGAATGGGAAGGTCTAGTGACAGATGCTTTTTAATGTAGATAAATGCACATGTAGGCATTTGGTTAGTCAACCTAAGTAGGTTAAATAAATGTCAAGTGCAGTGGGGACGGGTCGAACATTTGATGTGAGCTTTTTGTAATACATTAATGAAAACATATTATCTAAATGTGGAGCATGATGAACTGGCTGCAAGGTTGGCAAACAAGAGTAAAAAAAAAAAGAAAACCCATTAACAACCTTAGTATAAATAATGAAGATTTGTTTTAAAGGGTATGTAAACCGTAACATTGAAAATCATTATAGAATTTTAAAAAATTCTATAGGTTGAATTTTTTGAGTTACAGAGGAGGTCTAGGGCTAGAATTATTGCTCTCGCTCCAACGATCGCGGCGATACCTCACTTGTGTGGTTTGAACACAGTTTTCATATGCGGGCGCTACTCACTTATGCGTTAGCTTCTGCGTGCGAGCTCGGCGGGACGGGGCGCTTTTATTTTTTTTTATTTTTTTTCTTATTTATTTTTATTTATTTTATTATTTTTTACACTGGAAAAAAAATGTATCACTTTTATTCCTATTACAAGGAATGTAAACATCCCTTGTAATAGAAAAAAGCATGACAGGTCCTCTTAAATATGAGATCTGGGGTCAAAAAGACCTCACATCTCATATTTAGACTAAAATGCAAAAAAAATTAAAATTGTAACTGTAATTTTTTCAAATGACAAAAAAAATAAAATGTTTCTTTAAGACGCTCACTCGCATCCCCACACAGCAGATGGCAGGACTCGACGGCTCCGGTAAGCGGCGGAGGGTGCGGGAGAGCGGCGGGAGGGGGGGCCCTCTCCCGCCGCCGATAATGGTGATCTCGTGGCGAATCCGCTCACACTCAAGATGGATACATCGGTTGTGGCAGCAGCTGCTGTCGTTACCGAGATATCCATCTTTAAAGTTCCGCCGTATAAAGTCGTAAGGCGGTCTGGAAGTGGTTAAAGTGTACCCTATATTACCAAAAGTATTGGGACGCCTGCCTTTACACACACCTGAACTCTAATGACATTCGCGTCTTATGCCCTGTACACACGATCGGAATTCCCATCCGGATAAACTCCGACGGAATTCCGTTCAAGCTGTCTTGCATACACACCGTCACACCAAATTCTGACCGTCAAGAACGCGGTGAGGTACAACACTGAAATTAAGTTCAATGCTTCTGAGCATGCGTCGACTTGATTCTGAGCATGAGTGTTTTTTTCTCTGTCAGAGTTCCATACAGACGAACTGAATTTATAGAATTTTTTCCATTGGAAAAAAAAGAACATATTATCTTTCTAAGTCCGTCGGAATTTCCGAAGGAAAAACTCAGATGGGGGCAGACAGACGATCGGAATATGCGATAAAAAAATTCCGTCTGACTTTTTCCATCGGAAATTCCAATCATGTGTACGCGGCATAAGTGCGTAGGGTTCATTATTGAGTTGGCCCACCCTTTGCAGCTATAACAGCTTCAACTCTTCTGGGAAGGCCGTCCACAAGGTTTAGGAGTGTCTATGGGAATGTGTGACCATTCTTCCAAAAGAGCATTTGTGAGGTTTAGGCACTGATGATGGATGAGACGACCTGGGTCACAGTCTCCACTCTAATTCATCCCAAAGGCGTTCTATCGGGTTGAGGTGCAGGCCAGTTAAGTTCCTTCACCCCGGTCACTCTTCAGTGAGGGGGGTGAAACAAAACTCACAACAATACCACAGGACAGCTGTACACACCCCTCCAAATTCTACTGGGTACTAAGCTCTCCAGACCAAAATCCCAGACCAGGCTTGAAATAGGCCCCCTAGCTGTGCTACAGCTGGGACCTCAATGACCTTCCAACAGTGATCCAGCAGGCTGCCCCCAGGGGGCAGGGGGCTCCTCTTGCAGGACTCTACCCAGGACTAACTCAGCTCCTGCTCCAGGCCTCAGACTGTTTATGGGCTCTCCAGCCACCTACTGGGCACACCTCCCCATAAATATTCAGACTGCCATTCAGCCTCTCCTCCCACTGTGGTTTCAAAATACTCTAAAATGCAGGGGGAAATAATCAGACCAGCAACCTGTGAGAAACTGATCAGGCAAAAGCAATCAACAGCTGCTCTACAAGCTGTGGAGGAGCAAAACGCGTTCCCAGTGGTCCCCGCTGTCTCCTGGGACCAGTGTGATTTTCAGACGGCAGCGGGGGACAGGAAGTGGAGTGACTCCTATAGGAGTCCCTCACCAGGAAGTGGGTGCAAATACCTTTATTATACAGGTATCTGCACCCTCCTCCCCCTGAAAGGTGCCAAATGTGACACCGGAGGGGGGAGGGTTTCCGAAAAGCGCAAAGTTCCATTTCAATGGTTACAGACTGCATTTCATGGCACTGGTCAGGTTGCATTTTATAGGCACTGGTAAATATTTTAGTACACCCTTTGGTTCAGAATATTTTTTTTCTTGTTTTCCTCCTATATAACCTTGGTGCGTCTTATGGTCAGGTGCGTCTTATGGTCAGGTGTGTCTTATGGACCAAAAAATACAGTAAGCTTTGACGATAAAACCTGGAAGCTGATTGGTTTCTATGCAGAGCTGCACCAGATTTTGCACTCTCCAATTTTAGTAAATCCCCCCCAGTGTCTTTTTAATGTCATTTACTGTTCATTGACCCACAACCTCTACTAAAAGTCTGTTCCAAACATCCACTACTCATTGCTTTGGGTCACTGCTTTACACCATTGCACTATGCAGGGCTGTCTTTAATATTGATTGGACCCTGGGCAAAAAAAATCTTGCCCCCCCCCAATGCAATTTCACTCTCCACCTGCTCTGAGACATACAATAAATATCAGCTAGACTTAAAATCAGTTTACTGTATCAGATCAGGCAGTGATTGTGATTGGTTGCCAGAGGTTACAGCATATCATTGCCATTTACTTACTGGTTGCTAGAGGTTACAGCACAGATTATGGCTCACTAATTAGTTGCTAGAGGTTACAGCACATGATTTCTGCTTGTTGATTGGTTGCTTCAGATGACTGTACAGTAATACTGCTCACTGATTGGTTGCTAGAGGCTTCAGCAAATCATCTCCTCACTGCCGAGGGGCATGATATACATATGAATGCCGCCTTAGTTTATTCACATATTATTGCCGCTGGCCGTCGCTATTTACATATGAATGCTCCCATTATTTGCAAATGAATGACTGTTATTTACATGTAAACACCGGGTCTGCAGGTGAGTCATCTGTACACAACAATTGGGCAGAGTTGGGCAGCATTACTAGCAGCACTTTACACCAAGATATGGGGACACATAACGGGACTAAAAGGCACAAGGGAATTTAAACTAGGATAGTTGGCAAGTATTAGGCAGCTGCTTGGGGCCCCACAACAATGACAGGGCCCAGGGCAGCTTCCCCTTTTGCCCTGCCTTAACCACTTCAGTACCTTGGGTGTTTTTCAGATTTGGTGTTTACAAGACTATTAAACAGTTTTTTTTTGCTAGAAAATTACTTAAAACCCCCAAACATTATATATATATTTTTCTAACACCCTAGAGAATAAAATGGCGATCATTGCAATACTTTTTGTCACACCATATTTGCGCAGCGGTCCTACAAGCGCACTTTTTTTGGAAAAATAAGACAGCAATAAATTTGGCCCAACTTTTTTATATATTGTGAAAGATAATGTTACGAAAATGATACCCAACATGTCACGCTTACAAATTGCGCCCGCTCGTGGCATGGCGTCAAACTTTTACCCTTAAAAATCTCGATAGGCGACGTTTAAAAAAAATTCTATAGGTTGAATTTTTTGAGTTACAAAGGAGGTCTAGGGCTAGAATTATTGCTCTCGCTCTAACGATCGCGGCGATACCTCACTTGTGTGGTTTGAACACAGTTTTCATATGTGGACCTACTCACGTATGCGTTCGCTTCTGCGTGCAAGCTCGTCGGGACGGGGCGCTTTAAAAAAAATATATATATTTTTCTTATTTTTTTATTTTTTTATTATTATTTTTTGTACTGGGAAAATAAAAATGATCACTTTTATTCCTATTACAAGGAATGTAAACATCCCTTGTAATAGAAAAAAGCATGACAGGTCCTCTTATATATGAGATCTGGTGTCAAAAAGACCTCACATCTCATATTTAGACTAAAATGCAAAAAAAAATAAAAATTGTAACTGTAATTTTTTCAAATGACAAAAAAAAAAAAAAAAAAAATGTTTCTTTAAGATGCTGGGCGGGACTGACGTTTTGATGTCACTTCCGCCCAGCAGAGCTATGGGGACGGGTGGGTGCCATGTTGGCCTCACTCACATCCCCACACAGCAGACGGCAGGACCTGATCGCCTCCGCCGCTACCGACGGCTCCGGTAAGCGGCGGAGGGCACGGGAGAGCAGGGGGAGGGGGGCCCTCTCCCGCCGCCGATAACGGTGATCTCGCAGCGAATCCGCCCCGGAGACCACCGTTATCTTTTACAGGACCGCTCACACTAAAGATGGATACTCCGGTTGTGGCAGCAGCTGCTGCTGTTACCGAGATATCCACCTTTAAAGTGCCGCCGTATAAAGTCGTAAGGCGGTCTGGAAGTGGTTAAAGCCGGTCCTGGCACTATGTAAACAACATTAATGGCTTTATTTTGGACACAAAAGAGTCCGGAACATGCGTGGAACTTACCTAGGAAGCCCTGTGTCCCCCTGGATAAATTCAAGTGTTACATAAACAGAACTGACAATTCCTTCCTGGGCCTGAACAGTAACAGCTGGTGTTGTATAAATAACATTTTCTCTTTTTCCCCGGAGATAAGAAATTCTGTCCTCTCTCTCGCAGCTCGAAACAGGACAAGTGCGCAAAAAAAAAAATATATACAGCTTGGCAGAACTCCGCGATGGTCTACATAAATATATATGAAAATATTTGTTTGCGTTTTTCTTATGAAAAAAACATGTATCGCTGATATAGGAGAAGATCTATGGAAAGTGACAGAAAACTGAATTATAGGAAACAATACGGGATGAAATAAACATAAAGGGCAGCCGTACTGGATGGAAACACGTAAGAGCATTACTATGTTCTGGGACTGGATTGCAGCGATAGCTTGACTCCTGAATATGGGTCATTCTAGGTTAAGGTCAGATGCGGATCAGGGGCAAGGTCTCTCCATTCTAGAAGCAGATTATACGTAATATATGTATGGATTTAATACAGTGAACATCTGACCCTTTCAGGCTGATACCAAACATAGCCAAGGGTAATTGATCAGAATAGTAGTCCATAACTGTAGGTGACAACCATTTTTATTAGCATTAGATTAGGTGCACCCAGGCCCGTCGGAACCCGACAGGCAAACCAAGCAATTGCCTGGGGCCCCTTGCCGCACTGCTGATTCCTCCTGCAGTCCGGTCGGCTGTGTACCATAACCGCGCGGCGGTACAGACGAATCAGGTTCCTGTTCCCGGCCGGACTGACAGGAAGTGCACACACTGAGTGTTCACTTCCTTTGAGTCCGGCCCCGGGAACAGCAAACTGAATCTCCTGTACCGCGCGGTTATGGTACACGGCCGACCAGCGTGCTCTGCGGAGGATAGAGGTAAGCAGACAAACCCAAAGCTTCTCAACTTGAAAAGTAATTATTTTTTTTTTGTTTGCTTGGGGCCCCCTAATTTCTTCAAACGGCCCTGGGTGCACCCAGGGCTTTTTTTCAGCGGGAACGCGGGGCGAAGGCAGGTCCGGCAACTCCAGAACTGAATATATGTAATGGCAACAAGGGGTGCTGGAGGATCTATTGGTGCTGGTGCTGGGGAATCTGTTGTTGCTGGAGGGAATCTATTTGCTGTGGATGGGGGATCTATTGTTGCTGGGTGAGTCTTATATTGCTGGGAGGGATTTACTGTTGAAGAAGGGGTTTTTATTGCTGGCTGCTGGAGGGTCTATTAATGCTGGCTACTGGGAAATTTATTGTTGCCGGAGAGGACTTATTTTTGCAGGGGGGGGGGTATTCTTGCTGTGGAGGTCTGTTGTTGCCAGTGGAGGTTGTATTGTTACTGGGGTGGGTCTTATGCTGCAGGAGGTCAATCATTGCTGTAGGGAGGGGTCTAGTATTGCTGGCTGCTGGAGGGTCTATTGATGCTGGCTGTTGGGAGTGTATTGTCACTGGCGTGTCCATTGTTGCTAATACTTAGCACTATAAAATGATACTTGGTTCTGTATTCTCTAAAAGGGGTGGTACTGGGAGGTGGGTAGGAGGTGGAACCAAGGAACAGTGCTTGGAGGTGGGTAAGGGGCGGAGTCAAGGGATGACTCAGAAAGGAGGAGTTCCTGCACCTATTCTCTGAGAAAAAAAGCCCTGGGTGCACCCATAAAATAGATTTCTGAACCCAACAACCTCTAATGCCTCATACACACAGCCAGACTTTCCGAGAAAAAAATCCAACAGGCTTTTTTTCTTGGAAAGTCCAGCTGTGTGTAGCCTCCATCTGACTTTTTTTGTCGGAAGTCCGACGGACTTTAGATAGAGAACCTGTCTCTCCAGTTTCTGCTACATGGAGGCTGAATGAACATTTTGGCTTCTTGTGTTGTTTAGAGACCGCAGGGTGAGATTTCCACATCCCACTCCAACTATCTCCAAGAGAAATTATCTGGTGCAGGGGGGCTGACTAAACCTTTGGCTTCTTGCATTGTCCAGAGACTGTGGTGTTAGACTTCTGAACCCAACTCTGACAACCTCCAAGAGCCATTATTAGTATTATTATTATACAGGATTTATTTATCGCCAACAATTTGTGCAGCGCTTTACAACATGGGGGCAGACGATACACTAATGCCACGTACACACGCTAGGAATTCCTGACAACAAATATTAAATAGGAGTTTTTGGTCGGAAATTCCTACCGTGTGTAGGCCCCATCGGACATTTTCTGTCGGTATTTCCGACAACAAAAATTTGAGAGCTGGTTCTCAAATTTTCGAACAACAAAATCCGTTCTCGTAAATTCCGATCGTGTGTGGACAATTTTGACGCACAAAATTCCATTGCATGCTCTGAATCAAGTACGAGACGGAAGCGCTTGGTCTGGTAAAACTGGCGTTCGTAATGGAGCGCATTCATCACGCTGTAACGGACTGAAAAGCACGAGGCTGAAAAGCGTGAATCGTCTCTCACCAAACTTCTACTAACATGACTGGTATTGAACTTTCCTTTAATAGTGCCGTCGTACATGTTGTACTTGGCCACGTTCTTGGTGATGGGAATTTCCGACAACATTTGTGTTACAGTGTGTATGCAAGACACGTTTGAGCCAACATCCGTCGGAAAAAAATCCACGGTTTTGTTGTCGGAATGTCTGATCGTCTGTACGTGGCATTACAATGCCACTCAATACAAAGGGATCAGAGGGTCCTGCTCGTTAGAGCTTACAATCTAGAAGGGAGGGTCAAGTGGAACAAAGGATAATAACTGTTGGGGATAGGATAGGCTTCTCTGAAGAGAAGGGTTTTCAGGGAACGTCTAAAAGTTAATAGTGTAGGAGATAATCGGACAGATTGGGGTAAGGCATTCCATAGGATTGGAGAGGCTCTGGAAAAGTCCTGGAGGCGAGCATGGAAGGAGATGAGAAATGTTGCTTTCCTTATTGGATCTGTCCACGTAGGTGGTGCTAAGGTGCATCCAAAAAATAGATCAGTTTCTGGTACCTTTGACTTCTTGTGTTGTTTAGAGACCATGGTGTGAGCTTTCTGCCCCCAGCTCCAACTACCTCCAAGAGACATTGTCTGGTACATGGGGGCCGAATAAACCTTTGGATTCTCATGTTGTTGAAAAACTGTAATGGTTTCTGAACCTCAAAGAGCCATTATGTGAAATCTTCTTTTACTTACCTGATCTCTCCACCTGGGTTAAACCTAGGTTCACCTATGAAATAGTTTTTGGTATATAGTGGCTAAATGAACCTTTAATTTATTGTGTATTTTAGAGCCTGTGATATAAGATTTCTGCTTGGTGTGAAATTTAGGCACCCAACTCCCGACTACCTCCTATAAGAGCCATTATGAGAAATCTTGCTTTTCTAATGGAATCTCTTCCTTAAGGTGGAGGATTGGTGTGCCCATAAAATAGATCAATTTCTGGTACATTATGGGCCGAATAAACCTTTGCCTTCTTGTGTTGTTTAGAGACCATGGTGTAAGGTTTCTGCACCCAACTCCAACTACCTCCTAAATCCATTATCTGGAACATGGGGGCCGAACGAATCTTTGGCTTCTCGTGTTGTTCAAAAAGTATGATGCAAGGTTTCTGAACCTCCAATAGCCAATATGTGAAATATTATTTTCCTTATCTGATCTCTCCACTTAGGTTGAGCTTAGGTTCACCTATGAAATAGTTTCTGGTACATAGAATCTGAATTAACCTTTAATTTATTGTGTAGTTTAGAGCCTGTGATGTGAGATTTCTGCATAGTGAGAAATTTAGGCACCCAACTCCGACTACCTCCATTATGAGAAATCTTGCTTTTCTAATGGAATCTCTCCACTAAGGTGGAGGATAGGTGTGTCCACAAAATAGATCACATTTTGGTACATGGGGGCTGAATGAACCTTTGGCTTCTTGTGTTGTTTAGAGACCATGGTGTGAGGTTTCTGCACCCAACTCCAATTACCTCCTAGATCCATTATCTGGTATATGGGGGCTGAATGAACCTTTGGCTTCTCATGTTGTTCAAAAACCGTTATGTAAGATTTCTTAACACAACTCTAGCAACCCTCAAGAGCAATTATGTGAAATTGTATTTTCCCTATTGGATTTCTACACTTAGGTGGAGCTTAGATGCATCTATAAAATGGTTTTTGGTACATAGAGGCTGAATGAACCTTGTGTTTCTTGTGTAGTTTAGAGCCCATGATGTGAGATTTATTCATGGTGTGAAATTTAGGTACCCAACTCTGACTACCTCCAAGAGCCATTATGAGAAATCTTGATTTCCTCATGGAATCTTAAGTGGAGGTTAGTTGTGCCCATCAAATGGCGTTTCTGGTACATGGGGGCTGAATGAACCTTTGGCTTCTTGTGTTGTTTAGAGGCCATGATGTGAGATTTCTGCTTGGTATGAGATGTTTGCAGCCAACTCTGACTACTTCCAAGAGGCATAATGAGATAAATTGCTTCCCTATTTAGGATGGTCCACTGGTCACAGAAACCGAGTTTATAACTCAGTCAAGTGTGCACCTATCACATGAAATACCAGAGTTTAAATTAATGTAAAAGTTAGAGCTTTAGTCTCAAAGCAAGACAAGTCAAACATACTGTAAAGATGAACCCTTCTGTGGTATCGGTGCCTAAAACAGGCAATCAGAGGGCAAAGGCTGACTTACCATGCCTTGTTTCACACTGGTTGAGATGTAGGGCTTTGCTTCCTCATGTCAAAGTTCCCGTCTGATTACTGGTGATCTAATGACTAGTGGGGTAATAAAAAAAAAACAGCAGGAGAGGCGAAGGAAGTACAGATCCACAGAATTAATTTAAGTGGAAGCAGGGTGATCCTTAAACTACAGGTCTTCAGGTCCAGCTTCCTCTCCAGCAAGGAGAACAGTTAGCAGCAGAGAAGTGAAATCAGCAAATCTCACTCCAAACTTGTTGAGACTAGCAGTCAATAGCAACAGTGCTGTAGGTGATCTTTGCTGCAGATATTCAGCTATGGGGCTCAAGGCATAGGAGTGTCTAGGCACAGGGAGAATAGGTACAAGTACCCCCCCCCCCCTTTCAAATCACCCCTTGTCTCCACCTCTTACCACATCCAAGCACTATCTCTTGGTTCCACCACCCATTCCCCCCTCCTCTCTTAGGTACACCCGTTCTATGGTCTATAGAGGGGGCATAACACCTGTATAACTTATGGACTATCCATTGTGGTTAAGAGTGGGGTTTGGATGTCTTTGCCCCTCCCTTTACATGTGTGCTGTGGTTAGGGACCTTGTTCTCTGTTAGCTCTTCAGTGGTCCCCTGTTTTTTTTTTTCTTTGTGCCTTACTGTGTTATCATGACCGTGTGCTGATGTAATTTTGTTTTGTCTTTCAATAAAACATCTGTTAAAAATATATATATATATATATATATATATATATATATATATAAAAAACTACTGACACTGTCCATTGCCCTACTGACATTAATCTCTGCCCTACTGACATCGTCCACTGCTCTACTGACACCATCAGTATACTGTATATACACATGCAAATATGTTTGAGCTTTGGGGTGCACACCCTAATGCAATAGGCTGCGCACACCTATGATACATTGACAATTCTTCCATAATGCAATTCCATTGATAGCAAACGCAACAGGAAATGCGAGTGAACGCTTCTCCATATAATCCAAATTACAATTCTGAAACTATATTCCAGATCATTTTAAAATTGTAAACCTAACTGTTGGTTCCAGGCAAGCATTTTCATATATGAGGTGAAGAACTGTTTTACTAGCCAT
The DNA here is from genome assembly GCA_029574335.1 of Rana kukunoris. Classification (NCBI taxonomy): domain Eukaryota; kingdom Metazoa; phylum Chordata; class Amphibia; order Anura; family Ranidae; genus Rana; species Rana kukunoris. The sequence continues at coordinate 141,872,304 of CM056060.1, forward strand.
AAGATTCGGAAAGGAAAGTGCATCCTCTTGTGATTCACTGATTCTTTCTGAGCCGCCCCCAACTTCTGCCTTTTCCACACTTCCCACTGAATTCCAATGCTTTTTGCATTACTTAGAATGTGTCAGTGCTCCGGAGAGGAGATCCTGTTAATTGCAAGCTAATGGAAGATTTACTCCAAAAAGTGCCTTCCCATGGAGCGTGTCAGTTTGGGTCAGACTACCGCTTTAAGTGATTAAAGGCCACTTGAATCGGACATTTTATTTATAGCTGAAGGCTAGAGAGACATCCGGGAATCCATTGGTGGAAACCACCCTCTAGGGCTCATGCTTCTTTCGACAATGATGGCCATTAAAAAGCCAAGAAGGAGGAATTACGAAATTCATGTTTTTGCCACATCCTCTTCTTATGTGATTTCTCTGGATTTTCCTCTAATCTAGCAATATTAAATAAGAGGGCAGGAGAGAAAGTGGCCGTTGTTGGACACAGTTCTGTCTCCAATTTATGGGGTAGGATTGAGGATTTTGGACTGGGAGACAAACACAACCAATTGGCCTTTCTAAGTAAGGAAAGTTCTCTGTGAGCTAAAAGTAAGCCAAAGTGCTACAGTGATTGGTGGTCATGGTGAAAGGTGGGTGTTATTTTAAAAATATGATTTATCGTAACATACTTTTTTTTTTTCAATTGTTCATTTATAACAGTTTTAAGTGAGTGAGTGAGTGAAAAACTTATAGAGCGCAACGCTTGCAAACTGAATCGCCTCTGGGCGCTGTTTCCACACCTTATGCCGCGTACACACGATAGGTTAAACCGATGAGAATGGTCTGATGGACCGTTTTCATTGGTCAAAACCGATCGTGTGTGGGCGCCATCGGTTATTTAACCATCGGTTAAAAAAAGCCAACTTGTTTTAAATTTAACCGATGGATTCCTAACCGATAGTAAAAAAAAAAACGATCGTTAGTATGCACGTTCATCGGTTAAAAATCCACGCATGCTCAGAATCAAGTCGACGCATGCTTGGAAGCATTGAACTTCATTTTTTTTCAGCACGTTGTTGTCTTTTACGCCACCACGTTCTAACACAATCGGGTTTTTTTAACCGATGGTGTATAGGCATGACGGACCATCAGTCAGCTTCATCGGTTAACCGATAAAAAAGGTCCATCAGACTGTTCTCATCGGATGGGCCGATTGTGTGTACGCGGCATTACAATGTGATACAAACGTTAAAGGGGTTATAAATGCACATCTCAGATCGGCTCTGATCACATGACGGCTGTGTCCAATCACAGCCGTCATGTAATATAAACAGACGATTTTTTACAGCTTTTCACACACTGATCACCAGCCTAGTGTAAACACAATGTAAACACACGTCCCCACAACATGTTTCCAAAACACATGTCCCCACAACATGTTCCCAAAACACATGTCCCCAAAACACATGTCTCCACAACATGTCCCCACAACACGTCCCCACAACATGTCCCACTCCCCACATAGTTAAAACACCTGTCCCCCACATATGTAAAAGCAATGATCATCTGCGCACATCTGTACATGATCATCTGCATACATATGTCCGTGATCACACAAATCAATTATTATACACTTAAAGTGGAGGTTCACCCTAAATCTGAACTTTATATTACTAAGAACAGCAGCCTTAATACATGTAGAATCCATTTTTTTTTCCGTAGGTCAATGATTACCTTGATTCAGATGTTTTGCATGTAGCTTCCGGGTATTGTTCCCCGTGGGAGTGGGCGTGTCGCTCGTTTTCCCAGACGGCCCAGTATGTTATGGGTGCTGTTCGCAATGTCTCCTGGGCGTGTATCTGCAGTGACGTCACCCGTTGGCATGGTAATGATCAAGTGTCGGCGGCGCAGCTCGCGCTGCTCGCCGTCAACACAGCGTATGTGAGAGATACTGCGGTGCATGATGGGAGCATCGCATCACGGCTTCCAGGAAGTCCTTGCTTGTGGGCTTCATAATGCCCACAAGCAAGATGGAAGCAAGATGGAAAACCCCTGGATTACATTTTATAACTTCTTCTTTATGAAAACTAACCGATGCTATTACAAGTGGCTAGCAAGTGAGTGCTACATTGATATCTATGTTACTATGCATTGCACATACAACAAAAAATTCGAGACACCGCTTTAACTGAATTTTTTTTTTGCCAAAGAATACATTTTGGCTTACATCTCTGACACAATTCGATTTTATTGGATTTCTTTTAACCACTTAAGCCCCGGACCAATATGCTGCTAAATGCCCAGAGGCGTTTTTACAATTCGACACTGCGTCGCTTTAACAGACAATTGCGCGGTCGTGCGACGTGGCTCCCAAACAAAATTTGCGTCCTTTTCTTTCCACAAATAGAGCTTTCTTTTGATGGTATTTGATTGCCTCTGCGATTTTTATTTTTTGTGCTATAAACAAAAATAAAGCGACATTTTTTTAAAAAAAATCTATATTTTTTACTTTTTGTTAAAGGAAAAATTGAATAAACGAAATTTTAGTCAAACATTTATGCCAAAATGTATTCAGCCACATGTCTTTAGTAAAAAAAAATCACAATATTTTTTTTTTTAGCTATCTAGCGGCAACAACGACACTAATACAGCGATCAGAAAAACGATTGCTTAGTGACGCTGGCAAAAGGGGGTGAAATGGTTAACTAGGGCGGTGATCAAGGGGTTAAAACTTTATTAGGGGGGGTACGGGGCTGCCCTGGACCTAACACTCACTGCCTGTCACACTAACTGTCACACTGACACTAAATGCAGTGATCAGTAAATATATGATCACTGCAATCAGTGACACTGTGACAGGGGGGTGGGGGGATGATCGCAAGGGGTTATTGTGCCTATGTGTGTGGTGTCAGTGTAGTGTTGGTGCAACTTACTGTGATGTCTTCTCTCCTCTCTGCGGTTTGAAAATACAGCCGAGAGGAGAGCTGCATCACTTCCTCTGCCAGTGTTTACATTTTACAGGCAGAGGAAGTGACACACGGTGGAGGTGCACGGGATTGGCTGGGAGTGATCACGAGGGGGTGGACAGAAACGAACAGCCTCCCCCTCAAGACGGATCGCTCCCGGAGGTAAGCCGCCCGCCGCACGCAGAAGGACCCCTGACCCGCTAGAAGGCAGGGACGTATATATATATATGCCCATCTGCCTGTACGTGCCATTCTGTGGACGTACATAGGCGCTCTTTTTTCGCTTATATCACAAAAAAAAAAAACGTCGTGAATAAATAGCACCAAAAGAAAGCTCTATTTGTGTGAACAAAAGGATAAAAATGTAATTTGGGTACAGCGTAGTAGCATGACCGTGCAATTGTCATTGAAAGTGCGAGAGCGCTGCAAGCTGAAAATTGGCCTGGGAGGGAAGGGGGCGAAAGTGCCCAGTACTGATGTGGATAAGTACTATTTTTTGGCACTAAGCCAAGTACATTTGGCGACGCACATTTGAAAGATGCCCAACTGCTACCCGCATTTGGGGTACCATTTAGAAATGATGGGCCAGATACACAAAACCGTAATTTCAAATCTGCGCCGGCGTATCTTTGTTTTGTATCCACAAAACAAGATACGCCGGAATTTTGCTTAGATACGACTGACGTAAGTCTCTTACGCCGTCGTTTTTAAGTTGCATATTTACGCTGGCCGCAAGGGGCACTTCCGTAGAATATGCAAATGAGCTAGATACGCCGATCCACAAACGTACTTGCGGCCGGCGCTTTTTTTTACGTCGTTTGTGTAAGTCGTTTTCCGGTGTAAAGTTACCCCTGCTGTATAGAGGCGTACTCACTGTTAAGTATTGACATCGGGCCAGCGTCGAATTTTACGCCGTTTGCGTAAACCGTTCGCAAATAGGGATTTGCGTACGTTACGTTCACGTCGAATACCATGACTATTTACGACGTGATTTCGCGCATGCGCATTGGTATACCTCTACGGACGGCGCATGCGCCGTACAAAAAAACATCATTTACGTGGGGTCCAGATGATTTAACATAAATCACGCCCACATCTTAGAAATTTGAATTGCGCGGCCTTACGCCAACACACATACTCTACACCGCCGTAACTTACGGAGCAACTTCTTTGTGGATAAGGAACCTGCCACTATAAGTTACGGCGGTGTAGTGTATCTTAGATACGCTACGCCTGCCTAAAGATAGGCAGTTCTTTGTGGATCGGGCCCGGTGGCACTGCAAACGCAACTCACGTCTTTGCGTGTTTTTGGTGCGTTTCTGGAAACGCGGGATGCATTTCCATATCTGTAGAATTAGTAAACTTGCAATAGAGATACAATCTTGTACTCCTAGTGATGACGTTGTACATGGAAGTGAATAAGACAGGTAAAGAGAAATAAATAAAATAAAAAGGCAGTTTCGGTAGATCCAAAGCCAGCAAACATTGTTCCATCAGGCAAACTGCCAGTGTCTTGGCAAATCATTCTGGCACTGTCAAAAGGTATATAATCTGCATGTTATAAAGCTTATTTAAATGGAATAGCACATAGCAGAGATTAGGTATATGTTTTTCCAACCAATTAGAAGGTAACAACAACCAAGTCCAATAGTGGCATCAATAAATCACAGCCTATTATACTCCAGTGGCTCCAAGCTGAGCATTCCAGAAAATAATAACATTGTTTATTCTGAATTAAATATGTACATACCATCGGTCACCCCTCGCAGCAATTTCAAATGAAAACTGTTTCGGAGAAATAGCAGAGTTGCAAAAAACAAAACAAAGGACCAGTGGGTCTGTTTAGTAATGATGATGTCTCAGCAATTTATCTAGATGTATAATTTCTCTATGTACAATAGTGTGGACACCAGACTATCACAACTATATGAGCTCCTTGGACATACCATTCCAAGTCCATGCGTATTCATAAGGAGAAGGGCCGTCTTTAAGGCAGGGCAAAAGGGGGAAGCTGCCCTGGGCCCTGTCATTGTTGTGGGGCCCAAAGCAGCTGCCTCATACTTGCCAACTATCCCAGTTTAAATTCCCTTGTCCCTTGAAGTTTTAGTCCTGTGCTGTGTCCTGATATCTCAGTGTGAAGTGCTTCTTCTAATGCTGGCCAGCTCTGCCCTATTGTTGTGTACAGATGACTCATCTGCAGACTCTGGGCCAGATTCAGATACATTTTCGTATCTTTCCGGCGGCGTAGCTTATCTCATTTACACTATGCCGCCGTAACTGAGAGCGGCAGGTCCCGTATTCAGAAAGAACTTGAGCTCTTAGTTGAAGACAAAGGAAAAATGGCCATGAATAAGCACTGATCCAGTGCGAAACGCGTCGGCTGTTCCTTGTTTCCACTGCTGTGACCCTATTTTTGTACATGCTGTCTATTGAATAAAAGACCACCCATCAGGTTTTGGAGTGCGGCTATCCATTTTTCCTTTGTCTTCATTTTGCTTAGTGCACCGCCAGCACCCTTGGTATCCTGCACCACCTGTAACCATATAGTGATCCCACCTGGAGCGGTGACTCCTTTCTTTCTTGAGCTCTTAGTTACGGCAACTTGGGGGAAATGGGCCGGCGTAACCGCGCGTAATTCATAATAGGCAGGTAGGGGGCGTGTTGTATGTTAATGACTCGTGACCCCACGTAATTGACTCTCTTTGCGAACGGTGCATGCGCCGTCCGTGGACGTATCCCAGTGCGCATGCTCGAAATCACATCGCAAATACTCAATGCTTTCGACGTGAACGTAACTTACGCACAGCCCTATTAGCGAACTGCTTACGCAAACTACGTAAACGACGGAAAATTCAACGCTGTCCCGACGTCCATCCTTAACATTGGCTACGCCTCCTATAGCAGGGGTAACTTTACGCCGAAAAAAGCCTTACGTAAACGACGCAAATAGATACGCCGGGCGCAACTACGTTTCTGAATCGGCGTATCTACCTAATTTGCGTATTCGACGCGTATATCTACGGAAGCGGCCACCTTGCGGCCAGCGTAAATATGCAACTAAGATACGACGGCGTAAGAGACTTACGCCACTCGTATCTTAGCAAAATACGGCGTAGTGTAAATGAGATACGCTATGCCGCCGGAAAGATACGAAAATGCATCTGAATCTGGCCCTCTGTGTTTACATGTAAATAACCACCATTCATAAGCTGCTTTAGGCCCCACAACAATGACTTGGCCCGGGGCAGCTTCCCCCTTTGCCCTGCATTAAAGATGGCTCTGGGGGACTTGAGTGGTTATAGAATAATTACAGGGCTGAATTAATTTTTGTCTTTTATATCTGCCTGGCGTATAGCTTTTAAAAGTACGTTTTGCAAAAAGAACTCGCTGAAGATACACCATTCTCTTTAAAGGGGATTGTAAAGGTACAATGTATTTTTCCTAAATATCTTCCTTTCCCTTAGTGCAGTCCTCCTTCACTTACCTCATCCTTCTATTTTGCTTTTAAATGTCCTTATTTCTTCTGAGAAATCCTCCCTTCCTGTTCTTCTGTCTGTAACTCCACACAGTAATGCAAGGCTTTCTCCCTGGTGTGGAGTGTCGTGCTCGCCCCCTCCCTTGGACTACAGGAGAGTCAGGACGCTCTCTATGTTGCAAATAGAGAAAGGCGCTGTGTGTTAGTGGGCGTCCTGACTCTCCTGTAGTCCAAGGGAGGGGGCGTGCACGACACTCCACACAGGGCCGATCCTAGATTCACAGGCGCCTGGGTGCAGAAATATTTTTGGCGCCCCAACATGAGCGTCGTCATTTTACTAACCCCTCCCCTTTACAAATGTTTCTATGACAATGACTCAACCACAGAAATGCTCCCCCACAAAGGGCCAGATTCAGGTAGATGGGAGCATCTTTAATCTGGAGTAACGTTTCTCATTTACGTTACTCTGGCGAAATTTTAGGAGCAAGTGCTGTTATTCATGAAGCACTTGCTCCTAAAGTTGCGGCAGCGTATCGAAAATGAGCCGGCGTTATTCAAATTGGGCGGGTACGGGGCGTGTATTATTAAAACTAGGCGTGATCCCGCGGCGAACGTACTGCGCATGCGTCGAATGTCATTGCATCCCAGTGCGCATGCTCACAACTTCCGTCGGCACCACTTCCTTGGAAACGACAGCGCAATGCGTTCCGTTGGACGTTTAAATTCCGGCACTAAAGTATACCCTGTTCCCCCTCCCCGCAGTGAAGTTACTTTTGTTCTGAGATGGCTGCTCCCGTTCCCCGCAAACACACAGGAGAAAGCTGAACTTTAAAGGCCAGGAGCTGTCAGCCGTCATCTCGGCTATGGAGACCTATGATGTCTTCCTCCATGGCTGTAAAAGTTGACAGACAAGCATGGACAGAGGTGTTGTCCTGCCCCTGGCATGTTGGCACACAGAGGTGTTGTCCTGCAAGTGGGGGTGCTCAGCTAGCTCCTATCGTCGGTAACGCTGCTGTAGCTGCTCTCCTGCTGACCTGAGGCCGTCTGGAGTAAAGATAAAGCAGCCTTTTGTAGAAATAACTTTGCGCCGGACGGACGAGATACGCGCGGCGCATGTAGCCAGCGTATGGTGCTAATCCGTTCGCGAATCGGGAAATCTCCCTCATTTGCATATTTGCAGGGGAAATCAATAGGCGCGACTGATGCGCCAAGCGAAATTATGCGCTGACGAGACTCTGGCGTCGGAAAGTTAAGCCGGTCGGGGAAAGCCCGTTTTCTGTCGCATCTAGTTTGGTGGGTACGGCCGCGGAGATACAACGGCGCATCTTGACAGTTACGCGGCGCATATCGAAATACTCCAGCGCAAGTCTTGCTGAATCTGGCCCAAAGTCTTCATTACCCTGGGATCCTTACATGATCTCTTAACAATAAATACAGGAAGAGAAGCAGAGTACTTTATTGGGACCTAGAGAGGGGCCTCTGTGATGGACACAGAGAGGGCTTCTGTTAGATGTTTGGCACCCCCATCTCTGCAGGCACCTGTGTGCAATGCACCCTGTGCATCCTGCCTAGGATCGGCCCTGACTCCACACCAGGGAGAAAGCCTTGCATTACTGTGTGGAGTTGCAGACAGAAGAACAGGAAGTGAGGATTTCTCAGAAGAAATAGGGACATTTAAAAGCAAAATGGAAGGATGAGGTAAGTGAAGGAAGACTGCACTAAGGGAAAGGAGGCTATTTATGGGAAAAATGTTTTACCTTTACAACCCCTTTAAGTCAGTAAAAGTACAACACAAATCCATAACTTCCAACCATCTCAGATTTTGCGGGACTGTCCTGCGTGTCGCAGTAAATCCCGCGGTCCCACGATCAGGGCTGGAATCCTCCGACCAGCGTATTTCCCCCCCGCTCAACAACTCCGATCGCGACCCCCCCCGCTCAGCAACTCCGATCTCAACAACTCAGACCTCCGTGGAACCCCCCCCCCCCCCTGCTTAACACGGATCCGCATAACCCCCCCGCTCAACAACTCAACTCCGATCTCAACAACTCCAATCTCCGCAAAGTACCCCCCCCGCTCAGCAACTCGGATCCGCGTAACCCCCCCGCTCAACAACTCAACTCCGATCTCAACAACTCCAATCTTCGCAAAGTAACCCCCCCCCCCCGCTCAGCAACTCGGATCCGCGTAACCCCCCCGTCCAACAACTCAACTCCGTTCTCAACAACTCCAATCTCCGTGGAACCCCTCCCCCCCGATCCACGCGAAACCCCTCCCCCACCTTAACAACTCCAATTCGCGGAACCCCCCCCCGCTCAACATCTCCGTTCGTGAACCCCCCCGCTCAGCAACTCCGATCTTCTATCTTAACAACTCAGATCTCCACGGAACCCCCCCGCTCAGCAACTCAGAACTCAGATCCGTGGAGCCCCCCCCGGCTCAACAACTTTGATCTGATCGACAACACCCCCCCCCCCCCCCGCAAAAATGTCCTGCAGGGAAATTTAAAAATGTTGGGAGGTATGCAAATCTTTCCCAGCCAACTTTGACAGAACAATAGATAGCAATGTGGCCACATGAAATAATCCCTATGATTTATCTCTGTTATTTTTTTATTTACTTTTTACTTCTTCCAACCCGGCTGATTGCAGCACAATATTTTTCTGGCTCGTAAAATAAAAGTAACAATGAAAAAAAATAAAGATACACCGGACAGGACAAAGTGAAGTGAAAGTACAGAGGGAGTATAATATGTGCAGGCGCTCCCTTGGTGTCTCTTTTAGTTGGCATATTGAGACCGGCCATTTTTCTTGGAGACGCATGGAAGGTTGACAGTGGAAACAAACTGCTCCTGGAGATTACCAGCTCCTTGTAAATTAGAACCCCGCTTAGGAGCTTTGCTGGTCATGAGATGAAAATGATTTTCAATCACTTTGGTCATTGCGGGATTAAAAATGAGGATGCAGAGATTAATGGCCTGTTTTGACTAATCCATTAAGCCTTCCAGTTCTCCTAAATTGACTAAACCAATACAGCATTAGCAAAAGGCAGCCTGGTCCGATAATGCGCTCTCTCCCCATTGAACATCCTCTAACGACGTCTCTGGGGGCTGTGTTAAACAGACCTATATAAATGTTACCAAAGAGCACGATGGCTTTCGCCGGTATTGAATCCAGCTGTATAATAATGGCATCCAATTAAGATTACGCATGGCTAGGCACCGGTTCTATTATTTTGGTCTGGAGTTATCATATAAATAATGGACAAGGAACTCGTGTAACTAGAAAACGGTTTATGGGAAACGGGCAGATAGTTGATGTTTAATTATGGCGATAGAATTATAGAATTGCAAAACCCAAAGAAGAAGTAGACTTTTTTTTTCTAATATCACAATAAATGAGGTTAAAGCGGAGCTCCACCCATATAAACAACATTTTGACATGTTGTTTAAAAAAAAAAAAAAAAAAAAAACCTGAAAAAAAAAAAAAAAATACTCACCCGAAATAGCTGTTGCTATGCGGAAGTCCGTAATCTGCCTCACCTGCACCGCGGTCCGATTCCTCCTCTCCTTCTCCTTGTGAATGGGGCGCGCTGCTTTCTGGGAACTGTGTGTGTTCTCAGAGAGCAGCGCGCCCATTCACAAGCCAGCGTGAGACTCGCGCAGGCACAGTAGGAAACGGGCAGTGAAGCCGTACGGCTTCACTGCCTGTTTCCCATAGTGTGAATGGCGGCGCGGGACTCGGAGCGATCGCGGGACCGGCATCTGGGGGGCCATCAGCGCGGGTGCCTAGGACAGGTAAGTGTCCTTATTTAAAGTCAGCAGCTACACTGTTAGTAGCTGCTGACTTTAAAAAAAAAAAATTTGCGGCTGGAGCTCCGCTTTAACAGCACAAACAGGCCCGACGTGGAGCTCACAGTCACCCATCCTGTGCAACTTTAGCCCCGTACACACGGCGGAGGTTCTCGGCAGAAACCAGCGAGAACCTCGCTGGGAGCCGCATTCTCGGCGAGCCCCGCCCGTCGGGAAACCCGTCGAGCAAATAGAGAACAGGTTCTCTATTTGCTTGACGGCCCGTCGGGATGAATGGCTGGTTGCCTTTCCCGACGGGCGGGTCGCCGAATCTGACGGCCGGCAGAGAACCTCGACGGGCGGAAGGATGTGTTCCACCCGTCGAGTTTCTCTGCCGTGTGTACGCGGCATTACTCCCTTTTCAGCAGAATTTAGGTTTATTATACGAGTGGATATCATTCACTTAGATCAGGGGTGCCCAACCAGTGGCCCACGGAGCCCTCTGATTTGGCCCACGATCACCTGCTCTGGGATGGCGGGTTGGCAAGCCCAGATTGTGGGTTTCTGACCCATAGTCCCAGAGCAAGAATGTTGTGAATGAAGCTGGCGGTAGAGGAAGCAAGCCATAGGCTGCCCTTGACACGATCGGTACGACCCAACCAGACCCTCCATTCACCTCTATTGAACCACAGATGTAAAACAGACTAATGGCCATTTACACACACCTACCTACAATCCGATCTGCTAAAAAAAAAAAAAAAAAAAGAGAAGGGGGGATCCGTCCCCTTTCATCTGGGCAAATTGAATTGGAGGGCCCATAGGAGTAGAGCGGGCTGTGTCAGCTCTGCAAATGCGGAGTGGACTTGGACCTATCTTCTGCCAGTTCCGCTCATTGTGGCCCGTGACCGGTTACCAAGTCGCTTAACCACTTAAGGACCCCTTCACGCCGATATACGTCAGCAGAAGGGCATGGCTGGGCACAAGCACGTATCTGTACGTCCTCTTTAAGAGCCCACCCGGTCCGAAGCTCTGTGGCCGCACCTGCCACCGATGTCCCGCGATCGGTCACATGAGCTGAAGAACGGAGAGAGATGTGTGTAAACACACCTTCCCCGTTCTTCATTGTGGCAATGTCAGTGATCGTCTGTTCCCTGATATAGGGAAAGACGATCACTGATGTCACACGTCCAGCCCCGCCCCCCTACAGTTAGAAACACATATGAGGTCACACTTAACCCCTTCAGCGCCCCCTAGTGGTTAACTCATAAACTGCAATTGTCATTTTAACATAGGGTTTCCACCTCATCCCTTTAAACCTGAACACATATGAAGTACACAGGTTCTGGGGCTAATTTAATGTCGATAAGGCACCAAGTGAGTTTAATTAGCACCTTAATCAGCCAGAGAACCTGTGTAATTAATATGTTTCGCTTTTAAAGGGATGAGGTGGCAACCCTATTTTAACAGTAATCAGTGCATTTTTATAGCACTTTTTGCTGTGAAAATGACAATGGTCCCCAAAATGTGTCAAAAGTGTCCGATGTGTCCGCCATAATGTCGCAGTCACAAAAAAAATCGCTGATCGCCGCCATTAGTAGTAAAAAAAATTGTTAATAAAAATGCCATAAAACTATCCCCTATTTTGTCAACACTATATAAATCGATAAACGCTTATTGCATTTTTTTTTTTACCAAAAGTAGGTAGAAGAATACGTATCGGCCTAAACTGAGGAAAAAAAATGTTTTTTTTTTTTTATATCTTTTTTGGGGATATTTATAATAGTAAAAAATATTGAATTTTTTTCAAAATTGTCGCTCTATTATTGGTCATAGTGAAAAAAATATAAACCGCAGAGGTGATCAAATACCACCAAAAGAAAGCTCTATTTGTGGGAAAAAAAGGACGCCAATTTTGTTTGGGAGTCACGTCGCACGACCGCGCAATTGTCAGTTAAAGCGACGCAGTGCCAAATCGCAAAAAGGGCCAGGTCCTGAAAGGGGAGTTCCACCCACAATTTCACATTTGAAATATAAATACCCCTGTAATACACAAGCTTAATGTATTCTAGTAAAGTTAGTCTGTAAACTAAGGTCCGTTTTGTTAGGTTGTTACAGCATTTAGTTTATAATCTAGAAATAGACCGTGGCCATCTTAAGTGTGGGCATCATGAAGCCAGACTGTATGACTTCCTGGATTTCAGCTTTGCATATCTCGCACATGCTCAGTGCTGCACAAGCAATGTAATAGGTTTCAGTCGGGTTTGCAAGGACTTCTGGGAAACATGATGCCTATCCCAGAAACCCTTGCGAATAGCCTTGTGACTTAATAGCCTAGGCTAATAAGGAGGAGGAAGTAATGAAGGACTACAAAATAAAGGTATTTACAAGCAACAAAATAAATAAAAATTGTCCATTCTGAACACTATGAGATTAGGGCATGCAGTACAGACAAACATAAAAAATGGGTGGAACTCCACTTTAACTTGCATAATGGTCCAGGTCTTAAGTGGTTAAGTGACCCTCGCTCTTCAAAAGGTTGGATCAATTAGATCATCTGCCAGCACATTGACTGTCAACTGTTTATAAGCCCCTTTTATTGTAATAAATACAAATGCATAGCTAGATATATTCCTACTGCTTGGGACTCTCCATCTTTCACTTGGGGTTCATGGAACTGAAGTATTATCAGGTTTATGGAGATCCAACACTGATATCTGTGATTTCAATGCAAGGTACACTTTATTCTTGTTTACAGAAGCGTCACCTACTGTGCATCTAAGCCATGATATGTCTGAGGCTATCCAAACAGTTGGTGATGGATTTCCCATTAAGCTATATACTTTATGCCAAGAATTGCAATTATACTGACATGTAAGATTTTAATGGTGTAAGCAAAGCCATTGACCTTTCCAGCGTTTTCGCTAACGAGTCGAGCTTTCCACCGCTGTATGTGTAATATATGTGCAAAAAGCACCACTGACGGGAGCAGGCAAACGTTTTGTTGATGTAAACGCTTCCTCAATCAGCCATGAAACGACGTTCAATTACGGCGAGCTACATTTACGGACGCTTTATTTAAGTAACAAGGGTTGAACGATGACAAATCGCTATTAATCACCATGGAATGTCTGATCCCTAATTGATTATCATTATTGGGGATTATGCTTGAATTTGTTGCAATCACTGTAATGCTTCAATCCCCATTATAGTTTCATTCCTTAAAGTAGATGCGACCCCAATCACTGAAATCTCATACAAGCTTTAGCAGGTTAATGTCATTTCAAAAGTCATTTTCAATGTTTCTAAAACCAAGGACTTCATCAAAATAATGCCTGGTGAGCCTGCCGTGAAGGTCCGTGTTTAGGCATTTCCTAGTATAGGGTGACAACGATGTGCCTTTCTCACAATTGTGCACCTGTGTTGTCACTCAATTACAGGGTCTTTCCATGGAGACTACAAGTGGCCGTGTCAAAAAATAACTTTTTATCCCCTTTTACCTGGTTTCTTGGGTTATCCTCATAACACATACTTACACATACATCCACATTTGTCCTGCTGTAATGCGCACCAAATGCCATCACACCAGTGGCGATTGGTGCTCCAATTTTTTTTGGGGGGGCACAAACAAACTGAAAATAAAAAACATAAATTGCATCCACTGTGCCCATCAAACGCAGCTACTGTGGCCATCAAACGCAGCCACTGTACCTATAAATTGCTGCCACTGTGCCATCAAATACAGCTACTGTATCCCATCAATTGCCGCCAGAGTGCCCATCAATTGCCGCCAGAGTGCCCATCAATTGCTGCTACTGTGCCCCATCAATTGCTGCCAGTGTGCCCATCAATTGTGGGCTGTGCCCCAGAATGAAACTGACACAGCCAGCCCCCCGGGCCAATCTGATGCCCCCAAAAAAGGCCACCACATCACCGCTTTACTCACTGACAGTACTTGTCCTGGCCGGGAATGCCTGGAGGAGCACAATCCCCGCCCCTGCTTGTGATTGGAAAAATCATAAATCCCGCCCCTTGTGTCCAATCACTGTGCTGTGATTCATTACAGCACAAGCTGATTTTTGGGAAGGGAGGGTGTCCCTGAATAATAGTTTAAAAATGTGGTCACCCTAATCCCGGGTGGACGTCATATGACGTCCTGGACTTTGTGCGGTGATATCTGAATAATATCTGCAGCTGGAGGCATCAGTCAGATATAATTGTTTGCCGGCGGCGATCCTGCGCACCATAAGAGCGGTTCCGCTGCTTAATCGTTCTTATAGGAAAGGGAAGAGACACCCCCCCTCCTGTCGCCATCCGGTGCTTCTCTGGGCTCTTCCGTACCATCGGGGGTCCGGAGAAAGAATCGTCCAGCGCCAGATGGGAAGCATAGAAATGACCTGTCACCAGTCATCTCTATGACCGTTGGAGGCCCGGTAGCAATGTGATGACGTCACACCCGGGTACCCGGAAGTAAACAACGCCCCCTGTCCCCGGTAGCTCACGCTCAGAAGCGAACACACATGTAAGTCCCGCCCATGTATGTAAACGCCATTCAAACCACATATGTGAGGTATCGCTGCGTGCTTTAGAGCGTGTGCAACAATTCTAGTGCTAGACCTCCTCTGTACCTTTTTCAAAGCGTTGCCTATGGAGATTTATAAGTAACGAAGTTTGGCGCCATTCCATGAGTGTGCGCAATTTTAAATCGTGACATGTTAGGTATCTATTTACTCTTCATAACATCATCTTTCATATTTTACCAAAAAATTGGGCTAACTTTACTGTTGTGTTATTTTTTAATTCATGAAACCATTTTTTTTTTTCCAAAAAAAAAGGTGTTTGAAAAATTATTGTGCAAATACCGTGCAAGATAAAACGTTGCAATGACCGCCATTTTATTCCCTAGGGTGTCTGCTAAAAAAACATATATAATGTTTGGGGGTTCTGCATAATTTTCTAGCAAAAGAATGATGATTTGTACATGTAGGAGAGAAGTGCCAGAATAGGCCCGGTATGGAGGTGGGTTTAAAAGCCTGGTATTGAGGTGGTTAAAGTTCTTGGCCCAGATTCAAGGTTACGCTGACGTAAGTGCAAATGTGCGCCAGTGTATCTGTGCGCCTGAGTCACAAACCAATATACGCCTAAAAACTGGCCACCCTACGCGGACGTATCTTACTTACCCCGGCGTAACGTGGGCGCATTTTTCTTCTGGACGCATGTTGCTGCTCCCATTAACCACTTAAGGACCGCCTACTGCACATTTACGTCGGCAGAATGGCACGGCTGGGCACATCAACGTATATATACGTTGATTTTAGTACCCAGCCGTGGGTCCGAAGCTCCAGGACCGGGACCACGGGATTCGCGGACCCTGCAGTGCGGTGATCCGTCCCTGGAGCGGAAGAACGGGGAGAGCCGTGTGTACACACGGCTTCCCCGTGCTTCTCTGTGGCCGTAGCATCGATCGCGTCATCCCTGTAATAGGGGGACGCGATCAAAGACGTCACACCTACAGCCACACCCCCCTACAGTTGTAAACACAACACATAGGCACACATCCCCTACAGCGCCACCTGTGGTTAACTCCCAAACTGCAACTGTAATTTCCACAGTAAACAATGCAAATTTAAATGCATTTTTTGCTGTGAAAATGACAATTGTCCCAAAAATGTGTCAAAATTGTCCGAAGTGTCCGCCATATTGTCGCAGTCACGAAAATAATTTGCTGATCGCCGCTATTAGTAGTAAAAAAAAAATGATTAATAAAAATGCAATAAAACTATCCCTTATTTTGTAAACGCTATAAATTTTGCGAAAACCAACCGATAAACGCTTATTGCGATTTTTTTTACCAAAAATATGTAGAAGAATACGTATCGGCCTAAACTGAGGAAAAAAAATGTTTTTTTATATATTTTTGGGGGATATTTATTAAAGCAAAAAGTAAAAAATATTGCATTTTTTTTTAAATTGTCGCTCTATTTTTGTTTATAGCGCAAAAAATAAAAACCGCAGAGGTGATCAAATACCACCAAAAGAAAGCTCTATTTGTGGGGAAAAAAGGACGCCAATTTTGTTTGGGAGCCACGTCGCACGACCGTGCAATTGTCAGTTAAAGCGACGCAGTGCCGAATCGCAAAAAGGGGCAAGGTTCTTTACCTGCATTTTGGTCCGGGTCTTAAGTGGTTAAATAGCCATTCAAATGTGCAAATGAGGGAAATACGCCGATTCACGAACGTACGTGCGCCCGGTGCAGGCTCTACGCCACTGCGCGTAAGTTTTCCGTCCGGCGTAAAGTTTTTCCTCATAAAGGAGGTGTAAGTCAGCACCAGACATGCAAAGGTCTGCACCAGGGAACTCAAGCCTACGTATGTTACATAGGACATGGGTCTGGCTGGGCGTAGGTTACGTTCACGGCATACACAGTGATCCGGCATATCTTAGGTAGTTGTCCCGACGTGGTTGTGAGCATGCGCACAGGGATATGTCCACGTCTCGACGCATGCGTAGGTACTTTTAAGTACTTGTCTGGCGCCCAGCCCAGTTTGCATGGGGTCACGCTTCATTAGCATTTATCACGCCCACTTCCAGCCCACTTTCACTTACTTCCACTTACGCCAGCCTGCGCCTTCGAAATGTACGCTACGCCGGCGCAGAGTTGGGAGCAATAGCTTGCTGAATTCAGTGCATGCCTCTCTGCGCTGCGCCGGCGTAGCGTACTATGTGTGCGCTACGCGGGCGTAAATATGCGCCCATCTCTGTGAATCCGGACCCATGTGTGTAAAGGCAGGTGTCCCAATACTTTTGACAATATAGGGCCAGATTCTCAGCTGAGATACGACGGTGTATCTCCAGATACAACGTCGTATCTCTGTTTCTGGCCCTGGGTATCTATGTGACTGATTCTTAGAATCAGTTACGCATAGATTTTGCTTAGATCCGACTTGCGTAAGTCACTTACACCGTCGGATCTAAGTTGTAATGTTACGCTGGCCGCTAGGTGGCGTTCCTGTCGATTTCTGTGTCAAGTATGCAAATGAGCATGATACGCCGATTCCCGAACGTTTTTGCGCGCCGTCGTCGTAGTTTGCGTAAGCGTAAGGTTACCCCTGCTATATGAGGGGTAACCTTGCGTAGGTCCGGCGTAAGCCATGTTAAGTATGGACGTCGGGACAGCGTCGTGTTTTTCTGTCGTTTACGTAACTCGTCGCGAATAGGGCTGTGCGTTAATTACGTTCACGTCGCAACCAATGTATTTGCGGCGTACTACGGAGCATGCCCACTGGGCTACGTTTACGGCTGGCGCATGCGCAGTTCGTTCGGCGCTGGGGCACGCTTAATTTAAATACAAGCCGCCCCCTTTGATTTACGCAGGGATATGCCGGGCCATTTACACTACGCCGCCGCAAATTACGGAGCAAGTGCTTGGAGAATATGGCACTTGCTCCTGTAAGTTGCGGCGGCGTAGTGTAAATAGGATACGCTACGCCCCGCTCGTAGATGCGCCGATCTACGAGAATCTGGCCCATAGTGTATTGCAAGCATTATTATGTAATAAATGTTTGGCCCCGTACACACGACCGAGTTTCTCGGCAGAATCCAGCAAGAAGCTCGCTGGGATCCATATTCTGCCGAGAAGCTCGATCGTGTGTACACTTTCGTCGAGCGTCCCGGCGGGAAGCTCGTCGAGCCAAAACGGAGAGCAGGTTCTCTATTTGCTCGACGGGCCATCGGGACTAATGGATCGACGCCTTTTTCGACAGCCTGGCCGACGAACTCGACGGCCGGGCCGAGAACCTCGTCGGGCGGAACGATGGGTTTAGCCCGACGAGGTTCTCGGACGTGTGTACGGGGCCTTTTGCTTTAAACCACAGCAAAAATGCAGCAAGCTGGACATTTTTTAAACGCGACGCGCACCCCCAGTAGGGCCCTGCACAGACGTGAACGGGGCCTTACTAGGAACCGCCGCGGCACAGAACAGTTAAAGCTTTTATTATCTCCGATGCCATTGGAATTTTCTCTGAATCAGTTTCCTATTAGCGAAGCATTGGACCAATCTGCTGCCAGAGAGTACGACTCGGAACAAGCTGTCCTAAATCTATAGCGGGAAGAACACTAATCAAATCAAAGACTCATTTATATTGTTGACTGTGTGCAGAAGGAACAAAAGAAAAAAAAACAAAACAACATTATGTTTCCAGAGAGTTGAAAGATTAATTGCCTTAAGAAGCGCACTATATTTGTGTTTAATTTGATTAAACATTTCATTTGCCGATCGTTGAACGGCAACATTCGCAGTACAAAGGTGACGAATATCGATAAAAAATAAAGTAGCGGGATTATGTGGTGAAGTGAAGAACATTCGCCAAAATCCTTTTATGAAATGTTGCTGACGGACGGCTCAGAAGCACGAAAAAGATTTAGGCCTCATGCAGATGGAGATCTAGAGGCGGCAAAGTCCTCCAGGGTAAAATCTTTGGCGTTTTCGCACACCGGGGGAGACAAATACTTAAAGCTGCCCATGCGGGTAAATCCAATGCTTTGAACCTGAAACGCGTTGGAGTGTTTTATGTTGCAATTAAAAGCACAGGTTTGCCACTGATTTGTTTGTCTAATCTTTGACCCTTTTAACCACTTGAGACCCGCGCTATAGAGGAAAGACGTCCACAGCGCGGCTCTCAAGTGCCAAGTGGACGTCTTTGGACGTCCTTTTATGTGCATTACCCGCGCGCGCCGCTGGGGGGGCACGCAGCAGGTAAACACTGTGCCGGTGCATCGCTGAGGAGCCGATGCGTGTGCCTGGCAGGCCGCGATGTCCACCAGGTACCCGCGATCGGCGGTGACAGCAGGGACGTGGAGCTCTGTGTGTCAGGGAGAGAGGAGACAGATGCTGTGTCCCTTGTACATAGGGACACAGCATCGGTCACCTCCACCAAAAGTCCCCTCCCCCCACACAGTTAGAACACACCCAAGGAATACATTTAACCCCTTCCTCACCCCCTAGTGTTAACCCCTTCCCTGCCAGTCACATTTATACAGTAATTAGTGCATTTTTATAGCACTGATCGCTGTATAAATGTGAATGGTCTCAAAATTGTGTCAAAAGTGTCCGATATATCCGTCGCAATATCGCAGACCTGACAAAAAAAAATCACAGATCGCCGCCGCCATTACTAGTAAAAAATAAAAAATAAATCATAAATCTATCCCCTATATTGTAGGCGCTATAACTTTTGCTCAAACCAATCAATATACGCTTATTGCGATTTTTTTTTAACAAAAATATGTAGAAGAATACGTATCGGCCTAAACCTAGAAAAAAAATATAAAAAAAAAAAAAAAGTAAAAAATATTGGGCCAGATTCTCATAGATCCCGCGCCGGCGTAGCGTAAGCCATTTACACTACGCCACCGCAGCTTACTAGAGCAAGTGCTGTATTCTCAAAGCACTTGCTCCGTAGTTTGTGGCGGCGTAGTGTAAATGGCCCGGCGTATCCCCGCGTAAATCGAAGGGGGCGGCTTGTATTTAAATTAAGCACGCCCCCGCGCTGAACGTACTGCGCATACGCCGGCCATAGTAAAATCACAGTGCGCATGCTCCAAATTATGACGGTGTTTTCGTCGTTAACGTAATCGACGTAAATCCCCATTCACGGACGAGTTACGCAAACGACGTAAAAACTTTCAAATTTGCCGCGGTCATGGCGTCCATACTTAACATAGGATGCACCATCTTTGGCCTGCTTTATCTTTACGCCAGAAAAACCTTACGGAAACGACGTAAACGAGGATGGGGCGGCGTAAAAACGTTCGGGAATCGGCGTATTAGGCTTATTTGCATAGGCAAATGAGAAAACAACGTAAAGGCCACCTAGCGGCCAGCGTTGTCATTACATCTACGATCCGACGGTGTTATTGTTTTACACCTGTCGGATCTTTAGTGTATCTATACGTAAGTGATTCTAGGAATCACACTTATAGATACCCATTGAAAAAAACAGAGATACGACAGTGTATCTGAGATACACCGTCGTATCTCAGCTGAGAATCTGGCCCATTGTGTTTTTTTTCCCATATTTTCTGTCTTTTTTTGTTTATAGCGCAAAAAAATAAAAATCGCAGAGATGATCAAATACCACCAAAAGAAAGCTCTATTTGTGGGAAAAAAATGATAAAAATATAATTTGGGTACAGTGTTGTATGACCGCACAATTGTCATTCAAAATGCGTCAGTGCTAAAAGCTGAAAATTGGTCTGGGCACGAAGGGGGTTTAAGTGCCCAGTAATGAAGTGGTTAATAAGACATTTTTAAGGTGTGAATGGGGCCTGAATTGATACTTGAATAAGTGGCAATGGAGTGACTATTGCCAAGAAAACCCCCCTAGGTAAGGCCCCTCTGCATCACTCCCATCCCTTACTGCAACTCTAGACAACAGATGTCACCCTCCCATACCGGTATAGCTCAGTCGAAGTGTTCACCAGCCGAATGTAATAACCTTTAATGGAGGATCTGGATTATCTTCAGGATTCCCGAGGAGGCAGCTGTCACTCAGAGCTCCATACAAGAATCATTTCTAGAAACAGATATTTTTGCTGCTGAATACTTGAGTGGATCATGTGAGAGCTGGCGGATTATTTGGTCTTATGGATGGATCTGCAGTAGGATACAGTGCAGTCTGTCAGTCTTACGGCTGGTTTTTAAGACACTTTTTGTTCCTGCTTTAGCTATAGCCCAACATCTAATAGACCTGGATTCGCTGTTGTCTCCTGCCAACTGGCTATGGGCTTTTCCATTGTTCTTTCCTCCGCAGAGATCAGGTGGGGTGACCACTTACCTGTTGGGGGTAGTCATTCCGCCATCTTAACTGGCGTCGTTCATCTGGCCTAAGGCCCTCCACTCCACGTACCCGAGGAGGTATTTGCAGAGCTTTCTTTTCTCAGAGGATAGGTGCAGGAACTCCCCCTTGTTAAGTCACCCCTTTTCTCCACCCCCTAACCACCCCTGAGCACCATTCCTTGGTTCTACCCCTTAGCCATCTCCCCAAACACCATTCCTTGGTTCCACCCCCTACCCACGCCCCAAACACCATTCCTTGGTTCTCCCCCTACCCACGCCCCAAACACCATTCCTTGGTTCCACCGCCTACCCACGCCCCAAACACCATTCCTTGGTTCCACCCCCTACCCACTCCCCAACCACCATTCCTTGGTTCCCCCCTCTTACCCACTCCCCAAACACCATTCCTTGGTTCCACCCCTTACCCACCTCCTTAACACCATTCCTTGGTTCCACCCCCTACCAACCCCCCAAACACCATTCCTTGGTTCCACCCCTTACCCACCCCCCAAAAACCATTCCTTGGTTCCATCCCCTACCTACCTCCAAACACCCTTCCTTGGTTCCACCCCTACCCACCTCCCAAACACCAATCCTTGGTTCCACCCCCTGCCCACCTCCCTAACACCATTCCTTGGTTCCACCCCCTACCCACCCCCCAAACACCATTCCTTGGTTACACCCCTACCCACCCCCCAAACACCATTCCTTGGTTACACCCTCTAACAACCCCCCAAACACCATTCCCTTGTTCCACCCCTACCCACCCCCCAAACACCATTTCTTGGTTCCACCCCCTAACCACCTCCCAAACACCATTCCTTGGTTCCACCCACCTCCCAAACACTATTTCTTGGTTCCACCTCTACCCACTCCCCAAACACCATTCATTGGTTCCACCCCTACTCACCTCCCAAACACTATTCCTTGGTTCCACCCCTACCCACTCCCCAAACACAATTCATTGGTTCCACCCCTACCCACCTCCCGAACACCATTTCTTGGTTCCACTCCCTAACTACCTCCCAAACACCATTCCTTGGTTCCATGGCTGATGAGACGGCACTTATGGGTACTGATTTGGTGGCACTGATGAGGAGGCACTAATATGCTGCACGTATAGGCACTGATATGTGGCACTGATGAGCACTGATAGGCGGCACTGATGGGTGGTACTGGTGGGCACAGACAGGCAGCACTGATGGGAACGGATAGGCAGCACTGATGGGCGGCACTAACGGGCATTGATGGGTAGCATTGATGGGCAGCAGTGATGAGCATTGATGGGGAGCACTGATAGCCAGCACTTACTGGCATCACTAATGGCCATTGGCCACTGATTTCTGGCACTTGTGGGCACTGATTTCTGGCACTCGTGGGCACTGATTTCTGGCACTTGTGGGCAAAGGTGGGCACTGATTGCTGACAGTGGTGGGCACACATTGCTGGCACTGGTGGGCACTTAATTGTAATCGGTGCACTGATGATCCACCCAGAATGAGAGTCATTTGACTGTTGATGGGTGGCAAGTGGTTAAAAGTGCTTTTCATGCTAAAAAAAATCAGGGGCAGATTCAGATACAAAAATGTATCTTTCCGGCAGCGTAGCGTTTCCTCTTTACACTACGCCGCCCAAATATTATGGGCAAGTGCCTTATTCAGAAAGCACTTGCTCCATAATATACAGCGGCCGTAGCATAAAGTGCGCGGCGTGAGGCCGCGCAATTAAAATTTCTGAAGTGGGGGCGTGATTCATGTAAATGAATCATGACCCCACGAAATTGAAGTTTTGTTTGGACGGCGCATGCGCCGTCCATGGACGTTCCCCAGTGCGCATGCGCGAAATCACGTCGCTTTTTTCTCAATGTAAACGACGTGAACGTAACTAACGTCGAGCCCCATTCCTGAACGATTTACGCAAACGACGTAACCGACGTTCAATTCGACGCGGTCCCGATGTCCATACTTAAGATTGGCTGCGCCTGCTATAGCAGGGGTAACCTTACGCCGCTATAACGCTAACGCAAACGACGTAAACTACAACGCAGCATCGCAAGTACGCTCGTGAATCTGCGTAAGTAGCTCATTTGCATAATTTACGCGAAGCACCACCTAGTGGCCAGTGTAAATATGCAACTTAAGATACGACGGTGTAAGCGAATTACGCCGCTCGTATCTTAGGAGAAAGCCGGCGTATCTTCTTTTCTGAATAGCAAAAAAAAGATACGCTGGGTATTCTTAGTATTTACGCAGCGTATCTATAGATACGCTGGCGTAAATGCTTTCTGAATCTGGCCCCCAGACTCCAGACTCTGCTAAACTCTGCTAAACCAGTTTGAAAAAAATTAGTTTAGGTGAGTTTATAATGCTGATTTTCTCCTGTCCGCATAAACAGCGTTTCCAAGAAACCAGTGTGCCTAAGGCCTAAAGAACAAAGTTTGAACAGCGCAATGGATGTGACTAAAGAATAATATACTAAATATACTGTAATAGTAAGCCAGTGAGTGATATTTCTTTTTCTTCTACTATAATGTATTATCAAGCATATGCTCAAAAAACCATGTGAATATACAGTTTAGCAAAGTCCAGTCCCAAAAATTTGCGATGGGTCCTTCACCATGCACGTGCTTGCTCAATAAATATAACTGTGCTCCAAAAGTAGGCTTAGCTGTAGACTCGTCTGGAAATTTTTACCCTATGGCAAAATTGGGTCAAATAGTTGTTAAGTATGTATGGACTATATGCCTCCTGCCACTCTCTGTCAGACCACCAACACAGGACTCTGCTCAGATCTCTTCCTCCAATCTGCTCCACTCCAGCCGCTTTGTACACTGGGCCACAACCTAGATAATTTTTTTTATAACCACTGCTTTCCTGGGCCCGGGTCCTGCACAGATAAGGTACTTACCCAGCGGATGTGAAGAGAATGGCTGCACACCAACATAGCGAAAGTCCATTCCATAAAAGTGCATGACACAAACCACAAGTACATCAGCCGGTGAAGACAACTACACTGTAAGCACAATGCAGTGTGAATTGCTGTACCGGCTGATGTAATTGTGGTGTGTGTCATGCACTTTTATGGAATTGCCAAACAAATGGACTTTCGCTATGTTGGTGTGCAACCATTCTCTTCACATCAGCTTATCCTCGGCAGGCAAGCCGAGGTGTGTACCCACATGAGGCGTCTCACCTACCTAAACGCACCTGGATCTACTCACCTGGAGCTGCGTTTTTCCTGGCTTTCCACTTACCCAGCAGATCCAACATTGTCTTCCTGTAATCCACTTCTCTTTTGCAAAAAATTGGCGTTGTGGGACAGAGTGGGGGACTCAGTCCCACAACGCCATTTTTTTGCATGACGTCATAGGGAAGCGGCTGGCCACTCTAACCACATAATATTGTCGATGAAGATCCACTTTAAAAAAAGCTGAGGGTTTAATACTCTTTTTATTAAAGGCCACTTCTCATCTCCCAATTTTGCCCAAATTTTGGGCAAGTTGATGCTCAACTTTGCTAATTTTTAATCCTGATCCGCTGCTTTGAACAACGTTGCCTCTGAACATGTTCATGGGATGGGAATGAACATGTATGACCTCATTAGTTTTCTTCTAGATCTCTATTGTCCAATCACAGGCTGGGGTGGATTCCTGGTTTCCTATTACAAAAAATAAGTATTCTTATTACAAAAAAAGTAAATAAAAAAAAGACAAATTTCCACAGTGGACAGGAGGAGGGGTGGATAGGAGGCAACAGTATATTGAGGATGAAGATCCACTTTAAAAAAGGTGAAGTTTAAATATCACTTTATTAAAGGCCACTTCTCATCTCCCAATTTTGCCAAAATGTTGGGCAATTTGATGCTCAATTTTGCTAATTTTTAATCCTGATCTACTGCTTTGAACAATGTTGCCTCTGAACATGTTTATGGGATGGGAGTGAACATGTATGACCTCATTAGTTTGCTTCAGCATCTCTATTGTCCAATCACAGGCTGGGGTGGATTCCTGGTTTCCTACTACAAAAATAAGTATTCTTATTACAAAAAAGTAAATAAAAAAAAAGCCAAATTTCCACAGTGGACAGGAGGAGGGGTGGATAGGAGGCAACATCATATTGAGGGTGAAGATCCACTTTAAAAAAGGTGAGGTTTAAATATCACTTTATTAAAGCCCACTTCTCATCTCCCAATTTTGCCAAAATTTTGGGCAAGTTGATGCTCAACTTTGCTCATTTTTAATCCTGATCCACTGCTTTGAACAATGTTGCCTCTGAACATGTTTATGGGATGGGAGTGAACATGTATGACCTCATTAGTTTGCTTCAGCATCT
This sequence comes from Rana kukunoris, assembly GCA_029574335.1. Lineage (NCBI taxonomy): Eukaryota > Metazoa > Chordata > Amphibia > Anura > Ranidae > Rana > Rana kukunoris. The sequence continues at coordinate 141,897,679 of CM056060.1, forward strand.
CTATTGTCCAATCACAGGCTGGGGTAAATTCCTGGTTTCCTATTACAAAAATAAGTTTTCCTATTACAAAAAAAGTAAATAAAAAAAAAGCCAAATTTCCCCAGTGGACAGGAGGAGGAATGGATAGGAGGCAACATCATATTGAGGGTGAAGATCCACTTTTAAAAAGTTGAGGTTTAAATATCACTATATTAAAGGCCACTTCTCAACTCCCAATTTTGCCAAAATTTTGGGCAAGTTGATGCTCAACTTTGCTCATTTTTAATCCTGATCCGCTGCTTTGAACAACGTTGCCTCTGAACATGTTCATGGGATGGGAATGAACATGTATGACCTCATTAGTTTTCTTCTAGATCTCTATTGTCCAATCACAGGCTGGGGTGGATTCCTGGTTTCCTATTACAAAAAATAAGTATTCTTATTACAAAAAAGCAGAGCTTTTTTTCTCAGAAAATAGGTGCAGGAACTCAACCACGACCCGTTCAGATTTCACAAACAGTAGAAGGGTCTTAAAGGGGCATTAAATACCAGAATTGCATTACATACAGTGTGCAGAGTTCAGGGGGTTACAAAGCAGTCACTTGTAAACACAGAAACCAGACTTCTGTGTTCAAAAGTGATTGTGGTGAGCGGGCACCAAAGGGTCTGAGCCAAAGGTGGTGGAACTGAGTTCCCCCAAGTTCCCCCAGAAAAAAAGCCCTGCAAAAAAGTAAATAAAAAAAAGACAAATTTCCACAGTGGACAGGAGGAGGGGTGGATAGGAGGCAACAGTATATTGAGGATGAAGATCCACTTTAAAAAAGGTGAAGTTTAAATATCACTTTATTAAAGGCCACTTCTCATCTCCCAATTTTGCCAAAATGTTGGGCAATTTGATGCTCAATTTTGCTAATTTTTAATCCTGATCTACTGCTTTGAACAACTTAGCCTCTGAACATGGGATGGGAGTGAACATGTATGACCTCATTAGTTTGCTTCAGCATCTCTATTGTCCAATCACAGGCTGGGGTAAATTCCTGGTTTCCTATTACAAAAAATAAGTATTCTTATTACAAAAAGGTAAATAAAAAAAAGCCAAATTTCCCCAGTGGACAGGAGGAGGGATGGATAGGAGGCAACATCATATTGAGGGTGAAGATCCACTTTTAAAAAGTTGAGGTTTAAATATCACTTTATTAAAGGCCACTTCTCATCTCCCAATTTTGCCAAAATTTTGGGCAAGTTGATGCTCAACTTTGCTCATTTTTAATCCTGATCCGCTGCTTTGAACAACATTGCCCCTGAACATGTTTATGAGATGGGAGTGAACATGAATGACCTCATTAGTTTGCTTCAGCATCTCTATTGTCCAATCACAGGCTGGGGTGGATTCCTGGTTTCCTACTACAAAATAAGTATTCTTATTACAAAAAAGTAAATTAAAAAAAGCCAAATTTCCCCAGTGGACAGGAGGAAGGATGGATAGGAGGCAACATCATATTGAGGGTGAAGATCCACTTTTAAAAGGTGAGGTTTAAATATCACTTTATTAAAGACCACTTCTCCTCTCCCAATTTTGCGAAAATTTTGGGCAAGTTGATGCTCTACTGATCCACTGCTTTGAACAACTTAGCCTCTGAACATGTTTATGGGATGGGAGTGAACATGTATGACCTCATTAGTTTGCTTCAGTATCTCCATTGTCCAATCACAGGCTGGGTGGATTCCTAGTTTCCTATTACAATATAATTAGTATTCTTATTGCAAAAAGTAAATTAAAAAAAGCCAAATTTCCACATTGGAGGGGAGGAGGGGTGGATATGAGGCAACATCATTTTGAAGGTAAAGATCCACTTTTGCAAAGCTGAGGGTTTAATATCACTTTATTAAAGGCCACTTCTCATCTCCCAATTTTGCCAAAATTTTGGGCAAGTTGATGCTCAACTTTGCTCATTTTTAATCCTGATCCGCTGCTTTGAACAACATTGCCCCTGAACATGTTTATGAGATGGGAGTGAACATGAATGACCTCATTAGTTTGCTTCAGCATCTCTATTGTCCAATCACAGGCTGGGGTGGATTCCTGGTTTCCTACTACAAAAATAAGTATTCTTATTACAAAAAAGTAAATAAAAAAAAAGCCAAATTTCCACAGTGGACAAGAGGAGGGGTGGATAGGAGGCAACATCATATTGAGGGTGAAGATCCACTTTAAAAAAGTTGAGGTTTAAATATCACTTTATTAAAGGCCACTTCTCATCTCCCAATTTTGCCAAAATTTTGGGCAAGTTGATGCTCAACTTTGCTCATTTTTAATCCTGATCCACTGCTTTGAACAACATTGCCTCTGAACATGTTTATGGGATGGGAGTGAACATGTATGACCTCATTAGTGTGCTTCAGCATCTGCATTGCCCAATTACAGGCTGGGGCAGATCCTTGTGTTGCTGAGCTGCAGTGTTCTCTGCAAAGAGGTCGTGATCTAGCTGGGTGTAGGATTATCTTGACATGCCTAAACAGGATTTTTAAATCTATCGACAGGTAAAGCAATTCTCAATTGTCAAAAAAAGCCCAATTTGCACAGCAAAGGAGAAGGGGGTGGATATGAGGCAACATATTTTTGAGGATGAAGATCCACTTTAAAAAAACTGAGGGCCAGATTTTCAAAAGAATTACGCCGGTGTATCTACACATACACCGGCGTAATTCAAAAATCCCACCGGCGTATCATTGTTTTGTATTCTCAAAACAAGATGCGCCGGAATTAGGCTAGGATCCGACTTGCGTAAGTCACTTACACCGTCGGATCCTAAATGCAATAATACGCGGGCCGCTAGGTGGCGTTTACGTAGATTTCATTGTCGAATATGCAAATGAGCCGATACGCCGATTCCCGAACTTTTTTGCGCCACTTCGCCGTAGTTTACATCGTTTCCGTAAGCGTAAGGTTACCCCTGCTATATGAGGGGTAACCTTACGTCAGTCCGCCGTATGCCGTGTTAAGTATGGCCGTCGGGACAGCGTCGGCTTTTTCCGTTGTTTACGTCGTTTACGTAACTCGTCACGAATAGGCCTGTACGTTAATTACGTTCACGTCGCAACCAATGTAATTGCGGCGTACTACGGAGCATGCACACTGGGCTACGTTTAAGGCCGGCGCATGCGCAGTTCATTCGGCACGGGGGCACGCTTAATTTAAATACAAGCCGTCCCCTTTGAATTATGTGGCCTTATGCTGGGCCATTTACACTACGCCGCCGCAAATTACAGAGTAAGTGCTTGGAGAATACGGCATTTGCTCCAGTAAGTTGCGGCGGCGTAGTGTAAATGACTTACGCTACCCCGCCGCGGATTCTACGTGAATCTGGTCCTAAGGGTTTAATATCACTTTAGTAAAGGCCACTTCCCATCTCCCAGTTTTGCCAAAATTTTGCTCATCTTTAAGCCGTAATTTACTGCTTTGGACAATGTTGCCTCTGAAGATGTTAACGGGATGGGAGTGAACATGTATGACCTCATTAGTGTGCTTCAGCATCTGCGTTGTCCAATCACAGGCTTGGGCGGATCCCTGACCAGGCTGTGTTGCTGAGCTGCAGTGTTCTCTGCAGAGAGGTCCACGATCTTGCCGTGTAGTAGTAGCTGAATCACAAACATGGCTAAACAGGATAATAAATCTGTTGATAGGTAAAACAATTTCCATACCTGTATTTAGATGTTTTCCTGGAGTCCAAGTTTTACCGGAAAGTTTTATTGCCGAGTCGGCTTTTTCCATCTTTGAGTCAGCGAGCTCCAGTGACGGTGATTCAGTGTTATCTGCCCTAGACAGCGTCTACTTTAAATACCGCTTTAAACTAAAACGACTTGGCCAGCTGTGACTCTCACAGTTCCTGCAAGCTCAGACATTCATCAGATACTTTGTGCTTATACAGTGCAATTCATTAATTGAATCACCGAGAAACGCTGGACAACGAATCACTCATTGACTGAAGATTGAAATAAATTCACTACAAATTCACAAAGCAGGACATCGCAATTAAATAAATCCACTGCGCTCAAGAACACAAAAACAACTTACAATCTATCACATGCTCAACGCTGTCTTCCAACTGGCCGTGTTTGTTCTTTTTTTCTCTCTCTTTTTTTTTTCCTTCTTCTGAACTTTATCTTCCAACTTTTGAAGGAAACTTTAAATAAAAACCATTGTGTATTTTTTGCAGGTATTATGGAATATACATTAGGTTGTAGTGGATGGGGGACAAGGTCTGTTGTGGTACACCACTGCTAAAGTGCATATAGGGAAAAAAGGTGCGCCACATATAACACAGCAAAAAATTGCAAATAATGATAGGATGTCAGACCAAAGTCCAACAATAAACAACACCAAGGTGCATTAAATCTAATGAGTCCAATGAGGAAAAAACATCCAGGTGATGATTCAGATGTAATCTCATTCATCCACACTGGGAAGTTGCCCGGGGGCCCCACTTGCCTGGGGGCCCCCATCGGCTGCCCAGCGACCCCAGTAAAAAATGGTGGAGAATGGCGGGTCAGAACTGTATCGTGTCTGCAGTCTCTGAGGAAGAGTCTGGAGAGGAGTTAAGAGTGGGAGCGCCGCTGGGATGGGGGTCACAGGAGAAGTCAGACATGAAGAGACTATAGGATAAAACCAGAGCAGCCAAGCTGGAGCCATCTGACTGAGCCTTGCATGGTGCACCTGAGAGGAGGTCAGTGATAGCACCACCAGGCCAGCCTAAGGGCGGGTGGTTGCTAAAGAAAGGGGGAAGTGAAATACAAAAATATTAGTGCCCCCCTTACCTTAGTGTATTTACTCTACGGAAGGTGGTTCCCCTTTACATCAGAGTCTGCAGGATTCCCCCTTACAGTGCTAGGAGGAACTCAGTCTGAGGACCGTGATGTAAGTGGGAACTCTGATGTAAAGAGAAAGCAGTGGATTCTGATATAAGGTGGTCTCTGGTCACCAGAGCCCCCCTCCACATCAGAGTTCCCCCTTACATCATGATCTGCAGTGTTCCCCTTTACATAAGAGTTCCCTTTCACTGTAAGGGGGAATCCTGCAGACTCTGATGCAAGAGGAAACTCTGATCAGGCTGGGTTACAGTAACCTAACCTTCATGCCAATGAAGAAATTTGTAAAACTGTAATTTTAGGTACTTTTTTGCAGTGCCAATAAAAAATTGTGGTTCTGCCAGTAAATTTCATGATTTTTGGCAGTAAATTCTTGTGCGTGGTTGTGTAGACAGGGCCCCAGTGCACTGTATTGCCCGGGGGCCTATAATGCTCTTAAGATGGCACTGCCCAGACTCATGACTTAGAGTAACTACTTACCAATGCCCTATAGCAGATTTACAGGAGGAGGAGACGCTGGGGAAGCCCCCGAGGAGGAGGAGATGCAGGAAGGAGCCAAAGCTGCCCATGACAGGGCTGGTGGGTGGGGACGGGCAAGCGACAGGGGGGTGGGGATCGACTGACCCCCCCCCCCCCCCCCAAAAAAAATGGACCACCAGCCGCTACTGCCTTCAAAGTCTCCACCACACAGTGAAACCCGTATCAGAGGGCCACACATAAGAAGGTTTTTTTTTTTTGGCCAACAAAGGCTAAAGCATGTAGCTTGGGCAGGACGTAAGTTTAAAATAGTTAACAGGTTCACTTTAATGGTTCTAGCAAAGGAAAAAAAAAATATTAAACTAATTTCCAATCGCTCAAACGTCTCGACTTTCATTTTCATTCAAAACGAGAAAAAATAAAAGTTTAAACGCGCTAATGGGACACGAGCGGCGGAAACGTTCGAAGTCTGAGTTTTGACTGACAATGCCGCCCGCCAGGCGTCTCGGTGCCTTTTCACACATCGGCCAGGTTAATTTGCCATCATCTAAACACAGCACAATCCCTGTCATTGTGAATTGAGTTAAACAAGACTATCCATCACCCGGATATTCAATTAATTTGGAGCTGGCTTATTAGCGGCCACACGCATGATAATTCAAAAAGCCTTACTGTAATGTAATGGACCGTTTCCAATTTAATTTCAGCTGTCTTTTTTTTTTCCCCGGATTCTAGAGTCTAGTTCTCAAATAATAATCATGATTCTGAATATATCTTTTTTTTTTGCTTCTTTTGGCAAAACCTGTCTAAAATTAAAGCTAAAATCCGGGCAGATAGAAAAGACGCAAATGAATGCAGCTCTGGATTTATTCATAAATTAATATATTTTTTTGTAGTGTTCAGATTTGGTATTAGCCTTGTACAATCCTCCGGTCCAGACTGGGAGAGGGAGGCGCTGCCTTGGGAGAAGGCCCATCACTACAGGACAGGAAAAACAAACAATTGCTTGGGGCCCCCGAGCTGGCCTGGGGCCCCCAACTTCCCCTTCCCAGGCTGTAGCATGGCCAAGCTCCTTTTCCTTCCTCCTGGAGTCCTGTCAGTCGGGTACCACACGCGGTACAGGAGATTTTGTTTCCTGTTCCCGGCCGGACTGACAGGAAGTGCACACTGAGTGCTCACTTCCTGTCAGTCTGGCCGGGAACACAGGAAACTGAATCTCCTGTACCGCGCGGTACCCAGGGCAGGTATTGTCTGATAAGGGACTGGGGACCGGGGCCGATCCTAGGCAGGGTGCACAGGGTGCATTGCACCCAGGCACCTGCAGAGGTGGGGGCGCCGAACACCTAACAGACCCTCTAACAGAAGCCCTCTCTGTGTCCATCACAGAGGCCCCTCTCCAGGTCCAAATAAAGTACTCTGCTTCTCTTCCTGTATTTTGTTTATTGTTAAGAGATCATGTAAGGATCCCAGGTTAATGAAGACTTCGTGGGGAGCATCTTTGTGGTTGAGTCATTGCCATAGAAACATTTGTAAAGAAAGGGGAGGAGTTAGTAAAATGACGTTGCCCATGTGGGAGCGCCAGAAATATTTCTGCACCCAGGCGCCTTGTGACCCTAGGATCGGCCCTGATGGTGACCCATAATGATAGAACACCGGACTGATAGGAGGAAGAGGAGCTTGGCCACACTACAGTGGCAGCCTACAGTGAAGAAGTGGAGGTGAGATTAGAAAAACATAGGGACAGGGGGGGGAGTAAGAACATGAGTTTAAAAAATTGGTGTAGCCCTACTGTAGGCTTTGCTTGCGGGGGTGGTGGTGCATGGGGGCCCCCATTTTGCTTGGGGCCACCAAATTCCTTCAAATGACCCTGATTGTGAGCCAATCAAGTGTGCTGCATGCAGATTTGCTACTAAAGGAACATGTTCATAGGAGGAAAGAGCAGAGTGAGCGGTGAGATGGCCTTTTCTGTCTGCTGCTGCTCCTTCACTGCCCAGTTAACAGGGCTGGACTGAGACAGAAATGTGGCCCTGGACTTCATCCAGACTGGCCCACTTTGACTGGTCTCTCCTATGGCCGCCGGACAACTCCCGGACCCCCCCGGCCACCCAAGACCCCTCTTCCCCTTCTCTAGCCACTAGCCGTTCTACTTTATTAGAGTAGAATAGCTGGTACTGGCACTGGTATAGGCAGTACCAGTGGGGAAGCTAGACATTATTTCACCCGGGGGAAAAAATTAGTTTGGTGCCCCCCCCCCCCCCTTATGGGACAAAATTAGGCAGAAGGGAGAAACTCCCAGGCCATAGCTGTTGAGTCAGCTGTCTGTCCCCTCCCCCATGCTTTTCTGTCATCCTCCCTGCTCCTCTGGTCCTCCCCCTGCTTATTTTCCCCCCCAGGTGAGCACTACTGGGAGGGAGAGGAGGTGAGTGCTGCGGTAAGGGAGAGACAGAGGAGTAGCGGGGTCAGCGGTCCACTGTCACTCAAGCCGGCCCACTGAGCCATCGGCCCACCGGGAAACTCCCTGTAGTCCCAATGGCCAGTCCATCCCTGCCAGTTAACAGGCTGGGGTAGAGCGAGGGCGAGGGAAGTGGGGGGGGGGGGGTTTAAAATGCTGGAGTATGACTTTAACGAATAAGGAGTTGAGGTAGGGGTCAGCTGATGCTGGCTTTTGGGGGATCTATTGTTGCTGGGTGGACCTATTGTTTCTGCGGGGGTCAATTGCTACTGTGGGGGATCTACTGTTGAGAAAGGGATCTACTGATGCTGTCTAATGTGAGATATATTATCGCTGGGGTGATCTATTCAGTGGTGGCTTTTTTTTGGGGTGGCAGACAAATCAGAACCCCCCCAGGCCGATCAGCCGGCTAGTCGCACCCACCAGCCCCATACTTACCCCATCTAGGTCTCTGGCAGCGATTCCTCCTCGGCAGCTTCAGCATGTGTCTCCACCTCCTCAGCTTCATGGTGGTTTCCCCTGTGTTTCCCCTGTGTCTCCTCCTCCTCGGCGGCCAATGCGATTGCTTCTCCTCATGGCCAATCGGGTCTCATGACCCGCTTCCTAAATGGCCAGTAGGAGAATCAGTGTGACAATAGTGAATATTAATTTGCTAATGTCACACAAACTGGATGGGCTCAGGGTGCAGTGCTCTGCGCCACGAGCCCACCCCTTTTTTAAGCCAATTAGAACCTATGGCTATAATCATGTGCTTCTAAAAAAAAACACCATTGATATCCATGCGTCCGGTGCCCTGCATGTAGATTAGGGACCAGGCGCATTGATTGGGGGGCTAGTCAATATTCCAGTCGCACATGTGCCTGGTAAAAATGGCTCATAAAGAAAGAATGGGTGCTGTGGAGGGGTTCAACTGCTGATGGGGTGGGTTCTACTATTAAGGAAGAGGGATCTACTGATGCTGGTGTCTGGGAGATCTATTGTTGCTGGGTGGATTTATTGTTGCTGGGGGTCTATTGTTGCTGTCTGCAGGGGATCTATGTTACTGCATTTCTTGTTATCATTTACACACTCTATAGAACCTACTTAGCCCCACAAAATTATACTTGGTTCTGTATTCTCTTAAAGGGACGGTACTAGGAGGTGGAACCAAAGGGATGGTGCTCAAAGGTGGGTAGGGGATGGAGACAAGGGTTGACTTGGAAACTGGGGGCAACCTACACCTATTTTCTGAGAAAATGTATAACATGTCAATGCATAGAATTATTCCTTAGGGCAGGGGTCTCAAGCTGGCGGCGCTCCAGATGTTGTGAAACTGCAGGTCCCATGAGGCAAGGCTGACAGTTACAAGCATTACCCCCACAGGCAGAGGCATGATGGGACTTGTATAAGTGACCACCTGTCCTGGATTGCCCGGGACAGTCCCAATCACATTCATTCCAGGACAATACAGTGTCCCGGAATGAAACTGACACAGACACCCCATCCCAAGCCAATCTAATGCCCCCAAAAAAGGCTGCCACATCGCCGCTTTACTCACTGACACTACTTGTCCTGGCCAGGAATGCCTGGAGGAGCACAATCCCCGCCCTCTGCTTATGATTGGAGAAATCATAAATCCCACCTCTTGTGTCCAATCACTGTGCTGTTATTCGCTGATTTTTGGAAAGGGGGTGTCCCTGATTGGTAGTTTGAAAATGTGGTCACCCTAGACTTGTAGTTTCGCAACAGCTGGAGGGCTGCCAATTTGAGACCCCCTGCCTTTGGGCCACCCCATAACTGCTTCTCTTATAAAACCTTTGTATGTTTTCCAGTTGCTGCATTCAGCTTAGACATGGACATTGGAGGAATGGGGACTGTAGGGTGACCACATTTCCAAACTACCATTCATGGACACCCTCCCTTCCCCAAAATCAGCTTGTGTTGTAACGAATAACAGCACAGTGATTGGACACAAGAGGCGGGATTTATGATTTCTCCAATCACAAGCAGGGGGCGGGATTGTGCACCTCCAGGCATTCCCGGCCAGGACAAGTACTGTCCGTGAGTAAAGTGGTGATGTGGCGGCCTTTTTTGGGGGCATCAGATTGGCCCGGGGGGTGGTTGTGTCAGTTTCATTCAGGGACACTGCATTGTCATGGAATGAAGGTGCCCGGGACAGACCTGCAAAATGTGGGACTGTCCTGGGCAATCCGGGACACGTGGTCTAAGGTGACCACATTTCCAAACTACCATTCAGGGACACCCTCCCTTCCCAAAAGTCAGCTTGTGCTGTAAGTGTATAAGTGTAAAGAATCACAGCACAGTGATTGGACACAAGAGGTGGGTTTTTTAATTTCTCGCATCACAAGCAGGGGGCGGGGACTGTGTTCCTCCAGGCATTCCCGGCCAGGACAAGTACTGTCAGTGAGTAAAGCGGTGATGTGGTGGCCTTTTTTGGGGGCATCAGATAGGCCCGGGGGGGGCTGTGTCAATTTCAATTTCACTGTATTGTCCTGGAATGAAGGTGCCCGGGACAGACCGGGCACTCCGGGACACGTGGTCACCCTAGACTGGTACATCATTTCTAAAACAGACATTTAAATCGAATAAGCGAACAACTGCATCCTACGGCGGTTCTACACTAATCAAGTTGTTTTACAAGCTTTTCTTTTTAAATTGGCCAGGGGGTGTCAGCAAGGCTGTTGTTTACCTCTGGCGGCCCTGAAAGCGCACACATTCATTAACCTCTTAGAAATTATCCGTAATTTTCTCCTAAGGTGAGTAGCGGAGAGGTCAGGATGGAAATGTTAATCCGATTAATTTGGCTTAAGCTCGGTTCTGTTCAGGCAATGAGGATCAAAGGCCGGTTATTAAGAGCAGCGAGGGGCCTGCAAAGTAATAATCACGACTTCCACTAACTCCGCCTCCTCCCTGCATTAAATAACGGCTCCATTAGCCGAGCTCAAACAAAAGACAAAGCGATAAGGCGTCGATTGTTCGAGAACCTTCACCTTCAATACATTCCAAGTAAAAGAAAGGTGTGAAATGTCGAGCAACGGCAAAACCTGTAATTTAAATGTGTTACTTAAAGGAAGAAAATGAATCCTTTGTCACTGTGGATTTAGTTTTTCTAGAGCGTATATCAGCAGGGCCGTTTGAAGGAATTAGGGGGCCCCAAGCAAAATGAACATGAAGGCCCCCCCCGCAGAAACCCCCCTCAATGCAAACCCCCCCAGTGCAGAGACACCCCTGCACCTCTAGACCCCTTTACAGGGGCGGACTGACCATTGAGGAACTCGGGCACTGCCCGAGGGCCCCATGCCACTAGGGGGCCCCATCAGGGTTTCCAGGCTTATTAAAACCAGGGACAGTATGTAAAAATCTGTGTTTCTTTTACATCTGTCCCTGATATGTCCAAAACCAACATGCTTTTGATGTGAAAATCCTGAGATTTTAGCTGCCTCCTGGCTTTGGGAGCCATCTGTAAGCCCGGGGGCCCCATAATCTTCTATTGCCCGGGGGCCCCATGAGTTGTCAGTCCGCCCCCGGTGATGCCATCGGGGACTTTACCTATGAACAAAACTAAGCGGGTGGGACTTTAAATGAGGCGCAAGGCATAGAGCCAAGCGCTTCCATCCCCGATACTATGAGCGAGGAAAAACAAGGGTGGGACTTTAATTGAGGCATGCACCCCAGGAGATTGGCGATGACTAGGGTTGTCCCGATACCACTTTTTTAGGACCGAGTACAAGTACCGATACTTTTTTTCATGTACTTGCCGATACCGAATACCGATACTTTTTTTAAATGTCATGTGACAGTTTTCAAACCACAATACAGACTAAGGATATTTTCTTTAGAATTATGAAGAACTCTAACTCAAGACATTATAAAAGAATAAAAATAAGTAAAAATTAATAAAAATGTTTTATTTTCTTGTCACGCAGTAGTAAAAAACTCAAAGATTTTTTTCAGAACATGTTGATAAATACAAAAAAAAGTATTCTATTTAGGTATCGGGAGCATTTGCACGAGTACAAGTACTCCCGCAAATACTCGGTATCGGTCCCGATACTGATACTAGTATCGGTATCTGGACAACCCTAGCGATGACAATTGAAAATGGCAAGTAAAAGAATCAGTAGAACCAAACGCATAACATGAAAGCATTGCATGACAACAACAAACAGTCAGTTATTTAATAGCGTAAAGATAAAACAGATACAATAGTAGCATATTAAACCTGGTACAATAATCAAAGGATATTGCATAAAATCCAACCATTCATGGTAACAATAATCGAGGGGACTTTACCTAGGTTGGGATGATGCAAGCATGAATCCAGCCTAAGCCCAGGCATAGGTGATGCCATCAATGACTTTGCTTAGGCTGAGATGATGCCATCAACGACTTTTCCTAGGTTGAGTTGATGCCATCAATGACTTTGCCGGAGTTAAGATGATGCCATCAATGACTTTGCCTAGGCTGAGATGATGCCATTAATGACTTTGCCTAGGCTGAGATGATGCCATTAATGACTTTGCCTAGGCTGAGATGATGCCATCAATGACTTTGCCGGAGTTGAGATGATGCCATTAATGACTTTGCCGGAGTTGAGATGATGCCATTAATGACTTTGCCGGAGTTGAGATGATGCCATTAATGACTTTGCCGGAGTTGAGATGATGCCAATAATGACTTTGCCGGAGTTGAGATGATGCCATCAATGACTTTGCCGGAGTTGAGATGATGCCATCAAAGACTTTGCCTAGGTTGAGATGATGCCATCAACGACTTTTCCTAGGTTGAGATGATGCCATCAATGACTTTGCCTAGGTTGAGATGATGCCATCAACGACTTTTCCTAGGTTGAGATGATGCCATCAATGACTGTGCCGGAGTTGAGATGATGCCATCAATGACTTTGCCTAGGCTGAAATGATGCCATCAAAGACTTTGCTTAGGCTGAGATGATGCCATTAATGACTTTGCCTAGGTTGAGATGATGCCATCAATGACTATGCCGGAGTTGAGATGATGCCATCATCAATGACTTTGCCTAGGTTGAGATGATGCCATCAATGACTATGCCTAGGTTAAGATGACGCCATTTATGACTTTGCCTAGGCTGAGATGATGCCAGCATCAATGACTTTGCCTAGGTTGAGTTGATTCCATCAATGTATGGTGATAAGGTGATGCCATCAAAGACTTTGCTTAGGCTGAGATGATACCGGCATCAATGACTTTTCCTAGGTTAAGTTGATTTCATCAGTGGCTTTGCCTAGGCGTAGATGATGCCATCAATGACTTTGACTAGGTTGAGTTAATGCTATCAATGACTTTGCGTAGGCTGAGATGATGCCAACAATGACTTTGCCTAGGTTGAGATGATGCCAGCATCAATGACTTTGCCTAGGTTGAGATGATGCCAACAATGACTTTGCCTAGGTTGAGATGATGCCAACAATGACTTTGCCTAGGTTGAGATGATGCCAACAATGACTTTGCCTAGGTTGAGATGATGCCATTAATGGCTTTGCCTAGGCGTAGATGATGCCATCAATGACTTTGCCTAGGTTGAGATGATGCCAGCATCAATGACTTTGCCTAGGTTGAGTTGATGCCATCAGTGGCTTTGCCCAGGTATAGGTGATAAGGTGATGCCATCAAAGACTTTGCTTATGCTGAGATGATGCCGGCATCAATGACTTTTACTAGGTTGCGATGATGTCATCAATGGCTTTGCCTAGGCTGAGATGATGCCAACAATGACTTCACTGCCATTGTCATTTTCACAGTAATCAGTGCATTTTTATAACACTTTTTGCTGTGAAAATGACAATGGTCCCAAAAATGTGTCAAAATTGTCCGATGTGTTCGCCATAATGTTGCAGTCACGAAAAAATATCAGCGATCGCCGCCATTAGTAGTAAAAAAAAATATTAATAAAAATGCCATTAAACTATTACCTATTTTGTAAATGCTATAAATTTTGATCAAACCAATCGATAATTGCTTATGGTGATTTTTTTTTTTACCAAAAATAGGTAGAAGAATACGTATCGGCCTAAACTGAGGAAAACATTTTTTTTTATATCTTTATTGGGGATATTTATTATAGCAAAAAGTACACTTTTTGGGATTTTGTTTTACCAAAAATATGTAGAAGAATACATATTGGCCTAAATTGATGAAGAAATTCGATTTTTTTTTTTTTTTATTATTGAATATGTTTTATAGCAGAAAGTAAAAAATATATATTTTTTTCTTCAGAATTGTCGCTATTTTTTTATTTATAGCACAAAAAATAGAAACCGCAGAGGTGATCAATTGCCACCAAAATAAAGCTCTGTTTGTGGGGGGAAAAGGACGCCAATTTTGTTTGGGAGCCACTCTGCACGGATTGCAAAAAGGGGCAAGGTCCTTTTTTTGCTGAAATGACTGTTTACAGGGTATAGAGACATAATAGTTAACTGATTCCTTTAAAAAAATATTACAAATAGATACAAATCAATCATATAATGTACCTGCAGTTTCAGTTTCGTTTTTACATGTTTCCTGCTTCTCTGCTGTACAGACCCACAGAGCCAATATAGGGCAGTGATGGTTTGGAAAACAAAACTGATTGGTGCTGTGGGGTTTTAGACACACAGTAATCACACCTCCTTGATTAGTGACCACAGAGAGAAAGCTCCCAGTACTGTGGTGATCAGGAAACAGACAACCAGGAAGTGTGGAGATCAGAGAAGAATTACAGCAACTTGAGATCAAAAATGAACAATGAGGACATGAAAACAGCACTGCATTAAGGTAAAGGAAGCTATTAAGATAAAAAAAATCCTTTACAGACCCTTTAACCTGCATAATGGTCTGGGTCTTAAGTGTTTAAAAAAAATCTAGATCTCTTTAAACATGTCTCTTTGTCACCAGGACAAGTGGCACATGGGCAATTTAAAGCAGAGTGTTCCATTCTGTATTTTATTTCTATACCTATAGAAATTCAGATCAGGTCTTGCTCTACACGGGGGGAAATTTGCAAACCAAATTTGAATGGTCAAAGACTCTCTGACCTTGTAGCCCATGTGAGAGCGGCGGCCGACTCTCGGCGTTGGATATACAGTACAGATTAACTGAGATCTGGAAAAGCGTGCCGTCTCAAACATCAAGCGGAAGCAGATCTAGGTCACTCTGCCTGGCCCCGTGTCAGCTCTACACATACTAAACTTCTTTGAGCTTTGATAAAGATCTTGTTGTCAGATTCGTGATCGCTAAAAATACATCCACTCTGCCATAGAGATAATGGAGCTATCGGTCTGTGGTCTGGGCTAGCGGCTTAAAGGGAAATTCCAACTAGGATAGATATTAGTAGGAATGTTTGGGGGGGGTGATTTTATTTGTGCTGTGCCTTCCCCTCCCTTCCTCCTTCCCAATCACAGAGGCCTTTGTATTATGTGAACTCATTCACCAACTACAAAGGCTTCTCTGAATGGGCAGCAGAGGGGAGGGCATAGCTGCTCTGTACACCTCTCTCTCACAGCACTGAGTGTCAGTGTATGGTCAGGCAGAGCTATAAACTAGATATAAATAACAGAGATGAGTCCAGGAGATGTCATTCACCTCCTTGGACTTAAAGTGTTACCAGACCTAGGAGCCTGCATTCACCATATCTGGTCTCCCACAGTCTGTCCCCCATTACAGTCCCCCCCAAGTCAGTCTGTCTTCTAGTATAATTCCTCCTTGGTCGATCTGTCCCCCAGTACAGCCCCCCAGGTCAGTCTGTCTTCTAGCATAATTCCTCCTTGGTCAGTCTGTCCCCCAGTACAGCCCCCCCCCCCAGGTCAGTCTGTCTTCTAGTATAATTCCTCCTTGGTTGGTCTATCCCCCAGTACAGTCCCCCACCCAGATCAGTCTGTCTTCTAGTATAATTCCTCCTTGATCGGTATGTCCCCCAGTACAGCCCCCCAGGTCAGTCTGTCTTCTAGCATAATTCCTCCTTGGTCAGTCTGTCCCCCAGTTCAGTCCCCCCATGTCAGTCTGTCTTCCAGTATAATTCCTCGGTCAGTCTGTCCCCCAGTACACCCCCCAGGTCCATCTGTCCCCCAGTACACCCCCCAGGTCCATCTGTCCCCCAGGATAATCTCACCAGGCCAGTCTGTACTCCCCCCCACAAATAAAAAAAAAAACTGGAAGCCGATGAGGGGGGAGAGGGGAATAGGAGGACTAGTGCTGCAGGTCTACCATTGATGTGTCCAGGTTTCAGGTGGACTGAAACCCAGACACAGGATCTAAAACCCGGACTGTCCAGGTGAATCCCGAACAGATGCCAACCCTACTTGTGCTGCTTCATTCTTTCGCACTCCAGCCCTGCTGTACAGGGACTGCAGGGGGCTGATACCAGGTCAGATTCAGATACTTGCATTTAATAAATACATTTATTGATCGCAGAGCTGTAATAACTTTTGTCTTTTACAGTATATCTGCCTAGCGCTCACCTTTAAGAACTTTATCTTATAAAAGTAAGCTAATTTCCCGTGATGGGTAGTCTTCGTGACTCCATGCAACTTCTATTTCATTATAATACTTCTGGCGGTTATAATGACTGGTTAGGGACTTGTACTTTCCTGTCTTTAGTCCGCTTTCAAAAAAGTAAATTATAATAATTTGCAGATCTGCTGACAACTACATAGAACAGATCAGGCGTGTTTAAAGTTGACACAACAGCAGTCTAGGTTGTGATTTCCTTTTCTGCAATTTTTTTTTTCCTTCTTTAAAGTGAACTTGATACGTGGGCGGCCATTGCTGGTCTCACCTTCTGAAAATGCTATTTACCTGGCTGTTTTGACTATTTACTGGCGTTGATCATTTCAGTCAATGACCTGAAGCAACAATGAAATACTGTGCTCTGTCTTTTCTTTTTTCTTTTTCATTTTAAAGGGGTTGTAAAAGTATTTTTTTCCCTAAATATCTTCCTTTACCTTAGTGCAGTCCTCCTTCACTTACCTCATCCTTCCATTTTGCTTTTAAATGTCCTTATTTCTTCTGAGAAATCCTCACTTCCTGTTCTTCTGTCTGTAACTCCACACAGTAATGCGAGGCTTTCTTCCTGGTGTGGAGTGCCGTGCTCGCCCCCTCCCTTGGACTACTGGAGAGTCAGGACGATCTCTACTTTGCAGATAGAGAAAGGAGCTGTGTGTTAGTGGGCGTCCTGACTCTCCTGTAGTCCAAGGGAGGGGGCGAGCACGTCACTCCACACCAGGGAGAAAGCCTTGCATTACGGTGTGGTGTTACAGATAGAAGAACAGGAAATGAGGATTTCTCAGAAGAAATAAGGACATTTAAAAGCAAAATGGAAGGATGAGGTAAGTGAAGGAGGACTGCACTAAGGTAAAGGAAGATATTTAGGGGGAAAATGTACCTTTACATCCCCTTTGAGGCTGGGTTCACACTTGTGCGGTGCGTATTTCAGCTCTTTTATCTCTGCAGATAGATAAGGGAAGTGTTCAGCAGATTAGCTCCGTTTTTGCTGCGAATTTGGAGACCTGGGGGAAGTTCCGGGTGAGAGGACAGTGGGGGAGAAATGTATTGAGCTGAATGAGAGACATTCCTGAAGAGAACTGAACACATCTGCGAATCAGCTGCGTACCCATAGAAGATAATGGGACTGAATTCCCACCTGAGCCGCACCGCAAGGCCTCCACAACGCATACGGATTTCCGGCAATGCGCAGTGCGAATGCATCGCACATATGTGAACCAGCCTCATTGAAAACAATGGGCCAGATTCAGGTAGATGAGAGTATCTTTCCTCTGGAGTAACGCTTCTCATTTACGTTACTCTGAAGACCCTTTCAGCGCAAGTCCTGTAATTCACATAGCAGTTGCGCGTAAACTTGCGCCAGAGTAACGATAATGCGCTGGCGTAACCCGACGCAAGTGGAAGTGGGTGTGATCATATGTAAATGATGGGCGGAGCCCGGCGCAGAGGCTTACGTTCAGCGCATCATCCACGGAGCATGCGCAGTGAGTGCGGCTCCACTCGCCCCCTTGTGCGCATGCTCACAACTTCCGTCGGCACCACTTCCTGGGAAACGTCAGCGCAATGCCTTCCGTTGGGCGCTTAAAAGCGCTGGCGGAAACGCCATTCCGGCGCAAAAGTAGTTCCGTTTCCCCCCACCCCAGGGAAGATACTTTTGCACTGTAATGGCTGCTCCCGCTACCCCCAGAGAGAGGAGGAACCTCAACTTTAATACCCAGGAGGTCTCAGTGATTATCTCGGCTATGGAGACGGATAATGAATTTCTCCATGGCAAAAAAAGCCGGAAGACCAGCCGGGAGAGGAAGCAGGGCATCCTGGAGTCGATTGCTGCCAGGGTCAATGTCCTGGGCTACTCCACCCGGACTGCTGGGGACATACAAAAGAAAATAAATGACCTGCGGCGCAAGGTGAGGGACAAGGTGGCCTCCATCAGGAGGTATGAGAGGGGCACAGGTGGTGGTCCCCCATGTCCTGTCACCCTGACCGCAGAGGAGGAGGTGGTTGCTCGCTGCCTGGAGAGGGAGCAGGTGGAGGGGGTCCCAGGCTATGACTCCATGGAGGAAGGCACAAGGACAGGTAAGTGTTTTATAATCCCCTATTTGTTGTTTTGCATTTGGGGGGGGGGGGGACATGTGCCAAGTGTGTGGGACCACCAACATGTGTCTGCTTTGTGTCATCCACAGATGACGGAGCTGGGCCATCATCTGTCAGCCTGCATTCCACCCCATCCCCCCCACGCCATCATGTGCCCGAGCCACTGGGTGGTGAAGAGGTTGTGGAGGAGGAGAGTGGCCACACCACACCTGCCGAGGTGGTTGTGGAGGATCCTGCTGTGGCAGAGCAGGACTTTTCTTTGGTTTTGTCTGTCTCCTCCCCTTCTCCTGGGCCGTCTGTCGTCCCCTCCCCCATCCTTGGAAGCCCCTCAAGGGCGACTCCTTCCACCCGAGGACATCCATCTTCTGGCCCCAGGAAGGCGACCCAGAAGACCAGGGGGGTGTCTGATGGTGTCCAGGACCAGTTGGCGAGGGATCACGCCAGGCAGACGGAACAGATGGGGGCCATAGCGGTGCACTTGGAGAAAGTGGCTGACAGCCTGGGCTCCGTTGCCAACCTCAGCAACGCAGTGCAGGATGTCAGCTCTAATTGCGCTGCAGTGGTCACCACTTTGGGGGAGGTGCAGGGGGATATCCAGCACCTTACTGCAGCCGTCCAGGCCAACACTGCTGCCATCCATGGGAACAGTGCTGCCATCCGGGAGCAGGGGAGGCTGAGTCGGCGGGCCCAGCATTACCAGGTGACCCGTCAGCTCCGGATGCAGGCCCAGACGAACACATACCTTGGACGGATAGCCAGGGCCTTGGAGGGCACGCAGGCCACACCTGCCAGGAGTGGCCCACCTGGGGATCAGCCACCTCCAGATGCCCCCCCACCCCCACCCACTCCATCCAGGCAGCTGCGGAGCCAGAGAGGGGCCCCCAGAAGAAGCCCCCGGCATCCCCGATGAGGCCTTTTTTTTTTTCTGGTTTTATATTATTGTTTTTGACATACTCAGGTCATGAGTTTATTTTTTATTTTTCTCAGGTTATGAGATTATTTTTCTTTTAATGATCAGGATATGATATTTCTAATTTCTTTTTGTACTGCACACGGTCAGGAGTGCAGGGGACAGTGTGAATGGTGTGTGAATGTGAGAGGGTGGCACTCCTGAAAGTAAGGGGTGTCACCCTCGGCCGTGGTGGTGAAGTGAACCCCACGGCTGTATGAATGACGTGTGAAAGGTGTGTGAATGGACAGTGACATCATTGGGGCCTTGACGCTGGCGTTACTGCTCCCAACTCCTACATGCTGGACTTGGGCTAATCCAATGCGATGTGCATGTGGTGTGTGTGATCTAGGGACATCAGTGGTGTACACGCGTGCACTGTCTGTGTTATTAATGTTTTGGTTTAGTGTCCAAAGATGCCTACGGCGAGGACCCTCCTGACTGCTCTTCCATCAGCAGACTGGGTGTCCTCTGGCAGGTGGGGACTGTGTGGGTCGGGGGTCAGGTCATCACGTATGTCAATATGCAGGCCTTTTTTCATAGCAAAGTTATGTAGTATGCAACATGCACCGATGATCTGACACACAAAGGTAGGGGAATACAAGAGGGCCCCCCCAGACTTATCCAAGCATCGGAAACGGGACTTCAGGAGCCCAAATGTTTGCTCAACCACTGCACGGGTTTTGATGTGTGCTTCATTGTATTTTCTCTCCCCTCTGGTTTGGGGGTTCCGGAAAGGAGTCATTAGATGGGGTCCCAATGCATATGCAGAGTCACCTGTAAGGTAAAAGACAGGAGAATGTTAGTCATGCATGTGCGATTTCTGTTGTGCATCACGGGAGGGGATAGTCATGCCTGACTCCCTTGTCACTCACCAACCAGCCAGCTGTCCCCATACATGTTCTGGTTAAATTCTGCTGGGATGGGGCTCTGACGGTATATGAAACTGTCATGGCTGGACCCGGGGTGTTTGGCACGGACGTGCCATATGAGGCGTTGGGCATCGGCTATCACCTGTACGTTGATGGAGTGCCAATGCTTCCGATTGCGGTATATGTGCTCTGTGGCACTGGGGGGCTGTAGGGCCACATGTGTGCAATCAATGGCCCCCACAGTGCGTGGGAATCTGGCAATGTTGTAGAAATCTGTCATTGCCTTCTGCCGCAGCTCCTCAGTGGTGGGTCTGATGAACTGGTTGGACATGCGTCTGAGGATTGCAGGGACAACCTGGTGCACACATCTGCTTATGGAGAACTGTGACATCCCAGCCACCACTCCACTTGTACGCTGGAATGATCCACTTGCTAGGAAATGAAGTGTTGCCAGGACCTTCACCAGTGGCTGCACTGCTTGTGAGCGGTGTGTCTTGCTGGTGATGTCACCCTGCAGGGTTGTGGTTAGTTCAAGTATTGTATCAGGGCTGAATCTGAATAGGCGATACACCTCCTCATCCCCCATGCCAAAGAGGTTCATACGTGTGCGGTATATCCTCTCACGTGCCCGCCTTCTTGGTTCCAGGGGACCCATCAGTAGTTCTTAGGACCACAATTGCCCCTGGCATGTTGGCACACAGAGGTGTTGTCCTTGCAAGTGGGGGTGCTCAGCTAGCTCCTATCGTCGGTAACGCTGCTGTAGCTGCTCTCCTGCTGACCTGTGACCGTCTGGAGTAAAGATAAAGCAGCCTTTTGTAGAAATAACTTTGCGCCGGACGGATCAGATACGCGCGGCGCATGTAGCCAGCGTATGGTGCTAATCCGTTCGTGAATTGTGAAAAATCCCTCATTTGCATATTTGCAGGGGAAATCAATGGGCGCGACTGATGCGCCCAGCGAAAATAAACGCTGACGATACTCTGGCGTCGGAACGTTCCGCCGGTCGCAAATGAGCCGTTATTGGGCGCATCTAGTTTGGTGGGTACGGGCACATAGAAACGTCGGCGCATCAGCACAGTTACGCGGCGCATATCCAAATACTCCAGCGCAAGTGTTCGTGAATCTGGCCCAATGTATTTAGAAATGTTCTGCGTTTTGGATGCGGTTGAAACCGCAACCAATTCGCATAGGTGTGAACCGAGCCTCAGAGTTATAGTGTCTACAAAATAGCTGATAGGTTTATGGAGTTTTTTGTGCTATACACAAAAAAAGGTCGAAATATATATAAATATATATATATATATATATATATATATATATATATATATATATACATATATATTACTGTAATATTTTTTTAGTTTCTGCTATAATACATATCCAATAAAAAAATCGAATTTCTTCATCAATTTAGGCCAATATGTCTTCTGCTTCATTTTTTTGGTAAAAAAAAAGTGTATGATGGCGTATTAAAAAAAAAAGTTATAGCATCTACAAACTGTGGGAAAGATTTATGGCATTTGAATTATTTTCTTTTTATTACTAATAATGGCAGCACTCAGCGACATATAACGGGACTGCGGCATTGTGGCGGACAAATCAGAAGCTAACTGATACTTTTTGGGGACCAGTGACACTAATACAGGGATCAGCGCTAAAAATATACACTGTACTAATGACACTGGCAGGGAAGGGGTTAACATCATGGGGCGATCAAGGGGTTAAATGTGTTCCTAGGGAGTGCTTGCGAACTGTGTGGAAAGGTTCTTTTACTGTGGGAAGGCAGAGATCCGTGTTCCTGCTTTGTAGGAACACAGGATCACTACCTTCCCTTCTCACAGAACGGCGATCCGCCTTGTTTACATTGGCAGACCGCCGTTCTGCCTGTCACCCAAATGATCAACGCGTCCCAGCAGACATCGCGTCCGCCAGACCCGCTGATTGACTCCGTGTCCAATCACATCGGGAGCGGGGCGCCAGTGGCACGTGCGTGCCCCAGACCTACCCGGAAGTGCAGGATCACATACAGGTACGTGATCCTGCTAAGGGGAGCCATATATTTACGGTATAGTCTTTGCTGCCGTATATTTATATAGCCTTTCCCGCCATATATTTACAGTATAGGGTTGACAAGCAGTTAACCCTGTAAATGCCACACCACTGGTAGAGCCCACCAAACGCGACAGGGGGTGTATTTTTTGCCACATGTATAACCCCATACACCTGTTTTTTACCAACCACAAGTGTAAATGAGCCCTTAGGGTAGATTTAGATGTGCGTCTAAATTTCCCTTTTCTCTGAAGCGCGATCCGCATTCGCATCACGCTTTAGAGGCTACTGACAGGCAGTGAGGAAATAATCGCCCAAGTCGCCCCCTCTGCTCCTCACAGGACCTCCTGCTCTCTAGCTCCCTTGTTACCTCCTCCCATGCTCGCCTTCAGGACTTCTCCAGAGCCTCTCCCACCCTCTGGAACTCCCTTCCCCGGTATGTCCGATTAGCCCCTAACCTTGCCATCTTTAGGATATCCCTGAAAACTCATTTGTTCAGGGAAACCTATCCCACACCCACCTAACAACTGTCCCCGAGCCACCCCCATCAAATGATTCTCTGCAGCTATTACCTTTTGTACCACCACCCCCTCCCCTTTAGAATGTAAGCTCTACGAGCAAGGCCCTTCTGTATAGAACTGTACTGTAATTGTGTTGTCTCCCCCCTCTACATTGTAAAGTGCTGCATAAACTGTTGGCGCTATATAAATTGTGTATAATAATAATAATAAGACGCCTGCTCGCTGTCTTTTTGGCACGATTTTTGCCAACGAACGCACAACAGCCGCAGTTGTGGCGCATTTGCAGCACTTTCCCATTGCTAGAGTGTGTAGTGTAAATTACCTGTAGGTTTAATTTGAGAATAACAACTGGCTGAGATTATTCCATAGATTCCCTTGAAGTTCTGTTATAAAACTTCCGTCTTTCCCTCAATAATAGCCTCAGACACCCGGCCTCTGATGAATTATGTACGGATGTGAGAGATCAATCTACGGACTTGATTGGTGGAGCTCCAGTATCTCGAATCTTAAATCTCAGCTAGGTCATTCTGGACATAATTGGATTTCTTGATGGCTTTACCCCGTCCAAATTAATCTCCCCAATGGCTGATGGGCTATACAGGTGAATATTTATTGGGCGCAGGCCGCCGTGGGGTCTTAGTGTGACGGGTCGGTGTAAAGTTTTAGTGGGAATCACTGGATGATTATAGCCTGTGATCAGTCACTTCATACTCAACGGGCTGCGTGAGAAGACACGGAGGAAAGGAGGTGACGATGAGTAAAAACCAGAGACCGAGGCAAAGAATTTTTTTATATACTGTAGATATATATATATAGAATCAAGCAACTTGCACACCAGGGGGCCCCGCTGAACACCTATGGGATGAATTATAGCACAAGCTGAATTCCAGCTATGGCAATTTTTACATAGGTCCCACTTGGAACAATTTAACAGTGATTTATGGTGATCTCCACTAGATCTACAACAGTGGCGGCTAGTGCTCCATTTTTTTGGAGGGGCGCAAAAAACAAATGAAAAAAAAAAAAAACAATTGCAGCCTCACTGTGCCCATCAAACGCAGCTACTGTGCCCATCAAATGCAGGCACTGTGCCCATCAATTGTCACCACTGTGCCATGCCATCAATTGTCGCCACTGTGCCATGCCATCAAATGCAGCCACTGTGCCATGCCATCAAACGCAGCCACTATGCCAACATTTATAGCCCCTGTGCCCATCAATTGTCACCACTGTGCCATGCCATGCCATCAAACACAGCCACTGTGCCATCAATTGTCGCCACTGTGCCCATCAATTGTCACCACATTGCCCATCAATTGTCACCACTGTGCCAAGCCAAACACAGCCACTGTGCCATCAATTGTCACCTCCGTGCCCATCAATTGTCTCCACCATGCCCATCAATTGTCACCAATGTGCCCAACAATTGTCACCACTGTGCCCATCAATTAGCACCACTGTGCCCTGTAAAATTCTGCCACTGTGCCCTATTAAATGCCCCCCGCCCGAAACTTACATTTCTGGGGTTAGCCATCCTGCTTACACCGTCCCTCGATGTCTATTCCCGCCCTCGATGATGCTTCAGCCAATCAGGTTACCGGTAACCAGAACTGGTGAACCTGATTGGCTGAGACACCTGTCAGTGTTAGCTAGGGAACACACCCCCGTGCGTCCCCTGGATAACTATTTGGAAGCCGATTACAGCCCAAAAGCCTAACAGAGCCAGCGGCACTTCCAAAGCCAACCAGCTTCCGTTATTCAGATGGCCGGTGCTCACCAGGGGGCCGGCCATCTAAATAGTGGGCGGCAGCAACAATACATAGATTCATGCAATGCATGAATCCATGTATTGTATTCAGTAGCGGTGCAGGAGCAAGAGGGGGAGCGGCGCTTCTGCACCCTCTATGGACACACCACTACAGATCTACAATGATCTCACTGCAGTGGTCTCTACTAGCTTCCCAGTTCCAAACTAGCTTTGAGGCCGTCTTTAAAGCATGGCAAAAGGGGGAGCTGCCCTGGGCCATGTCATTGTTGTGGGGCCCAAAATAGCTGCCTCATACTTGCCAACTACCCCAGTTTAAATTCCCTTGTCCCTTGAAGTTTTAGTCTTGTGCTGTGTCCTGATATCTCAGTGTGAAGTGCTGCTACTAACGCTGCCCAGCTCTGCCCTATTGTTGTGTACAGATGACTCACCTGCGGACCCTGTGTAAATAACCTAATTCATATGTAAATAACAGGAGCATTCATATGAAAATAGTGTCAGGATTCATATGTAAATAGCTAAAGCCAATGACATTCATATGTAAATAGCTGAGGCCGGCGGCATTCATGCCCCTCTGCAGTGAATGTGCTGTAACCTTTAGCAACCAATCAGTGAGCAGTATTACTGTACAGTAATCTCTAGCAACCAATCAACAAGAAATCATGTGCTGTAACCTCTAGCAACTAATCAGTCAGCCGTAATGTGTGCTGTAACCTCTAGCAACCAGTCAGTAAGTAGTAACGATCTCCCAAGTGAAAGCAACGCATACAAAAGGACAAAAGCTCCAATAGTGTGTTATTGTTTTCAAACACAACTAATTTATTGTAAAAAATAAATGCTCAAGTAGGATGTACAAAAACATCATAAAAACACACTTGCTGGCAATAAAAATTTTAAATTCAGGCGAATGCCCGTACTTCCGGGGTCATGTGAGGCGTGGTGGCGTCAATGCGCAGCTCCACCCAACATGTTTCATCATACGTGACGTCTTCCCAAAGGGAACGTTTGAAGACCCCTGCTCAACACCATGGGTTCCCCAACCTGTGGCCCTCCAGCTGTTGCAGAACTCCCATGAGGCATTGCAAGGCTGACAGTTACAAGCAATGACTCCCAAAGGCAGAGGCATGATGGGACTTGCAGTTCTGCAACAGCTGGAGGGCCACAGGTTGAGCACTAATGCGCTACACCAAACTGGTCAAGCCACGTCTTTATTAGGGATGAGCCGAACACCCCCCTGTTCGGTTCGCACCAGAACCTGCGAACAGACCAAATGTTCGTGTGAACTTTAGAACCCTGTTAAAGTCTATGGGACTCGAACGTTTGAAATCTAAAGTGCTAATTTTAAAGGCTAATATGCAAGTTATTGCCCTAAAAAAGTGTTTGGGGACCCGGGTCCTGCCCCAGGGGACATGTATCAATGCAAAAAAAAGTTTTAATACGCCCGTTTTTTCGGGAGCAGTGAATTTAATAATGCTAAAAGTGAAACAATAAAAGTGTAATATTACTTTAAATTTCGTACCTGGGGGGGTGTAAAGTATGCCTGTGAAATAGCGCATGTTTCCCGTACTTAGAACTGTCCCTGCACAAAGTGTAATTTCTGAAGGAAAAAATGTCATTTATCCCGGACAGGTGACAACCCTATTGTAATGCAATTTTGTATCTATAGAGATGAAAATCGCACCACACTACACTAAGACGCACGTGAACATTTTTCTTAACCGCGTCAAATCGCATCGCTTAAATGTGAAAAGCCTTCATAGAAAACAATGTTATTTCGGGTGAGAATACGAAGGACCGAGAAAAGGAAGTGAATTTATTTTTCTGCAGCTTCTTCTTGATCACAGATGACCTTTTTCTGCCTTATTTCTTCAATATCGGGCCAACCTAATTATAATTCCAGGCAGAGACAGAAATGATGCTACCAGCTTATTGTACACTTTTGTGTCAGCAAAATCCGCCTCTCCACAGCTTGGAACTAATCTAGAATACTGTCCTAAAGGAAAGTAATGTAATACATTATTAAAATGGTATAATGTTACTATTATAGTAGGAAGCGGGAGAGCAGCTTTCAGCTATGGAACATTGCCACCGGGACAGGAAGTGTGGGGGAATCTCCAGCGGGGACACAGACACTAATAAAAAGGCTGATGCCGGGTCTAGACAAGTGTTTCTCAGCATTTTTCTTTAAGTCACAGCGCCCTTTAAAAGTTTGCCAAATCTCAAGGCACCCCAGTCTAAAATGGGACCCCTTTGTCATATCAGAAGCCCCCCTTTCACATCAGAGTCACCTGTTTATATCAGAGTCCTCAGTTCCCCCTTCACATGAGTGTCCTCAGTCCCTCGATTCATATCAGTGTCCTCAGTCCCCTCTTCACACTAGTGTTCCTCAGTCCTCCCCCTTCACGTCAGAGTCCACAGTTCCACCCTTTCACATAAGTCTTCGTTCTCCCTTAACCAAAGAGTCCTCAGTCTCAGTGTCCCGACTCCCCCCCCCCCCTTCACATATGCACCGCCCTCCCTCTCACAACAGGGTCCTCAGCCCCCCACCTCATTTAAACCAGAGTGCTCACCTCCTCTTCATATCAGTGTCCTCAGACTTCTACTTTTACATCAGAGTCCTCAGTCCACTCCTTCACACAAATCTTCATTTGCCTCCCCCTTCACAAGAGTCCTCAGCCCCCCTTCATATAAGGCCTCGTACACACGAGGCAATTCATTTGTTCAAATCGGTCGGACCGACCGATTTGAACAAATCTGTCTCTTTGGATTTTGGTTTGCTCGCGTGTACACACGAGCAAACCAAAATCCCCGCCAGCAGACAGCGCGCTGACGTGTCGGTGACGTGGCGGTGACGTTGACGCCGCCACGTCACCGCACCAGTAAGTAAAACACTTCCGCGCATGCGCCAAATCCATTCGGCGCCGGTGCGAGACGACATGTCTGCTGGTAAGTGTACTAACCAGCAGACATGTCGGGCGGACGGGTTCCCACCCGATAGATTTCAAAGCATGCTTTGAAATCTGTCGGGTGGCCTAATGCGTCGGCTCGGCCGTACACACGATCGAATCTGTCTGCTGGGACGGTCTAGCAGACCGTTTCCAGCAGACAGATTTGATCGTGTGTACGAGGCCTCAGAGTCTTCAGTTCCCCCTCCCTTTCACTACGGGAGTCCTTACCCCCTCTTCATGTCCAAGTCCTCAGCCTCCACTTTTACCTCAGTGTCCTTAGCCCCCCCCCTTCACATTAAAGTCCTCAGTCCCCTCTTCACACTAGTGTTCCTCAGTCCCCCCCTTCACGTCAGAGTCCACAGTTTTACCCTTTCACATAAGTCTTCAAACCTCAATCCCCATTCACAAAAGAGTCCTCATTCCCCTTCACATCAGTGTCCTCAGCCACCCCCCCCCCCTTTTACAACATTGTCCTCAAGCAACCACCCCCCACCCCCACCCTCCTCTTCATATCAGAGGCCTCAGTATCCAACTTTCACACTAGAGTTCTTAGCTCCCTCCTTTTCACTACAGAGTCCTCAACCCCCCACCCCATTTAAACCAGTGTGCTCACCCCCTCCTCATATCAGTGTCCTCAGCCTTCCACTTTTACATCAGAATCCTCAGTCCCCCCTTTACATCAGAGTCCACAGTTCTACCCTTTCACAGAAGTCTTCATCCCCCTTCCCTTCACAAGAGTCCTCAGCCCCCCTTCATATCAGAGGCCTCAATACCCCACTTTCACATTAGATTCCTCAGTTCCCCCTTTTCACATCAGAGTCCTCAATCCCCCTCCCTGATCACTACAGAATCCTCACCCCCTCTTCATGTTAGAGAATCCTAGGCCCATCAATTTTACAACAGAGTCCTCATTTCCCCCCTTCACATAAGTGTCCTCAGACCCCCGTTCACATTAAAGTCCTTAGTCCCCTCTTCACACTAGTGTTCCTCAGTCCACCCTTCACGTCAGAGTCCACAGTTCCAACCTTGCACATAAGTCTTCACCCCCCCCCCCTTTACAAAAGAGTCCTTGGTCCCCCCTTCAGATCCGTGTCCTCAGCCCCCTCTTCAAATAAGGGTCCTGACTCCCCCCCCCTCCTTCACATCAGAGTCCACAGTTCTACCCTTTCACATAAGTCTTCATTACCCTCCCCCTCACAAAAGATTCCTCAGCCCTCCTCTTTTAAATCAGAGTCCTCATTCTCCCATCACATCAGAGTTCTCAGCCCCCTCCTTTAACATCAGAGTCCCCAGCCCCCCACTTTTAAATCAGAGTCCTCATTCTCCCATCACATCAAAGTTCTCAGCCCCCTCCTTTCGCATCAGAGTCCCCAGCCCCCCACTTTTAAATCAGAGTCCTCATTCTTCCCCTTCCACATCAGATTCCTCAGGCCCCCACTTTTACATCAAAGTCCTTAGTCTCCCCCTTCCACATCAGAGTCCTCAGCCCCCACTTTTACATCAAAGTCCTTAGTCTCCCCCTTCCACATCAGAGTCCTCAGCCCCCCACGTTTACATCAAAGTCCTTAGTCTCCCCCTTCCACATCAATATAATATAATAATAATATAATTTGACCTATAGAACACCAAGGAAGAAGAGAAAGGACCACAATGTCACCAGAATAGTCTGAACAATGCTGGGAAAAGGCGTAAAGATTTTTTTTTTGTTGAGGCTTTGGTGGGGGGTGGGGGAGGGGGCTAATAAACATATAATTTAGTCTTACTGATTAGGGCAAATAACATAAATAAACATTAAATAGACCAGATGCTACTCCAATAAAACATAAATTGTGACTCTGTGTGCATTTAAATAAGTAATGTTATAACTCAAAGTCTGCGTCATCAGATATCGCGTCACTCTATAAGAGCTGCGTAATTAAAATCGTTTTCTATTAAATTTCCTATCAATTGCAGAAAAACGGTGACAGATCTGCTCCGCAGTTTATTCCAGAGTTCAAAATGATGACCATCATGTTAATAATTCTTTATTTTCTCTTATTTTAAGAAAATGTTCATTGGAAATATAATTTTGCTTTCTTAAGACCTTTTATTTGCACGACAATGAGGTGATTCATCATTTTATAGCGGTATAATTCGAGATTTTCCTAGCTTGTGACGGAAAATATTGGTTATATGAAGACAGGAGGCGAGTATCTTGCATTAATCTTTCTTTAATAATGCCCATAGCAGAATCTTAAATAACTTTTTTAAAAGAAGAATAAACATAAGAACAACTGTGTGGGACTACAAATCCCAGCAGCCCTCAGTGTAACGGCCCCTCCTCCCTACGGACCCTATAAGAAGGCTGAGTACTTCCTTGCACTTCCTCTTTCTGACTGCGATGCCAGTGTGAACAAACCAGACAACAGTCCAATATCAGAAGTCGGTATTCCCGTAGTAGACCGATGAGTTCTCTCAATGGATCCATAGGTACGGGACGTCATCTCTTACTGGGGAAGCTTCAGCCAGGATCCAACCAAAACAACATTCCAACGTGGAGTCAACACGAATCTGGGAAGTCCGAATGGTATACTCTCGGATCGTTTCAGTAACCTAAAACAAGAGCAAGATGACCATAACAGGGAGGGTAGGGTGGGAAGATACTCGCCTCCTGTCTTCATATAACCAATATTTTCCGTCACAAGCTAGGAAAATCTCGAATTATATTTCAGACAGGAGGCTCATATCTTGCATGTTTAAAGCTAAGCGTACTTATTCTATACACCAGGGCAAAATATCAGAGTATGTATACATATACCGAGTGTAAGTAAATTACAACAGCTTGTACGATAACTAGGTACCCACTCTAGGGCGTAAGAACTGACAAGGATACATGGGATTCAGGCCTGAAGTAAAATTCCCGAAAGGTATATTCCGACGACCAGTCGGCCGCCAATAAGAGGTCCGATAAGGAACCCCCCGTGGAAATCACCTTAGTGGCCATCGCCCCCCTGGTCGAGTGAGCGCCAAACAAAGTTAAATCTATGCCTGATAATTCCATTACTAGACGAACCCACCTGGCCAGAGTGGCCGAAGTCACCGGGAGGTGAGGTCGCACATAAGAGACCAACAATTGTGATAGGGTAGGAGAGCGAAGAGTCGCCGTACGCGATTCGTAGGCTTGAAGGCAACGTACCACGCAAAGTTGCGGGTGAGAAGGAAAGAACGGGTAAAAAACCGAATGAAGTTGAGTCTTGGTTCTGCGCACTACCGAGAATCTAACCCCTTCCGGCGAAAACTGACGGCGCGAAACGTCTAGGGCTCTGACGTCCGAAACTCTTTTTATAGACACTAGGCAAAGTAACATGGTGAGCTTGAGGGAAAGATCTCGCAGGGAAAGCAGGTGATTGTCTTCCCAGGTAGAGAATAGCTGAAGTACTTTGGTCACATCCCAAGTGGATTGGTAGCGAGGTTTAGGAGGACGGGTAAGCCTAGCCCCGCGGAGGAGACGACACACCAAGGGGTGTCTCCCGACAGGGAGGGACTCTACGGGAAGGTGGTATGCCGATATAGCGGATCTGTACACATTAAGTGAATTGTATGCCTTTCCCGAGTGAAAAGCTTCAGCCAGGTAGTTGACAATCGTGTTCACAGGAGCTCGAGTGGGATCAACTTGTCGTTGATCACACCAACGAACCCATAATCCCCAGGCAGATCGGTATGCCGATCTAGTCCCAGGGGCCCAGGCCAGGGCGAGAAGGTCTCTAGCTGAAGATGAAAGTCCATCACTGGAGTCTGACGTCCCGAGACCAACCATGCCAGCAGAGGCAATCTGCCTTCCAGTAATAGCGGGTGAGCATCCCCGACAGGATTGGTCAACAGGTGGGTCGAGTGAGGGAGGAGTCTGGGATAATCGATCGACATACCCAGAATCATGGGAAACCATGGTTGAGCTGGCCACCACGGAGTGATAAGGGCTACCGTGGCCGCCTGATTGGCTACGTGAAGGAGCATTCTGGTTATCATGGTGAAAGGAGGGAACGCATAGTGTAACCCTGCGGGCCATGTCTGAAGGAGTGCGTCCGCCGCAATTGCTTCTGGATCCGGCCTCCAGCTGTAAAAGCGGGGTAGTTGGCGATTGAGCCTCGATGCGAACAGGTCCTTGTGAAAGGGACCCCACAAGGTGTGGATTGCTAGAAACACCGATCTGTCCAGCATCCAGTCGCTCGTATCGGTCAGGTAACGGGAGTTCCAGTCTGCCACGTCGTTGGAAGTTCCCGGAATATATTCCGCTAGAGGGGTGATGTCGCGTGAAAGGCAGAAATTCCAGAATTCTGATGCCAAATTGGCCAGAACTTTGGATTTCGATCCCCCCAGGCGATTGACATACTGGACTGCCGCCACATTGTCCATGCGTATAAGAACGCAACATCTGGATCTCTGTGACAGAAAACTCTTGACGGCGAAAAATGCTGCCAGGAGTTCTAACGCGTTGATATGAAGGGTAGCTTCCTCCGCTGACCATGTCCCCCCAGTGGAGACAGGGCCACAGCGAGCTCCCCATCCTAGACGGCTCGCGTCTGATTCCAGAATGATGTCTGGTCGGGGCGTGAAAATGGTCTTGCCGTTCCATTCTACCGCGTATCCGGAGCCACCAACGTAATTCCGCTTCCGAATCCGGACAAAGGGAGATTTTGTCCGAGTAGCGGAGGCCCTGTCTCAGGTGAAGAGTTTTCAGCCGTTGGGAGAGCCCGATAGTGTAGAGGAGCCGGGAAAATTGCTTGAATGGAAGCGGATAAAAGGCCGACCATGCGAGCAAGAGTCCTCAGAGAAATGAGGCGTTTCCGGAGAATCGTATTGATTTCTTTCCGGATCAGGGCCAGCTTGGCACTGGGCAAACGCAATACCGCGTGTGTGGTGTCCACCGAGAACCCTAAAAAATTCCACCACCTGGGACGGTTGGAGAAACTGATTTGTCGAGGTTGATGAGGAAACCCAATTTTTTCCAAAAGTGATACTGTCCAGTGTTTGTGTAATTCGGCTTGCGCCTTTGAATGAGCCATGATAAGAATGTCGTCGAGATAGATGATAAGCCGAACGCCCCTGCGGCGGAGGGTGGCTATATCACCGGTTTCATCACCTTGGTGAAGCACCAAGGGGCTGAAGACAGTCCGAAGGGCAGACAAGTAAACTGCCACATGTGGTCTCTCCCATTGAAATCTCAGGAATTGTTGGTGATGACCGGTGCATAGGTATCGTCAGATATACGCATCTTTGAGGTCTATTTTTTACTAGCCAGTTCCCCTTGAATTAAAAGGTCCCTCAACATGTGAATCCCTTCCATTTTGAAGTGACGATACGACACAAATTGGTTCAAATCCCTGAGATTTATCACAGGTCTGTATCCCCCATCCTTTTTTCGTACTAGAAAGAGATTGCTCACGAACCCGGGAGACCTGGGGTCCACCTCTATCACCGCACGTTTTGCGATGAGGTCCTGGGAGTTCTCTGTCTATGAGATACACATTGTCCTTCTGAAAAATTTATTTATGGGATGTTTATAGTTGGGCACCAGAACCCTTTGTGTTGGTTGTGATGTTTAGTTCTATGCAATAACCGTTGACTACGGCCAGAACCCATGGGTCTGCCGTAATCATGGACCAGGCGTGGATAAAATGTCTCAACCTGCCCCCCACCGTATGACAGAATGGCATTTTCCCAGTAAACTCACCGGATGGACTGGATCGTGGGAAACCTCTGCCGCCCGCGTCCTCTCCATGGACGTCCTCTGGGAGGGAAGAATGGAGCTGGTTGAACCGGTTGGGGTGGAGTATAGTTGCTGCGCGGGAGCGTAAAATTGAGCCGGTGTTCTGTGGGAGGCCCTGTAATAATTTCCTCGGCCGGCAGATCGGCCTCTACCTCTGCCAGCCCTATTAAAAACTCTAGCTCCAGAGTTTGTGACTTTTTTTGAGGGAAAATTGAGCCTTGTCCAGACTGTTAAAAAGTCCAACGAAGCGATTTATATTTTTTACCAAATCGTCTCCGAATAGCAGACCCTCGGCTGAGGGACCCGGTTCTGATTCAGCTAAGTGCGACAACTGGGGGTCAAGCCTCATCAATATAGACCTGCGCCGTTCAATGGCGCAGGTTGTGTTAGCTGATCCTAGCAGGCATATGGCCCGTTGTGCCCAGCCACGTAATTGGACCAAGTCAATAGGTTCCTCTGAGGTGACTGCCTGTTCGGACAGGTTGAGAATTTTCGTTAGTGGGCCCAAGAGGTCCAGGACGTGGTCCTGGATCGTTTTGAACGAACGTTCAATCCCCTTTTTTGAAAATTTTCCTGCCTTGGTCAGGTACTTTAATAAGACCGGATCGATCTCGGGTGTGGCTGCCACTTTGTTGGGGATGGACGGCCTGGGGCATTCTGCACGCAATTTGTTTCTATTGGATTTATCCAGAATCCGCCTTACCCAGTGCTCCACGTATTGGGATACCTGGGGAAGAGGGGCCCAATCCCCAGAGCGGGGTGAATAATCAACTCCGGATTAAAGAAGGGCTCTCCTAGAGAGTCTAATATCGCCTCTGATGGGGCATCCGGATTGGCTTCCATGTTTGTAGCCATTTGCCCAGCCTCCTCTGTGTCTGAATCAGAATCTCTTGCTGAAGTGTGTAAGGACTCGCCCGAGTCGTCATCCGAATCCTCAATAAATGAGTCGGGTTTTTCCCGGAGGGATGACATTAGCTTCTTAGATGGGTACTCCTTGGTTATCAAGGGTCGCATAATTGTAGGATGGCTGGGTCGGCAGGCCGAGGAAGGTCCTGCCTCACGCATCAATTCTACTTCCCCTGCCGGGGAGTCGATATAAGTCGCAGTATGTTTGCGCTTACAAGAGGCCTTGCCCGATTTTTCCTTTACAGGTAGCGTGGGCTGGGTAGAGGTACGAGGGGCAGCAGGAGCTAAAGCAGCCTGTATGGATTGTGTTATTAACACTTGAATTTGTGCTGCGGTGAGCATCTGTGGGGTTTCCACATTGGTTTCAGGCTCCATGTCATCTTGTATCTTATTATGTGACATGATGTCAATATTGTAACTCTGTAGTACTGTAGGGATAGGGATGCGCTCAGTACGGTCTATATATAGGGTAACTGTAACTGGGTAGAATACCCAGTAAGGCAAGTATAGGGGAAGGAAGAGCACCCGGATGAGGTTCCGCCCTACCGCCGCCGCTGCCGCCGTAGCTGCAGACTGCCGGATTTCCAGCGCGGGCTTGCAGGGAGAACGGCGCTGCCGTGTGACGTCACGGCGATCCGATAGGTTGGTTAGCCAGGAGGAGAGTGAGAGGGAGAGCGAGAGGAAGAGCGAGAGAAGGCGGGGACGCGCCGTGCATAGGCGCGCCCCTCCTATGAACAGCGCGCTGAACCTGTGAGGAGATGGCGCTCACAGAAGCCGGCGCAGTACAAAATAAAATAGAGTAATGTGCAGTGTGGCACTAGAAACCGGGGCACACAGCGATAGAACGTAGGAATAAGATAATAAATATAATATAACAATAAATAATAATAATAAATATATATATATAACAGTGAGAATTAAATTGGTACTTATCTGACTATGAGCAGAAAGAAAGAGGAAGTGCAAGGAAGTAC
The DNA here is from genome assembly GCA_029574335.1 of Rana kukunoris. NCBI lineage: Eukaryota > Metazoa > Chordata > Amphibia > Anura > Ranidae > Rana > Rana kukunoris. The sequence continues at coordinate 141,932,794 of CM056060.1, forward strand.
TCAGCCTTCTTATAGGGTCCGTAGGGAGGAGGGGCCGTTACACTGAGGGCTGCTGGGATTTGTAGTCCCACACAGTTGTTCTTATGTTTATTCTTCTTTTAAAAAAGTTATTTAAGATTCTGCTATGGGCATTATTAAAGAAAGATTAATGCAAGATATGAGCCTCCTGTCTGAAATATAATTATAGTTAACAGTGGCACTTAGAGTTGTTCTCACTTATACTAAATCCTGTTAAAAGTGCCCAGTGAAGCCAGTTAGAAGTATTTCAGTCCATTTTAATTCATTTTAATTTTTAATCGACAAGATTTATGTCTGTCTTTAAACTATACATAAAAAAATATTTCCTATTTTATTTTATTTTTTCAAAATAAACATGTAATGTAATAAGAGTTGTCAAAGCTGTTTGTTGTGTGGCCTTGAATAAGCCATCCAATAAAAAATAAAAAATAAAGTAACTTTTCTGATTCATTCCAGTTCTGTAAAACAATGGGCATCTTCAATGCTAATAAAATGAAAGGATGCCTAGAGCTCCATCTACTGGTCAGATCAAAAACAACATAATGCTGTATAGTATGTTGTCTCAGGCCTCGTACACACGACCGGTTTCCTCGGCAGAATCCAGTAAGAAACTTGTTGGGAGACGTGTTTTGCCAAGGAAACCGGTCGTGTGTACATTTTTAGACGAGGAAACTATCGAGAAACTCGACGAGCCAAAAAAAGAGCATGTTCTCTTTTTCCTCAACGGGAATGGAGAAAATTGGCTCGTCGAGTTCCTCAACAGCCGAACAAGGAACTCGATGAGGAAAACGTCAGTTTCGCCCGACGAGTTCCTCGGTCGTTCCTCTTAGTTACATAGTTAGTCAGGTTGAAAAAATACACAAGTCCATCCAGTTCAACCATACATTTAAAAAAAAAAAAAATTATAAAAAATAAATAAAAAAATTAAAAATAAATAAAATATATTGTGCAATCCCATATACCCAATTCCATACCCACAGATGATCCAGAGGAAGGAAAAAAAAAACAGCAGAGCATGATCCAATTTGCTACAGCAGGGGAAAAAAATCCTTCCTGATCCCCCGTGAGGCAATCGGATTTTTGCCGGATCAACTTTACTTATAAATGTTATATTATGTACATTTAGGAAAGTATACAGACCTTTCTTAAAGCAATCTACTGAGCTGGCCAGAACCACCTCTGGAGGGAGTCTATTCCACATTTTCACAGCTCTTACTGTGAAGAAACCTTTCACTATATGGACCCCTTATATATTTGTACATGTGGATAGAATCCCCCCCTTAATCTCCTCTTCTCAAGAGTGAATCAATTCAGTTCCTCTAATCATAGCTGAGCTCATCCATGCCTCTAATCAGTTTGGTTGCCCTTCTCTGCACTTTCTCCAGTTCCCCGATATCCCTTTTGAGAACTGGTGCCCAAAACTGAACTGCATATTCCAGATGACGTCTTGCTATTGATTTTTACAGGGGATTTTGTATTTACCCGCATGCCTGGTAGTTGACTTTACCATGATCATTGCCTCAATCTGCCATTCTTGGGCCCTAAAAATCCTGTGGTATGAGCATAAGGCTGAGCTTGGTCTCCAAAAGTCAGCACTATGGACTGGTGACTGACTGCTTAGATATGAGTGTTCTGTTTCAAGCACAGTTAGAAAGAGACAATAATCTAGTAGCCTTATGCTAGGGTGACCAGACGTCCCCGCTTTCCAGGGACAGTCCCCGGATTGAGGACACTGTCCCTGGACCAGGTCTATCCCCGGTTTTGTCCCCGGATTGGATTTGAACAGAGGCTGGGGCAATTTCAAAGACAGTCAGTGCAAAATAAAAAATAAATAAAACATCGGAATTACCCCCCCCCCCTCGCTCCACTGCTCCTAATAGGGGATGTATTTTTTTCCATTAACTGTGCCCTGATGATCATGTGCTGGTCGGAGGGGAGGGAATATTTCTTACGTTTCAGGTGCATGCCCATTCAGCTCCATTCCCATGTTCTGCCTTGGCTCAAGTCCCAGCCATCTGCCTGCCTGCTTATCTCCTTGCCTTTCCTGGCGGAGTGATCTTCCTCCTCTCCCCGCCCAGTAGTAGCTGGTCCCCGGAGATTAAGACTTGATAGGCTGTGGGGCGGGCGATGGAGGGGCGATGGGCACAGAGTCACTGATTGCCTTCATTACTAGTAAAAAAAGAAAAATGTAATTAAAAAAATCTGGTCACCTTCCTTTATGGCTACTATGAAGGCTGGTAACTAACTGAGGGAACATGAAGACGAAGGGTGGGCAGCACTGCAGCTAAGTGGTTGGCACTTCTGCCTAGCAGCATTAGGTTCCTCGGTTTAAGGCACACTGGACATTTTTGGAAGTTTTTACAGCAGCTGTTTTTGGCAGTAGATGTTTTTTTCTACAGTCATTAAGCTCTAAATAACCACTCTTAGCAAAACTGCCCAATTTTACCCACCTAGATCAATTCTTACCCCCTGCCGAGCCCCAAATTCCTCCTTCCAACACAAATCCCCTCCCCCCTAATATCCTTATGGCACCCTCCCATCTTATGATACCACAGTGCCCAGGGCAGCCGTCTCTCCTGCCCACCCCTTGTCCCGGCCCTGAACACTGGCATAGAAGAGTAACACTTGGAGCGCAAGGGCTCATTCACATGTTCTTTGATCTTTAAATAGTGATCCACCTTCAGATTGCTCTTCAGCGAGCATTTAACAGGCAATGAGGAGTTGTGGCATTGCGTTTACCCTCTGATCCCTGCATTAGCACACCACAATGCACACGGTTTCAGAGTGGCTCCATATGCATTAGCTATACCTTCTGAAAGCAACAGGGGGCATCACAGCTGCGACCAGTGGCGGTGCGTCCATAGAGGGTGTAGGAGCACCGCCCCCTCTTGCTTCTGCACCGCCACTGAAGAACAATACACAGATTCATACATTGCATGAATCTATGTATTGTCGTCGCTGCCCACTATTCAGATGGCCGGCCCCCTGGTGAGCACTGGCCATCTGAATAACGGCAGCTGGTTGGCTGTGGAAGTGTCTAGTGGCTCTGATTCTCATTACAGCCTGAGGGCGACAATGGCATGGCACAGTGGCTGCGTTTGGCATGGCACAGTGGTGACAATTGATGGGCACAGTGGCGACAATTGATGGCACAGTGGCTGTGTTTGGCAAGGCACAGTGGCGACAATTGATGGCACAGTGGCTGTGTTTGGCATGGCACAGTGGCGACAATTGATGGCACAGTGGCTGCGTTTGGCATGGTACAGTGGCGACAATTGATGGGCAAAGTGGCGACAATGGCATGGCATAGTGGCGACAATTGATGACATGGCACAGTGGCAACAATTGATGGGCACAGTGGCAACAATTGATGGCACAGTGGCTGCGTTTGATGGCATGGTACAGTGGCGACAATTGATGGGCACAGTGAATAATGGCAGCTGGTTGGCTGTAGAAGTGTCTATCAGAGCCAGCGGCTCTGATAGGCTTTCCAATTACAGCCTGAGGGTGACAATGGCATAGCACAGTGGCTGCGTTTGGCATGGCACAGTGGCGACAATTGATGGCACAGTGGCTGCATTTGGCAAGGCACAGTGGTAACAATTGATGGGCACAGTGGCAACAATTGATGGGCACAGTGGCGACAATGGCATGGCACAGTGGCGACAATTGATAGGCACAGTGGTGACAATGGCATGGCACAGTGGCTGTGCTTGGCATGGCACAGTGGCGACAATTGATGGCACAGTGGCTGCGTTTGGCATGGCACAGTGGCGACAATTGATGGGCACAGTGGCGACAATGGCAATGACATGGCATGGCACAGTGGTGACAATTGATGGGCACAGTGGCAACAATTGATGAGCACAGTGGCAACAATTGATGTCACAGTGGCTGCGTTTGATGGCACAGTGGCGTGGCGACAATTGATGGGCACAGTGGCTGTGTTTGATGGCATGGCACAGTGGCTGCGTTTGATGGCATGGCACAGCGGTGCCAATTTTATGGCACAGTGCGACAATTTTATGGCACAGTGGCAACAATTTTATGGCACAGTGACTGTGTTTAATGGGCACAGTGACAGCAATTGATGGGCACAGTGGCGGCAAATGATGGGCACAGTAAGGCTGCAATTGATGTTTTTTAATGGCTAGTGTGAATGAGCCCGATGGTCTTGGATAGTTGGAACTCCTCTTTGGACATTACAGGCTTCAGCCAGATACATTAGCTTTGCAGGTTTTCCGGCCGTAGCCTTTTATTTCCATCCTCATGGTCGTAAATATGATTGTGACAGCAGACAAAGCAAACATCAAGCAGGAGAAATGCCAGAATATGTGCAGAAGATGCTACAGCCGACTCTGCCGAGTGTGAGGCTTGTTATTAATATTAAAAGACAGGATGAAAGGTTTGCTGTGTGCCATAATAAATATTTTAGCTCGGCTGTGGTCCACATGGGACATTATGGCATTACGGGCTTGTTCTCGTTGCCTGCCTTGTCTCTAGGGGTGGATGGAGGGCAATCAAATCCAAGCGTAACAAAGATGGAGTCCTAACTTCTTCTTTCTGATGGATCTTGTGTTCTGCTGAAATACATCATCGGAACGTCGTTACACACACATATATTGTAATGTAGCCTCAATTCCCTGCACAAAGCCTAAGGGGAAGATTTAACAAGGATGTGCCAAGCTCAGCCCTTCTGCGTAGTTTGCTTTTTGTGCATCAAGCTGGATTTCAGGCGTCTAGCTGAAGTTATGATGGAATGTCTTAAAGGGATCTTCCAGGCTACTTTTAAATTGGAAGCTTGCATAGCAACAAGCAAGTCCTCACCTCTAGCAACTTCAAAGTTGTAATATCATTTCTGACTTGTGTGCAAATCAGAAATTGAGATCAGGGCTCTGTGGGGGCCAAACCATCACTTCCAGGAATTGTTCCTCTTTACAGTAAAGATAGTTCTTAATGACATTGGCTGCATGTTTGTCACCTTGCTGCAGAATACATTTGGGGCCAATCACACGCCTCACCAATGGTATGGACTGATGCAGGGCCGATCCTAGGCAGGGTGCACAGGGTGCTTTGCACCCAGGCGCCTGCAGAGGTGGGGGCGTCCGTCTGCCAGAGTTCTCCCCTCTCTCCTTCTCTCCTTGTTTGTGTCCACCCAGAACTAGTGTTCTGAGCATAAGTGTGTGTCCAGAACTGATGTGTGAGCGTGCTGATGTGCAGGAATGAATTCCTCACACTGGGAGTCTTGGATCCCGCACTCTCCACCAACTCCATTTGGAATGCCTACCCCTTCCATCTCTATCTTGGGCTGCACAGAGAAAGAACCAAGGTGAGTCACAGTGTTCAGTATTCAGTGTGCTGTGGCATCCCCAGCATCCCTTTACACATGCTCTGGGCTGTCCCTGCTCTAGATGTTTTATGGCATGATAGGATACGCAGTCCCTGCCCATCTCCTGTACTGTGTCTGCAGTCTCTAACCATCTCCTGTACTATGTCTGCGGTCTCTGATCATTTCCTGTATCATGTCTGCAGTCTCTGACCATCTCTTGTATCATGTCTGTAGTATGTCCGGGGGTCTTTCTAAGGCCCTGTACACACGCTCAGTCCAAACTGTTGAAAATGGACTGAAGTTAATTTTCATCGGTTCACAGACTGATTATCTGATGTGCGTACACACCATCAGTTCAAAAACGACGACGTGCTGAAAAAACTAAGTTCAATGCTGCCAAGCATGCGTCGACTTGATTCTGAGCATGCGCGGGTTTTTGAACTGATGCTTTTGCGTACTAGCGATCGGTTTGGATGGTCAGACGTCCATCAGTCCGATTTTAAAGCAAGTTTTAATACTTTGGACTGAAGGACAACACACTGATGGGCCGTACACACGGTCCGTTTGGACCGATGAAACTGGACTTCAGTCCATTTTCATCAGTTTGGACTGATCATGTGTACGCGGCCTAACAGACTCTCTAACAGAAGACCTCTCTGTGTCCATCAGAGAGGCCCCCCCTCCAGGTCCCAATAAAGTACTCTACTTCTCTTCCTGTATTTTGTTTATTGTTAAGAGATCATGAAAGGATCCCAAGTTAATAAAGATTTTGTGGGGGAGCATCTCTGTGGTAGAGTCATTGCCATAGAAACATTTGTAATGGGGAGGAGTTATTTAAATGACCATGCCCATGTGGGGGCGCCAGAAATATTTCTGCACCCAGGTGCCTTTCTCAGCACGTCGTAGTGTTTTACGTCACCGTGTTGGACACGGTCGGATTTCTGACTGATGGTGTGTAGGCAAGACTGATGAAAGTCAGCTTCATCGGATATCCGACGAAAAAATCCTTCGAATTAGATTCCATCAGATATCTGATTGTGAGTACAGGGCTTAAAGCGGAGCTCCACCCTAAAGTGGAACTCACGCTAATCGGAACCCTCCCCCCCTCCGGTGTCACATTTGACACCTTTCAGGGGGGAGGGGGGTGCAGATACCTGTCTAAAGACAGGTATTTGAACCCACTTCCGGCCCAGCATTCTCGGGCAGAATGCGGGCATGTCGTCATCTCCCGTCACCCCCCGTTGTGTGCTGGGAACACTTGGCTCCCAGCACATAGCGGGAGCCAATCGGCGGGCTTGGCGTGACTCGCGTGTGTGCCATAGGGAACCGGGCAGTGAAGCCGGAGCGCTTCACTTCCTGGTTCCCTCACCGAGGATGGGGGGGAGCAGCAGAGTGACGAGCGATCGCTCATCCTCTGCTGGGGACGGCGCTGGAATCCAGGACAGGTAAGTGTCCTAATATTAAAAGTCAGCAGCTGCAGTATTTGTAGCTGCTGGCTTTTAATATATTTTTTTGAGAGCACATCCGCTTTAAGTCCAGTCATGGGCACAGTGAGGCATGGACACAGTGAGACACAGTGAGGCATTGACACAGTGAGGCACAGTGAGGCATGGACACAGTGAGGCATGGACACAGTGAGGCATGGGCAAAGTGAGGCATGGGCAAAGTGAGGCATGGACACAGTGAGACATGGACACAGTGAGACATGGACACAGTGAGGCATGGACACAGTGAGACATGGGCACAGTGAGGCATGGGCACAGTGAGACATGGGCACAGTGAGACATGGGCACAGTGAGGCATGGACACAGTGAGACATGAGCACAGTGAGGCATGGTGACAGTGAGACATGGACACAGTGAGGCATGGGCACAGTGAGGCATGGGCACAGTGAGACATGGGCACAGTGAGACATGGGCACAGTGAGACATGGACACAGTAAGACATGGGCACATTGAGGCATGGACACAGTGAGGCATGGACACAGTGAGGCATGGACACAGTGAGGCATGGGCACAGTGAGGCATGGACACAGTGAGACATAGGCACAGTGAGGCATGGACACAGTGAGACATGGACACAGTGAGGCATGGACACAGTGAGGCATGGGCACAGTGAGGCATGGGCACAGTGAGACATGGGCACAGTGAGACATGGGCACAGTGAGACATGGACACAGTAAGACATGGGCACAGTGAGGCATGGACACAGTGAGGCATGGACACAGTGAGGCATGGACACAGTGAGGCATGGGCACAGTGAGGCATGGACACAGTGAGACATAGGCACAGTGAGGCATGGACACAGTGAGACATGGACACAGTGAGGCATGGGCACAGTGAGGCATGGGCACAGTGAGGCATGGGCACTGTCAGACATGGACACCGTGAGACATGGGCACAGTGAGGCACTGTGAGGCACAGTGAGGCATGCAGATGGACACCCTAGGCTTATACTCGAGTCAATAAGTTTTCTGATTTTTTTTTTTGTGGTAAAATTAGGTGCCTCGGCTTATATTCAGGTCGGTTTATACTCGAAAAATGGGCGAGTGGGGGCAGTGGAATGGTTGCTGAGGCCAGACCACAGGGCTAACCACATAATTGGATAAAGGGACTATATCGGTACTATTAAAATAATATAAACAGAGTTGTAAAACACAAGTTTATTGATAAAAAGTCACAAGATTGATTTGATTGGTCAACGTCAACAAGTTTCGCAGAAGTTCACCGCTTCATCAGGACAAGCCAATGCTATGAGTGAATTGATACAGCACGGAGCTGGACAACCCACTCTCCCCTTTTTCGCAACTAACCTGGGATGATGGTACGTTTTTATTTATGATTATTTATTTTTCAGTGAGGCTATACTCCCATTTTTGTTTATATACGGTACTCATCATAATGGTCAAACATAATTAGGATGAAAACAAAAGGCTTTAAACAGGTAATGCACTCCTTGACTCAAGGGTCCTTAAATAATAAAAAAAAAAGGTTAAAATAGACTTTGCAAATATAATCATTATCGACAACATTGTAAAAAAAACATTATTCCTGCCAAAGCTTTGAGTGGGTATCAGAAGATTTGTGAACACAGAGTTGTATTATTCATTGCGGCTCCAGAACATCATCACCAATTCTAAGTGTCCTCTTCACTCCTCTGTGCCCTCCGTACAATGGTACAAGAAGAATGCCGTGGTCACCGCTACTCCTCTTCAATGCCACATGAAACGCAGGGAAGTGATGATTCATTCTTGCTTTGAATTATCTTTGAAATTTGTAAACACTTAAAAAGTAATATTTTTCCCAAGAAGCGTATTGTGTAGACAGGAAATAAATGGCAAAACACTTAAATTGAAAGTATAGGCAAAAATACCAAATATCACGCATTGCGTCACCAACATTAACCACAGAAGATTTGGCTGCCCAATGACTGGGCCACTTTTTGCGATTTGGCACTGCGTCGCTTTAACTGACAATTGCGTGGTCGTGCGACGTTGTACCCAAACAAATTTGACGTCCTTTTTTCCCCCACAAATAGAGTTTTCTTTAGGTGGTATTTGATCATCTCATTTTAATTGTTTGCATTATAAAGCGCCAATTTCGAAAAATAAATAAAAAATTGTACTTTTTGCTGTAATAAATATCCAAATTTTTGTTTTAAAAGTGATATTTTTTTTTCAGTTTAGGCCGATATGTAAACAATGCCTCATCGTTGGTATCCGTGGGAGGAATACTGCCCTATCATTGGTATCAGTAGGAGGATTAGTGCCCCAAATTGTTGGTATCAGTTGAAGGAATTGTGCTCCATCATTGGTATCAGTGGGGGGAATAGTGTCCCATCTTTGGTGTCAGTGGGAGGAATAGTGCTCCATCATTGGTGTCAGCCTGAGAAATAGTGCCCCATCATTGGTGTCAGCCTGAGGAATAGTGCCCGATCATTGGTTTCAGTGGGAGGAATAGTGTCCCATTTTAGGTGTCAGTGGGAGGAAGAGTGATCCATCATTGGTGTCAGTAGGAGGGATAGTGCTCCATCATTGGTGTCAGTGGGAGAAATAGTGCTCCATCATTGGTGTCAGTGGGAGGAATAGTGCTCCATCATTGGTGTCAGTGGGAGAAATAGTGCTCCATCATTGGTGTCAGTGGGAGGAATAGTGTCCGATCATTGGTATCAGTGGGGGGAATAGTGTCCCATTTTTGGTATCAGTGGGAGGGATAGTGTCCCATCATTGGTGTCAGTGGGAGGAATAGTGTCCCATCATTGGTGTCAGTGGGAGGAATAGTGCCCCATCATTAGTGTCAGTGGGAGAAATAGTGCTTCATCATTGGTGTCAGTGGGAGGGATAGTGCCCTATCATTGTTGTCAGTGGGAGGGATAGTGCTCCATCATTGTTGTCAGTGGGAGGGATAGTGCTCCATCATTGGTGTCAGTGGGAGGGATAGTGCTCCATCACTGGTGTCAGTGGGAGGGATAGTGCGCTATCTCTGGTGACAGTTCGAGGATATAGTGCCCCGTCATTGGTACGCATGGGAGGAATAGTGCCTCATCTTCGATATCATTAGGAGGAATAGTGCCCCATCATTGATGTCAGTGGGAGGAATAGCACCCCAAATTGTTGGTATCAGTGGAGGGAATAGGGCCCCGATCATTGGTATGAGTGGGGGGAATAGTGTCCCATTTTTGGGGCCAGTGGGAGGAATAGTGCCCCATCATTTGTGTCAGTGGGAGGGATAGTGCGCTATCTCTGATGACAGTTTGAGGAATAGTGCCTCGTAATTGGTATGCATGGGAGAAATAGTTCCCCATCATTGGTATACATGGAAGGACTAGTGCCTCCTCATTGGGAGGAATAGTGTCCCATGTTGGTGCCAGTGGAGAAAACAGCGGCTCGTATCAGTGACAGGAACAGTGCCTCAAGAGCGGGATAAAGGCAAGCAAAGGGCCACATCTGGCCCCTGGGCCACAGTTTGGAGATCACTGAAGTAGAAGTCCCGAGTTCTGGAGTCACATGACCATTACCAATGCAGGAGAAAAAATAGGAAAACATCATTTAACCACTTCCTGACGGCCGTACGACTATATACGGCCGCAGGTGGACCTAAATTTCTGAGTCGCCGTCTTTTTACAGCCTCTGCTCCTCCGCGCCACTGGGGGGCACCCGCCACATCACTGAGATGCCAATGCGCGTGCACGGCGGCTGCGATGTCCGCCAGGCACTCACGATCAGCGGTTACAGAGACAAGGACGTGGATCTGTGTGTGTAAACACACAGATCCACGTCCTGTCAGGGGAGAGAGGAGACCGATGCTGTGTCCCTTGTACATAGGGACACAGATCGGTCACCTCCCCCAGTCACCGCCCTCCCCCCACAGTTAGAACACAATGCAGGGTACACATTTAACCCCTTCCCTCACCCCCTAGTGTTAACCCCATCCCTGCCAGTCACATTTATACAGTAATTGCAGTAAGTGCATTTTTATAGCACTGATCACTGTATAAATGTGAATGGCGCCAAAAATGTGTAAAAAGTGTCCGATGTGTCCGCCATAATGTCGCAGTCCCAATAAAAAACGCAGATTACCGCCATTACTATTAAAAAAAATAAATAATAAAAAATAATAATTCTGTGCCCTATTTTATAGGCGCTATGGGCCAGATTCACATACACTTAATATTGCGCTGCGTAATCGAAATACTCTACGCTGCCGTATTTTACCAGGCTCTACACCGAATCCTGGTAGATTTTTGCCCGTACGCTACGGCGGCGTAGTCTATTTCTCGCCGCGTAATGGAAATACGTGATTAGGGGGCGTGAAGCATTTAAATTAAGCGCGTCCCCGCGGCGATCGAACTGCGCATGCTCCGTTCAGAAATTTCCCACCGTGCATTGCGCGAAATCACGTCGTTACGTCATTCGTTGTTTGAGTAGCGTCGTTTACGAACATTCCTATTCCCGGACGACTTACGTTAAAAATAATAAAAGACGTCGGAAAACGTAGAAATTCGACGCGGGAACAACGGCCATACTTAACATGGGCTGTCTAATATTAGAGCAGCAAAAAGCTGGTATAGTGTTACGCAAATAAAAGATGACTAAAGGCGCCGTAAGAGATTGCGATTGAAGATCGTAATTTCTGGGATCGCAGGCAAAAGCTCATTTGCATACCCCGACGCGGAAAACGACGGGAAGTCCACCCAGTGGCCGCAATTTTATTGCAGCGTAGATCCGAAGGCGTACGAACACGTAATTCAGTCGAATTGAAGCCCGCAGCCGTCTATTCATGGTTTGAGGTTTTCGACTAGCTAGAAAACGCGCGTAATTTGAAATGACTCCAGTCTAACACCAGTTAGACAGGCGTAATGGCTCTCTGAATCTGGCCCTATAACTTTTGCGCAAACCAGTTGCTTATTGCGATTTATTTATTTATTTTACCAAAAATATGTAGAATAATACGTATCGGCCTAGACTGAGAAAAAAATATATGTTTTTTTTAAATTTTTTTAATTGGGCTATTATTTTTAAATTGTCACTATTTTTTGTTTATAAATAACCGCAGAGGTGATCAAATACCACCAAAAGAAAGCTCTATTTGTGGGGGGAAAAAAGGACGCCAATTTTTTTTTTAGGAGCCACGTCGCACGACCGCGCAATTGTCAGTTAAAGCGACGCATTCCCGGAAGCTGAAATTTCACCTGGGCACGAAGGGGGTATATGTGCCCAGTAAGGAAGTGGTTAATTTTTTTAGTTTGGAAATCCTAAAAAGTGACAGTTGGCTGTAAATTGCGGATTATTATTCATGTACAATAAAATAGTGACTTGTATAACAATTATATTAATTTTGTAGCAAAAGCAGAGGTTGGAATGGGCAGAATAGGCGGACAAGTAGATCTATTTCATTTTATGAATGTTCCATTTTTATATCAGCAGCGGGCAACGGATCTGTAATTATTTCTGTTCCCTATCTGTAGGGAAGGATTGGATACACAATGTCAGGTACTCTGGGGTTTCCTTTGCCCATTCTCTGCTCAAGTTCTTGATAGCTAAAAGGAATTAAAAAGAAAACGTATCCCAAGGGTGTACAAAACACAAAAGGAGATCTTTGTCTCGTACAGAAAAGGGATTGTAAGGAATGTCATTAGTTATAGTGGTGGAACAAATAAATGCTTTAGAGGGGCAGATGGAGAGAAAATGCATTTGGAGGGCCATTCAGAGTTATACTTAACATAAGACACTTGTGAGTCAAAGCCCAAAAATTCCAAATAAGAGAAGTCAGACCAGGAGCACTGCACTATAATTTTTACTTTTTATTAAATATAGAAATAGATCTATTGGGAAAGAGCTACTGGGATTCACGAGAATAGACTGCCAGCTCTCTTATAATAAAGCTACACTCTATGGCCAAAAGTAGACAGTTGACCATCACAACTACACTTTATGACAGGGCTCGACAAAGTCCGGGCGCCAGGTCGCAATTGCGACAAGAAATTGTGACCTGGCGCCCGCGCCTGCCGGTAATTGAGGCCGCAGCTTTGCCGCCTTGTGAAGTGCCAAGCTTCCTTCTGTGACCTGCTCCATCTGGTGGCGGCTGTTGGCATTACAAGTAAAACAGCAGTTCTAATATGTAATTTTTCACTGCCATCTCCTTCCCTCTAATTAGAACCCCCCAAACATTATATATATATTTTTTTTATTCTAACACCCTAGAGAATAAAATGGCGATCGTTGCAATACTTTCTGTCATGCCGTGTTTTGCGCAGCGGTCTTACAAGCGCACTTTTTTTGGAAAAAAAATACACTTTTTTTAATTAAAAAATAAGACAACAGTGAAGTTAGCCTACTTTGTTTTTTATATTGTGAAAGATAATGTTACTTCCATTGATAGCATCAATGGGGCGCTGTTCTTCCATTTATACAATAGCATCAATGGGGCGCTGTTCTTCCATTTATACAATAGCATCAATGGGGCGCTGTTCTTCCATTTATACAATAGCATCAATGGGGCGCTGTTCTTCCATTTATACAATAGCATCAATGGGGCGCTGTTCTTCCATTTATACAATAGCATCAATGGGGCGCTGTTCTTCCATTTATACAATAGCATCAATGGGGCGCTGTTCTTCCATTTATACAATAGCATCAATGGGGCGCTGTTCTTCCATTTATACAATAGCATCAATGGGGCGCTGTTCTTCCATTTATACAATAGCATCAATGGGGCGCTGTTCTTCCATTTATACAATAGCATCAATGGGGCGCTGTTCTTCCATTGATAGCATCAATGGGGCGCTGTTCTTCCATTGATAGCATCTGGGCACTGTTCCGTGATGTGGCCACCCTAAAGGTGGGTGCCACACTGGACGAAGGAGAACCCAGACTTAGGCCGCGTACACACGATCAAATCTGTCTGCTGGAAGCGGTCTGCTAGACCGTCCCAGCAGACAGATTCGATCATGTGTGTACGGCCGAGCCGACGGATTTGGCCACCCGACAGATTTCAAAGCATGCTTTGAAATCTATCGGGTGGGAACCCGTCCGCCCGACATGTCTGCTGGTTAGTACACTTACCAGCAGACATGTCGTCTCGCACCGGCGCCGAATGGATTCGGCGCATGCGCGGAAGTGTTTTACTTCCTGGTGCGGTGACGTGGCGGCGTCAACGTCACCGCCACGTCACCGACACGTCAGCGCGCTGTCTGCTGGCGGGGATTTTGGTTTGCTCGTGTGTACACGCGAGCAAACCAAAATCCAAACAGACAGATTTGTTCAAATCGGTCGGACAGACCGTTTTGAACAAATAGATTGCCTCGTGTGTACGAGGCCTTAGGCTACATCCTACTAATTGGCTGCTGGGAAAGAGCACCCAAACCTTGACTCCACTGCTGCCATCTACTGCACAGGGGTGGGAAGAACACCACCAGCACAACAGAATGAGCCCACAGCACAGTCAAGATAAGACAAAGACCCTGTTTTGCATATAACAATTTGGATCAGAGTTTAAAGTGGATGTCACAATGTAGAGTATAAGATTTCCTTTATATGTGCCCAGTCTTGGCACACAGAGTTAATCCAGCTCTGAGCAATCCTCTTTTATTGTTCAGTGAAAATTAACAGACTTCCAGATAAAAACCTGTCTAAATAAAAAGTCCTTTCCTTACTCCTTGCTTTTGAGTGAGAGGTTATTTACATATCTAGCTTGGACATGTTTATCATATGTTATGTTATAGAAAACTAAGGACCAAAGGGGCGAGTCATGGACTTTTTGGACACAATTAAATGGTATGGAAATAGTCAAAATTAATTAAAAAGGGGGAATTTATTACAAAAAGATTTTTTACACATAAAATATCAGTTCCATAGGAACTGTACACAAGTACAAACTTTATAACATTCTAAGCGTTATTAAGTTTGTACTTGTGTACAGTTCCTATGGAACTGATATTTTATGTGTAAAAAATCTTTTTGTAATAAATTCCCCTTTTTTAAGTAATTTTGACTACTTAGTTTTCTATTATATATAGGACGTTGGCACATTTATTACTACCCATGTATCCGCAGTACCACTATGCTCCCTTATTTCAAATATGTTATGTTATGTTTATCCTAATATGAGGTGATCCACAGTATAAAAAGTGAGAAATCCACCCCTCCCCCACATAACACATCCTGGAAATATACAATGAACTTTGGATCACCTCATGTTATGATAAACATAACATAACATATGATAAACATGTCCAAGCTACATATGTAAATAACCTCTCACTCAAAAGCAAGGAGGGAGAAAAGGACTTTTATTTAGACAGGTTTTTATCTGGAATTCTGTTAATTTTCTCTGAACAATAAAAGAGGATTGCTCAGAGCTGGATTAATTCTGTGTGGCAAGACTCGGCACAGATGATAGGAAATCGTATACTCTACATTGTGAGAGTGGTTTACATCCACATTACCTACACTCTGATCTCCCTCTAAATTTAAATAGCACCGGTACTCTAAAGTAACCAGGCGCTACATATTATTACTATTTATAATATATATTTAAAAAAAAGTGCAGTGAGACAGGGAAGATAATATATATATATATATATATATATATATATATATATATATATATATATTTATATATATTTATAGATAGATAGATAATTATTAATATATATATATATATATATATACATACAGGGGGGCCATTTATACGGTTACACCTTAATCAAATGGGAACGGTTGGTGGGAACGGTTGGTGATATTAACTTCCTGTTTGTGGCACATTAGTATATGTGAGGGGGGAAACTTTTTAAGATGGGTGGTGACTATGGCGGCCATTTTGAAGTCGGACATTTTAAATCCACCTTTTGTTTTTTCAATAGGAAGAGGGTCATGTGACACATCAAACTTATTGGGAATTTCACAAGAAAATCAATGGTGTGCTTGGTAGCTTTATTCTTTCATTAGTTCTTTACAAGTTTCTGACCACTTATAAAATGTGTTCAATGTGCTGCCCATTGTGTTGGATTGTCAATGCAACCCTTTTCTCACACTCTTCACACACTGATAGCAACACTGCATTGAAATCTGCTGCAATGACCCGGTTACTGCGTTCACCAGATATCAACACAATTTCTATCCGCTCCGCACGTGTTAACCTCGGCGACATGTTAATGGCTGTAAACAAAGAGAACGCAGTAACCGGGTCATTGCAGCAGATTTCAATGCAGTGTTGCTATCAGTGTGTGAAGAGTGTGAGAAAAGGGTTGCATTGACAATCCAACACAATGGGCAGCACATTGAACACATTTTATAAGTGGTCAGAAACTTGTAAATAACTCATGAAAGAATAAAGTTATGTTAAAAACAAGCACACCATTGTTATTCTGGTGAAATTCCCAATGAGTTTGATGTGTCACATGACCCTCTTCCTATTGAAAAAACAAAAGTTGAATTCAAAATGGCCAACTTCAAAATGGCCGCCATGGTCACCACCCATCTTGAAAAGTCCCCCCCCCCCCCTCACATATACTAATGTGCCACAATCAGGAAGTTAATATCACCATTTTATTAAGGTGAGATAGATAGATAGATAGATAGATAGATAGATAGATAGATAGATAGATAGATAGATAGATAGACAGATAGACAGATAGACAGATAGACAGATAGACAGATAGACAGATAGACAGATAGACAGATAGATAGATAGATAGATAGATAGATAGATAGATAGACAGACAGACAGACAGACAGACAGACAGACAGACAGACAGACAGACAGACAGACAGACAGATAGATAGATAGACAGACAGACAGACAGACAGACAGACAGACAGACAGACAGATAGATAGACAGACAGATAGATAGACAGACAGATAGACAGAATTATTTAGTAAAAAGGTTGAATGCCTTTTTTAATTTGTAATGTCATTGCATTTATCTCGCCTTGCACCGTTCCCTTCAGCACCAATTTTTTTCCCTCTCTCCATATTGCCAGCAAATATTAAATTTTAATTCACGAGAGCAGTTTCAGCAAAAAAAGGTCTCCTATCCATTTCTTTGTTAATATTGCATGCAGGATTTTAATTTAATCGTATTTTGCAGGGATCGCTTTAATTCAAAGAGAAGCCGGTTCTGTTTTGCATTTGGCAGGTTGGAAGTCAGACAATCGTTTTTTTATACCCTCTTATCCCGTCACCGGGCTTTGACAGATCTTGTCATGGGTTTCACCTTGGTATCAATACTTTCCATCTCTTATTTCAGCCTATTAATCTTACAAAATGCTTCTGCTCCAAATGCCTAACCTTAAACTGTCAGATTGGATTTCCTGTTGCAGCTCTTCACTTTGAACCCGCATTTATCTTTTAACCCCGTGTGGAACCGTTCTCCGTCTCTGTACATCGGCGGTATTGCCGTCGTACCGTGTCCTAGTTTGGTAATTTAAAGGGAGAACAGAAGGGGTCAAGTATCATTTTTTGTTGAAGGTTTACAGGTTTAAAAACTGAAATTTCATATGAATTTAAAAATATTATTTATATCAAATTTCTTTTTTACAAAGAAACATTTAAAGGTATTGTAAAGGATTTTTTTTTTCATCTTAATAGCTTCCTTTACCTTAATGCAGTGCTGTTTTCATGTCCTCATTGTTCGTTTTTTGGGCTCAAGTTGCTGTAATTCTTCTCTGATCTCCACACTTCCTGGTTGTCTGTTTTCCTGATCACCACAAGTGTTGCTCACGATTATTCGCATTGCGAATATTCGTTACGAATATTGCATATTCGAGTGTTCGCGAATAAATCGAATATCGCGGTGAATATTCGCTATTTTTTCAAATTTATTTTTAAAACAGATCACATCCTAGTGATCTCCATCGACGTCTAAAAGCATTGCTGGTATGATTAGAGACCCTGGGCCGAGTAGCTGAGGCGATCCTTTTATGTTGCCAAATATTCGCAATGCGAATATTCGTATTACGAATATTCGCGAATACTTTCTCTGCCCTCCTGTGTTTTGTGTATAAAAAAAAAAAAATAATAAAAAAAAAAAAAAATTAGCTTGTGTAAGTAGAGTTAGTGTTTAGTGCATATTAGTTTAGTAATCCAGGAAATGATCTCCGTTTTCGCGTGTTGACGAGAATTTCGCAATCAATTTCGCATTCCCATTAGCGAAATTTCGCATTCGCATTAACGAAATTTCGCAACATTTTTTTTTTGATAAAATATCACGAATATTCGATATTAACGAATATTTCGAGAATATTCTTCTATATATTCGTGAAATATCGTGAAATCGAATATGGCGTATTCCGCTCATCACTAATCACCACAGTACTGGGAGCTTTCTCTATGTGGTCACTAATCAAGGAGGTGTGATTACTGTGTGTCTAAAACCCCTCAGCACCAATCAGTTTCATTTTCCAAACCATCACTGCCCTCTATTGGCTCTGTACAGCAGAGAAGCAGGAAACATGCAAAAACGAAACTAGAACTGCAGGTACATTATATGATTTGATTTTTATCTATTTTTAATAATTTTTAAAAGGAATCAGTTAACTATTATGTCTCTATACCCTGTAAACAGTCATTTCAGCAAAAAAAAATATTTTTCTTTACAACTCCTTTAACATTGGATAAATCCATGACATTGAGTTTTAAAAAAATGGTGAGGTTCTAATTGAAAGAGCCCCCCGATGTCTGCATGCTTGAGACAAATTGTTCAAAGTGGTTGAGCCAGACGGTCCTGTTGTTTGAACAAAAAAAAAGGGGGTCTGGCTTATCACCATACCTCCCAACATTTTGAGATGGGAATGAGGGACACCTACCAACAAACGTATGTAGGCATAGGACACGTCCCTTGCCACACCCCCTTAAAGGAGAATTAACTCCAAAAAAAGGTTAACCACTTAAGCCCCGGACCATTATGCAGGTAAAGGACCTGGCCCCTGTTTGTGATTCGGCACTGCGTCGCTTTAACTGACAATTGCGCGGTCGTGCGATGTGGCTCCCAAACAAAATTGGCGTCCTTTTTTCCCACAAATAGAGCTTTCTTTTGGTGGTATTTGATCACCTCTGTTTTTTTTTTTTTTTTTGCGCTATAAACAAAAATAGAGCGACAATTTTGATAAAAAATTCAATATTTTTTACTTTTTTCTATAATAAATAAATATCTCTCTCTGGCTTCTGCCCAGCACACGCCTCTTTCTTTGTCCTTTAGCACCCACTCACTTTCCAGGCTGCAGTCTGTCAATCTCTCTCTTGATTAAGCTGTAGCCTCCTTCCTGTGGAAAATGGGGGCGTCAATCTTTGGGACTATATGTCCCATGATGCTCTCCTCTCCTAGTCTCCTTTTGATTGGCCCTCAGTTTTGGCCAATGGAGAAGGAACATTGCGGGCAGGAAGCTGGGTGGGGAACCTGGTGAGTGCCGCCGTCTCTTCTGCCTGACAGGAGAAAGGGGGAGTGAGCGGGGGGAAACCTCTGACAGCCCACAGCTCGCCTTTCTCCTGACACAGCGCCGACTGAGCAGAGAATAGAGCCCGAAATCACACTGCACTGATGAGGGGGCTTGACAGCACCTTGATGGTGTCACCCCGCTGCCTTTCAGCACCCCAATAGCAACGGCACTGTGCTGAATTTGCTGATCTGATCCCTGATTCCAGGGGGGGGCACTTGACCCCCCTTGTCCCTACCTGCGGACACCCATGTCATGGAGCCTAGTTGGTTTTAGCGGGAGGTTGCCTGTGTTGTTCTTCATCATTTAGATCAGAAGATGACAACTAGGGATGAGCCGAACACCCCACCATTCGGTTCGCACCAGAACCTGCGAACCGACCAAAAGTTTGTGTGAACTTTAGAACCCCATTAAAGTCTATGGGACGCGAATGTTTGAAATCTAAAGTGCTAATTTTAAAGGCTAATATGCAAGTTATTGTCCTAAAAAGTGTTTGGGGACCCGGGTCCTGCTTCTGGGGACATGTATTAATGCAAAAAAAGTTTTAAGAATTGCATTTTTTTCGGGAGCAATGATTTTAAATTACTTTTTATCCTTCAGAAATTACACTTTGTGAAGGGACAGTTCTAAGCATGGGAAACAAACGCTACTTTACAGGCATACTTTACACCCCCCCCCCCCCCAGGTACAAAATTTAAAGGAATATTTCAATTTCATTGTTTCACTTTAAGCATTATTAAAATCACTGCTCCCGGAAAAACTGCCTTTTTTTTAAAAAACTTATTTTGCATTGATACATGTCCCCTGGGGCAGGACTCGGGTCCCCAAACACTTTTTATGACAATAACTTGCATAAAAGTCTTTGAAATTAGCACTTTAGATTTCTCCCATAGACTTTTCCAGGGTGTTCTGTGGCTTTTCTAATTTGCCGCGAACACCCCAATTAGTTCGCTGTTCGGCGAACAGGCAATGTTCGACTCGGATTTGAAGCCCATCCCTAATGACAACCAGTAGGAGAGCCAACCACATGAACAGAAGACCACTCTGCCTACTGTAGGTCAGTGGTAGCTTCCCCTTCCTCACAACTAGATCTCGGGCAGAGAGAGGCACCTGCCAAAAAAAGGTCTTCATCATCAAAGTTTCCATTTGTCAAAAAATTAGATCCATGGCATGTGGATTACAAGAAGAACCCAGCTGGGAATATGTCAAGCTGCTAACCACTTAGATGATATTTTGGTTTAATGTCTGTAAAAGATAGCAAAGTGTCAGCAGACTGATCAAAGATACCTCCAAACTTGACAACCTGTTTCTGTCACCAGAGGAAAAACACTGCGTAATCTTTTGGCTCAAATCAGTATTTTTTTTTTTCAATATGGGCATATTATACTAAAGCAGACAGGTTAAAAATGTATCATGTCATATCATCCATCCTTCGCCTTTCTCTACTGATCCTAATTACATGGTGAACGGAGACACCGCAAAAATCTTCTGACAAAAAATGTCCACTACGCCAAAAATTGAATCTAAAATGATCAGTAATCAAGAAGATATCATTACATATTACTGTAGGCAAACAATAGGCAGCACCGGTCCAGTGTGAAAGCACTCGGGGCTCTCACATTGGAGTGACAGGAGAGGCATACGCTATTTTTAGCGCTAAAACGGCTGTAAAGCGGCTCGGTGTGAAAGTGGCCTTAATGGCATCCCAGTCTTGGTCCGTAGAGTTCAATATTGAGTTGGCCCACCCTTCACAGCTATATCAGCTTCAAATCTTCTGGGAAGACTGTCATGGATTGGGTGTCCCGGATTGCCCGGGACAGTCCCGCATTTTGCAGGTCTGTCCCGGGCACATTCATTCCAGGACAATACAGTGTCCCGGAATGAAACCGACACAGCTACCCCCCGAGCAAATCTGTTGCCCCAAAAAAGGGCGTCATATCACCGCTTTACTCACTGACAGTACTTGTCCTGGCCGGGAATGCCTGGAGAAGCACAATCCCCGCCCCCTGCTTGTAATTGGAGAAATCATAAATCTCGCCTCTTGTGTCCAACCACTGTGTTGTGATTCGTTACAAGCTGATTTTTGGGAAGGGAGGGTGTCCCTGAATGGTAGTTTGGAAATGTGGTCACCCTAGTCATGGATGAGTGAGTTTGGGGTGAAGAAACTTGACTGGCCTGCACAGAGTTCTGACCTCAACCTGAAAGCAGGGCCGTTTGAAGGATTTTGGGGGCCCCAAGCAAAATGCCCCCCCCCCCAAGCACCCCCACACACGCAAAGCCTACGTTAGCGCTACACTAATTTTTTACACCCATGTTCTTACTCCTCTCCCCCTCCCTAGTCCCTATGTTTTTCTATTCTCACCTCCCTTATTCCCTATAATCTGCCTCTGTAGCGTGGCCAAGCTCCTCTTCCTCCCGTCAGTCCGGTGTTTAATCATTATGGGTCCCCAGTCCACTATCGGATAGTCCCCAGGCCGTGCTGGGTACTACGCGGTACAGGAGATTCAGTTTCCTGTGTTCCCGGCCAGACTGACAGGAAGTGAGCACTCAGTGTGCACTTCCTGTCAGTCCGGCCGGCAACAGGAAACTGAATCTCCTGTACCACGTGCGGTACCTGGCTGGACTGACAGGACTCCAGGAGAAAGGAAGGAAGAAGAGCTTGGCCACGCTACAACCTGGGAAGGGGAAGTTGGGGGCCCCAGTCCAGCTTGGGGCCCCAAGCAATTGTTTGTTTTACCTGTCCTGTTGCAACGGGCCTGCCTGAAAGAACACATTTGGGATGAATTAGAGCCAAGCCTTCTTGTCCAACATCAGTGCCTGACCTCACAAATGTGCTTCTGGAAGAATGGCCAAACATTCCCATCGACACACTCCTAAACCTTGTGGATGGCCTTCCCAGAAGGGTTGAAGCTGTTATAGCTGGAAAGGGTCGGCCAACTCAGTATTGAACCCTACGGACTAAGACTGGGATGCCATTAAAGTTTATATGTGTGTAAAGGCAGGTGTCCCAATACTTTTGACAATATAATGTATCGAAAAAGATCAATGGTTTAATTGGGAACTTATCTGAGAGGCAAAAATTGCTCATTGCTCAAGGAACCTGCAAAACAACTTCTAGTTGAGGAACCCTGGTCCAATTCAAATAATGAAATTTTCAGCAGGTTCCAGAAGATATACAGTGGAACTTAGATTGCGGGTAACGCAGTTAACGAGCGTTTTCACAATACGAGCACTGTATTTAAAAAAATCCTGACTCGGTTTTCGAGTGTTGTCTCGCAAAACGAGCAGGATTCATGCGACAGCAGTGTGCAGTACCGTATTTGACCTGAGGTGGAGGGGGGCCAAAGCCAATGATTAGCGCCGTTCGGAAATGCTTGGAAATACTCCGTTCCCGAGCCTTTCCAAGTTTTTTCGAGGTCAGCTGAGCTCTTCTTGGGCCTTTCCGTGTGTTTTCAAGGCTCTCCGGCGCCTCCACCTCTGGCCACATGCGGTATTGCATGCCATTGAATTCAATACTTCACAAATTATTTTTGTTTCCATTGACTTCAATAGGGAAAGTCGCTTTGATATGCGAGTACTTTGGATTACGAGCATTCTCCTGGAACAGATTATTATCGTAATCCGGGGTTCCACTGTAACTTGTTTAGGGTTGCTTTATTTATTTTTCCTTTTCATATAAATTGTGATCAACCACTTCTGTACCGTAGGGCGTCATATGACGTCCTGGACTTCAATGGGGGATATCTGAATGATGGGTGCAGCTACAGGCATCATTCAGATATCCTTTTTTTCAGGCGGCGATTGTGCTCACCATAAGAACGATCATAGCGGCGGTTCCGCCGCTTGATCGTTCTTACAGACGGCGGGAGGGGACATCCCTCCCACCGCCATCCAGTGCTTCTCCGGGCTCTCCCATGCCATCGGAGGCCCATAGAACGAATTGGGCGCCGAACAAAGAGCATAGAGATTTCAGATGACCATATGGTTACCGGTCATCTCTAGGACCGTCGGATGCCCGGGCGCGATGTTATGACATCACGCCCGGGTACCCAGAAGTAAACAAAGCCGCAATCGCGGCTGAAAGCATTAGATGTGAATTTTTTTTCCCGATCTCATGCTTTCCAGCCTGGAGGAGAGATGTGGGGTCGTATTGACTCCGCATCTCTCCATAAAGAGGACCTGTCACACACTATTCCTATTACAAGGGATGTTTACATTCCTTGTAATAGGAATAAAAGTGACAAAAAAAGTGCAAAAATAAAAAACTAAGATACAAAAATGTAACTAAAATAAAATATATATATATAAAAAAATTAAAACGCCCCTGTCCCCATTAGCTTGCGCTCAGAAGCAAACGTGCGTGTAAGTCCTGCCCACATATGTAAACGCTGTTCAAACCACACATGTGAGGTATCGCCGTGTGCGTTAGAGCAAGAGCAATAGTTCTAGCACTAGACCTCCTCTGTAACTCTAAACTGGTAACCTGTAAAAAAAAATAAACTGTTGCCTATGGAGATTTTAAAGTACCGAAGTGTGCTGCCATTTCATGAGAGTGCGCAACTTTAAAGCGTGACATGTTAGGTATCTATTTACTCGGCGTAACTTCATCTTTCACATTATACAAAAAAAATGGCTAACTTGTTATTTTTAATTCATGAAACCTTTTTTTTTTTAAAAAGGCGTTTGAAAAAATGATTACGCAAATACCGTGCGAGATAAAAAGTTGCAATGACTGCCATTTTATTCCCTAGGGTGTCTGTTAAATATACAGTACAGACCAAAAGTTTGGACACACCTTCTCATTCCAAGAGTTTTCTTTATTTTCATGACTATGAAAATTGTAGAGTCACACTGGAGGCATCAAAACTATGAATTAACACATGTGGAATTATATACATAACAAAAAAGTGTGAAACAACTGAAAATGTCATATTCTAGGTCCTTTTGCAGCAGACACATCTCTAGAACAACTGATAAGAGGAGACTGTGTGAATCCGGACTTCATGGTAGAATATCTGCTAGGAAACCACTGCTAAAGAAAGGCAACAAGCAGAAGAGACTTGTTTGGGCTAAAGAACACAAGGAATAGACATTAGACCAGTGGAAATCTGTGCTTTGGTCTGATGAGTCCAAACTTGAGATCTTTGGTTCCAGCCACCGTGTCTTTGTGCGACGCAGAAAAGGTGAACGGATGGACTCTACATGCCTGGTTCCCACCGTGAAGCATGGAGGAGGAGGTGTGATGGTGTGGGGGTGCTTTGCTGGAGACACTGTTGGGGATTTATGCAAAATTGAAGGCATACTGAACCAGCATGGCTACCACAGCATCTTGCAGCGGCATGCTATTCCATCCGGTTTGCGTTTAGTTCAGTGCCGGCCCAAGACATTGTGCTGCCTGGCACCAAGAATTAAATGCTGCCCCCCCCCCCCCCCCCCCCCCCGCCAAATAAATCACGCCCACCAAAA
Organism: Rana kukunoris; assembly: GCA_029574335.1. Lineage (NCBI taxonomy): Eukaryota > Metazoa > Chordata > Amphibia > Anura > Ranidae > Rana > Rana kukunoris. The sequence goes on from CM056060.1 coordinate 141,957,540, forward strand.
AAAAAAAGAGAGAGAGAGAGAGAGGGGGGGTCAGGAGAGAGAGAGGGGGCAGGAGAGAGAGAGAGAGGGTCAGGAGAGAGAGAGAGAGGGTCAGGAGAGAGAGAGGGTCAGGAGAGAGAGGGAGAGGGTCAGGAGAGAGAGAGAGAGGGTCAGGAGAGAGAGAGAGGGTCAGGAGAGAGAGAGAGAGAGGGTCAGGAGAGAGAGAGAGAGAGGGGCAGGAGAGAGAGAGAGGGGGTCAGGAGAGAGAGAGAGAGGGTCAGGAGAGAGAGAGAGAGATAGGGGCAGGAGAGAGAGAGAGGGGCAGGAGAGAGAGAGGGGCAGGAGAGAGAGAGAGGGGGCCAGGAGAGAGAGAGAGAGGGTCAGGAGAGAGAGATGGGCAGGAGAGAGAGATGGGGGCCGGAGAGAGAGAGGGGCAGGAGAGAGAGAGGGGGCAGGAGAGAGATGGGGGCAGGAGAGAGAGGGAGAGAGGGGCAGGAGAGAGAGAGAGGGGCAGGAGAGAGAGAGGGGCAGGAGAGAGAGAGGGGGGGCAGGAGAGAGAGAGGGGCAGGAGAGAGAGGGGCAGGAGAGAGAGAGGGGCAGGAGAAGGAGAGGTGCAGGAGAGAGAGAGAGAGGCAGGAGAGAGAGAGAGGGGCAGGAGAGAGGGAAGGGCAGGAGAGAGAGAGGCAGGAGAGAGAGGAGGCAGGAGAGAGAGAGGGGCAGGAGAGAGAGAGAGAGAGAGAGGCAAGAGAGAGGGGCGAGAGAGAGAGAGAGAGGGGCAGGAGAGAGACTGACAGAGCAGATGAGAAACAGACCTCAGAAGACAATGACACACAGCGCGAGTTAGGACTCTGGAGCATGCAGGGCAGGTATGATTATCCACAGACACAGACTGCCCTGCCTGCATCCACATGTGACCAGGAGCTATGGCTTTAGTCTAGGCGATAAGGCGAATCCTTCACATACCCTCATGTCCGCCGCGCCATACGATCTGTCCCGTCCCGCACTGTCGCACATGACATGTACAGAGCGGCGGCGGGCTCCTGAGAGGCAGCGGCGCCTGCCCTTCTCACTCGCTGACTGCTTCCGCTGGGAGTGTCCTCACAGGCAGCGGGCGGAACGGGCTGGCAGAATGCCGCTCCCCTAAAAGTGCCGCCTGGTACCCATGGTACCACCCGGTCCCATCATAGGGCCGGCCCTGATATATATATATATGGGGAATCTGAGTAATTTTCTAGTAAATAAATTATTACTTTTATATGAAGGAGAGAAGTGGCAGAATAGGCACGGTATGGAAGTGGTTAATAAAACAAATTAATAAATAAAAGGAATTATGCATTATTGGTTTAGGCAGGTCATCCTGTTTGGTGATAACTAAAAGCACTCTGCGGAGAATTTAACAAATAACTAAATGAAATCATGTTAAACAAGTGACATCTCTTCCCGTACATACAAAGGAAAAGTCTACTGGGGTTTTATTTTCCTCGGCTTGGCATTAGGGACATCATTTAGACAATATAAAGGATGTAGGTCTCGGTCCGCGCTCTTTGTGTTCACCCATGAGAAAAGGCGATTGATAGCGGAAAATGTAATGAAGACTCAACGAAACTGCAAGCATTGTATAAAACGAGGATTAAGAAAAATGACTAAGCGGAGAAAGGATTAAAACTGTGTGAAATTGTCTCTTCCTTCCAGTCAGTATTCTTCGTTTTTACGACAAAATAAAGATGTGCACATACTGTATCGCTATAAAACAAGTCTGTATCCAAAATGTAGGTCAGCGTAAAAATAAAATAAAAAAATCAAACAGCACACATTTAATTTTACCATTCTCTTGTATTAAAGCGTTTGGCCCTGTGTCCAAATATTTGGTTTTTGATGCCGCCTACACACGATCGGAATTTCCGACAATAAAACCGTGGATTTTCTTCAGACGGATTGTTGGTTCAAACTTGTGTTGCATACAGGCCTGTTGCAACAGGACAGGCAAAACAAACAATTGCTTGGGGCCCCAAACTGGCCTGGGGCCCCCAACTTCCCCTTCCCAGGTTGTAGCGTGGCCAAGCTCTTATTCATTCCTATCTTCCTGGAGTCCTGTCAGTCCGGCCAGGTACCGCGCGTGGTACAGGAGATTCAGTTTCCTGTTCCCGGCCGGACTGAGTGCTGACTTCCTGTCAGTCCGGTCGGGAACACAGGAAACTGAATCCCCTGTACCGGGCAGTACCCAGCGCGGCCCGGGGACTATCCGATAGGGGACTGGGGACCCATAATGATAAAACACCGGACTGACAGGAGGAAGAGGAGCTTGGCCACGCTACAGCGGCAGCCTACAGGGAAGAAGGGAGGTGAGAATAGAAAAACATAGGGACTAGGGAGGGAGAGAGGAGTAAGAACATGGGTGTAAAAAATGAGTGTAGCGCTAACGTAGGTTTTTCGTGCAGGGGGGTGCTTGGGGGGGCCCCATTTTGCTTGGGGCCCCCAGAATCCTTCAAACGGCCCTGGTTGCATACACACGGTCACAAAAATGTTGTCTGAAATTCCGAACGTCAAGAACGTGGTGACGTACAACGTGGACACTAATTTATTGAAGGACTCACTGCTCTCTATCTACATGTTATTTCACGTTTTATTTTTATTTATATATTTTTTGGCACTTATTTTGGGACTTCATTGATCGCAGTCATATTCTCGGCTTGTGATCATCTTCTGCACTTGCACTTTTTTCACTTGGTGTGTCATCATTGTTGTTTCATGTTGAGCATGTCACAATATAGTTACTGTGTTACATTGTAGCTATGCATACTACATTTATTTAGGGATCTGCTTTTCTCCCTGTGTACACGCCTCGCTTCAGTGTTAGCGCTTATCACTTCCCCAATTTATCTCCCCGTTCTCCCTAGTGACATGTCACTGATCGTCTGTTGCCTGTCATCGGGAACAGCTATCAGTGACGTGTCACGGCAAGACACGCCCCCTAACAATTAGAATCAATCCCCAGGACACACTTACCCCCTTTAGCTCCCCCTACAGGTTAACCCCTTCACTGCCGGTGGCATTTTCACAGTAATCAGTGCATATTTATAGCACTGATCGCTCTAAAAATGACAATGGTCCCAAAAGTGTCCGATATGTCTGCCATAATTTCGCAGTCACAATAAAATTCACTGATCGCCGCCATTACTAGTAAAAAAATAAAAAATATATTAATAAAAATGCCATAAAGCTATCCCCTATTTTGTAGACGCTATAACTTTTGTGCAAACCAATCAATAAACGCTTATTGCGATTTTTATTTACCAAAAATATGTAGAAGAATACGTATCGGCCTAAACTGAGAAGAAAAAGTTTTTTATATACATTTTTTGGGGATATTTATTATAGCAAAAAGTAAAAAATATTGCTTGGGAGGAACAACCGCTTTAACTGACAGCCATTTCCAGGAACGTGTGCATGGGGAATATTTCTCTGGACAGACCGTAAAAAGGACCTTTGGATGGGTTCATCAGGGGCGGACTTGCAACTCATGGGGCCCCCGGGCAATAGGAGAATATGGGGCCCCTGGGCAATAGGAGAATATGGAGCCCCCAGGCAATAGGAGAATATGGGGCCCCTGGCCAATAGGAGAATATGGAGCCCCCAGGAAATAGGAGAATATGGGGCCCCTGGGCAATAGGAGAATATGGAGCCCCCAGGCAATAGAAGAAAATGGGGCCCCTGGGCAATAGGAGAATATGGAGCCCCCAGGCAATAGGAGAATATGGGGCCCCTGGGCAATAGGATAATATGGGGCCCCTGGGCAATAGGAGAATATGGAGCCCCCAGGCAATAGGAGAATATGGGGCCCCTGGGCAATAGGAGAATATGGAGCCCCCAGGCAATAGGAGAATATGGGGACCCCGGGCAATAGGAGAATATGGAGCCCCCAGGCAATAGAAGAAAATGGGGCCCCTGGGCAATAGGAGAATATGGAGCCCCCAGGCAATAGGAGAATATGGGGCCCCTGGGCAATAGGAGAATATGGAGCCCCCAGGCAATAGGAGAATATGGGGCCGCTGGGCAATATGAGAATATGGAGCCCCCAGGCAATAGGAAAATATGGGGACCCCGGGCAATAGGAGAATATGGGTCCCCCAGGCAATAGGAGAATATGGGGACCCTGGGCAATAGGTGAATATGGAGCCCCCAGGCAATAGGAGAATATGGGGCCCCTGAGCAATAGGAGAATATGGAGCCCCCAGGCAATAGAATATGGGGCCCCTGGGCAATAGGAGAGTATGGAGCCCCCAGGCAATAGGAGAATATGGGGCCTCTGGGCAATAGGAGATTATGAGGCCCCCAGGCAATAGATTGTAGGGCCACACAGTATACACACACTGAGAAGGTACTGGAGGGGCGGGGCAGCTATAATCTTGAGATTTTTAGACCAAAAGAATATCGGTAAGCAACATTTCAGGGACAGATCTAAAAAAAAACACAGATTTTTACATACTGTCCCTGATTTTACTGAGGCTGGCAACCCTGATGGGGCCCCCTAGTGGCATGGGGCCATTGGGCAGTGTCCGAGTGCACGAATGGTCAGTCCGCCCCTGGATGGGTTGTAACTATATATAGCTATTTTATTTTATTGCTATTTATTAGGTAATATTCTATATTAAACGTCTGAGTTTAAGTACATTTTTTTAGGATCGCGTTATCGTTATTTTGTTTTTAATGCCAAACAATCCCAACATACTTTTTTATGCATTCCGGTTCTGTGAAATTGCAATTGCATTTGAAATCCTTGAAATATCCTTCTTACTGTGTAGTGAGGACTTTTGCAAAATAATCTTTTTGTCCTCCAAGTGGCATTTTTTTCACAAACCCTGTTTAAATGGGAGGGCCATTCACCTAATCTCAGGCTGTCACATCGGCCTTTGACAGATGCAGTCCCATACATTACCTTGGTATCGATGGCGTGTATCTCACATTGCAGCCTATTTATCTTCCAAAGTGAGTCCCTTCATTCCGTGTTTCATCACTTTAATCCTGACTTGCGGTTTAACTCTGGATGGTAACAGCTCAGCCATACTGACTGCCAGCCATACATTATATCCTACACTGGGATCTCATCACGCTCAGATTCTGCAATGCTAATCCGCATAGCAGCTTGCGACTGTAAAAAGAAAATGGTGTATACTATTGGGAATTATACAGAGGAGATCTGGGATCAGCTAAAAAATAAATAGGATACACACGCAATAACCCCCCAGTTCACACTACAGTTGTGACTTTTGTTTTCTGCGCTAAAATGAGCTGCATTGTCGAGTTGACAGAAAGAAGTCTTTACTGTGCCAATGCCACAAAAAAGCCTGGTGAGGCATGTTAAGGTGTTGTCGGGCACATGTCCGGATTTACTCCCTTTGCCGCCCCAAGGCCGGGTCCTTCAATGCCGCCCTCCCTACCAAAAAAAAACTGAACGTCCCCAACCCTGAAAACACACAAATACTAACAGAAAAATGTTGCCACTGTGCCCGTTAAATGCCTTCACTGTGCCCGTCAAATGCAGTCACTATGCCCGTCAAATGCAGTCACTTTTGCCTCATCAATTGCCACCACTGTGCCCCATCAAATGTTGCTACTGTGCCCCATCAAATGTCGCCACTGTGCCCATCAAATACCACCACTGTGCCCATCAAATGCCACTGTGCCCCATCACATGCCATCACTGTGCCCATCAAATGCCACTGTGCCCCATCACATGCCATCACTGTGCCCATCAAATACCGCCACTGGGCCCATCAAATGCCACTGTCCCCATCAAATGCCGCCAATGTGCCCGTCAAAGCCATCACTGTGCCTGTCTAATGCCATCACTGTGCCCGTCATATGCAGCCACTGTGCCCGTCAACCAACCCTGAAAACACACATATACTAACAGAAAAATGTTGCCACTGTGCCCGTCAAATGCCATCACTGTGCCCGTCAAATGCAGTCACTATGCCCGTCAAATGCAGTCACTTTTGCCCCATCAAATGCCGCCACTGTGCCCCATCAAATGTTGCCCCTGTGCCCCATCAAATGTCGCCACTGTGACCATCAAATGCCATCACTGTGCCCATCAAATGCCACTGTGCCCTTCAAATGCCACCAATGTGCCCATCAAAGCCATCACTGTGCCTGTCTAATGCCATCTCTGTGCCTGTCAAATGCCATCACTGTGCCCGTCATATGCAGCCAGTGTGCCTGTCAAATGCAGCCACTGTGCTCATAAAATGCAGCCCTCCTAGGTCAAAATGATTTTTATTTTTTATTTTTATTTTTTTTGATGTTATTTTAAGTTATTTCCCTATCCACATTTATTTTCAGAGTACTTGCCATGCTCTTCTCGACATTTTGCTGCCATTTGCAGCCCTCCAGCCCTTTCCCTTAGTTTTTTAGAGACATTTTAGTAGTCAAAAGTCCGGGTCCCCATTGACTTCAATGGGGTTCGGGTTCGGGTCAAAGTTCTTGTCAAGTTCGGGTCCCGAACCCAAACTTTTTTTTCAAAGTTCGGGTTCGGGTCCGAACCTGAACATTCAGGTGTCCGCTCAACTCTAGTGATAGACCAACACAAAGTGGCACATAATTGTGAAGTGAAAGGTAAATGATGAATGATTTTCAATTTTTTTTACAAATAAATATCTGAAAAGTGTGGCGTGCATTTGTATTCAGCCCCCTTTACTCTGAAACCCCTAACTAAAATGTAGTAGAATCAATTGCCTTCAGACGTCACCTATATGTAGTAAATAGAGTCTACTTGTGTGTAATTTAACCTCAGTATAAATGCAGCTGTTCTGTGAAGCCCTCAGAGGTTTGTTAGCGAACCTTAACAACACTCGGGGGAACTGCTGCCACCAGTTGTAACGACACCCCGAGTATGAAAGGGGTTAAAGTCGTTTAGGATATTCCATTCCCGAACACCAAGGCAGCTACCAACACTCCAGTCAGGCGAACAAGAAACCCATAGGAATAATTCTCCCCTAAATACGAGACGAGGCTCCGTGTTGAGGCTCAAACAGGAATACAATCTTTATTGATAGACTACAGGCTTATATACAGTAAAAGAGGAGGAGATGCTTTTTGATATTATTACATTGGAAGCTCTACATTTATTTCTGAATGTTAAAATTGCAACAGTCCGTAACGGACTTTCCTTCAACATTCTATATCTCGGGGTTCAGTGACTCCCATTTCAACATTTGCTACTTTGGTAATAATCAAAGAGGATGCGACTGAGAAAATGTTGACAGGCTATAAAAACTGTTCAAGTGATCAATGCCTGGAAAACGAATATCCTTGTGCTGTTTTGCAGAAACTATTCTACATCGAATGAATATAATTAGGCGCAATCATCCTCTCGGAGGAGACGGGATATAATGTAATCTGAGTGCTTAATTGCTGTTTGCTGTTCTTGTACGCAATTATTTTTTATACGGTTCATATTGTTTTACCACCCGTCATCCAGCGAGCGTCCGGCCTAACGACACGGCGGAGAGGCAGCAACGCGCGACTAGGCAGCACGCCGGGGTATAGAATCTCACTGACCCATTTACATCTGCTGGCTCAACACTAATGGTCACATATAGCAACCACTTAAGAACAAAAGATGTTATCTGAGACTGATCATTACTTTAAAAGCATAACATTAGAAAAAAAAATGGACATGGCTACCAAGATATTATGTAGCAGCAAATGATAGTGTTGTAACTTTATATTATTGTCTGAGTTTCCTTAAAGTGAACCTGGCCCTTTTTTAGGAGCTATACAGTGCATTCAGAAAGTGAGGCATGTAGATGGGTACAGTGAGGCTGCAGATGGGCACAGTGAGGCATGCAGATGAGCACAGTGAGGCTGCAGATGGGCACAGTGAGGCTGTAGATGGGCACAGTGAGGCTGTAGATGGGCACAGTGAGTCTGCAGATGGGCACAGTGAGGCTGCAGATGGACACAGTGAGGCTGCAGATGGACACAGTGAGGCTGCAGATGGACACAGTGAGACATGCAGATGGACACAGTGAGACATGCAGATGGACACAGTGAGGCTGCAGATGGGCACAGTGAGGCTGCAGATGGGCAGAGTGAGGCTGCAAATAGGCACAGTGAGGCGGCAGATAGGCACAATGAGGCTGCAAATGGGTGCAGTAAAGCTGCAGATGGGCACAGTGAGGCTGCAGATGGACACAGTGAGGCTTCAGATGGGCACACTGAGGCTGCAGATGGACACACTGAGGCTGCAGATGGACACACTGAGGCTGCAGATGGGCACAGTGAGGCTGCAGATGGGCACAGGGAGGCTGCAGATGGACACAGTGGACACAGTGAGGCTGCATATGGGCACAGTGAGGCTGCAGATGGGCACAGTGAGGCTGCAAATAGGCACAGTAAAGCTGCAGTTGGCACAGTAAAGCTGCAGATGGGCACAGTGAGGCTGGAGATGGGCACAGTAAAGCTGGAGATGGGCACAGTGAGGCTGCAGGTGGGCACAGTGAGGCTGCAGATGAACGTTGTTGACCCTCTTTTCCACTTACAGTACGTCTGCAAATGGGGGAACTGTACGTCTGCAAATGGGGGCACTGTAAGGCTGCAAATGGGGGCACAGTCAGGTTGCAATGGGGGCACTAAGTCTGAAAATGGGGGCACTGTAAGGCTGCAAATGGGGGCACAGTCAGGCTGCAAATGGGGGCACTGTAGGGTTATTTTTTTAGGTGATCGGGTAGGGGTACAATGTACCCCATACTCATTCACATAGGGTGGGGGGCCAGGATCTGGGTGTCCTGGTAAGGTTCAGGGGGGCGTTTGCTCGTTCCCACCCCCTTTTCTGATCTGCTGGGTTGTGTGCTCTGGTAAAGGTCTGTTATGGATTTTGGGGGATCCCCATCGCCATTTTTTGGGATCCTTAAAATCCACACTAGACCGAAGGGCCTGGTATGCTCTTGGAGGGGGAATCCATGTCATTTTTTTTTTACATTTTGCATGGAGTTCCCCCTAAAGATTCAGTGCCTGGTATTGTTGGAGATCAAAGACGGATCCCTGTTCATTAAAGTTGGACGCATGTGCAAAGTCGGATCCACAGTCGTACGACTGTCGTGATGTACCTGTGTGAACCCGGCCTGAGGCATTGCAAGACTGACAGTTACAGGCATGCACAGGCAGAGGCCTGATGGGATAAGGGTGACCATGTGTCCCGGATTGCCCGGGACAGTCCCGCATTTTGCAGTTCTGTCCCGGATCCCGGGCACCTTCATTCCAGGACAATACAGTGTCCCGGAATGAAACTGACACAGCCATCTGAGGAGAGAGCGGGCTGGGAAGCCGGTGTCCCTAACAACTGATGAGTCTTCAGCTGTCAATAGGCTTTCCCGCTGACAGCTAAATAAAATATAAAGCTGGCAGTAAAAAAAAAAATAACACGGCGTGGGGTCCCCCTCCCCTAGTCTATTCCAGACCCTTTGGGTCCTTTGGGGGCTTCCAGATTCTGATAACCCCCCCTGCCTGCATGCCACCACAGCCACCAGCCAGGGTAAGATGGGGACGTGATGCTTTGGGGTGGGGGGTAGAGCCCATGGGTGCTGGTATGGACTGGGGGAAAATCATTTTTTTGCTTTTTCTTTTTTTTAATAGCTGGGTGCCAGCAATTGCAACCGTGAGTCAATTTTAATGTAATTTGACTCTCTCTTTTTTTTTTTTTTTTAGAACTTTCATTTTTGCTGCAGCATGTTCTATACATGGTACACATGGCCCACTTTACATGCAAACTAAGGGGACCTCCCAGGCACTATACAGTATTTAGAGGAATTGTTCATTTTTATTGTTACACTTTAAGCATAATTAGAATCACTGCTCCTGAAAAACTTTAAAATTGCCAATTTTTGGTGTTAGAGGGGGGTGTCACTGAATGGCAGTTTGGAAATGTGGTCACCCTAGATGGAATAAGTAGTTTTACAACAGCTGGAGCCAGTTTGAGACCCCTGATTTACACCAACATCAATACCTAAAGACAACAGTATCAGTAAAATAAACCTACGGGGTCCAGCCAGGGCCGCTGATAGGCCAGTACAACTGGCCCTGTTGTACCGGGCCCGGCCAGCAGGGGGCACGGGCAACCTTAACAGAGTACTAATAAATGTTAAAAAAAAAAAACTCCCCCAGCCACCATGACCGAACATCGTCATCAAAGCCACCCATGCCGCCAATGCCGTAATGTGCTGCAGAAAGTGCCACCCATGATGCTAATGCCATAACGCATGTTCTGCCTGCAGAGACAGTGCCACCCATGCTGCCAATGGCATTATGCCATTGGCGGCATGGGTGGCACACTCTGCAGCACAATATGGCATTGGTGGCATGGGTGGCACTGTCGACAGGCAGCACATGCGTTATGGCATTAGCACCACGGGTGGCACTGTCTGCAGCACAATATGGCATTGGCGGCATGGGTGCCACTGTCTGCAGGTAGCACGTGTGTTAGGGCCCATAACCAGGGCTCAAGTCCTGCAAGAACGCGTGGGAACGGAATTCCTGCACTTTTTTCACAGCAGGAACTCAGTTCCCTTTGCAGGACTAGAGCAGCTGAGAGCAGCCGAGCCGCCCGAGCCAATCCTTCACTAAGCGGCGATGCCACTCGAGTCACTGTTAGGGGTAGGCGAACCTTAGTAATCCTTTATGTTACTGCCCGCTTCCTGTATATAGACTCATCGGGTAGTGTGCGGGTATTCCATCACTTCCTCGATGCCGCAATGTCTCCTGGAAGCATTTGTCATTGTTCCCAGGAGACATTGCGGAGGTCTGCCGCGAGTTATCGGGGGATTTAGAAAGAACTTGCGGTTAAGTAATTATGCATATGAGCGTATCATTTTTTATTTAATTTTTTTGGTGGGGGAGTGGATCTTGGGTGGGAGTTCCCACACTTTTTTCCCCAGGACTTGACCCCTGCCCATAACGCATGTGCTGCCTGCAGAGACAGTGCCACCAATGCCATAATGTGCTGCAGAGAGAGTTTCAAGGCGAGATCAGGTAGGCTGTATGGGGCCCCATGATTTCAGACAGTTTCAAGGCGGGGTCTGGGGAGGGGCCAGGGGCAGGGTTGAAGGAGGGACCAGAGGCGGGACCAGGGGAGGAGCTGAAGGGGGTCCCGTCAGCTAGGCTGTATGGGGCCCCATGATTTCAGACAGTTTCAAGGCGGGGTCTGGGGAGGGGCCAGGGGCGGGGTTGAAGGAGGGACCAGGGGCGGGACCAGGGGTGGAGCTGAAGGGGGCCCCGTCAGGTAGGCTGTACAGGGCCCCATGATTTCAGACAGTTTCAAGGTGGGGTCTGGGGAGGGGCCAGGGGCGGGGTTGAAGGAGGGACCAGGGGAGGAGCTGAAGGGGGTCCTGTCAGGTAGGCTGTACGGGGCCCCATGATTTCAGACAGTTTCAAGGCGGGGTCTGGGGAGGGGCCAGGGGCGGGGTTGAAGGAGGGACCAGGGGTGGGACCAGGGGTGGAGCTGAAGGGGGCCCCGTCAGGTAGGCTGTACGGGGCTCCATGATTTCTATCAGCTGCCCTGGGTCCAGCACAACATTTCCACTTTTCTCAACTGTTCTTTTGGATTTGATCTTCTCCGTGTGTATAGTATTCTGGACTAGGTGGTCTTGATTCCATCCTTGCCCCCAATACTCACCCTTCAACAGATCTGAGTGGTGTGATGGTGGCAATCTAATTACAGCGTCTGTCATAATAGTTCTCTGTTTTTCTTCGGAGTTCTTAGAGGAATGAGTTGACTCGGGATGACTGTCATCTGTTTACTTCTGTAAACTTACCGCCTGAGTGAATGTAAAAAGAAAATTCCGTGCAAATGACACCGGCCTGTCACACTTTAGAAGTTTCGTAAAAGTTTTTTTCTTTCATGTCAATGACTGATATGGCTGTGTCTTCTGGAAAAAAAATTGTGGTAAACAACTGTCGAGGCTGTAACATTTGAAATGCTCATTTGCTGTAAATAATTGTCAAGTTTAACTTACATTGGAGAATATATTCATAGAAAAATAGGTGAAAAAGCTTGATTTATGTGTTTTTTTTTATTATTATTTTTATTATTCCCCAGTATGGAATGCTTTAACCACTTAAGGACCTTGCCTGCTTTTAAGACTCTGGGCCAGATTCAGAAAGATTGTACGCCGGCGTATCTCCTGGTACACCGGCGTATCTCCTGATACGCTGCCGTAATTTCAAATGTGCGCCGTCGCATCTTTACGCCGATTCAGAAAGCAAAATACGCTGAAAAACATGGCTTCAGCCGTCCGACGTAACTTGCCTACGCCGGTGTATCGTGGGCGCATAGTTACGCTGGACGCATTCGGCGTTCCCATTAAAAATATGCAAAAGAGCAAGATACGCCGATTCAGAAACGTAGTTGCGCCCGGCGTATTGATATACGTCATTTACGTAAGGCGTTTGACCGGCGTAAAGTTACCCCTGCGCAGACAATGTTAAAGGATCACTAAAGGATTTTTTTTTTTTTTAGCTAAATAGCTTACTTTACCTTACTGCAGTCCTGGTTTCATGTCCTCATTGTTCGTTTTTTGCTTTGAAGTTGCTGTAATTCTGCTCTGATCTCCACACTTCCTGCTTGTCTGGCTCCTTATGAAAGATCTCATGGCAGCTTTTCACCGTGGTCCAAGCTGTCATTACTGTGTGTCTAAAACTCCTCAGAACCAATCAGATTCATTTTAAAAACAAAACACTGCCCTGGATTTGTTTGTTTTTGTTCTGTGTGTCTCTTTACTTCACAGAAACATGAAACCAGTTTAAAAGTGAAACTAAACTGCAGGTACATTATATGATTGATTTTTATCTATTTAAAGGAATCAGTTAACTTTTATGTCTCTATACCCTATACATTTTAGCAAAAAAAAATGTTTTCCTTTAGTGACCCTTTAAGTATGGACGTCGGAACAGTGTCGCATTGTACGCCGTTTACGTCGTTTGCGTAAGTCGTCCACGAATAGGGCTGTGGGTAAGTTACGTTCACGTCGAAAGCATTGAGTATTTGCGTCGTGATTTTGGAGCATGCGCACTGGGATACGTCCACGGACGGCGCATGCGCCGTTCGTTTGAACCCTCATTTGCATGGAAGGAAAAATTATCATCTTTTCATCACTTGTTGCTATGTTGGCAGATTTTTTTTATCTTCTGCCTGGGCGATTCACGCAACAAAAAAGGGTCCGGACTTGTTTGAGCTTCAGGCGTTCGGCGTCAGGCGTATTGGCGTGCAGATGTGAACAATGCCCATAGGGAATAATGTATTTTTTCCCTCTAGCGCTTCTGAGCGTCGCGTTTCAGGCGACAAAACGCTCAGGTGTGAATGCAGCCTTAGGGAAAAAAATTGTACCTTTACAACCCCTTTAAGTGGTTAAATGTGACGTAAGGGACAGAAAAGGGACGCATTGCCGCGTTGAAGTGCGCACAGGAGGATCAGCCGGAGTCTGATTGGTTGTTACAAGTATCTATTCTCCTATTCATTTTCTATGCCCCCCGTACTGTCCTTAAGAAACCCATGGGCGCTCTGTATGCGGAAGCACACTTTTTGGCTTATCTTCATTTGCATTTATTTTTCAGATTGCTATATAAGCCTCCATCTCTCTCTTTAGAAAATGTAAGAGGCGAAAAAAAGCAAAAAAATATAAATAAAAAACTAAAAACTAAAGCAGGGATCAAGGAAATGGGAAACAGTTGCACAATCTGGCACATCTGTTGTGATTTAAATCTAAGCTCGGGCAGATTAATTTTGATTTGCTTATGTAGGTGGCTCGGAGGAATTCCATTGTCTGGGCCGTCGGGACATCTATAATTTACAGCTGATGTTGTTCTTTATCTGAGCGGCTCTAATGACTGAACACTACATGAAAACAATTTGAACAAGATTAAGTTGAAGATTAAATAATGTTGACCAGTTGTTTCACAGTTTGAATCTCTCCGCGTGCGCCGCGTAAAAGCTTTTTTTTTTTTTTTTTTTACAAATACACAATAATCATCTTTGGAATAATAACATTAAAAATAGAAGCTGGTTGGATACATAACCTGTTATTTTTACCGCAATTACACCAAATTAAGGTCCATCAATGTATTGCCGAGACCAACGTTGAATCTGCTTTTATTTTGTATCCCTGTGCTCCTTTTTCCTAAAACATCTACAACAGGGGTCTCCAAACTGTGGCCCGAGGGCCAGATGTGGCCCCTTGCTTGCTTTTATCTGGCCCTTGGGGCACCATTTCATTCACTGATACCAACAATGGGGCATAATTCACCCTCACTGACCCCAATGAAGGGACATAATTCCTCCCAACAACACCAACAATGTGTCAAATTCCTTCCAATCACACAACAATGTGGCACAATTCCCCCAATGACCCAAACAATGTGGCAAAATTCCTCCAAATGACACCAACAATGGGGCAAAATTCCTCCAAATGACACCAACAATGTGGCAAACTTCTTTCCAATGACACAACAATGTGGCAAAATTCCTCCCAATGACACCAACAATGTGGCAAAATTCCTCTAAATGACACCAACAATGTGGCACAATTCCTCCCAAAGACACAATAATGTGGCAAACTTCCTCTAAATGACACTAACAATGTAGAAAAATTTCCCACTGACATTGGGACCTTTATTTTTTTCTCTATACCCACAGTCCGGCCCCCAAAAGTCTGAAGGACAATAAACTGGCCCTTTGTTTATAAAATTTGGAGACCCCTGCCCTACAAGATAATGAAATGATTATCCACTTGGCCATTGGAAGGTTTTAGCTGTCCCCTAAACGATCAGCAGGTCCCGGTGGACATCATGTCCGTTGGAACGGCTTATTGGCTCCTACTGTGTCCAGTCACAGTGGGAGCGAGTCGTAAGCGGCACTCGCGAGCCTCGCAGACCCGAAAGTGTCAGGTCAGGTACTAGGCTGCAGTATATTTATGTGATGGGGGCGCTAAAATAAATAAATAAGTATTAAAGCGGAGCTCCAGCCGCGAAAATTTTTTTTTTTTAAGTCAGCAGCTACTAACAGTGTAGCTGCTGACTTTAAATAAGGACACTTACCTGTCCTAGGCGCCCGCGCTGACGGCCCCCCCCGATGCCGGTCCCACGATCGCTCCGGGTCCCGCGCCGCCATTCACACTATGGGAAACAGGCAGTGAAGCCGTATGGCTTCACTGCCCGTTTCCTACTGCGCCTGCGTGAGTCTCACGCTGGCTTGTGAATGGGCGCGCTGCTCTCTGAGAACACACACAGTTCCCAGAAAGCAGCGCGCCCCATTCACAAGGAGAAGGACAAGAAGAAATCAAACCGCGGAGTGGAAGAGGCAGATTGCGGACTTCCGCATAGCAACAGCTATTTCGGGTGAGTATTTTTTTTTTTTTTTTACAGTTTTTTTTTTTTTAAACAACATGGCAAAATGTTGTTTTCCTGGGTGGAGCTCCGCTTTAAATAAATAAAAAATACCGTTAAGTATTGTTTTTACCCTTAAGCCGCTGGCTTTCCGATAAAAGTGAACCCTGCGGTGGATTCGCCACGGGATCACTTTTGATAGCGTTGGAAGAGGTGATGGTGGAAATTACCTCAGGGGGACATGAAATACACATGCATACTGCCTCTATTTACATATGACTGCTGCTAGTCCTTCTCTATTTACATATGAATGCCACCGCTATTTGCATATCAATGCCGGTATTTACATGTAAACACATCCCATTGAAAACGCCTGAGTAATGACGAAACGCGTCTGGCAGGACGCTCAGTGACGTCACCACGCTAAGGAGGAAGGGCTCTGGCATCTGTTTTTTATGCTGCATGGTTTTACCTGCTTTTGTAAGTACCTTTTAATCTCTCAAAATAAAAACAAGTTTTTCGGAATTACACTATGGTGCGCCCTTTCTCTACCCATGTCACCTGGACAGGGCCTCCATCAGGAATTTTGGGGCCCCTTACAAAAGCAGAGAACCAGGGGGGGTGCTGCCGTCTCAAATTGAGAAGCGAGGGGGGGGGGGCCTTTACAAAAAGAAAAATTAAAGAAAAATATATATAAAAAAGGGGGTAGCCATCTGGGGGCCCTGGGGACCTCTGGCCCCTTTAATAAAAAAAATGAGAAAATGTATATATATTTTTGAAAAGGGTGGTTGCCATCTGGGGCCCTGGGGACCTCTGGGCCCTTTAATCATTTTTATTATATATAAAAAGAAATTTCCAAAAAAGGGGGCTTTCCATCCGGGACCTCTGGGCCCTTTAATAAAAATAAACCTCTGGGCCCTTTAATAAAAAATAAATAAAAACTACATATATAAAAAAAACAAGGGGGTTGCCTTCCAGTGCCCTGGGGACCTCTGGGCCCATTAATAAATATATATATATATATATATATACAAAAATAAAAAATAAACATTTATAAAAAAAAGGGGGTTTGACACATGGTGCCCTGGGGACCTCTGAGCCCTTTAATATATATATATATATATATATATATATATATATATATATATATATAGAAAAAAAGAAAAAAAAGAAATAAAATAATATTAAAATTTTTTAAACATTTTTAGAAAAAAAAGGAGGGTTGTCATCCGGGGGCCCTAGGGACCTCTGGGCCCTTTAATAATAATAATAATAATATTATTATATAATATATATATATATATATATATATATATATATATATATATATATATATATATATATATATAAAAGAAATAAAAAAATATATAAATATTTTGTTTGTTTATAAAAAAGGGGGGGTTGTCATCTGGGGCCCTGGGGATCTCCGGGCCCCTGGGGACCTCCAGACCCCTAAAAAAAAATGGCCCTTTAATAAAAAAATTAAATAAAAATATATTAAAAAATATTTTTTTTTTTATAATACAATAAATAAAAAAGAGGGGGTTGCCATCTGAGGCCCTGGTGGCCTCTGGGCCCCTGGGGACCTCCGGACCTCTAAAAAAAAAAAAACAGGAAAAAAATCGGCCCTTTAATAAAAAATAAAATAATTTTTTTTTTATAATAAAAGTAATAAAAAAAGAGGGGTTTGCCACCTGGGGCCCTCCGGGCCCCTGGGGACCTCCGGACCTCTAAAAAAAGAAAAAGAAAAAAAATCGGCCCTTTGATAAAAAATAAAAGAAAAATATATTAAATAAATATATTTTTTTATAAAAAAAGAAATAAAAAAAGAGGGGGTTGCCATCTGGGGCCCCTGGGGACCCCCGGGCCCCTTACAGGTGTAGTGCCTGTACCCCCCTGATGGCGGCCCTGCATCTGGATGAGCCTGTGATCGCGCCAGAATTTTCCTGGAACCTGTATCCCGGTGAGTCCACTAAAATAAAGGCCGCGGCTGGGCTATAGCCGACTGCAAATCAAGCTTGCCCTCTGGTAAGCAGCTTTTAAACTCGGTGGTGAGCCTTCTCTTCAATGTGGAAACAGTTAAGAGATCCTGGTGGTGTTGTCTTCAGGATCGTTTATTTGCATACACACCAAGTGTTTTTTGGGACTCTAGATACAGTACATATATATGTGAGCCTGAGTGTACTTGGTTTATCACCACTATCTGTGTTTATGTTTTGTTGGCGCAGATTTAACTCACTTTCTATTACTGGCTTTGTGTATCGTACGCAAGCTGCTGCCTTTTATATTTGTGTTTATTTTATCTGTAACTAGTGCAGTTTTTATGTAAGTGAGTAAGGTAAGGTGTAAGGTGAGTCATCTGTACACAACAATAGGGCAGAGATTGGCAGCATCAGGAACTTCACACTGAGATATCAGGACACAGCACAGGACTAAAACCTCAAGGGACGAGAGAATTTAAACTGGGATAGTTGGCAAGTATGAGGCAGCTTATTTGGGCCACACAACAATGACAGGGCCCAGGGCAGCTTCCTCTTTTCCCCTGCCTTAAAGATGACCCTGGCAGTAAGCAGAGTAGTAAGTGACAGTTTAGTGATAACAAGTGAGCTAACAGATGATGGTGCAAAGGCAGAATATCTGGATGGATTGCTATGGGGAACAGTGCCCCTTCTGTCTCAGTTTTTCAGACTTTAGTGGCAGAAATGTACAAACATCACAGTGGCAGCAGTTTTACCAGCCTGGGATTGCTGGGGCCCCTCGGGGTCTCCAGGTGACCCCTCTCCAAGTCCCATCCCTCTTTATCTCAACACATAGCCCATGCCTGCACTTTTCAGAAGCTCTACAATGAGGCCGCATACAGTAATACACCCCCCCCCCCCCCCCTGGCACTGGCTATGAATAATAGAAGTGTCATTAACGCCCCGGCACCTTATAATAGCTGTAAATATAGGGCTATCAGAAGCACATAATAAGCACATAATAATAAAATTAAAAACAGCCCTACCTGCAGCACATAATGGTTGATATTCCAATAATAGTGATAAAAAGCAATACATCATAGTGATAATAGTCCTGGCAGTAGCACAAAGTAATAGCCCCACAAACAGCATATAATTTCAGTAATAACAAGTTAACAACCTTAGAATTTAATAGCAGTAAAATATTACTATTATATATGCCCACCAACGGCACATTATAATAGTAATATAGAAAAAAAAACATCCCGTCAGGAGCACTGTATTATATAGTAATCCAAACAGTACAGACTAAAAATAACCCCAGCAACAGCACATAAGAATATTATCACAAATAAAGTATTGTGCCCACTATTGTGCCCACGTATTTATT
This sequence comes from Rana kukunoris, assembly GCA_029574335.1. NCBI lineage: Eukaryota > Metazoa > Chordata > Amphibia > Anura > Ranidae > Rana > Rana kukunoris. Next base: position 141,976,242 of record CM056060.1, read on the forward strand.
TGTACAAAATACAACCCAACCTTGCGAATAGTAACAATGATAATTTAATAATTTATGCAATAAGAATTTTTATTGAATTTTTTTTTTTGTTTTGTTATATTAAGAATATGTAAGAAGATACATGCACAGTTAGGCCCCTTTCACACGGGGCGGATCAGTAATGATCCGCCTCCTCATGCTTCGTAAGCTCAGCGGGGATCGCTCCGTTGATCCCCGCTGAGCTGTTGGATGACAGGGTGGTCCCCACACACTGTGCAGGGACCACCCTGTCTTTTCTCCGCTCTCCCCTATGGGGGGATTGGATCAACACGGACCGATCCGTCTGCAGAATCGGATCATTGCGGAGGCGGACGTGATTGGGTGTTAGCGGATGTTCATCCGCTGACACCCGCAAACTCATAAGGACCAATGTATGTCCCTTTTTCATCCCCAAACGGATGGATGAAAAAGCGGACATATGGTCCGCACATGTGAAAGGGGCCTTAAACTGATCATAATTTTAGCACACCATAAAAGAACATACTGTATATACTCAAGTATAAGCCGACCCGAATATAAGCTGAGGCAACTAATTTTACCACAAAAAATGGGAAAACGTATTGACTCGAGTATAAGCCTAGGGTGTCCATCTGCATGCCTCACTGTGCCCATGTGCATGCCTCACTGTGCCCATGCCTCACTGTGTCCATGCCTCACTGTGCCCATGCCTCACTGTGCCCATGCCTCACTGTGCCCATGCCTCACTGTGCCCATGCCTCACTGTGTCCATGCCTCACTGTGTCCATGACTCACTGTGTCCATGACTAGACTGACTTTTAACATGGTAGTCTATGGAAGGGGTCCAGGGGGCCTATGGCTGGCCGGTAGCGGGTCCTCAAAGTCACCGGAGAAATTACCGTTTAACATGGGAGTCTATAGAAGGACAACCAACTTTGCACACTTGTAGAGGAAGAGTGGGGCTACATGTGTGGCAAGTTGGGGGTCCAGCAGATCTACGGCTGGCCGGGACCGGGTCCCCAAAGTCTGGGAGATCAAGCGCAAAAAAGGTGACTCGAGTATAAGCCAAGGGGGGCATTTTCAGCACACAAAAAAATTGCTGAAAAACTCGGCTTATACTCGAGTATATACGGTAAAACAATTTGGAGGGCATCTGCACTTTTTTTTTTATAAAGAAATCCCCACATATGCGCAGGCATCAGGTGATAACACAATGAAATGACGATTGCACCAAAAATAGTAGGCACCACCGTAGACACCGAAGTGAGAGCAATAATTCCGGGGCTATCATTCACTGTTATCTAGTGTCCTGTAAAGGCTTTTAAAGCATCCCCTATGGACAATATGGGTAATGTAGTATTGACTTGTTATCGATTTACTCAATGCAACCTTTTCTAATGTACCAAAAACTAGACATTATTTTATGTTTGTGTGCGCCACAATGAATCTTTTGAGTATTTTTTATTTTTACTAAAAATATAGATTTGATAAATAGTAGTGAAATATTGTGTGACGTAAAAAATTGCAACGGTCTGCCTTTTTTTTATACAGAGACTGTGCTTTAACCACTTAAGACCCTGACCTTTAGGCAGCGATTCGGCACTGCGTCGCTTTAACTGACAATTGTGCGGTCGTGCGACGTGGCTCCCAAACAAAATTAGCGTCCTTTTTCCCCCACAAATAGAGCTTTCTTTTGGTGGTATTTGATCACCTCTGTGGTTTTTATTTTTTGCGCTATAAACAAGAATAGAGCGACAATTTTGAAAAAAATTCAATATTTTTTACTTTTTGCTATAATAAATATCCCCAAAAATATATAAAAAAAAACATTTTTTTTCCTCAGTTTAGGCTGATACGTACTCTTCTACATATTTTTGGTAGAAAAAATCACAATAAGCGTTTATCGGTTGGTTTCCGCAAAATTTATAGCGTTTACAAAATAGGGGATAGTTTTATTGCATTTTTATTAATTTTTTTTTTTTTTACTACTAATGGCGGCGATCAGCGATTTTTTTTTTGTGACTGCGACATTATGGCGGACACTTCGGACAATTTTGACACATTTTTGGGACCATTGTCATTTTCACAGCAAAAAATGCATTTAAAATGCATTGTTTATTGTGAAAATGACAATTGCAGTTTGGGAGTTAACCACTAGGGGTTATGTGTGACCTCATTTGTGTTACTAACTGTAGGGGGTGTGGCTGTAGGTGTGACGTCATCGATTGTGATTCCCTATGTAAGGGAACACACAATCAATGCTGGCACCACAGTGAAGAACAGGGAAGCCGTGTTTACACACAGCTCTCCCCGTACTTCAGCTCCGGGGATTGATCGCCGGACTCGAGCGGCGATCGGGTCCGCGAGTCCCGCGGTCCCGGAGCTTCGGCTTAAAGCGACCCTTAAAGCGACCCCCGCGGCTGGGCTTAAAGGGACACGTACAGGTACGTGGATGTGCCCAACCGTGCTATTCTGCCGACGCATATCGGCGTGAAGGGGTCCTTAAGTGGTTAATATGTATTTGAGAAAGTAAAAAAAAGGGGGCTCTGGCAGCAAAAGGGTTATTATACTGAAGAATCTGTTTAAAACAAATTATAAAAATTAAATAAAGAAAAAAACAGGCTTCTGCTTTTCTAAGATTATATACATTCTTTTTCCTAATCTTCTGTTTTTAGTGACTCATCTTTCTTTCGCTCCTATCAGTAGAATCAAGCTGTTATTATCATTTCATTTGTGGCTTTAATTTGGTTTATTAAAATCAATTTGCGAGTTAAAAGAATATTCCTTTTAATTCATTTTTCATACTCTTTGATCGTGTGATGTTTAAAGCTGAACTTCAGGCAAACAGCAGAATAATTAGATGAAATATATATTATAAATTTGTATATATTTTATACTTTATTCACTAAGGCTCAAAATATTGGGGGGTGCGCAAACAAACAAAAAAAAACAATTGCAGCCACTGTGCCCATCAAATGCAGCCACTGTGCCCATCAAATGCAGCCACTGTGCCTTCAAATGCAGCCACTGTGCCCATCAAATGCAGCCACTGTGCCCATCAAATGCAGCCACTGGGCCCATCAAACGCAGCCACTGTGCCATCTGGCTGGCTGTGATAGGCACTTCCACAGCCAACCAGCTGCCGTTATTCAGATGGCCGGCGCTCACCAGGGGGCCAACCATCTGAATAGTTGGCAGCAGCGGCAATACATAGATTCATGCAATGCATTGTATTGTATATGTGCAAAAGCGAGAAGGGGCGGCGCTCCAGCAGCCCCCTATATGGACGCACCGCCACTGGTCAACTATGATTCCTGCACCTTTGTCTGGCATCTGACAATAAAGATTTTATCAAGCATCCGTTTGGCTCCAGTGTGCGACCATTTTGTTTCTCCTTCATATCTGCTGTGGACGGTGGTGAGCCGGGGTCGGCACCTGGGACGTGTTTCCACCTGCAGTCTGCCTGGACTATGGCACACAGATGCCAACAGCTTGAAACACATACTATAACCCTGCAAAATTATTAAATAAACAAACGACACCCATTTTGGATTAAATTGGCCGCACCGGCCATTTTATTAAACATTTTAACCATAACATTATATAACATAAATATCAACCCAGATACGTCAATACTAATGTTGAGGATCATGAAAGGCACTGACCAAACTTTCTCTATCGTATAAGCGTGGCCACACAAGGTCCACAGTCGCAGCATGCCGACTCGAGGACTACCTTCCAACACTGTTACCTATCTCCCAGTGCCAGTTAAACCTTGGTTAGCGGCATCCACCGAGGATCCCATACCGTGATGGTTCCCTACTGAAAGCCTGAAGAGTGACTATCTACCATTAGATCCAGCATACTGCTGACATCTGCAGTATGCTGTTTTTTTTTTTTTTTTGCTGTACTTACCGTTTTATCGTTGTTCTCATCCGGCTCCGAGCGGGGACTACTGCGGGGAATAGGCGTTCGTCTATTTTCGGAAGACGTGACACGCTTTTACCAGCACGTCAATCAAATACGCCTTGTCTTAGGAACGCCTACCCCCCCCCCCGAGGCAGAGAGAACCCGGAAGCCGGGTGAAAACTATGATAAAACGGTGACTACAGCGGGGGGGGGACCAGCATTCTGCAGATGTCAGCAGTATGCTGGATCTAATGGTAGATAGTTGATTTAGGGTGAACCCCCGCTTTAAGCCATAATGATCTTAATTGCCGTATATACCTGAGTATAAGCCGACCCGAATATAAGCCGAGGCACCTAATTTTACAAAATAAAACTGGGAAAACGTATTGACTCGAGTATTTGCCTCACTGTGTCCATGTGCATGCCTCACTGTGCCCATGCCTCACTGTGCCCATGCCTCACTGTGTCCATGCCTCACTGTGTCCATGCCTCACTGTGTCCATGCCTCACTGTGTCCATGCCTCACTGTGCCCATGCCTCACTGTGCCCATGCCTCACTGTGCCCATGCCTCACTGTGTCTATGACTAGACTGAGGTTTAACATAGGAGTCTATGGAAGGGGTCCAGGGGACCTACGGCTGGCCGGTAGCGGGTCCGGAAGGGGTACGTGGCTTTGAAAAATCAGTGCTCCCCAGCCGTAGGTCCCCCAGACAACAAACTTTGCACACTTGTAGAGGAGAAATGGGGCTACATGTGTGCCAAGTTCCGGTACCAGGTCCACAAAGTCACCCAAGAAATGACGGTTTAACATGGGAGTCTATGGAAGGGGTGCCCGAATTTGAAAACTCGGTGCTCCCCTGCCGTAGGTCCCCCGGACAACAAACTTTGCACACTTGTAGAGGAAGAGTGGGGCTACATGTGTGCCAAATTTGGGGACCCAGTACAGGCTCGTACTGGGCCCCCAAAGTCTGGGAGATCAGGCGCAAAAAAGTGACTCAAGTATAAGCAGAGGGGGGCATTTTCAGCCCAAGAAAATGTGCTGAAAAACTTGGCTTATACTCGAGTATATACGGTAGTACTGCCTCCGAAGATCCCAAACCGCTACCCCCAACGACAAATTGCACAATACACATATACAACTAAAATAGGGAGGGAGGGTGGGAGCTGTTCCTTAGTCCGAGGCAAGAGAGATGTGGGGTCTTACTGACCCCGCATCTCTCCATAAAGAGGACCTGTCATGATAGATTCCTATTACAAGGGATGTTTACATTCCTTGTAACAGGAATAAAAGCGATACATTTTTTTTTTAAAAGAAAGTGTAAAAATAAAGGTAAGATAAAAAAATAAAAATTGTAAATGCCCTTTTCCCCAGTAGCTTGCGCTCAGAAGAGAACACACACCTAAGTGCTGCCCGCATATGTAAACGCTGTTCAAACCACACATGTGAGGTATCCCCGCGTGCGTTAGTGCGCCAACAATTCTAGCACTAGACATCCTCTGTAACTCTAAACTGGTAACCTGTAAAACAATTGAAAGCGTCGTCTATGGAGATTTTTAAGTACCGAAGTTTGGCGATATTCCATGCAGGGTTGCCAACTTTCTGTAAATTTACAAACAGTTTGTAAAATCCGTACTTTTTACATTTGTCCTTGAATGTCTATTACAGACATGTAGGCTGGATGTCCGTAACTGACATTCATGGACAGATGCAACAATTCCAGATTTTACAAACTGTTTGTAAATTTAATGAAAGTTGGCAACCCTCCATGAGTGTGCGCAGTTTTAAAGTTTGACATGTTGGGTATCTATTTACCCGGCGTAACATCATCTTTCACATTATACAAAAAAATTGGGCTAACTTTACTGTTTTGTTATTTTTTAATTCATGAAACTTTTTTTTTGTTCCCAAAAAAGGCGTTTGAAAAATGATTGCGCAAATACCGTGCGAGATAAAAAGTTGCAATGACCGCCATTTTATTCCTATGGTGTCTGCTAAAAAAAAAACATATATATAATGTTTGGGGGTTTTGAGTGATTTTCTAGGGAAAAAAAAATATGATTTTACATGTAGGAGAGGAGTGCCAGAATTGGTTCGGTATGGAAGTGGTTAAATGTCATTAGTATGTTAATGAGGGGGGAAAGAAAGAACCAGGAAAGGCAAAATCTAAACAGATTAAACTTCGGTGTCTCTGATTTCCTCTTACTACCTGTGTGGTCGCAAGGAAAAGAAATCAGGGAAAAGCTCCCCGATGGGACATTGACAAAGATTCCTAAAGGGGTTGTAAAGGTACAATTTTTTTCCCTAAATAGCTTCCTTTACCTTAGTGCAGTCCTCCTTCACTTACCTCATCCTTCCATTTTGCTTTTAAGTGTTTTTATGTCTTCTGAGAAATCCTCACTTCCTGTTCTTCTGTCTGTAACTCCACACAGTAATGCGAGGCTTTCTCCCTGGTGTGGAGTGTTGTGCTCGCCCCCCCTCTTGGACTTCAGGAGAGTCAGGACCCTCTCTGCGTTGCAAATAGAGAAAAGAGCTGTGTGTTAGTGGGCGTCCTGACTCTCCTGTAGTCCAAGGGAGGGGGCGGGCACAACTCTCCACACCAGGGAGAAAGCCTCGCATTACTGTGTGGAGTTACAGACAGAAGAACAGGAAGTGAGGATTTCTCAGACGAAATAAGGACATTTAAAAGTAAAATGGAAGGATGAGGTAAGTGAAGGAGGACTGCACTAAGGGAAAGGAAGCTATTTAGGGGGGAAATTTTTTTATCTTTTCAACCCATTTAACCTTTCCCACTCTATCCAAAAAAAGGTTGGACTGGAGCTGGAATTCAACTAATTCATAATGTATTTTAAATGTCATTTTCTCTACTGTTACTAAGGTGTTATACAAAACTGAGATTCTCCTTTTGTATTCTTCAGCACAACAAAATTCACCGAAAATCCATGAAGGCTGGTGGGCCTATAAGGAGGTCGTTCAAGGGAGTTTTGTTCCAGGTAAGATCTTTGTAGAAAAATGCATGCTTTGCACCCCAGACTTCTGAGAAATTAGACGCTGTAAGGCGGAAACATTAAAAAATATGAAATGTTACTGTACCATATAACCCAGTATTTACATCTGTTGCTTGTTCATGTAGTATTGAGCCACCTGTGCTCTATGTAAGGCCCCTTTCACATTGAGTTTTTCAGGCGGTACAGCGCTAAAAATAGCGCTGCTATACCGCCTGAAAAACTCCTGCCAAGCAACCTCAATGTGAAAGCCCGAGGGCTTTCACACTGAGGCGATGCGCTGGTGGGAGAGAAAAAAATCTCCTGTCAGCAGCATCTTTGGAGCAGTGAGAGGAGCGGCGTGTATACAACTCCTTCACCGCTCCTTCCCATTGAAAACAATGGGAAACCGCGGCAATACCGCCCACAATGCACCTCTATATAGGCGAATTGCAGGTGGTATTAACTCTTTCACGGCTGCTAGCAGGGGTTATAGCGGTATAGCGCCTCTATTTTTAGCGGCGCTATACCGACAGCGCGGCTCACGCCCCAATGTGAAAGGGGCCTAAGAGAAAGTCTGGCATGTTCCTAACAGGACCTCCTTTGTCAACCACTATGCACATGTGCAGACCATCGCCTTTGATTTTCCCATCAGCTGTTGGAATCATCCAATTGGTAATAGATACTTCTCAATAGACATGTGCAGACTGGAATATTTCGTTTTGTTTTTTCGTTTTCGTTTGGAAAATACATTTATTTAGTTACTCCCGAAAATCATTTTGATTTATTTCATTTTTCGTTGGGGAATAGCTTTCATCCGAAAATCCAATAATACTTGGTTTCTGTCGAATGGTCAAAAGAATATTCGACGGAACGTCGAATCTTTACGTCGAATCGTACATTTCCGTTCGAATATTCCGCCTACAAGAATTCTAATGTTGTATGATAAGTAATAATGTCGAATTTATTTTCTCATAAATCGAAATCTATTCTCTGTAATGTTGAATCTATTATTTCTATAGTGTCGAATCTTTTCCCTATAATGTCGAATCTTTTCTCTATAATGTCGAATCTTTTCCCTGTAATGTCGAATCTTTTCTCTATAATGTCGAATCTTTTCTCTATAATGTCGAATCTTTTCCCTATAATGTCGAATCTTTTCTCTATAATGTCGAATCTCTCTATATCGAATTTTTACCGCAACGAAAACGAAAATAAAGCATTTTTTATGTCGGATCTTTCGGTTTTTGTTTCTTGCGCTTTCGTTATCGTTTGTTAAAACGATAATGAAAAAAACGGATTTTCGGACGAAAATGCATTCTAACGAAAACTAATGCACATGTCTACTACTCAATCTCTTGTTTGACTTATCCTGATGAACCAACCACGATTTGAGCTGTAAGTGGCCCTGTCTGCACCCTCTCGCCTGACATCCTTTAACCACCTAAAGGAGTTGTACAGGAAAAAAAAATGTTTGCATTGATACATGTCCCCTGGGGCAGAACCCGGGTCCCTAAACACTTTTTTTGACAATAACTTGCATATAAGCCTTTAAAATTAGCACTTTAGATTTCTCCCATAGACTTTTACAGGGGGGATCTGCGGCTTTTCGAATTTGCCGCGAACACCCCAAATAGTTCGCTGTTCGGCGAACAGGCAATGTTCGAGTCGAACTTGAGTTTGACTCGAACTCAAAGCTCATCCCTAATATAGAGTATTCCTTCCAATGGCCATCAATGTAAGGGGTATTCCTCCTATTGACTCCAAAGTAAGGGGTACCTTTTCCCACTTGCCACCAATGTAAGCAGGGCCGCCATCAGGGGGGTACAGGCAGTACACCTGTAAGGGGTCCGGAGATTCCCAGGGCCCCAAATGAGAACCCACCCCCCTTTTTTTTAAATAAAAAAAAATATTTTTTTTATATTTTTTTTTTATTTCTTTTATATATATATATATATATATATTTATATATAATATTATTATTACAACAAGTGATATTGTTTGCGCTGTGGTAGTGATGCCTGAAGGCATTTTCAGGCATCACTACCACAGCGCAAACAATATCACTTGTTGTATACCTTGTTTTTGTCCATTTGGATAGATTTATCCTTTGTTTGCTGCAGTACACTTCCCCTGCCCCTTTCCCTCGGTCCAATCCCCTTTCACCCATTACAGCGCAGGAGTTTCACTTATCACTTATAATATTATTATTATTATTATTATTATTATTATTATTAAAGGGCCCAGAGGTTCCCAGGGCCCCCCCGATGACAATCCTTTTGTTTATACAAATGTTTTACATTTTTTTATAATATTTTATTTCTTTTTATTTCTTTTTTTTTATATATATAGATATATTTTTATTAAAGGGCTCAGAGGTCCACAGGGCCCCATGTGTCAAACCCCCTTTTTTTTATAAATGTTTTTTTTATTTTTGTTTATATGTATATTTTTTTTATTTTTTATTAAAGGGCCCAGAGGTCTCCAGGGCCCCAGATGGCAACCACCCTTTTTAAAAAATAATAATATATATATATTTTATATATATATATATATATATATATATATATATATATATATACATACACATATATATATATATATATTTTTTTCTCTCTTTTTTTCTTTTTATTAAAGGGCCCAGAGGTCCCCAGGGCCCCCCGATGGATACCCCCCTTCTTTTATATATATTTTTCTTTATTTATTCTTTTTCGCGGCAGACCCCCGCTTCTCAATTTCTGGCGGCAGCACCCCCCCTCCCCCGGTTCTTTGTTCCAGGGGGCCTATGCCTGAAGCTGTGTAAGGGGCCCCAAAATTCCTGATGGCGGCCCTGAATGTAAGAAACATTATTCTCACTAACTAAAAGTGTGGAGGAACACTAACATTTTCAGAAGTTGCTAGGGGCTACGGGTTCCTTGAGCTGTGGCTGATTGACCTCCCACCTGATGGTGCCTACATAATTCCAGGTTCAGCACAACTTGGCAGAGCCAGTGGCATGAAACCAATGATCTTTTGGCACATTTTTCCCACTGACCATCAATTTCAGGGACATTCTTTTCACTGATTCCCAATGAATTATTTAAGTAAATTATTTAACTGTAATTATTTAACTGTTTGCTGCCCCCCCCCCCCCCAAAAAAAAAAATTGCCGCCGGCCCCCACTGCTGGATACTGAATGTTCAGAGATCATGTATTGCAAGCTCCTGAATAGTGATTATCTCATATGTTATTAGGCTTCTGGAAGATTGGCTTCAATAGAAAATGTCAAGGTACTTGTGACTGATTGCTCCAAATAGCGGAGTCTTTGTTGCTCATTCAGATATGCACTTCAAATAAAAAAAATAAGATGAATGATACATATATCAACATGATTGTCATATGGATGTATCCAGGCATGAAAAACACCACTTAAGAGCGCAATGTTTGGTGTGTAAAACTCTGTAGATGAATGCTTAAAGCAGTAATTACTGCAATAGGACAAACATCCAAAGTGAATAGTCTGGTATCCAAAGAGCTGCCTTTCCGAGGATGCCAGAATTCATTGTACGAAAAAGGAAGGCACGTGACCTGATGCATTAATCAAGATAAAAAAGTTCATTCCAAACAAATTGATATGTACAAAAGAAAATACTACGTGTTTATGAATAAATAAATGGCAGTGATCTCATTTGATAAAATAGTATGAATTGATGCCCATACAAGGGATAAATGAATATATATCTAACACGTTTCGAGGAGTTTCCTTTTCATCAGAGCCTCGTACACACGATAGGATAGCCAGAGGACAACGGTCTGATGGACCGTTTTCATCGGTCAAAACCGATCGTGTGTAGGCCCCATAGGTTATTTAACCTTCGGTTAAAAAAAATCCAACTTGCTTTAAATTTTAACCTATGGATTCCTAACCGATAGGTCAAAACCGATCGTTAGTAGGCACGACCATCGATTAAAAATCCACGCATGCTCAGAATCAAGTCGACGCATGCTTGGAAGCATTGAACTTCATTTTTTTCAGCACGTCGTTGTGTTTTACGTCACCGCGTTCTGACACGATCGGTTATTTAACCGATGGTGTATGGGGGCGACGGACCGTTCTCATCGGATGGACTGATCGTGTGTACGAGGCTTTAGATAGCCAAAACTGGTCTGTAGGTTGTACTCTCTCATACTGGTCACTGAAATAGGTCCCCTGAGCTTGCACACCAAGTTTGGGGTTCCAAGGGTCCCCAAGATACGGGGCAGCAATATCGCCCCCGCCCGCGGACACACTCCTGTCGCTTTGCTATACTTTTACCGGACGGGTGTAAATGTTGCATGGATGTAGCCTAAAGTCTCCTCTGGGGCCAGAGATATTCAATCCCAAGCTGACCAACCCCCCTTTGAAGCCTGTGTCAAATGCCTATTTTTCCCTGTACATGTTTTGGTTTTACCGGTCTCTTTGGGGAGCCGTTACCCGCCAGCCGTAGGTCCCCCGGTCCCCATGGCAGGCAATAGATTTCACATCGCCAATACAGTGGAATGTCGGATTATAAGCATAATCTGTTCCAGGAGAATACTCGTAATCCAAAGTACTCGCATATCAAAGGGGGTTTCCCCATTGAAGTCAAAGGAAAATAAAATAATTTGCTCCGCATTGACTTCAATGGCATGCAATACCGCATGCGGCCAGAGGCTGGGGGCGGTGGAGAGCCTCGGAAACGACCGAAAAGGCCCAAGGACACCTCGGCTGACCTCAGCAAACCTCGGAAAGACTTTGATCCCGAGATTTGCAGAGGTAAGCCGTGCTGTACTCGGGCCTTTCCGTGCATTTCCAAACAGCACCGATTTGCGACGTTCGGCTCCAGCGCCCCCCCACCTCAGGCCGAATGTGGTACTGCACACCGCTTTGGCCTGAATCATGCTTGTTTTGCGAGGCAACACTTGCAAACCGAGTTATAATATTAAAAAATACAGTGCTCGTATTGCGAATCGCCTGTTAACCGCGTTACTCACAATCCGAAGTTCCACTGTAATTCAGAAGTTTGACTTTGCGAAGTTGACTTGGCAAGTCTATCTATTGCATCCACAAAACATACATAGGAATACCATATTATCTGCAGCGTCATCTGTCACAGTTTGTATATGTTCATTCCATGCAATCAAAAGCGCTATAGAAAAAAAAAACTGCACAGTGGCATATTTGGTAAATTATGATTAGAAGTTATTTTATAAATAATTGATTTCATTTGTTCGCACCTTTTTTGGAATGGTTTCTCACAAAAAAAAAACGCCTGCAGCAGCAGTCAGCGCTGCATGAAATACGAGTAAATGTGTGGAATATAATGGAACAGATGTATCAGCAGGTTAAGCTGTCCTAAAGTATAGGGTACAGGCACAAATTACCAAAATGTAGTTAATGATAACATTCTGCCTTTTGTCTGCGACCGAAAATTGGCATTGCCTGTCCAGTCCTACTTGATTCAGATAGAGGGCACAGCTGCTTCTACCGTAATGTTGGCCATCTGGCTCTTTTCTGTGAAGTCTTATGTAATTAAACTCTACTGTACATTTAAAAAAAACGTCATTTCCAAAGGGTTGTCATCAGTCAAACCTGAATGGTTTTCTGATGTCTTACCTCTTAGATCACCCATTGTCAAATAGCATTCTGTGGAACCTGAGGATTCCTCCAGAGGTTGCATAGTCACATTGGCCCAGATTCACAAAGCACTTACGCCGATGTAAGTGCAAATGTGCGCCCGCAAGTGCAAATTTGCGCCAGCGTATCTGTGCGCCGGACCCACAAACCAACATATGCCTAAAAACTGGCCACCCTACGCCGACGTAGCTTACTTACCCCGGCGTAGCGTGGGCGTACTTTTCGCCTGGACGCATGTTGATGCTCCCACTGAGGAACTCGGGCACTGCCCGAGGGCCCCATGCCACTAGGGGGCCCCATCAAGGTTGAAAGGCTCATTAAAACCAGGGACAGTATGTAAAAATCTGTGTTTTACATCTGTCCCTGATATGTCCAAAACCTACATGCTTTTGATGTCAAAATCCCGAGATTTTAGCTGCCCCGCCTCTGCACTGCCACCTGGCTTGGTGGCAATCTGTAAGCCTGGGGGCCCCATAATCTTCTATTGCCCGGGGGCCCCATGAGTTGTCAGTCCACCCCTGTGCTCCCATTAATTAGGCATTCAAACATGCAAATGAGGGGAAAACGGCAATTCACGAACGTACGTGCGCCCGACGCATGCTGCGCGAGGTGTGCGTAAATTGTACGTCCGGCGTAAAGTTATTCCCCAAAGATGAGGCGCAACCCGGCAACAGACATGCAAAGGTCTGCCCCACAGAACACAGGCCGGCGTATTGGGCGTACGTTACGTTCGTTCACGGCGTACATGGCGATCCGGCGTAGCTTAGGCAGTTGTGCCGGCGTAGTTGTGAGCATGCGTATAAGGGTGCAGTTTCATGCGTTCACGGCGCATGCGCAGTTCGTGATACGCCGGGCGTAAAACGCTGCACCATGCTATGACTATCATTTGCATGGGGTCACACATACTTACACCTACGCCGGTCTGCAGCTTCGAAAAATACGCCACGCCGACGCAATGTTGGGAGCAATAGCTGGCTGAATACAGTGCATGCCTCTCCGCGCTGCGCCGGCGTGGCGTACAGCGTTTGCGATACGGCGGCGTAATGTGCGCCCAACTCTCTGTGAATCTGGGCCATAGTAGGTAAGGTTCAATTAAGACCAGGGCTTTTGTTCAATAACGAAGAGAAAAAAAGGGAGATGGACAGCCGCACTCCAACACGATACCAACATGTAGAAAATGGTGCCTTTATTACCAGTAAAAAATGACACTCCACAGCAATAAAAAAGCAAACAGTGGGGTAACAACCTGACGCGTTTCACATCAATAACTGATGCTTAGTCATAGCTATGACCATTTTCTACATTTTGGTATCGTGTTGGAGTGCGACTGTCCATCTTCCTTTTTTTCTCTTCGTTACTGCCTTGTGCATTGCCTGCACCCACTGGGTTTTTGGATTTTAACTACCACTGGGGAGCTCTTGTCTTGAGCGGCGTCTCTTCCTTCATATTGTTGTTTAGGGCTTTTGTTCAGGGGGAACTTGGTGGAACTCAGTTACACCACATCTGGCTCAGACCCTTGGGGGGGGGGGGTCTGCTCACCACAATCACTTGTAAACACAGAAGTCCAGTTTCTGGGTTTACAACTGACAGCCCTGTGCTCTGTGTGCAACCCTCCTGAACTCTGCACTCTGTATGTAATGCAATCCTGGTATTTAATGCCCTTTTAAGACCCTTCTACTGTTTGTGAAATCCGACCACAACCAATATTTGATGTGATTTGGAGGGTGTGTGTGGGGAGGGGTTTTGAGGGGGGGGGTCGTGGTTGATAGGGGGTACCTATTGTTTAAAAAACCCGTGTAAGTGCACGTGTGTCAGTGTCTGTAATTATGTCCCATATCCCTGTATGTTGTGTTCTTTAGGATGCACATCCAAGCGTCTTTTAAAAATATCCATACTCCCCGCTGCCACCACGATTGTGGAAGAGCGTTCCACATCCTTAGTGCCCTGACAGTGGAAAACTTCCTACACAGCTTAAAGCAGAGTTACCTTTAATGTAAAAAAAAAAAAAATGTTTTACTCACTTCTATATGGCTGTTACTAGGCAGAACGAAATCTGCCTAGTTTCTGGTCCTAGGTGGTTCAACTTCCTGTCCTAAGACCCCATTGCCTCCTGGGAAATGATGACACTCATGAAATGATGTCTCTGGGCATTACTGTGCCTAAAAATCTCCCAGCATGCACCTCTCCCTGAAAACCAGGAAGAAAAAGGAACTGGGCTTCACATTCCCACACATATGATGGATACGGCCACAACATGAGCTGGAGGATATAAGGCAAGTGTTTGCTATGATTTCTGGAACGATTGGGGAGCTATTAATATGTTTTAGGGACTATTTAGTGTGATTAATTTTAGCTTGCAAAAAAATGGAATCCTGCTTTAAGGTTAAACCACTTCTCCTCCAATCTCATTGTGTGGCCATGTGTCCTCTTACTCTCCCAGAGACTAAGGCCTCGTACACACGAGCAGACAGATTTGTTCAAATCTGTCTGTCCGACAGATTTGAACAAATCTGTCTGCTGGGATTTTGGTTTGCTCGCGTGTACACACGAGCAAACCAAAATCCCCGCCAGCAGACGGCGTGCTGACGTGTCGGTGATGTGGCGGTGACGTTGACGCCGCCACGTCACCGCACCAGGAAGTAAAACACTTCCGCGCATGCGCCGAATCCATTCGGCGGCGGTGCGGGACGACATGTCTGCTGGTAAATGTACTAACCAGCAGACATGTCGGGCGGACGGATTCCCACCCGATAGATTTCAAAGCATGCTTTGAAATCTGTCGGGTGGCCAAATCCGTCGGCTCGGCCGTACACACGATCGAATCTGTCTGCTGAAACGGTCCAGCAGACTGTTTCCAGCGGACAGATTTGATCGTGTGTATGAGGCCTAAATCATTTTTTTCCTATGCTGGGATCACCATTGAGGTATTTGTCCCCTAGCAAGCTTTGCTTCTCTAGTGAGAATACATTTAGTGCTTGTAGTCCCTTTATTAGTTTAGTTGCCCTTCTTTGGACTCTCGCCATGAAAAAGTAACCTAAATGTCTCCTAATTCTTTGTCTCCAACTTACTGTGCCTCCATCTTAATTGCCCCATTATAATTACCAAAAATATACTGACACAAAGGTTGGGACTAAACTGTCCGTTTTCGGCCCCTTTATTAAAATTAACAATTATGTAAATAATATTACAAACAAAAACATAACCTTTTGGTTGCCGATCCTTGGAGGCACTAAGTATCAAAGATTCCTTGTATTTGCGTAAACTATTTCCACGGTCCCTGCCACACTGCACCGACTCGGGGACGAACCACATTCTGCAGATACACCATTGTAACTCCCAGTTAATCCACCATAACTGGCATTCCACCCATACCTTAGATGTGTCCCAATCATCTATTTAAAAATGCCTCCAAAGACCCAGCCGCACACACCTTGTAAGAGAAAAAACAAACAAACACAATCAACAAACATAAAAACAGACTTCCCCTTCACCATATCACCTCTTTTAGCACAAATCCTCTCCCCCTACATTCAATTTAAATAAATTCATCAACAGCCATCGAAGGCTCTGCTTTGTTTGCACTAAATGCCTTTGCTAACTCAAATATTACCTTGTAAAAGTAAAGTTGTTGTCACTACTGTGCTGTACATGGCCTGTGCAGAGAGCAGAGCTGTGGGAGGGGCTCAGCAGGCTCCACCCACTACAGTCTGGCAGCAGGAAATTACAGGAGGGGCGGAGACAAGACCAGTCACTCTGCACAAAGAGACAGAACAGCAGTGACCGGTCTTTATAACAGGAAGTTCATTGTCAGAATGTTTATACTGAAATACTAAAAATTAGGGTTGTCCCGATACGTATACTAGTATCGGTATCGGGACAGATACTGAGCATTTGTGTGAGTACTTGTACTCGCGCAAATGCTCCCGATGCCTGGCCAAATACTTTTTTTCCCCCAGTGCGGGTGGAGAGGGGGCGGAGAGCGGAGCAGAGCAGTCCTCGTATGGGGGAGAGGGGAGCTGCTGCCGCCTAGTCCCCTTAGACAAAGCCAAGTTAATCCCCCCCCCCTCCTCCCGCTGCTGCCGACATCTAGTTAATATGCGCTGGGGGAACACAACAGCTTTCATTTGCATTTGAATAGCTGTGTGTTCCCCCGCCATGCCGTCATGTATAGCCCCTCCCCCTTGCCCAGAAACTTTAATAGACAGGTCACCCGTCCCAGGATTGGACGGGTGATCTGTCTATCAAAGTGCCCGGGCAAGGGGGAGGGGCTATACATGACGGCACAGCGGGGGAACACACAGCTATTCAAATGCAAATGAAAGCAGTTGTGTTCCCCCAGCGCATATTAACTAGATGTCGGCAGCGGCGGGGGAGGGGGGGGGGCTTGGCTTTGTCTTAGGGGACATAAAGCTGCATTAGGGACATGGCTGTATTAGGGACATGGCTGCATCTAGGGACATGGCTGCATTAGGGACATGGCTGCATCTAGGGACATGGCTGCTTCATCAGGGACATGGCTGCATCAGGGACATGGCTGCATTAGTGACATGGCTGCATCAGGGACATGGCTGCATCAGGGACATGGCTGCATTAGGGACATGGCTGCATCAGGGACATGGCTGCATCAGGTACATGGCTGCATCAGGGACATGGCTGCATCAGGGAGATGGCTGCCTTAGGGACATGGCTGCATCAGGGAGATGGCTGCCTTAGGGACATGGCTGCATCAGGGACATGGCTGCATCAGGTACATGGCTGCATCAGGGACATGGCTGCATTAGGGACATGGCTGCATCAGGGACATGGCTGCATCAGGTACATGGCTGCATCAGGGACATGGCTGCATTAGGGACATGGCTGCATCAGGGACATGGCTGCCTTAGGGACATGGCTGCATCAGGGACATGGCTGCATCAGGGAGATGGCTGAATTAAGGACATGACTGCATCAGGGACATAGCTGCATTAGGGACATGGCTGCTGCATTTGGGGACACGTGGCTGCATTTAAAAAAAAGTATCGGTAATCGGTATCGGTGAGTACATGGAAAAAAGTATCGGTACTTGTACTAGGTCCTAAAAAAGTGGTATCGGGACAACCCTACAAGAAATAGTATTGTATTCATGGAAATATGCAAATCTATGATTTGGGAGATTTACAACTTCCTACAATATCAACAAGAAATTCTAATTATTTTATCCATGCTAGTTTGAAGACAGGTAACACAAATGAATATTACTTAAAATATATATATTTATTGACTAAAGATACAGTGCAAAAATTACTATCAGGTATAATTTGTGATAAAGCAAATAAATGATATACTTCTACAATCAGAGATAAATGGTGATTAATGTTCAGGTAATATTCACATACATTTCTATGCAAGCTCTATAAGATATATTCACAGTTCTTATGCTTAAAGGATCACTAAAGGAAAAACATTTTTTTTTAGCTAAATTGCTTCCTTTACCTTACCGCAGTACTGGTTTCATGTCCTTATTGTTCGTTTTTGCTTTGAAGTTGCTGTAATCCTGCTCTGTTCTCCACACTTCCTGTTGTCTGTTTCCTTATCACCACAGTACTGGGAGTTTTCTCACGGTGGTCTAAGGTGTCATTACTGTGTGTCTAAAACTTCCCAGAACCAATCAGATTCATTTTAAAAACAAAACACTGCCCTGGATTTGTTTGTTTTTGTTCTGTGTGTCTATTTCTACTTTGCAGAAACATGAAGCCAGTTCAAAAGTGAAACTAACCTGCAGGCACATTATATTATTGATTTTTATCTATTTTAATCATTTTGAAAAGGAATCAGTTAACTTTTATGTCTCTATCTATACCCTGTAAAAAGTCATTTCAGCAAAAAAATGTTTTTCCTTTAGTGACCCTTTAAATGATACTTGTACATTTAAAACTTTCACACGGAGCGGATCAGTAATGATCAAAACGTGCGCCAACGCGCCCACGTCGGGACTGAGTTTCCCTGTTGTTGCCATTGATGGCAAAACTGCTGGGACCTCTTCCATGACATTGCCCCCCCTCTACGGGCAGCCTCCGGATGCCCAACTGGGCCAACCTTCTTGGGTGCGCTCTCTTAACCACTAGAGGTCCGCGCTATTGACAGAATACGTCAACAGCGCAGACCTGAGGCGCCGGGGTCACGTCTTTGGACGTGATGTATTTGTAATTCCCCGCGTGCACCACAGGGTGGCGCGGGGCGGGGAAAAACAGTCCCGTCGCATCACCGAGGATTCGATGCGTGTACCCGGCGGCCATGATGTCCGTCAGGTACACGCGATCGCCGGTGACAGAGCAGGGACGTGGAGCTGTGTGTAATGATGGGGTGTAAACACAGAGCTCCACGTCCTGTCAGGGAAAGTAGACAGATGCTGTTTCCCTTGTACATAGGGACACAGCATCGGTCACCTCCCCCAGTCACCCCCCTCCCCCCACACAGTTAGAACACACCCAGGCAATACATTTAACCCCTTCCTCACCCCCTAGTGTTAACCCCTTCAATGCCAGTCACATTTATACAGTAATTAGTGCATATTTATAGCACTGGTCGCTGTATAAATGTGAATGGCTCCAAAAATGTGTCAAAAGTGTCCGATGTGTCCGCCGCAATATCGCAGTCCCAATAAAAATCGCAGATCGCCGCCATTACTAGTAAAAAAAAAAATATTAAAAAAAATCATAATTCTGTCCCCTATTTTGTAGGCGCTATAACTTTTGCGCAAAGCAGTCACTTATTGTGATTTTTTTATTTATTTTTTTACAAAAATACGTAGAAGAATACGTATCGGCCTTAACTGAGAAAAAAAATATATAAAAAAAAAATTTGGGATATTTATTATAGCAACAAGTAAAAAAAATATATATATTTTTAAATTGTCGCTCTTTTTTTGTTTATAACGCAAAAAATAAAAACCGCACGGGCGATCAAATACCACCAAAAGAAAGCTCTATCTGTGGGGAAAAAAAGGACGCCAATTTTGTTTGGGAGCCACGTCGCACGACCGCGCAATTGTCAGTTAAAGCGACGCAGTGCGGGAAGCTGAAATTTCGCCTGGGCACGAAGGGGGTTTATGTGCCCAGTAAGCAAGTGGTTAAATGCCTGGATCAGTCTCTGAGCATGAATGTTGGCTTCTGGTTCCCAAGAATTTTCCTCCGGACCATAGTCCTTCCATTTCACCAGGTACTGCACCTGGTTACGTCTCTTCCGACAATCCAGGATGGATTCCACCTTAAATTCCTCTTGGCCATCAACAAGATCTTGAAGAAATACAGACAGCACACCAGGTTTCAAGGAAGAATTCCTATGCCTCTTGTATGACGACCATAATATCTTATCCCAGAGTTCCCCTTTAAATGGCTTATCGTTGTTCCAGCAATTGTTGATTACAAAAGATGAGCGAGGAAGCGTGAATGACGTCATCGCCAAAATCAAACATTTAACACATCCTTAAACACACCTCCTAATTACTGGCGAAGAGAAGTCGGCATCCTAATTGGGATTTCATACATAAAGAAGCGGCCCGTGTATTCACTTGTGGCTGAAGATTTCATTAAAACACAAATCTTGATTTCTATTAGCGAGCCAATGTGTGGAAGTGGTATGAGCTGAGCGTTGGTGGGTGGGACGTCTGAGCGTTGGTGGGTGGGACGTCTGAGCGTTGGTGGGTGGGACGTCTGAGCGTTGGTGGGTGGGACGTCTGAGCGTTGGTGGGTGGGACGTCTGAGCGTTGGTGGGTGGGACGTCTGAGCGTTGGTGGGTGGGACGTCTGAGCGTTGGTGGGTGGGACGTCTGAGCATTGGTGGGTGGGACGTCTGAGCGTTGGTGGGTGGGACGTCTGAGCGTTGGTGGGTGGGACGTCTATTGTGAAGTTAATTGTGGAGAGGAAGGCGGAAGATTTGCTTTGCTTACTGGTCAGTTGTTGTATAAGAGCCGATTTACATAAGCATTGGCGGTAGAGCGGTGAGTCGCTTTTCAGAGGGCAATTTCCCCCACGGCCGGTTCAAGGATTTTTGACACCCTAGGCGGAACCTAATTTTGCCGCCCCCTTGGCTCCACCCCTGACTCCGTCACCTTTGCCACGCCCATGTATACCCCACCTTTTTAATGAAGTGCCCATCAAATACAGGCCACCAGCGCCTATCAAAATCAGCCTCACTAGTGCCCATCAAATGCAGCCTCACTAGTGCCCATCAAATGCAGCCTCACTAGTGCCCATCAAATGCAGGCTCACTAGTGCCCATCAAATGCAGCCTCACTAGTGCCCATCAAATGCAGCCTCACTAGTGCCCATCAAATGCAGCCTCACTAGTGCCCATCAAATGCAGGCTCACTAGTGCCCATCAAATGCAGCCTCACCAGCGCCCATCAAATGCAGCCTCACCAGTGCCCATCAAATGCAGCCTAACCAGCGATAATATAATGCAGCCTACCAGCGCCCATCAAATGCAGCCTACCAGCACCCATTAATGCAGCCTCACCAGTGCCCATCAAATGCAGCCTACCAGCACCCATTAATGCAGCCTCACCAGTGCCCATCAAATGCAGCCTACCAGCACCCATTAATGCAGCCTCACCAGTGCCCATCAAATGCAGCCTACCAGCACCCATTAATGCAGCCTCACCAGTGCCCATCAAATGCAGCCTACCAGCGTTCATCAATGCAGCCTCACCTGCGCCCATCAAATACAGCCTACCAGCGCCCATCAATGCAGCCTACCAGTGTCCATCAATGCAGCCTCACCAGTGCCCATCAAATGCAGCCTCACCAGTGCCCATCAAATGCAGCCTCACCATCGCCCATCAAATGCAGCCTCACCAGCGCCCATCAAATGCAGCCTCATCAGCACCCATCAAATGTAGCCTAACCAGTGCTAATGTAATGCAGCCTACCAGCGCCCATAAAATGCAGCCTACCAGCACCCATCAATGCAGCCTCACCAGTGCCCATCAAATGCAGCCTACCAGCACCATTCAATGCAGCCTCACCAGTGCCCATCAAATGCAGCCTCACCTGCGTCCATCAAATGCAGCCTACCAGCGCCCATCAATGCAGCCTACCAGTGTCCATCAATGCAGCCTCACCAGTGCCTATCAAATGCAGCCTTACCAGTGCCCATCAAATGCAGCCTCACCTGCACCCATCAAATGCAACCTCACCTGCGCCCATCAAATGCAGCCTCAACAGCACCCATCAATGCAGCCTCACCTGCGCCCATCAAATGCAGCCTACCAGCGCCCACCAAATGCAGCCTACCATTGTCCATCAATGCAGCCTCACCAGTGCCCATTAAATCCAGCTTCACCAGCGCCCATCAAATGCAGCCTCACCTGCGCCTATCAAATGCAGCCTCAGCTGCGCCCATCAAATGCAGCCTACCAGTGCCCAACAATGCAGCCTCACCTGCGCCCATCAAATGCAGCCTACCATTGCCCATCAATGCAGCCTTACCAGTGCCCATCAAATCCAGCTTCACCAGCGCCCATCAAATGCAGCCTCACCTGCGCCTATCAAATGTAGCCTCAGCTGCGCCCATCAAATGCAGCCTACCAGTGCCCATTAATGCAGCCTCACCAGTGCCCATAAATTAATGTTTGCTTGCTTCCATTCATTTGAGAGTCAGGACACACACAGTCCCCCGCCAACACTGTGCCTCTGGCCCTATGTGCGAATTGAGAGGCGGCTGCCTGCTAATGCTGAGACTTAAGTTCTTGTTGCAGAGAGAAGAGAGTTAAAAAAACCAGTGGCTGGGCACCCTAGGCGGCTGCCTAGTTTGCCTAGTGGTAGCAGCGGCCCTGGGGACCCCCTAGATACAGGTGGGATATCTAAAATCCTCACCTGCGTCCATCAAATGCAGCCTACCAGCGCCCATCAATGCAGCCTACCAGTGTTCATCAATGCAGCCTTACCAGTGCCCATCAAATGCAGCCTCACCTGCACCCATCAAATGCAACCTCACCTGCGCCCATCAAATGCAGCCTCAACAGCACCCATCAATGCAGCCTCACCTGCGCCCATCAAATGCAGCCTACCAGCGCCCACCAAATATCATACAGCATACACTGCAGGTGGAAGCAGCACAGGAAGGAGACATACAGTAGGCTCCACTAGTTCAGCGCACTTTGAAGGTGAACTAATATTGAGAACTTGGCTCGCCAGCTGCTGAAGGGAGGCGGTTTGAAGTGGAATTAACATGGAGAAATAGAGTGACTGCCAAGATTCATTGGGTAGGTCGACCTGCTTGTCTGCTGTGATCACTGTGATATGAGACAGATGATCATTGTCATTAGGAGAAGAGAGTTCACTTCCCATACAGCGTCCATGTAAGAACCATAATGAGAGGCCATGGGAAAGGTTATGGCAATGCTTGTATGACCGAGTGAGCGCTCTACTTCCCGAATCACGCACACCTACCGTCACAACCATCAACTCCGCTCACACACCTACCATCCAGATCCACTCCGCTCACACACCTACCGTCACAACCATCAACTCCGCTCACACACCTACCATCCAGATCCACTCCGCTCACACACCTACCGTCACAACCATCCAGATCCACTCCGCTCACACACCTACCATCCAGATCCACTCCGCTCACACACCTACCATCCAGATCCACTCCGCTCACACACCTACCGTCACAACCATCAACTCCGCTCACACACCTACCGTCACAACCATCAACTCCGCTCACACACCTACCATCCAGATCCACTCCGCTCACACACCTACCGTCACAACCATCCAGATCCACTCCGCTCACACACCTACCATCCAGATCACCTCCGCTCACACACCTACCGTCACAACCATCCACTCCGCTCACACACCTACCATCCAGATCCACTCCGCTCACACACCTACCATCCAGATCCACTCCGCTCACACACCTACCGTCACAACCATCCAGATCCACTCCGCTCACACACCTACCATCCAGATCACCTCCGCTCACACACCTACCATCCAGATCCACTCCGCTCACACACCTACCGTCACAACCATCCAGATCCACTCCGCTCACACACCTACCATCCAGATCCACTCCGCTCACACACCTACCGTCACAACCATCCACTCCGCTCACACACCTACCATCCAGATCCACTCCGCTCACACACCTACCATCCAGATCACCTCCGCTCACACACCTACCATCCAGATCCACTCCGCTCACACACCTACCGTCACAACCATCCAGATCCACTCCGCTCACACACCTACCATCCAGATCCACTCCGCTCACACACCTACCGTCACAACCATCAACTCCGCTCACACACCTACCATCCAGATCCACTCCGCTCACACACCTACCATCCAGATCCACTCCGCTCACACACCTACCGTCACAACCATCCAGATCCACTCCGCTCACACACCTACCATCCAGATCCACTCCGCTCACACACCTACCATCCAGATCCACTCCGCTCACACACCTACCGTCACAACCATCCAGATCCACTCCGCTCACACACCTACCATCCAGATCCACTCCGCTCACACACCTACCATCCAGATCCACTCCGCTCACACACCTACCATCCAGATCCACTCCGCTCACACACCTCACAACCATCCAGATCCACTCCGCTCACACACCTACCATCCAGATCCACTCCGCTCACACACCTACCGTCACAACCATCCAGATCCACTCCGCTCACACACCTACCATCCAGATCCACTCCGCTCACACACCTACCATCCAGATCCACTCCGCTCACACACCTACCATCCAGATCCACTCCGCTCACACACCTACCGTCACAACCATCCAGATCCACTCCGCTCACACACCTACCATCCAGATCACCTCCGCTCACACACCTACCATCACAACCATCCAGATCCACTCCGCTCACACACCTACCATCCAGATCACCTCCGCTCACACACCTACCATCACAACCATCCAGATCCACTCCGCTCACACACCTACCGTCACAACCATCCAGATCCACTCCGCTCACACACCTACCATCCAGATCCACTCCGCTCACACACCTACCATCACAACCATCCAGATCCACTCCGCTCACACACCTACCATCCAGATCCACTCCGCTCACACACCTACCATCCAGATCCACTCCGCTCACACACCTACCGTCACAACCATCCAGATCCACTCCGCTCACACACCTACCATCCAGATCACCTCCGCTCACACACCTACCATCACAACCATCCAGATCCACTCCGCTCACACACCTACCGTCACAACCATCCAGATCCACTCCGCTCACACACCTACCATCCAGATCCACTCCGCTCACACACCTACCATCCAGATCCACTCCGCTCACACACCTACCATCCAGATCCACTCCGCTCACACACCTACCATCCAGATCCACTCCGCTCACACACCTACCATCACAACCATCCAGATCCACTCCGCTCACACACCTACCATCCAGATCCACTCCGCTCACACACCTACCATCCAGATCCACTCCGCTCACACACCTACCATCCAGATCCACTCCGCTCACACACCTACCATCCAGATCCACTCCGCTCACACACCTACCGTCACAACCATCCAGATCCACTCCGCTCACACACCTACCATCCAGATCCACTCCGCTCACACACCTACCATCCAGATCCACTCCGCTCACACACCTACCATCCAGATCCACTCCGCTCACACACCTACCATCCAGATCCACTCCGCTCACACACCTACCGTCACAACCATCAACTCCGCTCACACACCTACCATCCAGATCCACTCCGCTCACACACCTACCATCCAGATCCACTCCGCTCACACACCTACCGTCACAACCATCCAGATCCACTCCGCTCACACACCTACCATCCAGATCCACTCCGCTCACACACCTACCATCCAGATCCACTCCGCTCACACACACCTCACAACCATCCAGATCCACTCCGCTCACACACCTACCATCCAGATCCACTCCGCTCACACACCTACCGTCACAACCATCACTCCGCTCACACACCTACCATCCAGATCCACTCCGCTCACACACCTACCATCCAGATCCACTCCGCTCACACACCTACCGTCACAACCATCCAGATCCACTCCGCTCACACACCTACCATCCAGATCCACTCCGCTCACACACCTACCATCCAGATCCACTCCGCTCACACACCTACCGTCACAACCATCCAGATCCACTCCGCTCACACACCTACCATCCAGATCACTCCGCTCACACACCTACCATCCAGATCCACTCCGCTCACACACCTACCGTCACACCTACCATCCAGATCCACTCCGCTCACACACCTACCATCCAGATCCACTCCGCTCACACACCTACCATCCAGATCCACTCCGCTCACACACCTACCATCCATCCACTCCGCTCACACACCTATCCACTCCGCTCACACACCTACCATCCAGATCCACTCCGCTCACACACCTACCATCCAGATCCACTCCGCTCACACACCTACCATCCAGATCCACTCCACACCTACCATCCTCACACCTACCATCCAGATCCACTCCGCTCACACACCTACCATCCAGATCCACTCCGCTCACACACCACTCCGCTCACACAACCATCCAGATCCACTCCGCTCACACACCTACCATCCAGATCCACTCCGCTCACACACCTACCATCCAGATCACCTCCGCTCACACACCTACCATCCAGATCCACTCCGCTCACACACCTACCATCCAGATCACCTCCGCTCACACACCTACCATCCAGATCCACTCCGCTCACACACCTACCATCCAGATCCACTCCACTCACACTCCTACCATCCAGATCACCTCCGCTCACACACCTACCATCCAGATCCACTCCACTCACACTCCTACCATCCAGATCCACTCCGCTCACACACCTACCATCCAGATCCACTCCGCTCACCTACCATCCAGATCCACTCCGCTCACACATCTACCATCACAACCATCCAGATCCACTCCACTCACACTCCTACCATCCAGATCCACTCCGCTCACACACCTACCATCCAGATCCACTCCGCTCACACACCTACCATCACAACCATCCAGATCCACTCCGCTCACACACCTACCATCACAACCATCCAGATCCACTCCGCTCACACACCTACCATCACAACCATCCAGATCTACTTCGATCACACACCTACCATCCAGATCCACTCCGCTCACACACCTACCATCACAACCATCCAGATCCACTCCGCTTACACATCTACCATCACAACCATCCAGATCCACTCCGCTTACACATCTACCATCACAACCATCCAGATCCACTCCGCACACACACCTACCATCACAACCATCCAGATCCACTCCGCTTACACATCTACCATCACAACCATCCAGATCCACTCCGCTCACACACCTACCGTCACAACCATCCAGATCCACTCCGCTTACACATCTACCATCACAACCATCCAGATCCACTCCGCTCACACACCTACCGTCACAACCATCCAGATCCACTCCGCTTACACATCTACCATCACAACCATCCAGATCCACTCCGCTCACACACCTACCGTCACAACCATCCAGATCCACTCCGCTCACACACCTACCATCAGATATATATATACACACTCCATATGGACGTTGCTTCTCAATTGCATTACTGCTCTATTTTTATCTGCACTCCTCCGGTATTATTCTTCTTATCACTATTCGAAGTAGACTGAAAAGATGGAGGAGTTCTGCATTGTCCACTTTTTCTATCTTGCCTTTTACAGAGGCTTCAGTCTTCTACTGTCTGATGCACATCTCCACATTTTATAAATAAGTGATGCCTTCCTTCTCATAGAGCGGAAGGGTCTAATGGCCGTCCAGAGACTAACGACCTCGGCAGATGCCGAACAGATGAGGATATGACATGGATAGGTTTTATTGTGCTAAAGCTGAATGGCTTGGCTGATATTTTTAATAAAAGCCGTGTAAGTACCTGATTCTGACTTGATATCAGCCATTTGCAGCTTCAGCAACAATACACCCCGTGCAACAAAATATCCCCCAGCATTACTAGTTCCTCCCCATAAACATTTGCCCACCCAGCAACAATAATTAGCTCAGCAACAATACCCAACGGAAACAATAGATCCAAAGGACAATAATTGGACCCCCATCAGTAACAATAGACCTTTCAACAGCCAGCATTACTAGACCCTCCAGCAGCCAGCTACAATAGATTCCCTGATCAACAATAGGCCCCCAGCAGCAATAGAAACCCTGCAACCGAATACCCCCCCCCCCCCCAGGCAACAATAGTTTCTACCCAACAACATTAGTCCCCCCCAGCAACAACAGTCCCCACACCCTTAGCAACAATAGATTCCCTCAGCAGCAATGATTCCCCTCAGCAAAAATAGACCCCCCCCCTTCAACAAAGTACTCCCCAGCAGCAATAAATCCATCCATGGAACCATAGTCCACTGTGACAGACTCACCCGGGACAGAGGCTTTTGGAGGGGACTAAATGCTTGCCTCTTGCCTTGCGATCATGGGCCCTGGCATTTGGGGGAACGGTGCTCTTTGTGAGCTGTATGCCTGGAGACCCTGTATATGACATATAGAGTGACTGATTCATACTGTTGGGACATACAGTGTAAGGAGATGCTAATGCCATCCCCTCCAGCCATCTGTCTGTTCTTTGTGCTAATTGACCCTGCTATTG
This sequence comes from Rana kukunoris, assembly GCA_029574335.1. Lineage (NCBI taxonomy): Eukaryota > Metazoa > Chordata > Amphibia > Anura > Ranidae > Rana > Rana kukunoris. The sequence goes on from CM056060.1 coordinate 142,004,449, forward strand.
TGTGAAGATGTCCTGTGTATATACTTATGATAATGTCTATTGTATAGAAGGTGAGCGAGGAGACGTGACGTCTACCCTGAAAGGTCATATCTATGAGTCGCCTAGTCTGGGTAAATGATTCCTTAATTAGCTCATGTTAATTTATGTTCTGGGTACCTCCTCTTTAAACTGTATATAAGGTTGTATTCTTGGTTCTATTAAAGACTTCGGTATTCCGAAAACAAGATACGCCAGAATTTTGCTTAGATACGACGGCGTAAGTCTCTTACGCCGTCGTATCTAAGTTGCATATTTATGCTGGCCGCTAGGTGGCGCTTTCGTCAATTAGCCACGTTGAATATGCAAATGAGCTAGATACGCGGATTCCCGAACGTAATTGCGCCCGCTCGTTGTTTTTTATGTCGTTTGCGTAAGCGTAAAGTTACCCCTGCTATATGAGGGGTAACTTTGCGTACGCAATGTTAAGTATGGACGACGATTTTTACGTCATTTACGTTGTTTGCGTAAGTCGTTCTTGAATAGGGATTTGCCTAAGTTACATTCACGTCAAAAGCATTGACTATTTGCGAGGTGATTTCGCGCATTCGCACTGGGATACATCCATGTACGGCGCATGCGCAGTTAAAAAAAGCGTAAAAAACGTGGGGTCACAACACATTTACATAAAACACGCCCACCTCTTCCACATTTGAATTACCCGGGCTTACACCAGGCCATTTACGCTATGCCGCCGTAACTTAGGACGCAAGTGCTTGTGAGAATACGGCACTTGCATCCAAAGTTGCAGCGGCATAGCGTAAATGGGATACGCTACGCCCCGCTGCCAGATACGCAAAAGTACGAGAATCTGGCCCTCCATGTTAAGCAGATAAACAAGTCTCGTCTCGTTGTGTGCTTGTGAGCAGCTGGAATATGTGATATCTATATCCAGACTGATAGGAAGCGGTATATGACTGAAGCACTCACGCGGTGTGTGGGACGTTACATTACATCGACATTAGATCCCTCTCAGTGATTGGCCCTGAAAGCAAAATAAGAACCCCCCTCAGCAATAATAGACCCTTCCCTCAACAACTGATTCCCTCCTAGTGACAATAGATCCCCCAGCAGCCAGCATCAATGGACCCTCCAGCACACCCCTTTCCATTACATACATTCAGTGATGAAGGTGCCAGAATGGCGTTCCCCCACGTGCCCGTAAAAAAAGCCCTCTGTAGACTGGTGTAAATATGCATGTGTATGTGGATGAATTCACACTAGTGACTAGAGTGAACAACTATTCTAGCCAATAGAATAAATTCACACACCCTCAAAAACTTTCATATATGTTCGTACTTTACACACAAGTACATGCATTTTGTTTTTCCTAGCACCTACAAGGCAGAGTACCGGCTTCTATCCCATGGATAGGCATCAGGAAACAAAAATTATGGTAATTTTTTTGTACAATTTTCAGGTTTGCTGGTGCCTACTGTACTTGATAGCATACTAGTGATAGAGACATGCTTCTATCAACACCTACAACCCCAGATAAACTCTATAAAAGAGTAAGAGAGACCCCAAAGCATTCTTTGTTAATAGAACAAGACTGAGGGTGAATCCATGGATAAGCACCCGGAAAGGAAAATTATGGTAAGTATTTGATACAATTTTCTGGTTTCCTGGAGTCTATATGGCAGCTTACTAGTGATAAGGCTCTGCTCCTATCCCCGCCTACAGGGCCAGGTAAAAATGTATAAAAGAGTAAGAGAAAGTCCACAAAGCACCCAAAAGTACTGTAGTATGCTGCCATGTAAGCACCAGGAGACTGGAAAATTGTATTGAATACTTACCATAATTTTCCTTTCTTGGTGCCTACCCATGACAACATACTAGTTATTAGACATGTGCACAGCAAAAAATTTGTTTATTTCTGTTCGTTTATCGTGATTCGTAACGAGTCGTAATTTCGTAAGACGTTAGTTATCATATTTGTACTCTTTAGTATTTTCGTAACACTTTTTTTTCCGTTTCCGTTTTTTTATGTTAGTTTATTTTTAGTTGATTCGAGATTAGTATTTTCGTAAAATTTTGTATTCTGCCTCGTTCGTATTTTTACAATGAATTTATTCATTCATTCGTTTTTCCGTTGGTTTATTTTTCGTTGTTTTGATATTCGTATTTACATTATATTTTTCATCGTTCTGGGTTCGTATTTTCGTAAGAAATAGATCTTCGTTGCTTTATGATCATTCGTATTTTCGTGTCTAATTTCATTTTGATTGTAAAAACTTTCTTTTGTAGATTTTATTGCATTCGTAATTCTGTTAAAATACATTTTACGTTTATTCGACACACTACTCGTCGTAATTTTGTAAATCGTACTTTATTGCGATTGACTTGACAGATCCACAAAACCGGTGCAACCTACCCAAACACACCCTATCTGGACTCTGCATGGAATGCACTGCAGTCTAACACAGATAAAGACACAAGGTCAAGGAGCCACTAGGTAATAAGAAAGAAGCTCATTGGGGGAAGGAACAAACCTCTTCATGGGAAGGGACAGCGCTGAGTGGCTATTGGTCAATGTCCAGAAATATTTCAGTACTAACGAAAGTGAATTTACGTTATTTCATATATTCGTTGTTTTAATTTCCGTTTTCCGAAGAATCGTAATTTATTTTTCGTTAGTTTTGCATTTCGCTTTTTTATGCCGCGTACACACGGTCGTTTTTTGCGATGAAAAAAAACGTCGTTTTTTAAAACGTCATTTAAATTGATCGTGTGTGGGCAAAGCGTCGTTTTTTGTCTTAAAAAAAACTACCAAAAAAATATTCCAACATGTTCGAATTTTTTGTGTCGTTTTTCAAAAACGTCGTTTTTTGTTTTACAAAAAGTCACTGTGTGTAGCAAAAACGTCGTTTAAAACGACGTTTTTCAACCCGCGCATGCCCAGAAGCTAGTTATGTAGCGAGCTTCAATGGAAAAGAGTGGTGAACGTAACCTCGTTTTTTGTGAAAAAAACGATGGTGTGTATGCAACATCGTCTTTGAAAGTGACGTTTCAAAAACGTTGTTTTTTACTTCACAAAAAACGTCGTTTTTTTTTTTCATCGCAAAAAACGACCGTGTGTACGCGGCATTATTCTTTGTTCTGCATTTCGGTTGTTTTCTTTTCGTTCTTCGGATATTAGTAAGTTTGCATTTTCGGTTATTTTTTTCGTAATTATGATTTTTTTTTGGTGTTTAGTATTTTCGTTATTTCTATGTTTTTTTGTTTCTTTTTTCTTTCGTTGTGTGGTCCTTTTACATTTAGTAATTTCGTATCTTCGTTATTTTTCATATTCGTTCATTTTGGAAATATCGTTATTATTTGCGCTAAACCGTTCGTTCATTAGTAGGTTAACGAATCAACGAAAATAACGAATAATGACTGAAAACGTATTCGTAACTAAAAAAATTGCACATGGCTACTAGTTATAAATAACTAACTGATAAGGAGGGTGATGCTGAACAAGTATGCTTTGGGGTCTTTCTCTGATTCCTTAAAAGAAATTTAATTGGTCCTGTAGGCAGGGATAGGAGTGAATCTCACTAGTATGGTGCCATGGAGGCACCAGGAAACCAGAAAATTGTATCAACTACTTACCATAATTTTACTTTGCTTGTGCCTATCCAAAGCAGCATATGGACCCATCCTCGGTCTTGCTCTAGTCACAAAGAGTGCTTTGGGGTCTTTCTTTTACTCTTTTATAGATTTTAACTGGTTCTGCAGGTGGATAGGTATGGAGCTCTATCACTAGTATGGTGCCATGGAGGCACCAGGAAACCAGAAAATTGTATCAACTACTTACCATAATTTTACTTTGCTTATGCTTATCCACAGCAGCATATGGTCTTGCTCTTGTCACAAAGAGTGCTTTGGGGTCTTTCTTTTACTCTTTTTTTTAGATTTTATAAATTTTAACTGGTTCTGGAAGGGGGGCTAGGTACAGAGCTTTATCAATAGTATGGCGCCATGGAGGCACCAGGAAACCAGAAAATTGTATCAAATGCTTACCGTAATTTTGCTTTGGTGCCTATCGATAGCAGCATATGGACCCACCCTCGGTCTTGCTCTAGTCATGAAGATAAGATGTTATAGACTTTAACTGGTCCCGTAAGTAAGGATAGGGATGGAGCTCTAGCACTGGTACGGTGCCAGGAAACCAGAAAGTTGTATCAAATGCTTACCGTAATTTTACTTTGCTTTTGTGCCTATTGATAGCAGCATATGGACTCACCCTCGGTCTTGCTCTAGTCATGAAGATAAGATGTTATAGACTTTAACTGGTCCCGTAAGTAAGGATAGGGATGGAGCTCTAGCACTGGTACGGTGCCAGGAAACCAGAAAATTGTATCAAATGCTTACCGTAATTTTACTTTGCTTTTGTGCCTATTGATAGCAGCATATGGACCCACCCTCGGTCTTGCTCTAGTCATGAAGATAAGATGTTATAGACTTTAACTGGTCCCGTAAGTAAGGATAGGGATGGAGCTCTAGCACTGGTACGGTGCCAGGAAACCAGAAAATTGTATCAAATGCTGTACCTGTTGGAATTATACTTTGCTGTGGACCCACCCTCCGTATTGCTGTATTTACAAAGAATGCTTTGGGGTCTTTCTCTTTTTTAAAGATTTTATAGATTTCACCTGGTCCCATAGATAGGGATAGGGACAGAGCTCTATCCCTAGTATGTTGTCATGAATAGGCACCAAGAAGGATGATTAAGGTAAGTTTTTTTTAAGTATTTTATACAATTTTCCAGTTTTGTGCTGGATCTTTCTGCCAGCAATGTTCAGCTTGCATATGAGTATTTAAGTATTTAAAGTATTTATGAGTATTTAAATTGGCAGTATAAAAAAGTATAAAAAAGTATGGGAATATAAAAAAAATAAACATACATACTCACCTCCATGTGTCCTCCACCAGATCTAAGCCTGAGAACTGAGCTATCTCATCACCGCTAATTGCTTAGTCCTTGGTCTGCTCTGATCAGAGAGCATTGACTGTTAGTCTTCATTTTGTTAAGCGCTTAACAAACTGTTGGCGCTATATAAATCCTGTATAATAATAATAATTACAGTGGAACCTCGGATTACAAGCCTAATACGTTCCAGGAGAATGCTTGCCAGAGACCAGAGGCAGGGGGCGCCAGAGAGCCTCGGAAATAGACGAAAAGGCCAGAGGACACTTCGGCTGACCTTGGAAAATCTGGGAAAGACTTTGTTCCCGAGATTTGTCCTCTGGCCTTTCCATGCATTTCTGAACAGCGCTGATTGGCTGCGATCGACAACGTTAGGCTCTGCTCAGCTCCAACGCCCCCCACCTCAGGCCAAACTTGGTAGTGCATACCGCTTTGGCCAGAATCGTGCTCATTTTGCCAGACAACACTCACAAACCAAGTTACAATGCTCATATTGTGTGAATCGTGCTGCTCACAATCCGAGGTTTCACTGTATTGTCCGGACCCTTCCAGATTCTGGAGCAGCACTGTGACTAAAGCCCACTGATGGCTGATTCTGGGTCACAGGAAGACTTTTTGTTGTGGTCTCCTTTGACCCAGAATCAGAACCCACAAGAGAAATAGGATCAAAAAAGCTTTGGCCATACTTCTCTTTTAATTACGCCCGTGTGCCTGAGCCTTAAAGTGGATGTAAACCCTCTCTCATCCTTTTAAAACTACTGCCATAGTCAGAGGTGTATTTAGGTTTTGTGCTGCCCTAGGCCTGACTAAACTCGTGCACCCCCTAATTTAAATATGACCAACACCTTCCTGCTAAGGCCACACCCTGTGTTGTTTAAGACCCGCCCTGAAATTTTCGAGTGAGGACACTAGTTCTGAGGGCCTGGGGGGGGCAATGGATTCCCTTAATCCCTTAATTTACTTAGATTTCCTCTTACTTCCTGGTTGGCCATAGAACAGGAAGTGAAGGGAAATCTTGCCAATGGGACAGGGATGGTAAAAACTAAACTGACAGGGGCTATAACCCTCCCTTACTCTACCCAAAATGAAAAAAAAAGTGTTGCCTATAGTTCTACTTAGGTAGATGGTGCATCAGAAGCACCGTGAGGAAGGTTTGTGGTCCAGGATGATAAAACAGTCAAAATTGGAAGCGCCCGCATACTAGAAGCAGTGCGGCCGCTTTTTGGGGGCGCTAGACTAATTTTCCTAACAGTGTAGCGCAAGCCGGCGGGGACTCTTTTCGTGCTGCCCCCTGCAAAATGCTGCCCTAGGCCTGGGCCTTGTTGGCCTAGGCCAGGATACAGCTCTGGCCATAGTGCTGATCTATAAGGATATACATGTATCCTTACCCGTCAAATGTCTCCCCTCTGTCTGTTATAAAAACTGAAAAACTGCAGATTCTGTGGGCAGATCCGTTGTCTGGAGCTTTATGGGTGGAGTCGTGATGTCAGTAGACTACCCGCCCTCTTCTACACTCCCCTTGTCAACATGCATTTTCTCCTGTGTATTTCTTACGCTGAATTTTGCTATGATCACTAACATCCATTTAAAATCCAGAAAAGCAACCACATGACTTCAGAAAAGGAGTGGGGGTGGGAATTAAAAAAAATAATGCCTGTCTGAGATATGTAAATAACCTGTCACTCACAGCAAGGGGGTGGAACGGACTAAGGTTTTTCTCCGTAAGTCCGTTTTATTTCACTGAACAATAAAAGAGGATTGCTCACAGCTGGATTAACTCTGTGTGGCAAGACTGGGCACAGATGATCTTATACTCTACATTGTGACAGCAATCCACTTTAATGGTACTGCTAGATTTTTGATATTCTCAAGGCTAATAAATTAAGGAGTGAAAATGTATGGTGGCCCAGCATGCAAACCAAGTCCTTGACTGCTGGCACTTTAAACACATTTAAATAAATTTGATTTTAGAAGTTTGAGTTTTCCAGTCTGTGGCTCCAACTTCAATAAAAGCTCAATCAAGGTATTTGAAATTGAAACTATTAGAATGAGCAAGAGAGTCGAAAATTCCTAAATTAATGTGTCGTCAATTGTTCTGCGAAGACGGATCATTCTAAGAGTGAATGTCAATGAGGAAAAAGTGAGAACTGAAATGAGCAGCTGCCAGGGAAAGGTGAAAAATGCCTTAGAGTGCCTGATTACATGAGGAATAGAGGTGAGGTAACAGTCATATTTTATTCGGCAGTATTGTAAACACAGGCAGATGACAGCGGTGCTCACTTCTCAAAGTCAGAAAGGGGTCCTTCCGCTATAAGCCGCCAAATGCAGGGAAAGTGTTGTACGCCGCGCACCACGGGAGGCTGTGGGAGGGTGGAGATTGTGTCATGCTATGGCTGACTGCATTTTAATCACGCTATCAATGAAACTGGAATGTGTGGGGAAAACAAGAGCACCAAGCCATTGCGTCATCACAGGTGGTCAACGCATTTCGAGAGCTACAGCTTCCCCCTTCATCAGAGCTTAAGCACTTGCCGACCGCCGCGCACACATATATGTCAACACAATGGCACGGGCAGGCAAATGGGTGTACCTGTACGTCCCTTTAAATTTGCCGCCTAGTGGGCACGCACTTGCCTGCCGTGTGCCTCATGAGTGCGCCCGCAGGTCCCGGGCCCACGATTGCGGTCGTAAAAGGCCGAAGAGGGGGATGCCTTTGTAAACAAGGCATTCCCCTGTTCTTCCTAGAGACATGTCACTGATCTACTGTTCCCTGTGATCGGGAACAGTGATTAGTGACATGTCACTGGTAGCCCCTCCCCCTAACAGTTAGAATCACTCCCTAGGACATACTTAACCCCTTCAGCGCCACCTAGTGGTTAACCCCTTCACTGCATTTTTTTAGCACTGATCGCTGTACAAATGACAATGGTCCCAAAAATTTGTCAAAAGAAAATATTAATAATAAAATAACAATATTAATATATTAATAACAAAAATATATTAATAATAAAAATGCCATAAAACTATCCCCTATTTTGTAGATGCTATAACTTTTGCGCAAACCATTCAATATAAGCTTATTGTGATTTTTTTTATCAAAAATATGTATAAGAATACATATCGGCCTAAACTTAGAAAAGAAATTTGTTTTAAAAAAAAAAATCGGGGATATTTATTATAGCAAAAAGTACAAAATATTGCTTTTTTTTCAAAATTGTCGCTCTATTTTGGTTTATATCGCAAAAAATAAAAGGTGCAGAGATGATCGAATACCACCAAAAGAAAGCTCTATTTGTGGGAAAAAAAGGACGTCAATTTTGTTTGGGAGGACACAGGGGAAGACATCTATTGACAGCCTCCCGGCAATTCAGGTCCGCGCTGTAGCCGTTATTCGGCTATAACGCGGACGCTATGGGCCAGATTCAGGTAGACCCAATGTGCGGCGTCGTGTCCCGGCGCCTGATTTAATGAATCAGATACGCCGGGATTTAGCTAAGATACGAGCGGCGTAAGTCTATTTCGCCGTCGTATCTTAGTTGCATATTTACGCTGGCCGCTAGGTGGCGCTTCCGTCGATTTACGCACTGAATATGTAAATTAGGGAGATACGCCGATTCACGAACATACTCGCGGCCGCTACGCCGTTTACGTTAGGCTTACGTCCGGCGTAAAGTTACCCCTTCTATAGCAGGCGCAGGCAATGTTAAGTATGGGCGTTGGGACAGCGTCGTATTGTACGTCGTTTACGCCGTTTGCGTAAGCTGATTCAGAATGGGGCTGGGCATAAGTTACATTCACGTTGTTTTCATTGACCATTTGCAACGTGATTTGGAGCATGCGCACTGGGATAAGTTCACAGCCGGCGCATGCGCAGTTCGTTCGGCGCGTCATTTACGTCGGGGCACGATTAGTTTACATAAAACACGCCCCCTACCTGCCCAATTTGAATTACGTGCGGATACGCCGGCCCATTTACGCTACGCCGCCGCAACTTACGGAGCAAGTGCTTTGTGAATACAGCACTTGCCTGTAGTTGCGGAGGCGTAGCGTAAATAGGATACGCTACGCCTGCACAAAGATACGCTCTCCATCTGGCCCTATGTGGTTAAACTGCGAGTTCCAATGGAGCGTTGGATTGGCATGGGCTAATAGAGAATTGATACAACTCGGAAATAAACTGGCTTATAGAAGGGCCCCCCCTGGTGCCAGGGTTGTTAAGCCAGTTCCCAGGTAAGGGAACCCACAAAACAGCTTTGCACGGGCGGTGGGCTGAAGTTAGAAACTTTGCTTCAATGGTTACTAAACAAATTCCTTGAGAACATCATCATTGCACTATATTGTACCCAGAGCTTTTTTTCTCAGAAAATAGGTGCAGGAACCCAACCACGATCCCATTCAGATTTTACAAACAGTAGGAGGGTTTTAAAGGGTGCAGAGTTCAGGGGGTTACACACAGAGTGCAGAGCTATCACTTGTAAACACAAAAAACAGACTTCTATGTTTAAAATTGATTGTGGTGAGCAGGCACCAAAGGGTCTGAGCCAGAGGTGGTGGAACTGAGTTCCCCCAAGTTCCCCCTGAAAAAAAGCCCTGATTGTACCTCAGCGTTGTCCAACTGCGGTTATGGAGGGGTGCTGCAGTGCTTTTGTTGGTCCATAGATCTACTTGATCGTATTACTCTTCTCTTTAGATACGTTTTGGCCAGAGTTCCAATTTATTAACCATAAGTAATAAAGCTTTTCATTTATTATGTCTCCCTAGTGCCTTCCTTTTGGGGATTGGTAAATTCCGCCTGGAATCTATGTGCGGTTGGAAAGAGGCAGTCTCCCGTCAACATAGAAACCAGCCATATGATTTTCGATCCCTTCCTAACATCGCTACGTATCAACACAGGTGGAAGGAAGGTAAGCCTTAAATGTGCACCAAATAAAACTCATTCATGACGCAGAAATTGTTATTATATTAATGATAAGAAGCTCTGAACAAACAGATCTCTTAAAGGGGAACTCTGGGCTAAAAAATAATAACTAAATACAAGAGTCGTGTGTGCTATTTCTTGAATCCTGGTTTGTCTATTTTTTCCAGATCTGTACACTGATCCAGTGTGGAACTTTGACTTCCTGTAATAAAGATACGTCACTGCTGCTCCCTTTTCTTGTGTAGGGTGACTGGTCTGGTCTCCGCCCCCACCTATAATTTTCAGCAGGCAGCCTTTAGTGGGTGGAGCCTGGTAGGTCCCTCTCACAGCTCTTCTTGTGCAGAGTGACTGGTCTTGTCTCGGCCCCTCCTGTAGATTTCAGCAGGCAGCCTATAGTGGGTGGAGCATGCTAGGTCCCTCCCACAGCTCTTCTTGTGCAGAGTGACTGGTCTTGTCTCCGCCCCCTCCTGTAGTTTTTAGCAGACAGCCTATAGTGGGTGAAGCCTGCTAGGTCCCTCCCACAGCTATGCTATCTCTCCCTGTGCAGTGTGACTGGTCTGGTCTCTGCCCCTCCTGTAGTCTTCTGCATCTGATAATCTGAGGATTGTGACAGCAGCAGGTCCTGCTTTCGGAATACAATGTCCCGGCAGTGGGTATTTAGTCATTCTTATTGTTTGTGTGGATAGAGGAATCTGTTATTTCTAGGGGGGTTTTCTCTTTCAGTCTATTATTCTATTGATTCTCAAAATCGCCCCCCTTCCCGCTCACATTCCCCCATGTGCCCATGTAAATTAATTCTTATATTCCCCCATCCAGTGTCCATAGCTCCCAACTGTCCCTGATTTCGAGGGACTGTCCCTGATTTAGAATAAAGTCTCTCTTTCCCTCTTTCCTCCTGATTTGGAACTCATTTTGGTCTGATCTACAGTATATAGTTGTATATAAAATGCACTTTTTATCTTTCAAAAAGTGTTCCCAGTGCTAAACCTTTCATCCAGATTCTAAATTGCTGCTTTTGTAAATTTCAAGAACCAGTATAAAGGTATAGTAGTGGTAAAAAAAACACTTTTGGGTTTAACTATAAAATGTTGTTGTGTAATTCTCCTTTAAGGGGGAGTGGCAGAGGGGTGTGTCCTACGTCTATGTACTTTTGGTAATAGGTGTCCCTCGTTCCCATCTCAAAAAGTTGAGAGGTATGCCAGTGTCTACTACCTTCCCTGCAGACAGCTTTAGTGACTTTTGGAATTGTTAGATGCCCATGTGCTTCTGCAATTTGATTCCTTCCCCTAGGTGTTGTAGTAATGTAGGGGTCAGAGGACAGAACCATTGCTTGTAGCAGGGGACACAGTCATCCAACATTCCTAGAAGTGTCAAATGTCAACTACAGTGAAGAAGGCCACATCACTAGATGGGCGGGAGCAGAAGACATAGGCCAGTGAAAATAGCACTATAGTCAATGAATGTGACTCTCAGTCAGGATCCCGCGATACCCTGGGGTGCAAGTATGGTTGTCCCAGGGCGCAAGATCTGACTATATGATGGGAGGACTCTATGTGATGGGGGGAGGGGGCATCTGAAATATATAGGGGACTTTGATGTGATGGAATGACTATGTAAGGGTGGGCCTCTAGTTATTTGATGGAGGAGGGGGGGCTCTGACTATGTGATGGGGGGCCTCTAACAATGTGATGGGGAGCCTATACAGGATTAGGCTCCCCATTTCGGTGTATAGGGGGAACTTTCGATGTGATGGGTGGGCTCTGTGATATTGGGTATCTGACTATATTAATCGGGCCCTCTGATAGAAGGAGGGACCTCCGATGTGTTGGGGTAACCTCGGATGTGATGGAGGGGCCTCCGATGCGATGGGAGGCCTCTGATGTAATGGGGGAACCTCTGATGTGATGGGAGGACTTCTGATGTGATGAGAAGACCTCTGATGTGATGGAGGGACCTCTGGTGTAATGAGAAGCCTTCATATGTAATGGGAAGACCTCTGATGGAGGTACCTCTGATATGATGGGGGAACCTCTGATGTGATAGGAAGACCTCTGATGTGGTGGGGGAACCTCTGATGTGATGGATGGACCTTAAATGTGATGAGAGGACCTCTAATGTGATGAGAGGACCTCTAATGTGATGAGAGGACCTCTGATGTGATGGGAGGACCTCTGATGTGATGGGAGGACCTCTGATGTGATGGGAGGACCTCTAATGTGATGGAGGGACCTCTGATGTGATGGGGGACCTCTCATGTGATTAGAAGACTTTTTAAGTAATGGGAAGACCTCTGATGTGATGGAGGTACCTCTGATATGATAGGGGAACCTCTGATGTGATGACGGGACCTCTGATGTGATAGGAGGACCTCTGATGTGACGGGAGGACCTCTGATGTGAAGAGAAGACCTCTGATGTGACGAGAGGACCTCTGATGTGACGAGAGGACCTCTGATGTGATGAGAAGACCTCTGATGTGACGAGAAGACCTCTGATGTGACGAGAGGACCTCTGATGTGACGAGAGGACCTCTGATGTGACGAGAGGACCTCTGATGTGACGAGAGGACCTCTGATGTGACGAGAGGACCTCTGATGTGACGAGAAGTCCTCTGATGTGATTAGAAGACTTCTTATGTAATGAGAGGACCTCTGATGTGACAGAGGTGCCTCTGATATGATGAGGGAACCTCTAATGCAGCCTTTCTCAACCTTTTTACCGCTGGGGAACCCTAAAAATAATTTTCAGGTCTCGGGGAACCCCTGATAAAACCCATTCATTGGGGGGTCAGTGGGAACAATGCCCCTTACTCTGGTGGTCAGTGAGAAGAATGTCCTTTTTTACAGTAGTGTTAAGAACTATGAAAATCATTGGTGTAATACCACTGAATCCTCCAAGTGGAATTGGCTCAGAACTATGTAGGCACCATCAAACAGGAGGTAAATCATCCACAGCTCAAGGAGCCCCTAGCCACCTCTGGAGGAACCCTAGGGTTCCATGGAACCCTGGTTGAGAATGGCTGATCTAATGCGATAGGAAGACCGCTGATGTGATGGGGGAACATCTGATGTGATGGGAAGACCTCTGATGTGATGGGAAGACCTCTGATGTGATGGGAAGACCTCTGATGTGATGGGAAGACCTATGATGTAATGGGAAGTCCTCTGATGTGATGGGGGAACCTTTGATGTGATAGGAAGACCTATAATGGGATGGCGGTATCTCTGATGTGATGGGAAGACCTTTGATGTGACGGGGAGACCTCTGATGTGATAGGGCAGTGTTAGGCAACCTCGGCTCTCCAGCTGTTTCGAAACTACAAGTCCCATGAGACATTGCAAGACCCTGACAATCACAGGCATGACACCTAGAGGCAGAGGCCTGATGGGACTTGTAGTTTCGAAACAGCTGGAGAGCCGAGGTTGCCTAACACTGTGATAGGGGAACCTTTGATATGACGGGGAGACCTCTGATGTGATGGGGGAACCTGTGATATTATGGGGAACCTCTGATATGATGGGCAAGACCTTTGATTTGATGGGGAACCTCTGATGTGTTAATAAGTAACATTTATGTTTTTTCCCATGTAGCATACTTTTAAAGCATGCTGTGAAAAAAAAAAAAAGGGCTAAGAATGGCTGGTCTATGAGGACGTCTAAAATAAAATGCAATGTGTCCAAACTGCAAGTCACATGACGTCATCTATACATCGAAAATAACATTTAAAAACCTAATGGGGGGGGGGGGGGGATAACAAAAGATGCTGTCTTCTATAAATCCTTCAAAACGACCATTTCATTAAAAATTCCGCTCGGTATCTGGTAACATAGTAACAGAAAATCGGAGATTACTGTGCTTTCGCCATCTGTGCAGATTAATGTTCCTAAAACAAAGCGCTACAGATGAAAGAATGGATTTGGAGATAAAGGATAGAAATATCAAATAGTTGTTGATTTTGCACCCAGTGGGTTTACGCCTAAAAATTGGAAATCATATTACTTTGAGATCGGGCCGCTATCTCACTCTCTATAAAAACATTCGTCTCAAAGTTAGCAACGGGACACAGAAGATAAAACCATTCGTGTTTATTAATGAACGCATAATCAAACTGCGTATAATCCCGTTTCCGTCAAGGATTTTGCCACTGCTACAGTGATCCTTGCTGTCTTCTGGATCCCACTGCCCTGCTGCATAGAGACCACAGGGGGGCGCTCACTCAGCACAGGCACCATTCAGAAAAAAAACGTTTGCATTCTCTCAATGAATGAAAAGCACTCTCTGATTGGACGAGGAGGAGCTTGTAATGTCACTGCCCCTCCTCTCCACCTCGTCCAATCAGAGAACATACAACACTTTCCCTAAATAGTACCATGCAGAGCTGCTGTGTCCCCACCCAGGAGTTGTACACAGCATTGGGGTGTATTTATAAACAATTTGCAGATTTAATCATCCTGTGAAACTGCATGTAAATTTGTTCTGTGAAAATGGGGCCAAATCGAATGTTCTTAGGCTATTTTCTCTCCATGTAGAATGTTGTCTATTCATTAAAAATAGAGCGCAACAGGAAAATACTGTATATACTCGAGTATAAGCAGAGTTTTTGAGCCCTTTTTTTACAGCTGAAAATAGCCCCCTCGGCTTATACTTGAGTCAGTGTACCTGTCGGGTCGCGGGCGTCCATTTTTTAAAAGTTGCGGCTTCTTCCCGGTCCGTGATAGGCGTTTGACACTGTGTTCCGCTACCACCTGTCACAGAGGTCCTCTCATCCTCAGACTTGTGTTCAGTGTTCCGCCTATCATGGATGTCCTCTTGGCCGAAGATGAAAGAAGGTCCGTGATTGGCGGAACACTGAACACAGTGTCTGCTGGGAAACTGAGTCCGGAGGATGAGAGGACCTCCTTGATAAGCAGTAGCCGAACACAGTGTCAAACGCCTATCACAGACCAGGAGGAAGACGCGACTTTTGAAAAATGGACGCCCGTGACCTGACAGGTACACTGACTATCATGGAACGAATGGGACCAGGAGGAAGCCGTGACTTTTAAAAAATGGATGCCTGCAGCCTGTCAAGAATACAGGTACACCGAGGCTGCAATGAGCACAGTGAGAATGGGCACAGTAAGGCTGCAATGGGCACAGTGAAAATGGGCACAGTAAGGCTGCAATGGGCACAGTAAGGCTGCAATGAGCACAGTGAGAATGGGCACAGTAAGGCTGCAATGGGCACAGTGAAAATGGGCACAGTAAGGCTGCAATGGGCACAGTAAGGCTGCAATGAGCACAGTGAGAATGGGCACAGTAAGGCTGCAATGGGCACAGTGAAAATGGGCACAGTAAGGCTGCAATGGACACAGTAAGGCTACAATGGGCACAGTAAGGCTACAATGGGCACAGTCAGAATGGGCACAGTAAGGATGCAATGGGCACAGTAAGTCTACAATGGGCACAGCAAGGTTGCAATGGGCACAGTAAGGCTGAAATGGGCACAGTGAGAATGGGCATAGTAAGGCTGCAATGGACACAGTAAGGCTACAATGGGCACAGTCAGAATGGGCACAGTAAGGCTGCATTGGGCACAGTGAGAATGGGCACAGTAAGGTTGCAAATGGGCACAGTGAGGCGTGCAAATGGGCACAGTGAAGCTGCAAATGGGCTGCTGCATTTCTCACCCTAGGCTTATACTCGAGTATATACCGTACCACATTATGGCCATCAGTGTAATAATACTTATTCAATACCTGTGTTATCCCTGTGGAAGTGGAGAATCACTGTAGTAGTTGCTGCTACTAGAGTGATCCTTGCTGTCTTCCCAATCCCCTGGCAAGTGGCTGCCCTGCTGCATTGTAACCACAGGAGGTCGCTCAGCATGGGCACCATTCAGGGAACACTTTGCATTTTGCAATAATGTGACCACTGTGATTGGCAGTCACAATGATCACATGATCAGGAGCCAATCCCACTCCTAAACCTTGTGGACGGCCTTCCCAGAAGAGTTGAAGCTGTTCTAGCTGCAAAGGGTGTGGCTGCACTTCTGCTGTTCTCCTGAGCTCCAGTGAGGCCTACTGATCCAGGGAGCTTGATTACTCCCTATACCCAGAGTGGATGCAGGAACCTGGGGTGGACCCAGGGGAAGATCCCCCGGATGGCCAGAGTACCGATCCTCCCATACCAGTGTTTGAGGACCTGGGAAATGGCCCAGCTAAAGGGGAAAGCCTGGCAACCTACAGAAAGAAGGTTTGTGCAAGGATTGCGAGAATCGCCAAGGAGGAGGAAGTACTGGCAAAGTTGAAGTTTGACTTCAAGCAAAAAAAAATCGCAAGTGATCGGCTGCATAGTTCCAAGAGGAGACAGATGCGGCCTGAGTTAATGGCTTTGGAGGCCAAAGTGGAAAAGCAGAGTCTGCTGGTGGCTACATTGAAAGAAACCAGCGGTGCTTTCAAGGAGAAATATGGCAACGATGATCGCTTCCGTGCAATGCGCAGAGGGGCTATAGAGGCCAGTGGAGGACAGGCATCACCAGAGTGCGAGAAGCCAAGGTCAGTGCAAAGCAAAAAAGTTTCTGTGGGCTCGGATTGTGTTTCTGGCCAGCACGCTGGAAAATCTTTGCATTCCAAGCCAAGTACCAGTATGCTTGAAGACAGTGGTGAAAGCTCTGGCACACAGGCTGCAGGTGATCAGCAGTCAGGTGTTTTGTCTGGCAGTATGTCATCGGGCCAGGAAAGTTCTGTGCCCTTACCACCGCAGCAGGAGGCTATGGAGCAAGATGATCCATCTGAGCCTGTGAAGGGAGCAGGTATGATGAACCTTATTGCAGAAATGGAATCACCTTTGCATGGTCGCAAGTTTGCAGTGTCTGGATCATCTGAGGATGAAGAGGAGGATAATGATGTCCCCCCAAAATCTTTGAAACATGAGGTGAAAGTAAATGCAGGTTTTGTTCAGAACTTGCCTATACAACACAATGGAGGTGTAGTTCCTATGGATTGTGCAGTAGAGGGCGGCGCAGAGCAAACGTATCCCCTGGCTGAGACTTCCACCTGTGTACAGCCAGCCAGTGAAGGGTGTGTGGACTCTGCTGTGAAGAGTAATGATAAAGACATCACTGTTGGTAACCCTTCAGTTACTGGTAATGAAGGTAGAATTACCAAGGGCAATGTAAATGACATTTCTGTGTCAGAAGTCTCTGCTCCTGACAATATTGTTGTTGCTGCTTTATCTAAAGAGGGGTCTGTACCTAAGAGTGATGTTGCAAGGAGTGCGATTATTTCTTATGCTGCAGCAGTGGCTGCAACTGTGCCAGGGGTGAGTAGGGCCAATTATTCTGCAGTTGCTAGGAGTGATGTGACTGAAGGTCAGGCCAATATGACACCATCTGGTAGCTCCTTTAAACGCCGCAATGTGGTCCAATTGAGGTGGATTGGAGAAGGCCCCCCCCCCAAATAGGAGAGATGTGGTGGACCGCATTCTGGGGATGGGTTTTAAAGCGGAGGAGATTTTTGCCCTTATCAGCCCAGTTGGGTCATATGAGTATGACCTCTCCTTTGTCAAGGCAGAAGGATTAGATGTCTTTTGGGAGAGGTATGAGCAGAAGTGCAAGAAGTCCCCAAGATGGGCAGGTTTGTCACCTAAAGTAGTCTCCCGCCAGCCATTATATAAAAACGTCACAATTCTAGTGCGTAATGAGTCCATTCCTGCTGCGGATCTGGGGGTGTGGTTGGGGAGATATGCGGATGTCCAAGCCCCCTTGAGGAAGGTTGTAGATGACAGGGGGATATGGACAGGAGGATGGACAGTATTAGTAAAACTGCATGTCACCGGTAATGTTGTTAAGCACATCCCTTCCTCTGCCTTTATAGGTCGTGACAGGATCATTACTTTTTATGCAGGACAACCAAAGTTATGTCACCGCTGTGGTGAAAAAGGCCATTTTTCAAGCTCATGTACTATGCAGAAATGTTCCCTCTGTCAGGGCTCAGACCATGTTGCAAAGGACTGCAATAATATTCGCTGTAATCTTTGTAACAAGTTAGGTCACCCCTATAGCCTTTGCCCTGAAGCCCTCCATAATCAGCCGGGGTTGGTGGAAGAACTGCTGAAAATGGAGGAGGAGGAACGTGGGGGGCAGCAAGGGGTTGGTGGAGCTGTTTCAGCTAGTCCTGAGGGGTCCCCCCAGGTGTCAGTTTCCCAATCTGAAGGTGTGACCCCTCCTGTGTCTGCTTCCCAGTCTGTGCTTCCTACTGTGTCAGTGTCTACTTCTGTTGTGTGTTCTTCCCCAGTGTTTCAGATACCCAGTGTTCCTGATGTATCCAAGTCATCCAGATTGGCTGAGGCTGCCAAAGGGGCGGATTCATGCCGATCTGAGGTGGCAACTTCGTCGGGACCTTCCCTGGGGAAACGTAAGACCTCTAGTGGAGGTTCTAAGGGGAAGAAGGGGGAAGTTGCCACTGCTAATGATATAGATGAGGCCTTTAAGGGTAATGTTTTAGGGGAGGAGGGAGAGTGGACCAAGGTGAGCAGAAGGAGGAATAAAGTAGTCCTGACCTCTGCCTCCTCGGCTTCATCTTTAGAGGTAGAAGATCTACCTCTGGGAAACAAGTTTGGGTCCTTATCTGACGGGGAAGAGGAGTCTTCTAATTCCGTGTCTCAGATGGAGGAGGATGAGGGAGAAGGTTCCCTAAAGAGGCCAGGGTCTCCAGTAAAGGAGGAGGGTGCTCAGGCTAAGAAACGCCTACCTCAATCATCCTAATGGCAGTTCCCACTCCGATAAAGGTGGCAACGATTAATGTTGCCAGCATAAAATCTGTAGGGGCTCGCAATATGGCCTTATTTTTGCTCAGCGAGATGGATGCTGATGTTTTATTTTTGCAAGAGACCCGGCTAAATTGCCTTGCCGATGTCCACCTGGCAAAGAGGGAGTGGAGACGTGGGCCCTCCTTCTGGTCTCTTGCGGCCGAGCCTTACAGCGGAGTTGCAGTACTTTTTACTGGCATGGTAACGTGTCGGCGGGTTATCGAGGTAGAGATTGGAAGGTGTATGGTCCTGGACGTCTCTGTGAAGGGGCATGATCTACGTCTGGTAAATATTTATGGACCACAAACTAGATGGGAGAGGAAATGCCTCTTTACAAAGATTAAGCCTTTCCTTTTTACATCTCGGCAAGTTGTCTTTGGAGGTGATTTTAACACCGTCACTAGGCCCAAAGACAGGAAAGGCTCCACTGACAGCCTGAGATATGATAGCGTCTTTCTTAATATGATAGCCAGGGAAGCAGGTCTGGAAGATGCGCATATTAAGCGTTGCCCAGACAGCACGGGGTACACATTTAAGAGAGGCAGTTGTGAGAGCAGGATAGACAGGTTTTTTTTTAAGGGGGACTCTGCCTTTTCGGCTCCTGAGTGTCGTATGGTGGAGTTCTCTGATCACCTTATGCTGTCTGTTATTCTTAATGCTTCAGATATGCCACCTAAAGGAAAGGGTATTTGGAGGATGAATTCGGCTCTGCTGGATGACGAGGAGGTAAGACAATCTTTTGAGGATTTTTTTCAGGCTCAGGTAACCATCCTGGATTTCTGCAGCAGTAAGTCAGAGTGGTGGGAGCTTACCAAAAGCCGGATCAGTGGGTTTTTCAAGGCCATAGGAAAAAGGAAACAGCTTGGTAAGTACATTGCCTACCAGCAGCTGCGGAGAAAACTTGATCGCCTTGTCTCGAATGGTGGAGATTCAGGGGCAATCTCTGAGGTGAAACTTCTCCTTAGGAAGTATCAGTATGACCGGCACGCTTCTTTGGTTCTGGAAAGGGACTACGGGAAATATCACTCGCCCGACCCTTATCAGAACTGCAAACAAAGCGCAGCAGTTAAGACGGTTGTTGGGCTAAGGGATAGTACGGGCTCTTTGACGAAATCCAGGTCAGGGATCCTGGAGGTCTCGAGGTCTTTTTATGTGGAACTTCTGGGGGAGAAGTACCTCGATCGGGCAAAGATATCAAGTTTTCTGGATTCTACACCAGATCTGGGAAATAACATTCCGCTGGCAAGTTTGACGGGGGTAATCACAGCAGAAGAGGTAGTCAAAGCTATAGACGGTCTGGCCATTAAGAAAACGCCTGGGCCAGACGGATTGACGGCTGAATTTTATAAGACTTTCAAATCCAGCTTGGTACCTTATCTTGTGGAGGTATTTAATGGCTGTCTGCAAGAGGGTTCGCTCCCTCCCTCCATGAGACAATCTGCTGTTATTCTGTTGTCAAAAGGTAAGGATCCCTCGATGGTTGAGAATTGGCGCCCCATTAGCCTTCTCAATGTCGATAGAAAGATTCTGGCAAAGATAATTTTCTGCCGCTTGTCGTCAGTAGCGGTCAGATTGCTTTCCCGTCAGCAGCACTGTTCGATCCAGGGCAGGAGCACTTTTTCAGCGGTGTTAGCTGTCCGGGAGGCTCTGGAGCGTTGCAGGGCTGAGGGCTGGGGAAAGTACTTGCTGGCATTGGATCAGGCGAAGGCTTTTGATCGTGTCAATCATGAGTACCTCTGGCTTCTCCTTGACAAGTATGGCCTGGAGGGTGGGTTTATTGGATGGCTTAAGACTTTATACAGAGAGGCAGAGAGCTTCATGCTTGTTAACGGTTGGGTTGGACGGCCCTTCAGGGTTGGATCAGGGGTGCGCCAGGGGTGTCCGCTGAGCCCTTTGCTATACGTTTTCGCAATCGACCCCTTCATCAGAAGGCTAGAGAGCGGACCGTTGTGCGGAGTGCCGGTGGGCACTGCTGGTGAGCCGCCCTTGAGGGTTGTAGCCTATGCTGATGACGTTTCTGTTTTTATCTCTGGGACAGAGGAGGCGCAAGAGGTGGTCTCAGTTATAGAGCAGTATTCCGAGGCATCAGGCTCCAAGGTCAACCGTGATAAAAGTGAAGTTTTTTGGATGAGCGAGGGAGATGAGAGCTTTGCACTTCCGGACATCTTCCCGAGGCCTCAGAAGAAAGTCAAAGTATTAGGCATCGAGTTTGGCCCTGATGATTACAGTAAGTTAAATTGGGAAGCCAGGCTAAATGATGCTGATGTCAAGGTGAAAAGCTGGAAAGGGTGGCGGCTCTCCTTGAGGGAAAGGGTGGACTTGATCAAGACCTACCTGATTCCTACCTTTCTGTATGTCAGCTTCGTTTGCATCTTGCCGGAATCCTTCTATACCAGGATTTATAGTTGTTTCTTCCAATTACTATGGGGGAACAGGCTGAATCTTGTCAAGCGGAATGTAACTTACCTATCTAGGCAGCAGGGTGGCTTAGGGATGGTCAACCCAGTTGTATTCTTCTCTCTGATGTTTTTAAAACACAATTTTGGTAACATGCTGGCAGAGAGACCGCCTGGATGGGTGGGTATTTTCCAGATCTGGTTTAGACCTTTTCTGGGCTGTTGGGAGAGTGGCGGGCCAGTGAAAAGCCTAAGGATCAAGCATGGTAAGCTCCCGGCTTATGTTGCCCCGTGCCTGAAAATTCTTAAACGGTGGCATGTGACAGCAGAGGATATCAGGTCCCTCCCTAGGAGACTCCTGGGTGAAAGGATCGTGGGTACTGTCTTTCATGCGCCACTGGCCTTAAGAGATTGCCCAGGTCATATTATGAGGGAGGGTTTACGTTTAATAAATTCTGAGCGGATTCCCTTGAAATTTGGGGACCAGGCCTGGCTCGCTTTCCACAGTAGGCTCTATGTGAGGGGGAACGTGAAGTGCCGCTCTTTGGACAATCGAGGTTGTCCAAGAGCGGAGTGTCAGGGTGAAGTGGAAACCATGGACCACTTTTTGCTTCAGTGCCCTTTCAATATAGAAGTCTATAAAAAGGTGGGGAGGGCTCTGAATATTCCTTTCTTGTCTAGCATGTCTTATGCTGAGTGGGTGTATGGAGCATTGCAGAATCGCAAGGGATATGATTTGCACACTCTTTTTCTAGTCAGCTTAGTAGTCCGATATTACACCTGGAATGCACGGTGTCAGGTATCCCTTCGGCAGAAAGTCCTTCCTGTTCTGGTGGTGGTGTGTGAGATTCTTGGTGAGGTAGGGAAAATTCGGGGTCTCGAGAAAGACAGATGGCAGAAAAGGGTCTGGATAAAGGCGTGGAGGAATATCAGGCCGGTAGCTGCTGTTTGTTGATCTCTGGGTGTTGGGTTCTTTCCCTGGTTTCTCTCTGGACACTCCCTTAGATTTTCAAGGATACCATTTTTGAAGAAAGGCTACATACACATGATAATCTGTTTCTTGGTCTGAATGTTATTTAAGTTGAGTGTAGAGATGTGTAGAGTTTTTAAAGATGTCTGCTTTATTTAGTGATGCGTTCATGTATTATTGGTTGAAGTAAGCCTTTATTATGTATATAATATGTTATGCATAAAAAAAAAAAAAAAAAAAAAAAATATCTATAATATTTATGTTTTGTATTTTTGTATAAAAAAAAAGTTGGAATGTGTTTCTTGTTTGCAAGATTCTCAAAATAAAAAATTGCCAACTCAATATTGAACTCTACGGACTAAGGGCCAGATTCTCAGAGGCGTTACGACGGAGTATCTCAGATACCCCGTCGTATCGCCTTTTTTTTTGGCTCGTATCTATGCGTGTGATGCTGAGCATCACTTTTGCATAGATACGCTTCTACATCCGACAAGCGTAATACAATTACACTTTCGGATCGTAGATGTAATGACAACTCCGGCCACTAGGTGGCCTTTACGTTGTTTTTTCATTTGCATATGCAAATGAAGTAGTACGCCGATTCTCGATCGCTTTTACGCCGCCCCGTCGTCGCCTACGTCGTTTTCGTCCGCGTAAGGTTACCCCAGCTTCTATGTGGAGTAACCTTACGAGGTCCCGTCGGATGCCGTCGTGTCCCGTCGGATGCCATGTTAAGTATGGCCTCGGGACCGCGTCGTGTTGTGCGTCGTTTACGTCGTTTGCGTACGTCGATTCTCAATGGGGCTGGCGTACGCTGCGATTACGTCGTTTACATTGAGAAAATGTGACGTCCTTTGGAGCATGCGCACTGGGCTTTTCCCCCGGCCGGCGCATGCGCAGTTCGTTCGACGCGGGGGCGCGCTTAATTTAAATACAAGCCGCCCCATTTGAATTGCGCGGGTTTACGCTGCGCGATTTACGCAACGTAAGCGAAACCTCGGGAGCAAGTGCTTAGAGAATCAAGCACTTGCTCCAGCAAGCAGCGGCGGCGTAGTGTAACTGGCTTACGCTACGCCGCCGGAATTCTATGAGAATCTGGCCCTAAGACTGGGATGCCATTAAAGTTTTATGTGCGTGTAAAGTCAGGTGTCCCAATACTTTTGATCATATAGTGTGTGTGTGTGTGTGTATGCGATCCGTAGGATGATTTTCTGATCTGTAAAATGTAAAAGCAGCCCTGTCCTTATCCCGGTGTAGTGCTGAAGTACACAGCAGGGGCCAGATTCTCATAGAATTCCGGCGGCGTAGCGTAAGCCAGTTACACTACGCCGCCGCTGCTTGCTGGAGCAAGTGCTTGATTCTCTAAGCACTTGCTCCCGAGGTTTCGCTTACGTTGCGTAAATCGCGCAGCGTAAACCCGCGCAATTCAAATGGGGCGGCTTGTATTTAAATTAAGCGCGCCCCCGCGTCGAACGAACTGCGCATGCGCCGGCCGGGGGAAAAGCCCAGTGCGCATGCTCCAAAGGACGTCACATTTTCTCAATGTAAACGACGTAATCGCAGCGTACGCCAGCCCCATTGAGAATCGACGTACGCAAACGACGTAAACGACGCACAACACGACGCGGTCCCGAGGCCATACTTAACATGGCATCCGACGGGACACGACGGCATCCGACGGGACCTCGTAAGGTTACTCCACATAGAAGCTGGGGTAACCTTACGCGGACGAAAACGACGTAGGCGACGACGGGGCGGCGTAAAAGCGATCGAGAATCGGCGTACTACTTCATTTGCATATGCAAATGAAAAAACAACGTAAAGGCCACCTAGTGGCCGGAGTTGTCATTACATCTACGATCCGAAAGTGTAATTGTATTACGCTTGTCGGATGTAGAAGCGTATCTATGCAAAAGTGATGCTCAGCATCACACGCATAGATACGAGCCAAAAAAAAAGGCGATACGACGGGGTATCTGAGATACTCCGTCGTAACGCCTCTGAGAATCTGGCCCCAGGTATCAGGGAGGAAACGTATCTTGTGGATCTCATGAGTCAGATGCTGGTTGGCAGCGGGCTGCTTCCTTCACACATAATGGAGCTGTGTCCTTGTCGCGGGGCCAGGAAGCAGGCGGTCGGAGGGGATGAGTATTCTGCCTGCAGAGCACATATCCAGCACTCGTGATATAACACAATGAGAAGAGAGTTCAATCAATTCCTCCCAGCACTTAAAGCCGTATTAAAGCCAAAAGCAAATTATATTGCAGCTTACCAATTCTTGCATGTGATGCCTGCATTCGTTTTCTTCCTTTAACCACTTTACGACCGCCCACCGCACATATACTGTGGCAGGACGGCCGCTGTGCGCCAGATCACGTACCTAGGACCGGGGTAGGGAGCGCACTCGCATGCTGCCGCTGCTCTGACTGTGCAGTGAGTTGTTGCAGTACGAACCAATCAGCGGGTGCCGGCCACTGATTGGTCACTGGCACCCGATGGTCGGCTCTGGTAATTTTTCCTATTTCTGTGTTGCCCCCCTTCTCCCTTTACTTTCTCTTGAAGGGGAGAGAGTGAGAATTATAAATTTAAGGCTTGTGTTTAAAGACAATGTAGGTTATACCTATGATCGAAACAAGCAAACCTTTTATGTACATCAGAGTTAAGAGACGGTGAGATGCGATTTAGTGGCTGTTTTGATATAGTTTATGTGATTTGATATAGAAGACATTGTATTGTTCTTTTGTCTAAAATGGCAATACAAAATTATTAAAAAAAAAAAAAAACCTACTACTAATAATAATAATAATAATAATAAAAATAATAAAATAATAATATTAATAATAATAATAAAATAATAATAATAATAATAATAATAATAATAATAAAAATAATAATAATAATAAATAAATATGCTGGCTTTTACCTTTGGATTTTATGATGAAATAAATACTTAAATAAATAAAGACCATTAATGCTAAATAAATACTAATAAAATACATACTAAATAAATTAATAACTACCAATTTTATTAATAATAATAATAATAATAATATTAAAATAAGTACTAGATAAATACTCCTAACCCTGTTATGTGGTTCTCTTGTTTCTCCCTAAATTCTCCAGCAATAAAAACTCGACAGAGGTCCTAACCCCCCTCCACTCTCTACAAACCGTACATTGGTAGATTGTGCCGTTCTTTAATGATGTCCATAAGAAGTAAACAAAATCATTGCTTTAGGCAACTGAATATTTTATGACCAAGATAGAAAGCGCAGACTTGTCTGTGGCCTCCAACAAGGCACTTTTTAATAGCGAAAAAAAAAACCGCTTTCATGTAGATTTCAGTTGGACTGCCTGTCTCCGACGCGTTCCTCTCAGTATTCACATTCCCGCGGGGGGTTGCCATCACCAGAGCATCAAACAGGACTAATTATGCTCCACGCATTAAAAAAAGTATCCTTGGTTCTCTTAATTCTGTTTCTAAAGTGTAACATTTAATATGCAGACACACAAGTTATTATTATTATTATTATTTTTTTCTATTTCTTTTTTTCTATTTCTTTTTTCTATTTTCTTTAACCACTTAACGCCCGCCGCACGCCTATTTACGTCCACAAAAGGGCATGGACAGGCAGATGGACGTAAATTTACGTCCCTGCCTACTAGCGGTTCGGGGGTCCGACCGTACCCCCTCCGCTGTGTGCGGCAGGCGGCTTACCTGCGGGAGCGATCCGTCTTGAGGGGGCGGCTGTTCGTTTCTGCCCGCCCCCTCGTGATCGCTCCCAGCCAATCCTGTGCGCCGCCGCCGTGTCACTTCCTCTGCCTGTAAAATGTAAACACAGGCAGAGGAAGTGATGCAGTGCTCATCTCAAACCGCCTAGATGAGAGAAGAGGCACAGTAAGTCGCACCAACACTACACTGACACCACACACATAGGCACATTAACCCCTTGCCATCACCCCCACCCCCCTGTCACAGTGTCACTGAATGCAGTAATCATACATGTATGATCACTGCATTTAGTGTCAGTGTGACAGGCAGTGTGACAGGCAGTTAGTGTTAGGTTCAGGGTAACCCCCATACCCCCCCTAATAAAGTTTTAACCCCTTGATCACCGCCCTAGTTAACCCTTTCACTCCCTATTGCCAGTGTCACTAAGCGATCATTTTTCTGATCGCTGTATTAGTGTCGCTGTTGCCGCTAGGTAGCTAATTTTTTTTTATTGCGATTTTTTTTTTTTACTAAAGACATGTGGCTGAATACATTTTGGCCTAAATGTTTGACTAAAATTTAGTTTATTCAATTTTTCTTATAATAAAAAGTAAAAAATATTGTTTTTTTTTTCAAAAATGTCGCTCTATTTTTGTTTATAGCGCAAAAAATAAAAATCGCAGAGGCGATCAAATACCATCAAAAGAAAGCTCTATTTGTGGGAAGAAAAGGACGCAAATTTTGTTTGGGAGCCACGTCGCACTACCGCGCAATTGTCAGTTAAAGCGACGCAGTGCCGAATTGTAAAAACGCCTCTGGGCATTTAGCAGCATATTGGTCCGGGGCTTAAGCGGTTATTTTTCCCTTAAAGGGGTTGTAAAGGTACAATTTTTTTTCCAAAATACCTTTACCTTAGTGCAGTCCTCCTTCACTTACCTCATCCTTCCATTTTGCTTTTAAATGTCCTTTTTTTTTCTGAGAAATCCTCACTTCCTGTTCTTCTGTCTGTAACTCCACACAATAATGCAAGGCTTTCTCCCTGGTGTGTAGTGTCACGCTCTCTTGGACTATAGGAGAGTCAGGCCGCCCACTAACACACAGCTCCTTTCTCTATCTGCAACGTAGTGAGCGTCCTGACTCTCCTGTAGTCCAAGGGAGGGGGCAAGCACGACACTCCACACCAGGGAGAAAGCCTCACATAACTGTGTGGAGTTACAGACAGAAGAACAGGAAGTGAGGATTTCTCAGAAGAAATAAGGACATTTAAAAACAAAATAGAAGGATGAGGTAAGTGAATGAGGACTGCACTAAGGTAAAGGAAGCTATTTAGGGGAAAAAAATTTACCTTTACACCCCCATTAAAGTGGACCTAGCACCAGATGGAAAAAAAGCCCAAGTCTAACTTTTCTTAACATTTTTCCCTCTCCCCTCCTCCTACCTATCCTCCCTATCCTGTATAAAAGGATGTGTGTGTACTTACCTGGAAAAGGTGAGCCAACGTTACGACCTTCTCCTCAACTACTAGGTGGTGCTTAGGCTGGAAGGTCTCTGATAACCTCCAAAGCCACACGGTTCACAGAAAACGCCTCACCCTAGTAAGACAGCATATATGGTCATCCTTTATTACAAAATAGTAGAATACACCTGAAATTCCAATGCGTTTCGTCTGTTTTTTCTATGATTCAGGCATACCAGGCAAACTGAGTTTTAATTTGACTGTATTACACTATTTTGTAATAAAGGATATAGAGTAAAACCTTGGTTTGAGAGTAACTTGGTTTAAAAGCATTTTGCAAGACAAGCAAAATGTTTTAATACATTTTGCCTTGATATACAAGCGATGTCTTGATATAAGAGTATTGTCATGTCACAACTGAGTATAAAAAAGAAGAGAGGAGCCTCTAAGTGTAGAAATATGGTTACATTTAATGGAGGTACAACATTTAGCAACTTATTGCTACACTTAGAGGTGCCTCTCTTCTCTTTTATACCCTGTAAAAAACTGCTTTGATATACAAGTGCTTTGGATTAGAAGCATGTTTCTGGAATGAAGGTTTTACTGTATTGAATACAGCCAAATAAAAATCCAACACGTTTTGCCCACTAGGCCATTAATAAGGCTTACAGTAACATCCAAAGCATGTTGGCTTGTTATTTGACTGCATTTCAGGGGACAGGGGATTCAGAACTGTTAGGGGGGTGTCTGTGTAACAAACCGTGGGGGGCTGTGTAATGTAAAGGGGTCCAGAGGTGCAGGGTGCTGTGTAATGTAAAGTAAATGTAACATCCTCAATATGTGACCTAAAGAAAGTTGCCGACACCCCGGGGGAATACGGATAATGAAAAATCCCCCGAAGAGGGGCTTTTAAGGCAACAGTAGTAAACGTAATGATACAAAATACAAAATGATATTTAAATATTTAATCGTATAAAAAGATCATACAATGCGGTACATAAGAATACAAATAAAAAAGGGAGTTGAGACTGATCCACATGAAAAACAAACAGGCCCTGTTTGTTTTTCATGTGTATCAGTCTCGACTCCCTTTTTTATTTGTATTCTTATGTACCGCATTGTATGATCTTTTTATACGATTAAATATTTAAATATCATTTTGTATTTTGTATCATTACGTTTACTACTGTTGCCTTAAAAGCCCCTCTTCGGGGGATTTTTCATTATCTGTGTAATGTAGAGGGGTACAGAGGATCAAGGTGCTGTGTAATGTAAAGGGGTTCATAGGTGCAAGGTGCCGTGTAGTGTAAAGGGGCCCAGAGGTGCAGGGTGCCGTGTAGTGTAAAGGGGCCCAGAGGTGCAGGGTCCTGTGTAATGTAAAGGGGTCCAGAGGTGCAGGGTGCTGTGTAATGTAAAGGGGTCCAGAGGTGCAGGGTGCTGTGTAATGTAAAGGGGCCCAGAGGTGCAGGGTGCCGTGTAGTGTAAAGGGGCCCAGAGGGGCAGGGTCCTGTGTAATGTAAAGGGGTCCAGAGGTGCAGGGTGCTGTGTAATGTAAAGGGGTCCAGAGGTGCAGGGTTCTGTGTAATGTAAAAGGGTCCAGAGGTGCAGGGTGCTGTGTAATGTAAGGGGGCCCAGAGGTGCAGGGTCCTGTGTAATGTAAAGGGGTCCAGAGGTGCAGGGTGCTGTGTAATGTAAAGGGACCCAGAGGAGCAAGATGCTGTGTAATGTAAATGTGTCCAGAGGTGCAGGGTGCTGTGTAATGTAAAGGGGTCCAGAGGTGCAGGGTTCTGTGTAATGTAAAAGGGTCCAGAGGTGCAGGGTGCCGTGTAGTGTAAATGGGTCCAGAGGTGCAGGGTGCTGTGTAATGTAAAGGGGTCCAGAGGTGCAGGGTGCTGTGTAATGTAAAGGGGCCCAGAGGTGCAGGGTCCTGTGTAATGTAAAAAGGTCCAGAGGTGCGGTGCTATGTAATGTAAAGGGGTCCAGGATGCTGTGTAATGTAAAGGGGTCCAGAGATACAAAGTGCTGGAACCCCACATCCCATCTTTAACCGCCACTGCAGAGCGCTTCCCGGGGGGTTGGGGAGAAGATCATCAGTATGTCAGTGTTTGGACAGCCATCCAGGGATCTCTCTCCAGGGATCTCCAGGGAATATATGCTTTTAGGATTCATTCACACCAGTTTGTAAACACATTCCCAAAGCACGGCAAAAAAAAAAGAATGGTTCCCTATGAATGCAGAAGGCCCCCTCTGCATCCTGATAAGAGGCCATGCTTCTCCAAATCCAGAGCCGGGCTTATCTGCACGTTTCATCTCCCCTCCATAGAATGTGATGGGGTTTAATGACTGAAAGCAGAGGAAATCCGCTGCCATCCCCCTATTAACATCATGTACTAGAAAGCATCAGAGTTTAATCATTATTCAATTTTTTTTTAAGACATAAAAATCCATTAACACAGTTTGCATTATACAAAAAATTGTTTGCTTGTGGAGTGTGCCCAGCAGATTGTGGGTTATGGCAATCAGCACAACATGCTTCTAATGGGCTCTTATAATCAATGCTAAGAAGATAACAATAGGCACTTTGTAAAAGAAAAGTTACCTGACTCGGGAAAGGAAATACAAAGGCGAATAAAATGTACATCAGGAAGGAGAATTTCATCTACGTATCGGAAGAACGCTGGCAGTGAGTTAACACCACATTACAAAATATATTCATTTGAAAATAAATCACTCAACACTTGTTCATGCTGGTCCGACACCTGACCATGCTGGTCCAACACCTGACCATGCTGGTCCGACACCTGACCATGCTGGTCCGACACCTGACCATGCTGGTCCGACACCTGACCATGCTGGTCCGACACCTGACCATGCTGGTCCGACACCTGACCATGCTGGTCCGACACCTGACCATGCTGGTCCAACAGTTTTCTATGCTGGTCCAGCACCTGACCATGCTGGTCCAACACCTGACCATGCTGGTCCGACACCTGACCATGCTGGTCCGACACCTGACCATGCTGGTCCGACACCTGACCATGCTGGTCCTACACCTGACCATGCTGGTCCGACACCTGACCATGCTGGTCCAACAGTTGTCCATGCTGGTCCAGCACCTGTCCATGCTTGTCCAGTACTTGTTCATGCTGGTCTGGCTCCTGTCCATGCTGGTCTGAAAGAAGTCCATGCTGGTCTGGCTCCTGTCCAGGGCCGATCCTAGGCAGGGTGCATTGCACCCAGGTGCCTGCAGAGGTGGGGGCGCCAAAGTGCCAGAGTTCTCCCCTCCCTCCTTCTCTCCTTGTTTGTGTACTATGTCTGCAGTCTCTAAAGCCCTGTACACACGATCGGTCCATCCGATGAAAACGGTCCGACGGACCGTTTTCATAGGTTCACCGATGAAGCTGACTGATGGACTGATGTGCCTACACACAATCGGTTCATGAACCGATTGTGTCAGAACGCGGTGACGTAAAACACAACGACGTGCTGA
This sequence comes from Rana kukunoris, assembly GCA_029574335.1. Taxonomy (NCBI): domain Eukaryota; kingdom Metazoa; phylum Chordata; class Amphibia; order Anura; family Ranidae; genus Rana; species Rana kukunoris. The sequence goes on from CM056060.1 coordinate 142,035,128, forward strand.
AAAAAACAAAGTTGAATGCTTCCAAGCATGCGTCGACTTGATTCTGAGCATGCGTGGTTTTTTAACCGATGCTCATGCGTACTAAGGATCGGTTTTGACCTATCGGTTAGCCATCGATCGGTTCAATTTTAACTGCTTGCCGACCAGCCGCCGTCATATTACTGCGGCAGGTCGGCACTGCTAGGCGAGAGCACGTAGTTCTACATCCTATCTTTTTCGGCCGCTAGAGGGCGCGTGCGCGCGGTCGGCGGCCCGCGCGTGCCCGGCGGGCGCGATCGCCGCCGTGCACGCACGCGCGCTCGTTCGTTACAGAGCGGGAAACGGGAGGTATGTGTGTAAACACAAACCTCTCGTTCCTGTCAGCGGGGAAACGCTGATCTCCCGTTCATACAATGTATTAACGCAAGATCAGTGATTTCCCCTTGTCCTCTGCCGCCACCTATAAGAACGATCAAACGGTGGAACTTCCGCTATGATCGTTCTTATGGTAAGCAAAATCACCAGCTGAAAAGAAGGATATCTGAATGATGCTTGTAGATGCAGACATATTCAGATAACCCCCCCCCCCTAAAGTCCAGGACGTCATATGACGTCCAGCGATAGGGAAGTGGTTAAACGCAACATTTTCTATTACCGTATATATTCGAGTATAAGTCAAGTTTTTCAGCACATTTTTTTGTGCTGCAAATACCCCCCTCGGCTTATACTCACCTTTTTGCGCCTGATCTCCCGGAGTTTGGGGACCCGGTGCCGGCCGTAGCTCCCCTGGACCCCAAACTTGGCACACATATAGGGCCAGATTCAGGTAGATGGGCGAATCTTTAATTTGGAGTAACGTGTCTCATTTACGTTACTCCGCCGAAACTTTAGGAGCAAGTACTGTTATTCACAAAGCACTTGCTCCTAAAGTTGCGGCGGCGTAGCGAAAATGAGCCGGCGGAATTCAAATTGGGTGGGTAGGGGGCGTGTATTATTATAACTAGGCGCGATCTCGCGGCGAACGTACTGCGCATGCGTCGACTGTCAGTGCGCATGCTCCAAATTCTGTCAGTGAACGTCAATGACGTCAATCCCCATTCTCGGACGTTTTACGCAAACGACTTTTTTTTGCGACGCGATGACGACGGCCATACTTAACATAGGATACTCCACTAGGGGGCTGCTTTATCTTTACGCCGCGTATCTCTTACGGAAACGTCGGAAAGTTACTGCGTCTGGCCCGAATACGATCGTGAATTGCCGATTCTCGCTGATTAACATATTCTCGGCGTTAATCAGCGGGAACGCCCCCGGCGCCATTTTTAAAATTGCAGTTCCGATACGATGGCGAAATACAATTACGCCGCTCGTATAGTAACTCCAACCCGGCGTTTCTTGTTTTCTGCTTACTGAAAACAGAAACGCCGGCTCAAAGTGAGAGTTATGCTGGAGTATCACTGATACTCCAGAGTAACTCTACCTGAATCTGGCCCATAGCCTCTTCCTCTGCAAGTGTGCAAAGTTTGTTGTCCGGGGGACCTGTGGCTGGGGAGCACCGATTTTTTAAAGTCGAGCACCTCTTCCATATAGGGTGACTACGTGTCCCGCATTTTGTAGGTCCGTCCCGGGCACATTCATTCCTGGACAATACAGTGTCTCGGAATGAAACTGACACAGACACCCCCCGGGCCAAGCTGACTTCCCCAAAAAAGGTCGTCACATCACCGCTTTACTCACTAACAGTACTTGTCCTGGCCGGAAATGCCTGGAGAAGCACAATCCTGCCCCCTGCTTGTGATTGGAGAAATCATAAATCCCGCCTCTTATGTCCAATCACTGTGCAGTGATTCGTTACAGCACAAGCTGATTTTGGGAAGGGAGGGTGTCCCTGAATGGTAGTTTGGAAATGTGGTCACCCTTCTTCCATAGACTCCCATGTTAAACTGTAATTTCTCCAGTAACTGTGGGGACCCGGTACCGGCCGGCCGTAGGACCCTGGACCCAAAACCTGCCACACATGTTCTCCTCTACAAGTGTGCAAAGTTTGCTTCCATGTTAAACGTAAGTCTAGTCATGGGCAGAGTGAGGCATGGGCAGAGTGAGGCATGCACATGGACACAGTGAGGCATGGACACAGTGAGGCATGGACACAGTGAGGCATGGGCACAGTGAGGCATGGGCACAGTGAGGCATGGGTACAGTGAAGCATGGGCACAATGAGTCATGGGCAGAGTGAGGCATGGGCACAGTGAGGCATGGGCACAGTGAGGCATGGGCACAGTGAGGCATGGACACAGTGAGGCATGGAAATGGTGAGGCACCCCACGCATATACTCAAGTCGATACGTTTTCCCATTTTTTTTGTGGTACAATTAGGAGCCTCGGCTTATATTCGGGTCGGCTTATAGTATATACTGTATTTGGTTTGGTAAATGTTTTTCCTCTAAAGTTGGCAACATCTGAATATTTCATCAGGGATACAACACGTGCCATATTAATAAACAATGATTCTATTCGGCTGCATCTAAAATGATAAACGATTGTTTTGTTTGCGGCCGCATTATGAAGCTATAAATTAGGCGGGCTGCTGTGTGCGGGATTAGGAGCGATCTATACTGGCTTGAGTGACAGCGTGAGAAAATTTATTGAACAGAATTGAAGGCGGCCTCCCTTGTGCCGTCTGCAGCCATTCCCCTGACTATTAGCGGCTTTGCCGTTCCTATTTTTATTTTTTTACAAAGCGTATTTTTCTCTGCTTATTATCAGAGCGCTAATGAGAGATACAAGTAGGAAGTGGGTGAAAAGCTTCTTCCAAATGTTCTGACCTACGCAGAGTCCTCTGTGATTATTTCGAACGTCTCAGAAAATGAACAGAGTGAGTTTATTAAAGACGCCAAACAAGACACAATTTCCATTCACTCGCCGTCCTTTGTCATGCAAATTAAAAACTTGTCTGTTAGTTTCGCGACGTGGTTAAGTCCTTGTCATCGTTACGGCTTAGCGCCAAAGTTCACCTCTTTTCATCGTTTTTTTTTAGTCCCTTGTGATGGCCTTTTTTTATTTGCTACTAAATTATATTTAAAGGCAAAGGGCCAGATTCTCGTAGATCTGCGGCGGCGTAGCGTTTCCTATTTACACTACGCCGCCGCAACTTAGAGACGCAAATGCCGTATTCCAGGGCTCAAAATTTCAAGTCCTGAGCTACTAGCCAGGCCTAAAGCGTTACTCGCCACCAGTTGCCCCACCTAATTCATACACTGCCCTGCGCCTAATTGCACCTGTAAACACGCCCTCATAGATTATCTCATGGAATGACACTGTTAAATGTTTTATGCAGAATCAAGTTACAAAATTAAATATTACCAACAACAACTTTAACAAAATGAGACAGGGCACTGGGGGCAGACCAGAGGGACAGGGCACTAGGGGCAGACAAGAGGGACAGGGCACTGGGGGCAGACCAGAGGGACAGGGCACTTGGGGAAGACCAGAGGGACAGGGCACTGGGGGCAGACCAGAGGGACAGGGCACTGGGGGCAGACCAGAGGGACAGGGCACTGGGGGAAGACCAGAGGGACAGGGCACTTGGGGAAGACCAGAGGGACAGGGCACTGGGGGCAGACCAGAGGGACAGGGCACTAGAACTGGGTCTCTTCCCCATTCTCTTGCTGTCTCCTCTGCAACTCCCATCCATCCTCTCTCTCTCTCTCTCCCATTCATCTCATCATCAGCAGCCTGTGTGTGCAGCTCCATGCTTGCCTGTCCCCACTTCCTCCTTCTATTCAGGCTGGCGGAGAGGAGCTGCAGCACAGTGGGAGAGAGTACGATCCACACAACTGCACAGCCATTGACACCATAGCACAGCACACATTGAGACCAGTCTGTTCACAGTGCTCAGGCTGAACTGTTGGACACTTGCATAGAGCACAAGGAGAAGAAAACTGCACAAACTGGAAGGCTGACGCTCTCATGTCAGGGCAACTTTCAGTGAGCGCTGCACTAGAGTGGTCATTTTCGCAATCCTCCACCTCACTCATTACTTTCTGCTCTCCAGCTACATTGGTTGGGGCCCGGGGGAGGGGGGCAGGCTCAGAGAGGTCATACTGTTAGGTCCCATGGCTTAATGAGAATTGTAAGGAGAGCACCTGTGTACTGCTCTGCCTGTGCATGGCTCACCAGACTACTTTTCCCGAGCATGCACCTTTCCTCTTCGCCCGCCAATCTCATCGGGACTCTCAGTGTAGGCACAGATTGGAGGGAGATTGGTCATGCAGCCCTGTCATCACTCGCCCCCAGCTTAAATCCACTCGCCAAATGCTAGTATGCTGAACAAACTGTGCATGCGTAAACGTAGCCCAGTGCGCATGCTCCATAGTGCGCCGCAAATACATTGGTTTCAACGTGAATGTAATTAACGCAAAGCCCTATTCGCGAAAGATTTACGCAAACAACGCAAACGACGGAAAAAGCGACGCTGACCCGACGTCCATACTTAACATGGCTTATGCATCACCTACGCAAAGTTACCCCTCATATAGCAGGGGTAACATTACGCTTACGCAAACGACGTAAACTACGACGACGGGGCGCAAATACGTTCGGGAATCGGCGTATCAGGCTCATTTGCATATTCGATGCAGAAATTGACGGAAGCGCCACCTAGCGGCCAGCATAGAATTGCAACTTAGATCTATGCGTAACTGATTCTAAGAATCAGTCGCATAGATACACAGCCGCACAAACAGAGATACGACGGCGTATCTCCTTTCAGAATCTGGCTTGGATATTTTCTCCAGGATTGACACTCAATACGAATAAATGGGCTGCATTAACCCATAACGCCACAACATAGAATAAAGCAGCCTTTCTCAACCAGGGTTCTATGGAACCCAAAGGTTCCTCCTGAGGTGGCCAGGGGTTTCTTGAGCAATAAGCAATAGAAAATAGATTTTCCCACTTTAACCTGTTAAGCCCCGGACCATTATGCAGGTTAAGGACCTGGCCCCTGTTTGCGATTCGGCACTGCGTCGATTTAACTGACAATTGCACGGTGGTGCGACGTGCCTCCCAAACAAAATTAGCGTCCATTTTTTCCCACAAATAGAGCTTTCTTTTGGTGGTATTTGATCACCTCTGCGGTTTTTATTTTCTGCGCTATAAACAAAAATAGAGCGACAATTTAAAAAAAAAAACGATATTTTTTACATTTTGCTATAATAAATATCCCCCAAAAATATTAAAAAAATCGTATTTTTCCCTCAGTTTAGGCCGATACGTATTCTTCTACCTATTTTTGGTTAAAAAAAAAAAAAAAATCACAATAAGCGTTTATCGGTTGGTTTTCGCAAAATTTATAGCGTTTACAAAATAGGGGCTAGTTTTATTGCATTTTTATTAATAATTTTTTTTTTTTTACTACTAATGGCGGCGATCAGCAATTTTTTTCATGACTGCGACATTATGGCGGACAATTTTGACACATTTTTGCGACCATTGTCATTTTCACAGCAAAAGGTGCTATAAAAATGCAGTGAAAATGACAATTGCAGTTTAGGAGTTAACCACTAGGGGGCGCTGTAGGAGTTACGTGTGACCTCATATGTGTTTCTAACTGTAGGGGGCAGGGCTGGACGCGTGACGTCAGTGATCGTCTTTCCCTATATCAGGGAACAGACGATCACTGACACTGCTACAATGAAGAACGGGGAAGGTGTGTTTACACTCACCTCTCCCCGTTCTTCAGCTCCGGTGACCGATCGCGGGACACTGGTGGCGAACAGGTCCCGCGGGCGCAGTCAGGGAGCTTCGGACCGGGTCGCGAGCGTGCTGCCGGCGGCGCGCGCGCGACCACACTGCTGGGCCTTAAAGAGACACGTACAGGTACACGATTGCGCACCGCCGTGCCATTCTGCCGATGTATATAGTCGGTAGGGGGTCCTTAAGTGGCTAATGGGCCCCTTGCCCCTTTAGTCCCCTCTGCAGTAGCTCAGACTGCACAGGCAGCAAATAGTCTCGTATTTCAGTTCAAATATAGCAGACCTTCCGTCCCAGCGCTCAAATGTTTTATGCTCTATCCCAGGGCAGCGTTTGATACCCTGGCTCACTCACCTGGGCATCAATTTGCTGATATTGCTTACCCAATGATCCGTTGCATTAAACGTACATGAACGGAGTAATGTATTCATGCCTTACTAATTTCTCATCAGACAGCAATAATACGGCGAGTTATCTGATAGACACTGCGCCTAAATGGCAGTTTTGAGCACAATGGGACTGACATGGGAAATCAGGATTGGAGTAAAATTAGCAAGGGTACGTACCCCGGAGAGTAGGAATTTGTTGTTGCAAACATCGGCGTGTAATCAGCTCATTACATCGCGCCATTTACATCATTCTGTAAATCGGGGAGTTGGATTAGACGCTGCCATGTATTGATAAGTGTTTACACAAGCTCAGGCTTTTCAATGATAAGGGATTGTAATCCTTTAATAGTTTTTATTTATTGTATAATCTCAAAGGACGATTCACAAGGTAAAAGAATGTCATTGTAATTTAATATTCTCTATGTGAGATGTTAGCGCTCTCTTATTTTCCTTTATAACCTTTTCATACAGTACACCCGGAAAGTATTCACAGCGCTTCACTTTTTCCACATTTTGTTACAGCCTTATTCCAAAATGGATTAAATTCATTATTTTCCTCAAAATTTCCACAAACAACACCCCATAATGACAACGTAAAAGAAGCTTGAAATGTTTGCAAATGTATTAAAAATTAACAATTCTCAGGTACATAAGTAATCGCAGCATTTGCCGTGACACTCAAAACTGAGCTCAGGTCCACCCCGTTTCTACTGATCATCCTTGAGATGTTTCTATAACTTGATTGGAGTCCACCTGTGATAAATTCAGTTGATTGGAAAGGCACATTTCTGTCTTTATACGGTTTCACAGGTAACAGTGCATGTCAGAGCACAAACCAAGCCATGAAGTCCAAGGAATTGTCTGTAGACCTCCGAGACAGGATTGTATGGAGGGACAGATCTGGGGAAGGGTACAGGAACAAGTTCTGCAGCATTAAAGGTCCCAATGAGCACAGTGGCCTCCATCATCTGTAAATGAAAGAAGTTTGGAACCACCAGGACTCGAGTAGCCCACCCGTGGGAGAGGAGTCTTAATCAGGGAGGTGACTCTGACAGAGCTCCAATGTTTCTCTGTGGAGAGAGGAGAACCTTCCAGAAGAACCTCCATCTCTGCAGCCAGGGGTGGACTGACCATTGGGACTTTCAGGCACTGTCCGAGGGCCCCATGCCACTAGGGGGCCCCATCAAGGTTATCAGGCTCAATAAAACCAAGGACAGTATGTAAAAATCTGTTTTTTTTTTACATATGTCCCTACTATGTCTTAAACCGACATGCTTTTGATGTGAAAATCCTGAGATTTTAGCTGCCCGGGGGGGCCCATGGGTTATCAGTCCACCCCTGTCTGCAGCACTCTACCAATCAGGCCTGTATGGTAGAGTGGTCAGACAGAAGCCACTCCTCAGTAAAAAGGCACATGACATCCCACCTGGAGTTTTCCAAAAGGCACCTGAAGGACTCTCAGACCAAAGAAACAAAATTCTCTGAACTCTTTGGCCTGAATGGTAAGCATTATGTCTGGAGGAAACCAGGCACCGCTTATCACCTGGCCAATACCATCCCTACAGTGAAGCATGGTGGTGGTAGCATCATGCTGTGGGGATGTTTTTCAGCAGCAGGAACTGGGAGACTAGTCAGGATTGAGGGGAATATGAATGCAGCAATGTACAGAGACATCATTAACGAAAACCTGCTCCAGAGAGCTCTGGACCTCAGACTGGGGCAAAGGTTCATCTTCCAACAGGACAACAACCCTAGGTAGCCAAGATAACAAAGGAGTGGCTACAGGACAACTCTGTGAATGTAGCCTCTCTGCCTTGGTCCCATTGTAGGCAGTCATGTTGCCACCCTGCCTTGGTTCTACTGCATGTAGGAATGTAGCCCCTCCTGCCTTGGTTCTACTGTATGTAGGAATGAACCCCCCTGCCTGGGTCCCACTGTATGAAGTAATGTAGCCTCCCTGGCTGGGTCCCACTGTATGTAGGAATGTAGTCACCATGCCTTGGTCCCAACTGTATCTAGGAATGTAGCCACTCTGCCTTGGTCCCACTGCATGTAGGAACTTATACACCCTGCCTTGGTCCCACCGCAGAATGCATTTCAGAGGGCGTTAAGTAGTGTTGAGCGGAATACGCCATATTCGATTTCGCGATATTGCGCGAATATATAGAAGAATATTCGCGAATATTCGCTAATATCGAATATTCGTGATATTTTATCCAAAAAAAATTTTGCGAAATTTCGCTAATGTGAAAATGATTGCAAAATTCTCATAAACTGAGATCATTTCCTGTATTACTAAACTAATATGCACTAAACACTAACTCTACACTAACTCTACTTAAAAGAAAGGAGAATAAGGGGGCAAAAGAAGGGCGGAGAAGATAATCGCGCAATATTCCGTTTGCCGAATATTCGAGTTATTCTGATTGGCTCTGATGCAAAAGAAGGGCGCAATGCGAATTTTCGGCAACATAAAAGAATCGCATCAGCTACTCGGCCCAGGGTCTCTCTCTAATCATACCAGAAATGCTTTTAGACGTCGATGGAGATCACTAGGATGTGATCTGTTTTACAAATAAATTTGAAAAAATACGAATATTCGCCATAGCGAATATTCGCCGCAATATTCGAGTTATTCGCGAATACTCGAATATGCAATATTCGTAGCGAATATTCGCAATGCGAATATTCGTGAGCAACACTAGCGTTAAGCAGTATTGCAAGCCTGAAAGAAGCCGAAAGAAGTCAAAGTAGAACGATAGCAAGGTTATGGATACTCATACAGTTACATATTTTTATCAAGCAGTACATTTTAAAATATGCACTCACTGACCTCTGTAGTTATACCCACTGTGGAATAATTTGTCCTAAACAAGAAGCAGTGAAGTTGTTCAAGTCAGATCTCAGCCCTCTGCTCTAGGGTGACCATATTTCCAAACTACCACTCAGGGACACCGTCCCTTCCCAAAAATCAGCTTGTGATGTAACGAATCACAGCACAGTGATTGGACACAAGAGGCGGGATTTATAATTTCACCAATCACAAGCAGGGGGAGGGATTGTGCTCCTCCAGGCATTCCCGGCCAGGACAAGTACTGTCAGTGAGTAAAGCAGTTATGTGGCAAACTTTTTGGGGGCATCAGATTGGCCCGGGGGGTGACTGTGTCAGTTTCATTACAGGACACTGTATTGTCCTGGAATGAATGTGCCCGGGACAGACCTGCAAAATACGGGACTGTCCTGGGCAATCCAGGACACGTGGTCACCCTACTCTGCTCTCCCCTTCTCCCTGTGCACCAGACCACCAGTCCTTTATTTTAATTGGAAATTAGAAGACTGCCAAGCTACCAAGTCACTGTGGGGGGAGCTACAAAAAAAAATGGAAACTGAATCGCCCCACAGTGACTGCAGCTACAGAGGTAAGTTAGGGTTTGTTTTAACCCTTTTACCTGCCAGCATGTAAACAATATCCCTGCTGCTGTAGCGTCCAGGAGTTTGTTTACCTTTTCACTGGCAATCTACTGTCTATCCTGTAGAAATGATTCAGTTGGCCGTAAAGATGTTAGATTACTTCTACTGTACGTCTTTGTAAAGGTGTTGCCATTGTGAAGGTGGGGGCTGTTGTTTGATGAAAGTCTGTTTGAAGGATTAGGCCTCTGTATTCAGTTAGAATATGTCAGCACTGGTATGATGTATGTTCCCCCATGGACACCCTCTAGAATACGATACTTGTATTTTACATCAAATATTTTAATCTTTCTTCTTTTGATAACAGCTTCCTTTGAAATCATTCCTTACTGATAAAGTCTTATTATACAATAGGCACCAGAGGCCGGACCATCATCCCAGGTTCATTCCAGCTGTTTTCATGGAATTTATCTCTGAAATAAAATGTTCCAAGAAAGAAAGTTCCTCTTTCACTTTTGCACACATAAAGCCGAACTTCAGGGAAACCGCTACAAATAGAGATAAAATATATACAAGGGAGCTGCTTTACCAGCCAGGGGCTTTGCTACGTTCGTTCTCCATGGTCCCAACTGTATGTAGGAACATAGTCACCCTGTCTTGGTCCCACTATATGAAGGAACGTAGCCACCTGCCTTGGTCCCACTGTATGTAGGAGCGTAGCCACCCAGCCTTGGTCCCACTATATGAAGGAACGTAGCCACCCTGCCTTGCTCACCCTGTGTGTAGGAGCATAGCCACCCTGCCTTGGCCCCACTATATGAAGGAACGTAGCCCCCTGCCCTGGTCCCACTGTATGTAGGAAGGTAGCCACCCTGCCTTGGTCCTACTGTATTAAGGAACGTAGCCACCCTGCCCTAGTCCCACTATATGAAGGAACGTAGCCCCTTGCCTTGGTCCCACTATATATAGGAACGTAGCCACCCTGCCTTGCTCACCCTGTGTGTAGGAGCATAGCCACCCTGCCTTGGCCCCACTATATGAAGGAACGTAGCCCCCTGCCCTGGTCCCACTGTATGTAGGAAGGTAGCCACCCTGCCTTGGTCCTACTGTAAAAAGGAACGTAGCCACCCTGCCCTAGTCCCACTATATGAAGGAACGTAGCCCCCTGCCTTGGTCCCACTGTATGTAGGAAGGTAGCCACCCTGCCTTGGTCCTACTGTATAAAGGAACGTAGCCACCATGCCTTCATCCCACTGTATGTTGGAACGTAGCCACACTGCCTTGGTCCCACTATATGAAGGAACATAGTTACCCTGCCTTGGTCCCACTACATGAAGGAACGTAGCCACCCTGCCTTGGTCCCACTATATGAAGGAACGTAGCCACCCTGCCTTGGTCCCACTATATGAAGGAACATAGTTACCCTGCCTTGGTCCCACTACATGAAGGAACGTAGCCACCCTGCCTTGGTCCCACTATATGAAGGAACATAGTTACCCTGCCTTGGTCCCACTACATGAAGGAACGTAGCCACCCTGCCTTGGTCCCACTATATGAAGGAACATAGTCACCCTGCCTTGGTCCCACTACATGAAGGAACGTAGCCACCCTGCCCTTGTCCCACTACATGAAGGAACGTAGCCACCCTACCTTGGTCCCACTGTATATAGGAACGTAGCCACCCTGCCTTGTTCCCACTATATGAAGGAACATAGTCACCCTGCCTTGGTCCCACTACATGAAGGAACGTAGCCACCCTGCCTTGGTCCCACTATATGAAGGAACATAGTTACCCTGCCTTGGTCCCACTATATGAAGGAACATAGTTACCCTGCCTTGGTCCCACTACATGAAGGAACGTAGCCACCCTGCCTTGGTCCCACTATATGAAGGAACATAGTTACCCTGCCTTGGTCCCACTACATGAAGGAACGTAGCCACCCTGCCTTGGTCCCACTACATGAAGGAACGTAGCCACCCTACCTTGGTCCCACTGTATATAGGAACGTAGCCACCCTGCCTTGTTCCCCCCATATAAAGGAACGCAACCACCCTGCCCTACCCCTTCAAGGTAATCTATATTTTATGATGTATTAATAAACACAGAGCTGTATTCATTGGTGTCTTTTATATGTGCTCGGAGTTCAACCTTTAAGAGCTTTTGTTGAAGATGAACGCAATTCCTCGCCATCTGAACTGCGTCTGTTCTTTTCCGTTGATTGCAGGTGAGCGGAACCATGTACAACACGGGGAGACACGTCTCCTTACGGCTGGACAAGGAGCATCTAGTGAATATATCCGGCGGGCCTCTCACCTACAGCCATCGTTTAGAAGAAATCCGGTTACATTTCGGCAGCGAGGACGGCCAAGGCTCAGAACACCTTCTTAACGGGCAGGCCTTTTCTGGGGAGGTAAGGCTGCAAGTTTCTTCTCTCCGGGTTAGAAAGGAAAGGCCGATTTGTGGCAGCGCTATCCCGCAAATACACTATTAGCTAGATTCAGGTAGGGTGGTGTATTGGTAGGCGGGCGTAGCGTATCGAATATACGCTACGCCGCCGCAAGTTAGAGAGGCAAGTGCTGTATTCACAAAGCACTTGCTCCCTAAGTTACGGCGGCGTAGCGTAGATGGGTCGGCGTAAGTACGCATAATTCAAAGTAGGTGGAAGGTGGGCGTGTTGTATGGTAATGAATCGTGACCCCACGTAAATGACGCGCCTAACGAACGGCGCATGCGCTGTCCGTGGACGTATACCAGTGCGCATTCTTAAAATCACCTATGCCCAGCCCCATTCTGAATCGGCTTACGCAAACGACGTAAACGACGTGAAATTCGACGGCTGTTCCGACGTCCATACTTAACATGGTCTGCGCCATCTTTTTGGTGGTTTATCTTTACGCCGGAAAAACGCCTTCCTTAAACGGCGTAGATTACTGCGTCGGGCGTACGTACGTTCGTGAATCGGCGTATCTTGCTCATTTGCATATTTAATTTGGGAACGCCGAATGCGTCCAGCGTAACTATGCGCCCACGATACGCCGGCGTAGGCAAATTACGTTGGACGGCTGAAGCCATGTTTTTCGGCGTATCTCGCTTTGTGAATCGGCGTAAAGATGCGACGACGCACATTTGAAATTACGGCGGCGTATCTGGAGATACGCTGGCGTAAAGGTACCTGAATCTAGCTATTAGTCTGTAGGGTTCCTTATTGAGTTGGCCCGCCCTTTACAGCTATACCACCTTCATCTCTTCTGGGAAAGCCGTCCACAAGGTTTAGGAGTGTCTATGGGAATGTTTGACCATTCTTCCAGAATTCTTCCATTTGTGAGGTCAGGCACTGATGTTGGACGAGAAGGCTTGGCTCGCAGTCTTCATTCTAATTTATCCCAAAGGTGTTCTTTCGGGTTGAGGTCATGCCAGACAAGTTCCTCCATCCTAAACTCGCTCAGCCATGTCTTTATGGACCTTGCTTTATGCACTGGTCCCAATCATTATGTGGAGTGGGGAATATGGTGTTGGATTGTTTTTCAGGACTTGGGCCCCTTAGTTCCAGTGAAGGGAACTCTTAAAGGGGTTGTAAAGGTACATTTTTGTTCCTAAATAGCTTCCTTTACCTTAGTGCAGTCCTCCTTCACTTACCTCATCCTTTCATTTTGCTTTTAAATGTCCTTATTTCTTCTGAGAAATCCTCACTTCCTGTTCTTCTGCCTGTAACTCCACACAGTAATGCGAGGCTTTCTCCCTGGTGTGGAGTGTCATGCTCGTCCCCCTCCCTTGGACTACAGGAGAGTCAGGACGCCCACTAACACACAGCTCCTTTCTCTATCTGCAACGTAGAGAGCGTCCTGACTCTCATGTAGTCCAAGGGAGGGTGGCGAGCACCACACTCCACACCAGGGAGAAAGCCTTGCATTATAGGAGAGTCAGGACGCCCACTAACACACAGCTCCTTTCTCTATCTGCAACGTAGAGAGCGTCCTGACTCTCCCGTAGTCCAAGGGAGGGGGCGAGCACGACACTCCACACCAGGGAGAAAGCCTCGCATTACTGTGTGGAGTTACAGACAGAAGAACAGGAAGTGAGGATTTCTCAGAAGAAATAAGGACATTTAAAAGCAAAATGGAAGGATGAGGTAAGTGAAGGAGGACTGCACTAAGGTAAAGGAAGCTATTTAGGGGGGGGGGGGGAATTGTACCTTTACAACCCCTTTAAGAGTTCCCTTCACTGGAACTAAGGGGCCCAAGTCCTAAAAAACATCCCCACACTATAATCCCCCCTCCACATAATGATTTGGACCAGTGCATAAAGCAAGGTCCATAAAGACATGGCTGAGTGAAAAAGGTTGTACCTTTACAACCCCTTTAAATGAACCTGAGAGAGTGAAACAAATATTTGACAGTAAAATAATTCAAGGACAAGAACCTCTTCCCCACAACCCTGGCCGGTGGTTGTGGGGGGTCTGCGGGCAGGGGGATTATTGGAATCTGGAAGCCCCCTTTAACAAGTCGGCCCCAGATCCTTCTCTTTAATAACTAAGGGACGGGGGCCACCTGGTGATGTCACCTGGTGAACCGGCCCCCTTGTGACATCATTGACTGAGGGCATGCTGGGTAACTGACGCTCACTGTATCACTTGGCCCCGCCCCTCGGCGCGCCGCGTCACTGGATGTCACTGGATGTGATTGACAGCAGCGCCAGCCAATGGCTGCGCTGCTCTTAATCCAACCGCTCTAGACAATCAGCGGGCAGGCGAATAGGATCTCGGGACCGAGCGCAGGACTTTGGAGGGGTCAGGTAAGTAAAACAGGGGCTCGGGGGGGGGGGGGGTGAAACATCAGATGTTTTTTTACCTTAATGCATAGATTGCATTAAGGTGAAAAAAAAATCCTTTACAACTGCTTTAAGGTCCCCTGTCCCTCAAACTTGGGGTAATGCATTGGGTAGGTTAGGCAGCTGTGAGACCCCTGTGAGTGCGAGGCCTTAGGCGACTGCCTAATTTGTCTAATTAAAGAGCCGCCTCTGAATGTGATCACTTATATTATGTTTTGTATGTATAAACAAATGTTTTGCCTTTCTATTTTAAACTGAATGGATCACTTTAATATCAGTCCGATTATTGCACCAGAGCCGCCAATTATCAGCGTTTTATTTCCCCGAATCGTCTTCTCTTCCTTCTCATTGGTTGGATTTGTCTTCTTCTTCCTCCAGGTCCAGCTAATACATTACAACCACGAGCTGTACACAAATGTAACGGAGGCAGCGAAGAGCCCGAACGGCCTAGTTGTTATATCCATATTTATAAAAGTGAGTACGTTTGTTGGCCGCGAGGTTTCATTACCGCGGCGGAGATTTTCATTCGTCCCCGGGCCGAGGGCGCTGAGATGGCTCGACATAATCAGGAGCGTAAAACGGTTGCCTGAGCATGTCCCCGTCTGCGGGATAATCCGTATGGGTCCAGTACAAAAAAAATAAAATAATAATATATATATATTAGCTGTAATACGCTGTGTTCTGTGTGAAATGACTTTGTGAGCCCCGGCGTGACGTTATAAAGGTAAAGCTGAACTCCAGGCAAAGCGCTAAATCTACCGATAAAATGTAGAAAGGAGATGAGCTTTTATCTTCTAAAGAAATTGTATTTCTGTCCAGCCTGCAGATGTACAAAACCCGGGCAGACAGCGGGGGCCGGGTCAGTGACCAGACTTCTCACTACTGCTGTTATGCAACACAACTTGGTCAAGCCCCGCCCCCTCAGCCTGTGATTGGCACAGCACGGAAATGAGTCATTCTTCTTTGTTCACTCCCCTCCTGTCAGAACGTTCCTTGCCAGATCATGTGACTACTGTGCAAAGTTCTGCCCCTCCCTTTCACAAATGCCAAGCATAACCCTGGCGTGTGCACCAGCTGCATTAAAAACACATAGGCCCAGATCCACAAAGAATTACGGCGGCGTATCTCCAGATACGCCAGTAACGCCACCATAATTTCAAATTCCCGCCGGCGTATCTTTGTTTCGTATCCACAAAACAAGATACTCCGGAATTACGCTAAGATACGACTGGCGTAACGTTATTACACCGTGGTATCTTAGTTGCATACTTACGCTGGACGCTAGGGGCGCTTCCGTCGTTTGAATATGCAAAGGAGCGAGTTACGCCAATCCACGAACGTGCGAGCGGCCGGCGCATTCCTTTTGCGTCGTTTGCGTAAGCGTGGGTCCGGCGTAAAGTTACCCCTGCTGTATAGAGGCGTACGTAATGTTAAGTCGAATTTTCCGTCGTTAACGACGTTTGCGTAAACCGTTCGCGAATAGGGCTTTGCGTAGGTTACGTTCGCGTCGTTTTCATTGACTATTTTCAACGTGATTTTGCGCATTGCGCACTGGGATACCTCCGCGGACGGCGCATGCGCCGTACAAAAAAACACGTCATTTACGAGGGGTCACGCTGATTTAACATTAACCGCGCCCCCATCTTCTAAATTTGAATTGCCTTACGTCGCCAAGATTACACTACGCCGCCGTAAGTTACAGCGGCAATTCTTTGTGGATAAGGAAACGCCGCTGTAACTTACAGCGGCGTAGTGTAAATTAGATAAACTACGCCAGCGGCCATTCTTTGTGGATCTGGCCCATAGAATTTTTTTTTTTTTGCTGCTTACCGTATATTTTGCCAATGACTGTGACAATATGATAATTATTATATAACAATGATTGTACTTAAAAATATCGCCCAAGAGTCGGGGTCGTCTTATACGTCAGATACAGAGTCAGTCAGACTTCGGGCGTCCATTGTTCAAAAGCCGCGCCGCCTCCTCGTCTTGTTCCGTGATAGGCGGAGCACTCAGTTTCCCAGCAGAGCCTCTGTTCAGTGTTCCGCTTATCACGGATTATCACGGCTTATCACTCTGATCCTCGGCCTCGGAGTTTGGCACAGTGAGGTAGGCAATGGGCACAGTGAGGCATGCAATGAGCACAGTGAGGTATGCAATGGGCGCAGTGAGGTATGCAATGAGCACAGTGAGGTATGCAATGAGCACAGTGAGGTAGGCAATGGGCACAGTGAGATATTCAATGAGCACAGTGAGGTATGCAATGAGCACAGTGAGGTATGCAATGAGCACAGTGAGGTATGCAATGAGCACAGTGGGGTATGCAATGGGCACAGTGAGGTATGCAATGAGCACAGTGGGGTATGCAATGGGCACAGTGAGGTAGGCAATGAGCACAGTGACGTAGGCAAGGAGCACAGTGACGTAGGCAAGGAGCACAGTGAGGTATGCAAAGGGCACAGTGAGGTATGCAACGAGCACAGTGAGGTATGCAATGAGCACAGTGAGGTATGCAATGGGCACAGTGAGGTATGCAACGAGCACAGTGAGGTATGCAATGAGCACAGTGAGGTATGCAATGGGCACAGTGAGGTATGCAATGGGCACAGTGAGGTATGCAATGAGCACAGTGAGGTATGCAATGGCACAGTGAGGTATGCAATGGGCCCAGTGAGGTATGCAATGGGCCCAGTGAGGTATGCAATGGGCACAAAGAGGTATGCAATGGGCACAGTGAGGTATGCAATGAGCACAGCGAGGCATGCAATGGGCACAGTGAGGTATGCAATGAGCACAGTGACGTAGGCAAGGAGCACAGTGAGGTACGCAATGGGCACAGTGAGGTATGCAATGGGCACTCACAGGTATGCAATGGCACAGTGAGGTATACAATGGCACAGTGAGGTATGCAATGGGCCCAGTGAGGTATGCAATGGGCACAAAGAGGTAGGCAATGGGCACAGTGATATATGCAATGAGCACAGTGAGGTGTTTCGGAAGGGGGTCATCTTATACAGCGAGTATATCCCAAAACCAACCTTTTAGCTGGAAAATTAGGGGGTTGTCTTATGAGCCGGCAAATACGGTATATGACAATATGATAATGATTAAATAACAATAATTGTATGATAATGACTATATGATAGTGAATATATGACGATCACTGTATGATAGTGATTAAATGGTAATGACAGTTTTCCCATCATTGGTGTCAGTGGGAGGAATAGTGCCCCATGATTGGTATCTGTGGGAAGAATAGTGCCCCATCATTGGTATCAGTGGGAGGAATAGTGCCCCATCATTGGTATCTGTGGGAGGAATAGTGCCCCATCATTGGTATCAGTGGGAGGAATAGTGCCCCATCATTGGTGTCAGTGGAAGGAACAGTGCCCCATCATTGGTATCAGTGGGAGGAATTGTGCTAAAGTGACGGATTTGCTGTGTTATGTGATTACTTGTAACATTTTTTTTTCATTTGCTTTCCCTCAGGTTACAGATTCATCCAATCCTTTCCTAAACCGAATGCTTAACAGAGATACCATAACAAGAATAACATATAAAAGTAAGTAAAGTAATCTGTTCAGCTTCCAGTCATTCCTGACCTCCTTGTGAAAATGCTGCTTGCTTGGCTGTCTCTGGATTAACCACTTCAATACTGGGTACTTTCACCCCTTCCTGCCCAGGCCAATTTTCAGCTTTTCAGTGTCAGTGTCGCCACACTCTGAATGACAATTGCGCGGTCATGCAACACTGAACCCAAACGAATCTTTTATCGTTTTTTTTTTTAGACAGATTGAGCTTTATGTTGGTGGTATTTAATCACCACTGAGTTTTTATTTTTTGCTAAACAGACAAAAAAAAAATGTTGAAAGGAAAACAAAAATGTTTTCCTTGTTTCTGTTACAATATTTTGTAAATAAGTAATTTTTCTCTCTTACTGATGAGCACTGATAGGCTGCACTGATGGGCACTAATGAGATGTCATTGATGGACACTGATGAGTTGGCACTGATGGGCACTGATGTGGAGGCACTACTATGCAGCACTGATGGGCACTGATAGGTGGCACTGCTGGGCACTAATAGACGTCACCGATATGTGGCACTGATGTGGAGGCACTGACAAGCATCACTGATGGGCACTGAAAGGCAACACTGATTGCCATCACTGGTGGGTACTGGTGGGCATCACTGATGGGGTTGCATATATAATCAATGCATCAGTGCAGCTCCCCCCTGTCAGGACAGCAGCTTATTGGCTTTCCTCTACTCACGTGCTGTCAGTGTGAGGGGGGGGGGGAGCCCAATACCCAACACTTCCTATTTACACTGTGATAGGTATGCTCATCCGTGTCTTTATGGACCTTGCTTTGTGCACTAGTGAGGAGCAGTCATGTTGGAACAGAAAAGGGTCACCCCCAAACTGTTCTTACAAAGTTGGGAGCATGAAATTGTCCAAAATGTCTTGGTATGCTGAAGAGTACCCTTCATTAGAACTAAGGGGCCAAGCCCAACCCCCTAAAAAAGCAACCCCCACGCCATAATCCCCCTCAACCAAATAATTTGGACCAGTGCACAACGCAAGATCCATAAAGACATAGATGAACGAGTTTGGGGTGGAGAAACTTGACTGGCCTGCACAACGTTACGTATGACGAAACGCGTCTGGTGGAGGGTACATGCTGACGTCACCACGCTGTGTACTAGGAGGACTGGCTTCTGTTGTTTGCTGGAATCACTATGGTGCCACTGTGAAGAGGATTTATTCCATCCTATATGTTGATCAATGCCATTTTAATGAAGAATTATCCTGCAATATTTGGGACTTTTTAGCACAGCTAATTTTCTATCTATTATTGTGTGTACCTCACTTCAAGCTGCTGCTTTATTTATATTATTTGTGTTGGTACACTAGCAAGTAGAAAGCTCTTTTTGTGGGAAAAAAATGACATACATTTTTTTTTGGGTACAACGTTGCACGACCGCGTAATTGTCAGTTAACCTCTTGTCAACCTCTGCATGACTGTATACATCGGCAGAATGGTATGGCTAGGCATATGAACGTATAGATACGTCCCCTTTAAGATGTGGCATTGTGGCGACGGCCGGGCGTACGTTCGTGAATCGGCGTATCTAGCTAATTTACATATTCGACGCGTAAATCGACGGAAGCGCCACCCAGCGGCCAGCGTAAATATGCAATTAAGATACAACGGCGTAGGAGACTTACGCCAGTCGTATCTTAGCAAGATTTAAGCGTATCTCGTTTTGAGAATACGCTTAAAGATACGTCGGCTCAGATTCTGGGTTACGCCGGCGTATCTACTGATACGCCGGCGTGACTCTACGTGAATCTGGCCATATAACTTTTGCGTAAACCAATCGATAAACGCTTATGGCGATTTTTGTTACCAAAAATATGTAGAAGAATACGTATCGGCCTAACCTGAGGTTAAAAAAAAAACGTTTTTTATATATGTTTGGGGATATTTATTATAGCAAAAAGTAAAAAATATTGGGCCAGATTCAGGTACACGTAAATTTGCGCAGCGTATTCAAAATACTCTACGCTGCCGTATTTTACCAGGCTCTAAATCGAATTCTGGTAGATTTTTGCCCGTACGATACGGCGGCGTAGTCTATTTCTCACCGCGTAATCGAAATACGCGATTAGGGGGCGTGAAGCATTTAAATTAGGCGCGTCCCCGCGGCGATCGAACTGCGCATGCTCCGTTCTGAAATTTCCCGCCGTGCACTGCGCGAAATCACGTCGTTACGTCATTTTTTTTTTGAGTAGCGTCGTTTACGAACATTCCTATTCCCGGACGACTTACGTAAAAAATTATTAAAGACGCAGGAACGACGGCCATGCTTAACATGGGCTGTCTAATATTAGAGCAGCAAAAAGCTGGTATAGTGTTACGCAGCGAAAAGATGACTAAAGGTGCCGTAAGAGATTGCGATTGAAGATCGTAATTTCGGGGATCGCCGGCAAAAGCTATTTGCATACCCCGACACGGAAAACGACGGGAAGTCCACCCAGTGGCCAGCCAAATGATCCAGGGCTGAAGTGGTTAAAGTAACGCAATGTCGTAAATCTTCCGGGGCTGAAGTGGATCTCTTTTAAAGGCCTATGAGATCCCTTTAAGTCTAAGGAATATTAAAATCCGTAATAAAGAATGAGAAGTCTATAGAAGCGACAATAGATAGAAGAGGAGGGAGTAACATATTCACGATAAAAACAAAATGAGTCACTCGTCGGAGTCGTCAATAGCACAGCATGAGTCTCATAGAAGTAGCTGTAAAACCTAGAATATAATTAGCAGTGTTATACATTTCCTTAATTCACGGTCTCTGTTCCAAGTCAGTAATTACTGAGCCTCTACCTAAATGTGCATATTTGTACATAATGATGACCATTATCTGGATTTACGTGTGGAAGGGAAATTTGCTCCAACATCCGTTCTAACATCTGATTTTAGAGTGGAATTGTCAGAGACATATGTGACACCCATGACCTTCTAAAAAAAAAAAAAAATGCTTTCATGCTCATCAGTACACTCCGGGGGCGATTCAATAAAGTATTTGCGTCACATTTCCGGTGGTGTGTATGTAGACGGAAGTCTAGAACCAAATTCGTGAAGTTCACTTTTGACACATTTTTTTGACCATTGTCATTTTCACAGCGAAAAGTGCTCTAAAAATGCACTGATTACTGTGAAAATGACAATGGCAGTGAAGGGGTTAACCACTAGGGGGCGCTAAGGGGTTAGGTGTGTCCTAAGAGAGTAATTCTTACTGTAGGGGGGCGTGGCTGGACGTGTGACGTCATTAATCGTCGTTCCCTATAACAGGGAACCGACGATCAGTGACAAGCCACAGAGAAGAACGTGGAAGGTTTGTTCACACTCACTTCTTCCCGTTCTTCAGCTCCTGTGACCCGATCGACACTGGCAGCGATCGGGTCCGCGGGTCCCGCGGGCGCAGTCACGGAACTTCGGACCGGGTCGCGAGCATGGCGGCGGCGGCACGCACGCGACCCACGGCTGGACACTTAGGCTCCATTCACATTTAGGCGTACGCTGTAGCGGCGTATTGCGGCGACAAATCAATAGGCGTTTTGTCCCCGCGATTTGCGGCGACAAAACGCCTATTGATTTTTTGCAGAAGAGGTGAATTAACATTGCCGGCTATGCCCGTACGCCCGATACGCCTGAAAAAAAGGGTCCGGGACTTGTTTGAGCTTCAGGCGTATGGGCGTTTGGGCGTTCGGCGTGGAGATGTGAACCATCTCCATAGCCGACAATGTTAATTCGCGCCTCCAGCGTATCTAGGGCTGCTTCAGCGTCGGGCGTAAGGCGACAAAACACCTAGATGTGAATGGAGCCTTAAAGGGCAACGTGCCTGTGCCCACCCGTGCCATTCTGCTGACGTATATCAGCGTGAGGCAGTCCTTAAGTGGTTAATGACATCCCAGTCTTGGTCCGTAGGGTTCAATATTGAGCTGGCCCCGCCCTTTGCAGCTATAAGAGCTTCAACTCTTCTGGGAAGGCCGTCCACAAGGTGTCTATGGGAATGTTTGACCATTCTTCCAGAAGAGCATTTTTGAGGTCAGACATTGTCGGAGGCCTGGCTCGCAGTCTTCGCTCCTATTCATCCCAAAGGTTTTCTATTGGGTTGAGGTCAGGACTCGTGCAGGCAAGTCAAGTTCCTCCACCCCAAACTCGCTCATCCGTTACTATTTGTTCAAAAGTATGTTGACACCCCTCCAAATTATTCAAGCGTTTCCTGTGAAGGGTACTGTTAACACTACAGAGCCCTTCCAACCTTGTGCAACAATTTTGTGAGGGTCCTTTTCTGTTCCAACATGACTGCCCCCCTGTGTACAAAACCAACTCCATAAAGACACTCGAGTGGCCTTCTGCCGCGTACACACGATCGGACATTCCAACAACCAAACCGTGGATTTTTTTCCGACGGATGTTCACTCAAACTTGTCTTTCATACACACCGTCACACAAATGTTGTCGAAAATTCCAATCGCCAAGAACGCGGTAACGTACAACACTACAACGAATAGATTCCGAGCATGCGTAGGATTTTTGTGCGTCAGAATTTGATACAAACGATCGGAATTTCCCACCACTACTTTTGTGGTCGGAAAAATTAGGAACCAGCTCTCCATCCATCAAATTAGGAACCAGCTCTCCATCCATCAAATTAGGAACCAGCTCTCCATCCATCAAATTAGGAACCAGCTCCCTTCGAACATTCGTTGTTGGAAATTCCAATTGTTTGTACGGGGCATTCAGCTCATCCCTATTGAACACCTTTGGGGTAAAATGGAATGTCAATTGTGAGCCAGGTCTTCTCATCCAAAATCGAAACCTGACCTCAAAAATTCTCTTTTGGCTGAATGGCCACATAGACACCCTCCAAAATGTTGTAGAAAGTCTACCCAGAAGGGTGGAGGTTGTTATCGTCTCAAAGGGATAACCAATTCCATAATAATGGGCAAGGTTTAGGAGTAAAGCCCTGTACTCCATCCAAAAGAACCGCCGTTCGTCGCGGTGACGTCATCGACTACGACGAGCATGCGCTCATTAGATTTGATGCCGTCGCCGCCATCTTGCTTCACCCTACCTATGTCTAGGAGGTTTCCATGGCAACAGGTAAGAATACACACCCTCGGGTTTCTCGGCAGAAAAAAAAACACTGCTGAGAATCTCACGACGAGAGAATAGAGAGCAGGTTCTCTATTTTTCTCGTCTAGATTCTGGTCAGTTTTCTTGTCGAGAAACCTGAAAGCCTCACACGCTCGGTGTACTCGGCAAGAAAGCTCTGCCATCAGATTTCTTGCTGGTTCTTGTTGGATGTCAACAGATTTATGGTATAGTGTATATATATATATCTTGGGCCAGATCCACAGACATCAGCGGATCTTTGTGCGGGCGTAGCGGATCTTTTTTACGCTACGCCGCCACAACTTAGAGAGGCAAGTGCCATATTCACGAAGCACTTGCGTCCTAAGTTACGGCGGCGTAGTGTAAATGGGCCGGCGTAAGCCCGCGTATTTCGAAGTAGGCAGGTCGTGGGCGTGTAGTATTATAATGAGGCTTGACCCCATATAGATGCATGTCCGTAGGAACGGCGCATGCGCCGCCCGTGGACGTAACCCAGTGCGCATGCTCCGACTCATGTCCGATCGAAAAAAGTCTCCGATGTGAACGTAACTTACGCAAAGCCCTATTCGCGTACGACTTACGCAAACGACGTAAAATACGACGCTGTTCCGACGTCTATACATTAACATGACTTACCCCTGTTTTATGAGAGGTTAAGTTACGCCGGTCGTACGCCTTACGTAAACTGCGTATATCGATACGCTGGGCGCAACTATGTTCGTGCTTCGGCGTATATAGGTCATTTGCATATTCGACACAGAAAATCGACGGAAGCGCCCCTAGCAGCCAGCGTATAATTGCACACAATTATACGCCGGCGTAGACAAGTTACGTCGTCGGAGGAAGCCTATTTTTTAGACGTATCTGCCTTTGAGGTGCCGTACACACGACCCAGAACCTCGACGGGCAGAACACATCGTTCCGCCCGTCGAGGTTCTCTCCCGGCCGTCGAATTCGGCGACCCGCCCGTCGGGAATGGCAACCAGCCATTCTTCCAGGCGGGCCGTCGAGAAAATAGAGAGCGTGCTCTCTTTTTCGGCTCAACGAGCTTCCCGACGGGAAGCTCGCTGAGACCGTACACACGGCCGAGGTCCTCGCTGGAATGTGCATTCCAGCGAGGTTCTCGCTGATTTTCAGCGAGAACCTCGGCCGTGTGTACGGGGCCTGAGAATCGGCGTAAAGATACGCCAGCACAGATTTGAAATTACGTAAAGGTTTTGTGGATCTGGCCCCTTATTTTTTGTTCAATATTAGTGCATCTGAACCATGGAAACTTCTTCTTGAAGGAGACATCAATGGTTTTGGAATGGAATGTCCAACAAGGTCACCTAGGTGTAATGTTCGGGGGGACAGATTCATATAGAGATACGACGGCGTATCTACTGATACGCCGTCGTATCTCTGAGTTCCGTCGGTCGGATCTATGTGGCTGATTCATCGAATCAGGTTCCGCATAGATCTCCCTAGAATCCGACAGGTGTAAGTGACTTACACTGTCGGATCTTAGGCTGCAAACTCCCGCTGGCCGCTAGGTGGCGCTTCCGTTTGTATATGCGACGAATATGCAAATGAGGAGATCCGCCGATTCAAAAACGAACGCCCGCCCGTCGGTTTTTTTTTACGTCGTTTGCGTTCGGCTTTTTCTGGCGGATGGTTACCCCTGCTATATGAGGGGTAAGTGCTGCGTATCCTATGTTAAGTATGGCCGTCGTTCCCGCGCCGAGTTTTGCATTTTTTACGTAATTTGCGTTAACGTCTAAACCAATGACGTCCTTGCGACGTCATTTGGAGCAGTGCACGCTGTAAAATTTAGCCGGTGGCGCATTTGCAGTTAAATCGGCACGGGGACGCACCTGATTTAAATAATACACTCCCCCTAGCCGCGGAATTTGAATTCCGCCCGGGGGTTTACGATTTACGATCCGCCAGCGCCACTTTAGAGGCAAGTGCTTTGTGAATACAGCACTTGCCTCAAAAACTGGCGCTGGCGGATCGTAAATAAGATAGATTACGCGGATCTAAAGATCCGCTGATCTATGTGAATCTACCCCAGGGAGTCCACAATTTTTGGGCCCGGATTCACAGAGATGAGCGTATATTTACGCCGGCGTAGCGCACACATAGTACGCTACGCCGGCACAGTGCGGAGAGGCATGAACTAAATTCAGCAAGCTATTGCTCCCAACTCTGCACCGGCGTAGCGTTCATTTCGAAGGCGCAGGCTGGCGTAAGTGGAAGTAGGTGGAAGTGGGCGTGATCAATGCTAATGAAGTGTGACCCATGCAAATGATGGGCCGGGCGCCAGACAAGTACTTAAAACGAATTGCGCATGCGTCGAGATGTGGACGTATCTCCGTGCGCATGCTCACAACCACATCGGAACAACTGCATAAGATACGCCGGATCACTGTGTACGCCGTTAATGTAACCTACGCCCAACCAGACCCACGTCCTACGTAAAATACGTAGGCTTGAGTTCCCTGGTGCAGACCTTTGCATGTCTGGTGCTGACTTACACCTCCTTTATGGGGAAATAACTTTACGCTGGACGGAAAACTTACGTGCGTTGCGTAGAGCCTGCGCCGGGCGCATGTACATTCGTGAATCGGCGTATTTCCCTCATTTGCATATTTGAATGGCTAATCAATGGGAGCAGCAACATGCGGCCAGAAGAAAAATGCACCCACGTTAAGCCGGGGTAAGTAAGATACGTCGGCGTAGGGTGGCCAGTTTTTAGGCGTATATTGGTTTGTGACTCAGGCGCACAGATACGCCGGCGCACATTTGCACTTACGTCGGCGTAACTTGATTTACGCCGGCGCCAACGCAAGTGCTTTGTGAGTCCGGGCCGTAGTTTCTATCTAATTACTTGAATGCACTTGAAACGCACTTGAATGCACTCCAAAGCATTTCTATAAAACGTAAAACGCCACTTTATCTTTCAATAACCAATAATACAGATGTGTTGCTTCGCATAAATTCACCTTTTCTTTCTTCCTCTGATCTTTGGTTACTGAATGTTGTTTTCTCCAATGTATCCTTAGATGATGCCTATTTACTACAGGGGCTAAATATAGAAGAGCTTTATCCTGAAACCGCTAGTTTCATCACCTACGATGGGTCAATGACCATACCGCCATGTTATGAGACAGCGAGTTGGATCATCATGAATAAACCCATCTATATTACCAGAATGCAGGTGAGCCGAGTCAAGTATGATCACTGGTGTGCACTGGGTGTGTAGTCCAGGCTTCATGAATGTTTTTTCTACTATATTATTCCACCTTATATATTGTCTGGTTTCTTGTTCAGCAGCCCAGATATGTTAAGCCACGTACACACGATCAGTCCATCCGATGAGAACGGTCTGATTGACCGTTTCCATTGGTTAACTGATGAAGCTGGCTGATGGTCCACCGCGCCTACACACCATCGCTTAAAAAACAGATCGTGTCGTAAAACACAACGACCTGCTGAAAAAAATTAAGTTCAATGCTTCCAAGCATGCGTCGACTTGATTCTGAGCATGCGTGGATTTTTAACCGATGGTCGTGCCTACTAACGATCGGTTTTGACCTAACGGTTAGGAATCCATCGGTTAAATTTAAAACAAGTTGGCTTTTTTTTAACCGATGGATAACTAACCGATGGCGCCCACACACGATCGGTTTGGTCCGATGAAAACGGTCCATCAGACCGTTCTCATCGGTTTAACCGATCGTGTGTACACGGCCTTAAAGTTACTACAAAGGGGAGACATAACGATAAGTAATGTTTTTGAATATAGCAGCTACCCAAGATTATCTCCCGTTGGGTTTGTAGCCTGAAGATCATGGAGATGTTATGTAAAAAGATACGTCTCTTATCCAAATAATTGAAGCAATAAACCTACTGTATAATATACAATAGAACCATAGCCGTGCGCACAGGGTGTGCCCAGGCACACCCTAATCACCCTGTGCTGCACAGATTCCCCCTGCTGATTGGCTGCAGAGAAATGGACTCTTGAATCTCTCTCCTCAGCCTTTTTCTCTGTCTCAAAAGTGACATATTAGGGGTCTGTTTAGGCCCCTGATATCTCACTAAAGCACCCCAATGGTGCTCCTAAGAAATTGTAAAAGAAAATGATAAAAAATGAATGTAAAAAAATATTATAAAAAATAATAAATAAAATAAAAAGAAACTATTAACAGTCCCTGCCCACTAACACAATACACTGTTCTACTTACATACTTACACCATTGCCCTATGTATATATATATATATATATATATATATACATACATACAATATATACATGTGTGTTTGAGCTTTGGGGTGCACACCCTGATGAAATAGGCTGCGCACACCTATGAATGGAACCTTGGATTACGAGCATAATCCGTTCCAGGAGAATGCTCGTAATCCAACGCACTTGCATATCAAAGCGAGTTTCCCCATTAAAGTCAATGGAAACTAAAATAATTTGTTCCGCATTGAGTTCAATGGCGCGCAATACCACATGTGGCCAGTGGTTGGGGGGGGCGACGGAGAGCCTTTTAAACACTCGGAAAGGGCGGAGGACACCTCAGCTGAAGTCGGAAAACCTTGGAAGTATTTCCAAGCATTTACAAGCGGCGTCGTTCGGCACTGCTCGGCTTCAGCGCCCCCCCAACCTCAGGCCAAACGCGGTATTGCACAGCGCTTTGGCTTGAATCCTGCTCATTTTGTGAGACAACACTTGCAAACCGAGTTAGGATTTTTTTTTTAATTCAGAGCTCGTATTGTGAAACGATCGTTAACCGCGTTACTCGCAATCTGAGGTTCCACTGTAATGGTGGATCTTGTAGTCATCAAGAAGACATGAACAGCGCTGTGCAAAGGTTTTAGGCAGGTGTGAAGAAATGCTGTAAAGTACGAGTAAAGTCGTTTTATCAATTTATAAAATACAAAGTGAGTAAACAGAAAAAAAATCAAATCAATATTTGGTGTGACTACCCTTTGGCTTTCAACCAGCTTCAATTCTTCTAGGTACACTTGCACACAGTTCTTGAAGGAACTTTTCAGGTAGGTTGTTCCAAATATCTTGGAGAGCTAACCACAGATCTTCTGTAGTCGAATGCTGCCTCAAATCCTTCTGAGTCTTCATGTAATCCTAGACAGGCTTGATGGTGTTATGATCAGGGCTTGGTGGGGGTCAAACCATAATTTCCAAGACTCTTTGTTTTTATCTTTACGCCAAAGATAGTTTTTAATGACATTGGCTGTATGTTTGGGATTGTTGTCGTGCTGCAGAGGTGTATTTAGGTTTTGTGCTGCCCTAGGCCTGACTAAACTTGCGCACCCCCTAATTTAAATATGACACATATTCATGGGAAGAGGACAGAGGGATGCTGTGGGTGAAGGACAGAGGGACGCCCTGGGAGAAGGACAGAGGGTTGCCGTGGGTGACGGACAAAGGGACGCCGTGGGAAGAGGACAGAGGGACGCCCCCCACAAATTGCCGCCCTAGGCCTGGGCCTTGTTGGCCTAGGCCAGAATACATCCCTGTCGTGCTGCAGAAAAATGTTGTTGCCAATCACACGCCTCTCTGATGGTATGGCATTGATTGAGCAACGTTGAGGACCATAGACGCAGTGGTTGGCCAAAAAAAACTTAATGCAGCAGATGAAAGACACATCATGCCTCCTTCCCTTTGACATCATAAGATGTCCAGCAGTGCCATCACCACAGAACTGGCCTAAACCAGTTAGACCCAGGTGTACCCATCTACAGGGCCTATCTTAGGGTCACAGACGTCTGGGTGCAGAAATATTTCTGGCGCCCCCACATTTTTTCTATGGCAACGACTCAAACACAGAGATGCTCCCCTAAGACGGACAAAGAAAACACGTTAGGTATGGACCGCCCCCCCCCCCCCCCCAGCGACATCACTGCATGACGTGTCTCTCTACACAGAGATAGCCGCTGCTTCGCTCTCCTTCTCTGACAGGGAGGGGGGATGGGCTTGGGCAGGAAACACACTGGCGCCTTCGGACACGGACAAGGAGAGGAGGAGGGAGGGGAGCACTCTGGTGCTTCAGTGCCCCCACCTTTGTGGCACCTGGGTGCGCCTGGGTGCACTGCACCCCATGCACCTGCCTAGGATCAGCCCTGCCCATCTACTGTCCATAGAAGCCTGGCCAGAAGTGGTCTTCATAGAAGAATTGTGGCCAAAAAGCCATACCTCCAATGTGTAAACAAGGCCAGGTGACTGAACTATGCATGAAAACATAGGCAGAAAAATGACAGTAGGTGCTCCGGACTGATGAGTGCTGAGAAATACAGGCAGATACTTATCCATTATACCATTGCATCAGGGAGGCACATAATTGGCCCCAAATTTATTCTGCAGCAAGACAACAACCCCAAACATACAGCCAAGGTCATTAAGAACTATCTTTAATCACAGGAAATCTTACTGGTCTGGCTAGCAAGGGAAGGACCCCATAGCAGATAAGTGGTTTGTTAGTCACTTCCAAGTAATTTCCAACAAAAAAAATGTGTGTGTGATATGGAGAGGCAGAACTTAATTTTCAAAAAATGTCTTTTTGTTACATAGCATGAATATTGTTGATGAACGTCAAAGGTTTTCTTCTAAGATTGCCAAGTATTTGGCTCCATCCATCTTTCCATCAACTTTGACCAGCTTCCCTGTCCCTGCTGAAGAAAAGCATCCCCATCACATGATGCTGCCACCACCATGTTTCACAGTGGGGATGTGTGTTCAGGGTGATGTGCAGTGTTAGTTCTCCGCCATACATAGCGTTTTGCTTTTAGGCCAAAAAGTTTGATTTTGGTCTCGTCTGACCAGAGCAGCTTCTTCCACATGTTTGCTGAGTCCCCCACATGGCTTCACAAACTACAAACCGGACTTCTTATTGTTTTTTTGTTTTTCTTCTTGCCACTTATCAAGTATTGGAAATAGACCAGTACTATGTGATTGCAAAGAGGAATCCAAAACAGATATAGGTAAAAATGGTGATTTATTTAAGAAGAGGGGGTAACACCCCACCACCTTCAACAAGCTCAGTGCAAACAATCAAAGATCCACAGTGACAAAAACAACACAATAGACGATATGTACAGTAAAGGGGAATACCAGAATCATAAACAGGCCAGGCCGAAGTCATACACGGGGGATCAGAAAATGGCTGCGGACGGGGGAATAAGCAGGAAGGGAAAGTCCAGGAGAGGGATCAGGTCGGATCAGATCAGGTCGGGTTAGTAGACAGATACCAGGGCAAGGTATGATTACACATGCCGGGTATATATAGGGGGTGTGCTGATTATGTTCAGGTCACACCTGAACGCAGCAAGGGCCAAACGCTCCACACTGCCAGGGTCCATCCGCTAGGGGAGGCCAGTACTGCGTCCCAAAGGTGATATACCAGCAGGGGAAGTTCTCCTGACAGCTCCAAACTGCCAGGAGACCCCTGCTGGTGGAACGCAGCACTGCAAGACAGATCATAAATAGCAAAAGCGGATGGAACCTTTTCTGACACCACTCTTCCATAAAGGGCAGATTTGTGGAGTGCACGACTAATAGTTGTCCTGTGGACAGATTCTCCCACCTGAGCTGTGGATCTCTGCAGCTCCTCCAGAGTTACCATGGGCCTCTTGGCTGCTTCTCTAAATAATGTTCTCCTTGCCCAGCCTGTCAGTTTAGGTGGACGGCCATGTATTGGTAGGTATGATGTTGTGTCATACTCTTTCCATTTTCGGATAATGGATTGAGATGTTCAAAGCTTGGGATATTTTTTATAACCTAACTCTGATTTAAAATTATCCACAACTTTATCCCTGACCTGTCTGGTGTGGTCCTTGGCCTTCATGATGCTTTTTGTTCACTAAGGTTCTCTAACAAATCTCTAAATTATCTCTAATTATTTAGGTGACTTCTGAAGGCAATTAGTTACACTAGATTTTAGTTAGGGGTATCAGAGTAAATGGGGTGGAATACAAAATGCATATCTGTTCATCCATCCAAACTGCATGTAAATTTGTTTGAATAGGACAAAATCAAATGTTCTCAGCCTATATTCGCTGATGATCGAAAGGTTTTCATAAAAAAAAAAAAAAATGTGAAATGGGGAAAATGCCACATTATGGCCACTAGATGGCAATGAAGATCATAATAAATACGTATGTTCCTCACCTCCATCCACTGGCCATAATGCGGCACTTTCCCTACTTACGGTATATACTCGAGTATAAGCCGAGTTTTTTAGCACATTTCTTTGTGCTGAAAATGCCCCCCTCGGCTTATACTCAAGTCACCTTTTTGTGCCTGGACTTTGGGGACCCAGTACCAGCCGGCTATAAGTCCACTGGACCACAAACTTGGCACACATGTAGCCCCACTCTTCCTCTACAAGTTTGTTGTCCGGGGGACCTACGACCGATTTTTCAAAGCCGGGCACCCCTTCCATAGACTCGCATGTTAAACGGTAATTACTCCGGTGATTTTGGGGACCCTGTACCAGCCGGTCGTAGGTCCCCCTGGACCCCAAACTTGGCACACATTTAGCCCCATTTCTGCTCTAAATGTGTTCTAATGCCTCGTTTCCACTGAGCGGATCGGTTCGGTACGGTTCAGTACAGTACACTATTTTGGGTGTTTCCATTATGAAAGCGTGCCATGAAAGCGAACCGTACCGCACCAGCAAGGGTCCTGCTTCTCATGTGGGTCCAGAGAGAATGGAACGGTTCCATTAGGGCGGACCTACAAATACATCTCACTGATTGGTGGACGCGCTAGGAATTTTTTTTAAACCCTGAATAGTCCCTGACGGTCCGATTTGCAGTGGAAACGCTCATGCGAATAGACCGGTCCCATCCTAACTGCTCCAAATTTACTGACCCGAACCGTTCCGTGCAGTTGGAACAAGGCATAAGTTTGTTGTCTGAGGGACCTATGGCTGGGGAGCACCGATTTTTCAAACCCGGGCACCTCTTCCATAGACTCCCATGTTAAACGTCAGTCTAGTCATGGACACAGTGAGGCATGGGCATAGTGAGGCATGGGTATAGTGAGGCATGGGTATAGTGAGGCATAGCACATTGAGGCATGGGCACAGTGAGGCATGGGCATAGTGAGGCATGGGTATAGTGAGGCATAGCACATTGAGGCATGGGCACAGTGAGGAATGGACACAGTGAGTCATGCACATGGACACAGTGAGGCAAAGTGAGGCACAGTGAGGCATGCAGATGGACACCCTAGGCTTATACTCGAGTCAATATGTTTTCCCATTTTTTGTGGTAAAATTAGGTGCCTCGGCTTATATTCGGGTCGGCTTATACTCGTGTATATATGGTAGTTTTGTTTCCAATTAATAACATTTGATCTGCTGAGAATATAGCCTTAGAACGTTCAATTTTGCCCCATGACATACAGTTTCAATGGATGAACAGCTATGCAAATGATTTTATAAATACACCCCAAAAAAGTAGGTAGCCCCCCCCCCCCCCCGCATGTATCTCAGGGTTTTATTTTAATCGGAATGTATCTTTAACACACCTTATAATTTAAGCATATAGAACACACAGACGGAAGAATAATTGGTTGTATTTTATGCTTGCTTAGCTAGGAAAGACAAAAATAATGAAGCAAGGGGCAGCCTACTGACCCCTGAGACATTGTACCGCTAGCTGTGACCTGTCAGATCTCCTTCAACGGCTAAAGACACACACGTCAAATCGCGTTTGTGATAAAAGCATCAAATCTGACCGCACCTCCGTACGATACGACAGGGAAAGTGTAAGGATATTAAGGCATTAAGGCTGAATCAACAAAAAAAAACTATCGTCTGCAAAGCGAGATTCGCTTCCGGCAAAGTAGGCTGTTGCCTGTGGCTCCTGTCTATCTGTCACCGGGCAGAGAATTTACATTGCAAAAGATTATCAGGTAATTCATTATTAACCAGCCCATATCCTAAAAAGGGTTGTATCCAGCAAGGCAAAGTGTATCTCCGGCTACATTGGATGTTTCTCTGGATATTACGTTGGGGAAACTTCCTGAGACTTAAGTTACTGTCTGTTTTCATTCATAATTTATCAATGAGTGAACACAAAACAGAATCAGACAGGCGTCATTTGTTCCATCTATTTAATAAGAAGTCTACATTTGTTTTACAAAGTCATAGTGGCCATAAATCTGAGGAGCTTCACAAGTCTTCTTCTACTTTTATTATTCAAAAAGCCCTCCTTGCCGTTCCTGGTCCTCAAGGAAAAATTTGGCCTCCCCAATTATATTCTATTTAGTTACTTACATGCCTTGCAGGCTCAATTCACCGACACGCAGGGGCGGACTGACAACTCATGGGGCCCCCGGGCAATAGAAGATTATGGGGCCCCCAGGCTTACAGATGGCCACCAAGCCAGGTGGCAGTACAGAGGCGGGGCAGCTAAAATCTAGGGATTTTCACATCAAAAGCATGTAGGTTTTGGACATATCAGGGACAGATAAAAAAAAATAACACATTTTTACATACTGTCCCTGGTTTTAATGAGCCTGGCAACCCTGATGGGGCCCCCTAGTGGCATGGGGCCCTCGGGCAGTGCCCAAGTTCCTCAATGGTCAGTCCGCACCTGCCGACGCGTTTCCCACTCTTTGGTACTAGTGGATGTCATTCTGGGCATAGAATATACTAGATTGATATCTACCTTCTATAATATCCTCCATGCTCCCTTGGCTACCCAACTGGCCTTTATGCCCCGTACACTAAGGTGACCAGATTTTTAAAATGAAATCCGGGGACATAATTTTTCTTTACTAGTAATGGCAGCAATCAGCGACTCTCTCCCCAGAAGCCGCCCACCTCACAGCCTCTAAAGTCTTACTCTTCGGGCCCCGGCTACTACTGGATGGGGAGCGGAGGAAGATCACTCCACCAGGGAAGGCAAGGAGATAAGCAGGCAGGTGGCTGGCCAGGATTTGAGCCAAGGCAGAAGAACATGCGAGCGAAGCTGACTGGGCATGCGCCCAAAACTGAAGAAATATTCCCTCCGCTCCGACCAGCACATGATCATCAGAAAGGGGCACAGTTAATGGGAAAAATACAACCCCCCTATGCTAGTAGGCACGGCGGAGCGGGGATGTGTAATTCTATTTTTTTTATCTTAATTCTGCACTAACTGTGTTTGAAACTGACCCTGCCCCTTATTAAATCCAATCTGGGCACAAAACCAGGGACAGACTTGGTCTGGGGACAGTGTCCTCAATCAGGGGACTGTCCACTGAAACTGGGCATGTCTGGTCACCCTACCGTACACACGATTGGAATTTCCGATGGAAAAAGTCAGATGGACTTTTTCCATTGGGAATTTCGACCTTGTGTATGCCCCAATCGGATTATTTCCATCAGAAATTCCGATGAATTCTATCGGAGTTTAGATAGAGAACATGTTCTCTATTACTCCGTTGGAATTCCGATGTAATTTTGGTCGGACAAAGGTCTTTAGAATTAAGTCCCCGTTTAGGAGAAGATATAAACTATATTCATGGGCGTCCGCAGGTAGGGACAAGGGGGGTAAGTGCCACCCCCTCCCCCCGGCAGGGCTGGTGCTAAGTATAGTCAAGTGTGCACATCAATTGGGGGTGCCACCATGCATGTCCCAGGGCCGTCACATCAGTGCCGATACTGACCTCCCTGGGGTCCTAAGAGCAAAATGACATGTCACATTAAAGTTGAGAGGGGGCTGCCGAAAATGAAATGACATGTCACATCATTAAAGTTGAGAAGGGGGGGGCGCTGCTGTCGGAAATGACATTAAAGTGAGAAGCGGGGGGTGACTGATACAGGGGTGAGGGTCCGAAAATGACTTCACACCAGACGGGGCCTCTAGTAATTTTGGGGGCCTTCGGCAATTTTGCAGGGCCCTAAGTGTCTTGCATAATGAGAGCCTATAGGGCGGATCGGTCCTGCGTCACATACACAACATGAAGTGTGCGTCACAGAGTGATGGTGTTTGCGGCACCTGAGCTGGGGGGAGGCAGCACTGCTAGTAGCTGGAAATACAAAGCTCTACCGCAGCTGCCTGTCACCTTTTACATGCCACAGACAGCATCTGCCAATGCTCAGCCCGACCAGATCACTAATAGTTTATCGCCTCTCCTACTCCTCGGCTCTGACTGCCGGCTGTGTGTGCTCTGCCTAGACATTCTAGATAGGGGCCCCCGAGAACACCCACCACATGGGGCCCCAGCTTCTTCTGGGCTGCTTGTGAAGTGCAGCAGTTGTTGCATCTGCCTTTTCTGGTGTTAGTAATCCATTTAATTCTCTCTAATGTCATCTGAAGGTTGCAATATAGAAATGGAGGGATTGGAGGGGAGTTCTCCATACTAATGATTGTGTGTGTATGGGGGTGTAATATGTTTGGGTGTATGGGGGGTGTAATGTATCTGTGTGTAATATGTGTGCATTGGGGTGTAATGTACCTGGGTGTATGGGGGGTGTAATGTATCTGGGTGTATATGGGTTTAATGTATCTGGGTGTATGGGGGTGTAATGTGTGTGTATTGGGATGTAATGTATCTGGTGTATGGGGGTGTAATGTGTCTAGCGTATGGGGGTGTATTGTGTATGTATTGGGAATGTAATGTATCTGGGTGTATGGGGGTGTGATTTATATGTGCTTTGTTCGCAGTCTCTGACCATCTCCTGTTGTATGTCTGCAGTCTCTGACTGTGATGACATTGTCGAAAAGGTATGGAGAATGGGGGTGACCTCAAAATTATGCCCCCCCCCCCCCCAAAAAAAAAGTTCTGCGGACGCCCATGACTATATTACCAAAATTATTGGGATGCCTGTCTCAGACACCTTAAGGGTTCAATATTGAGTTGGCCCACCCTTTACGACTATAACAGCTTCAGCAGAATCCATAAGCTATGAAGTTCATTCCGAAAAAAGTCCCTAAAGCAAAAGCAGTGCTTTCAAATAATAAATTGTACACCGTTAGGTGGCAATATGGTGAAAAACACCCAGTGGAACAAATCCGGTTAAAGTGCTTGGGCAGTAGTTCATGAAAAATCGTTTGGCGTATGGAGACTCCACCTTCACCACACCATGTGATTCCACTCCCCTAAAAAATGCACTTACCAGAATTAAGTCAAAACACGCTTTAGATATGTTATGCCCAGACAGCAATATCATCCCATCCCCCCCCCCCCCACAGTTAGAATCACTCTCTAAGACACACTTAACCCCTTGATCACCCCCTAGTGTTTAACCCCTTCCCTGCCAGTGTCATTTACACAGTAATCAGTGCATTTTTATAGCACTGATCGCTGTATAAATGACAATGGTCCCAAACTAGTGTCAAAAGTGTCTGATGTGTCCGCCATAATGTCGCAGTCACGAAAAAAATCGCTGATCGCCAGCATTAGTAGTAAAAAAAAATGCCATAAAACTATCCCCTTTTTTGTAAACGCTATAACTTTTGCGCAAATCAATCATTAAACGCTTATTGCGATTTTTTTTTTTATCAGAAATAGGTAGAAGAATACGTATCGGCCTAAACTGAGGGAAAAAAAAATTTTATAGATCTTTTTTGGGGATATTTATTAAAGCAAAAAGTAAAAAATATTGATTTTTTTGCAAAAATTGTCGCTCTATTTATGTTTATAGCGCAAAAAATAAAATCCGCAGAGGTGATCAAATACCACCAAAAGAAAGCTCTATTTGTGGGAAAAAAAGGACGCCAATTTTGTTTGGGAGCCACGTCGCACGACCGCGCAATTGTCAGTTAAAGCGTCGCGAAGCAATCACAAAAAGGTGCAAGGTCCCTAACCTGCATATTAGTCCGGGTCTTAAGTGGTTAAATGCGCACATGGTATGATAATTTGCCTGTAACATTGACAAAGCCACTTACGTGAATTGGTGGCTGTAGCTTGTGGCAGAGTTAGTTATCTGTCTTCATTATTTGGCAAACAGAATGGTGAGTTTGAGGGCTTTTGAAATTCCAGCCATTATGTGGAGTTGCCCTTTAAGCAGGATTGTCTCCCCGTCTACAGCAGGAAAATTGGATTCAGACAAAAGAAAAAGAAGGTACAAGGAACCGGCGCTATAATGCTGAACTAAATTAAACAGGAAGATGACATTTGCAGATTTTTATACAGCTCCGAGTTTTTATCAGACAAACTTTCTTGGGTTAAAGGCTTCCGTTGTACGAGCTTAATAATGATTTCCGTGAAAGCCGTAGAAAATCTTCTCCGGCTGATATTATCGCCCCGGCACTTGTTATGTTCCAGAAGCTAAAACGATGGCTAGTTCATTTCTAATAGAGGACGCTGACGGCTTCAGTGGGATTAAGTGCAAAGTGTAACAAATTAAAAATCTGCTTTGAACATGTTCCTAACTTTGTGAAACAGCGCAGGTAATTGTAACACCACCAGCCAGACATCGGCACAACTAGACTGGGGGTTTGGAGAGCCGCCATGAGAAACTCCTCAATTACTCCGCTTCCGTTCAAGCATTTCATCTTAGAAAAAAAAAGTGACCTCTCCGCCAAGACTCTGATCTAAACAAAAGTTTTCTATTGCAGCTAATACAGCCTACCGACAGAACAAAACATTCGTCCAACTTGGCGGTCTGCATGAGAACATTCCATTGTCTGTAGGCCACCCCTTGACCATGGCCAACGTCTACTCTGTTTGAGATGTATTCTGGGGGAATCAATCAACCAGGGATGGATATTTCTCAAGTGCTGCCATGATTTGTCTGTGAAAGTTCTCGTATATACAGGGCATTGTATATTTCAGAGAGAAAACAACAAATGCTAGCACTCACGATGCCTGCATACAGTAGCAGCCTCACTGTGCCCATCAAATGCAGCCACTGTGCCCATCAAACACAGCCAATGTGCCCATCAAACGCAGCCACTGTGCCATCAATTGTCACCACTGTGCCCATCAATTGTCACCACTGTGCCCATCAATTGTCGCCACTGTGCCATGCAAAACGCAGCCACTGTGCCATCAAACGCGGCCACTGTGCCCATTAATTGTCGCCACTGTGCCCATTAATTGTCGCCACTGTGCCCATCAATTGTCGCCACTGTGCCATGACAAACGCAGCCACTGTGCCATCAAACGCGGCCACTGTGCCATCAATTGTCGCCACTGTGCCATACCATCAAACGCAGCCACTGTGCCATCATTTATCGCCACTGTGCCCATCAATTGTCACCACTGTTCCATGCTAAACGCAGCCACTGTGCCATCAATTGTCGCCACTGTGCCCATTAATTGTCACCACTTTGCCATGCCACCAAAGGCTGCCACTGTGCCATCAATTGACACCACTGTGCCATCAATTGTCGCCACTGTGCCATGCCATCAAACGCAGCCACTGT
Source organism: Rana kukunoris (assembly GCA_029574335.1). Taxonomy (NCBI): domain Eukaryota; kingdom Metazoa; phylum Chordata; class Amphibia; order Anura; family Ranidae; genus Rana; species Rana kukunoris. Next base: position 142,073,544 of record CM056060.1, read on the forward strand.
GCCATCATTTATCGCCACTGTGCCCATCAATTGTCACCACTGTTGCATGCTAAATGCAGCCACTGTGCCATCAATTGTCTCCACTGTGCCCATTAATTGTCACCACTTTGCCATGCCATCAAACGCAGCCACTGTGCCATCAATTGTCGCCACTGTGCCCATTAATTGTCACCACTTTGCCATGCCATCAAACGCAGCCACTGTGCCATCAATTGTCGCCACTGTGCCCATCAATTGTCACCACTGTACCCATCAATTTTCGCCACTGTGCCATCAATTGTTGCCACTGTGCCCATTAATTGTCACCACTTTGCCATACCATCCAACGCAGCCACTGTGCCATCAATTGTCGCCACTGTGCCATCAATTGTCACCACTGTGCCCATTAATTGTCGCCACTGTGCCATCAATTGTTGCCACTGTGCCCATTAATTGTCACCACTTTGCCATGCCATCAAACGCAGCCACTGTGCCATCAATTGTCGCCACTGGGCCATCACTTGTCACCACTGTGCCCATTAATTGTCGCCACTGTGCCATGCCAAACGCAGCCACTGTGCCATCAATTGTCGCCACTGTGCCCATTAATTGTCACCACTTTGCCATGCCACCAAAGGCTGCCACTGTGCCATCCCAATTGACACCACTGTGCCATCAATTGTCGCCACTGTGCCATGCCATCAAACGCAGCCACTGTGCCATCATTTATCGCCACTGTGCCCATCAATTGTCACCACTGTTGCATGCTAAATGCAGCCACTGTGCCATCAATTGTCTCCACTGTGCCCATTAATTGTCACCACTTTGCCATGCCATCAAACGCAGCCACTGTGCCATCAATTGTCGCCACTGTGCCCATTAATTGTCACCACTTTGCCATGCCATCAAACGCAGCCACTGTGCCATCAATTGTCGCCACTGTGCCCATCAATTGTCACCACTGTACCCATCAATTTTCGCCACTGTGCCATCAATTGTTGCCACTGTGCCCATTAATTGTCACCACTTTGCCATACCATCCAACGCAGCCACTGTGCCATCATTTGTCGCCACTGTGCCATCAATTGTCACACTGTGCCCATTAATTGTCGCCACTGTGCCATCAATTGTTGCCACTGTGCCCATTAATTGTCACCACTTTGCCATGCCATCAAACGCAGCCACTGTGCCATCAATTGTCGCCACTGGGCCATCAATTGTCACCACTGTGCCCATTAATTGTCGCCACTGTGCCATGCCAAACGCAGCCACTGTGCCATCAATTGTCGCCACTGTGCCATGCCAAACCCACCCACTGTGCCATCAATTGTCGCCACTGTGCCCTGTAACATGCTGCCAGATTAACCCCCCCCCCCCCCCCCCCCAGGAATCGGTGAACCCTGATTTTGTATATATAGATAGAATTTATTTATTTTTCTATTTTATTTATTTTATTTTTATTTAAATTTTAGCTTTAACAGCATAACATCTGTACTCATTACACTTTGGTTAAAAAAAAAAAATTATTTGCCATAAAATTTATGCCAGTTCTCTCAAACGAAACTTCTCTTTCCCCAACAAATTATAATAATTGTTAGCGTTTGTCGGTATGACAGATTACATAATCAAATAAAAAACAAGTCAATTAAGTAAAATCCAGCACATTGAAAAATAATAGAATTAATAAACCACAACAAATTAATTCAAGCCAACCCGGCGAGAGTGAGAGAGAGCGGTAAACATATTCAGCAAATGCGAATGGCGATAGCTCATTTCAACCCATAGTTGCGACCGCAATCGCTGAAACTTAGCACAGCTGTTTCCACATAAGAATAAATAAATAAGCGAAACTATAAATGAATTAGTTTGAGGAAAGTAATCAAACAAATTCAACAGAACCTGGCGGCACCTGGCCTTATGTACAGTGCGCATAATTTTCTGCATCAATGTTTACTTGTTGTCGGGGTAAAATAATTGCAGCCAGATGTATTGTGCAAATTGAATTTGGTTTAAACATCAGGGCTTAGTTGAGTCAACATGATAAGACTAAATAGCAATAAAACAAACCGGCAACTTGAACGTGAAACGTTATATCATTTTTTTTTTAAATGAGAGCGGGGGTGGGGGTTTGGAGCGTACTTTTAAAGATAACTTTGATGTTAACCGCTTACAGACTGGGCAACCCATATACAATGGTGGGTGTACCTTAATGCCCTGCCACCATACATATGCGTCCATGGGCCTTCAAAGTTCTGTGATGGGAGCTCATTCGCTGATCGAGCTGTCACTGAGGTGCCAGCGGGTAGGCCCCCTCTCATGTGACCATTGTAACAGCCAATCACACCTGTCTCTACTTCTATGTATTAAGATGTGTGACAGACCTAGCCTGGACAGAGGCTTTTGGAGGGGACTGAATGCTAGCCTCTTGCCTACCGATCATGGGCCCTGGCATTTGGGGGAACGGTGCTCTTTGTGAGCTGTATGCCTGGGGACCCTTGAGGTGTTGTTACTTTGGATTCAGGTCTATGTGCCCCCAAGACACACAGACTCTGGGAACCCTGTATACAGTATGTCATATGGGAAATAGTGACTGATTCATAATGTTGGGACACATACTGTTAGAAGATGCTGATGTCAACTCCAGCCACCTGTCTGTCTGTTGTCTGCTATAATGTAAATGAGTCTAGTATAACTTCTAAGGCCGCGTACACACGATGAGACATGTCCGAGGAAACCTGTCCGACGGACCGTTTTCATCGGACCAGGCTGAAGTGGTCTGTTGGTCTGATGTGCACACCATCGGACAAAAATCCCCTCGGACCAGAATGCGGTGACGTAGAACACAACGACGTAATGAAAAAACAAAGTTCAATGCTTCCAAGCATGCGTCGACTTGATTCTGAGCATGCGCAGGATTTTTGTCCACTGATTTTGTGTACTAACCATCGAACCTGTCCGACGAACAGGTTTCCAGTGGACAGGTTTCTAAGCATGTTTAGAAACTTTTGTCCGCTGGAAAACGGTCCGATAGGCCGTACACACGATCGAACATGTCCGCTGAAACAGGTCTGCGGACATGTTCGATCGTGTGTACACGGCCTAAGAGTCTTTCAACCATTGTTGGTTGTGCTAATTTTTAACAGAAAAAGTTTTTATTGTCTTTTCAAACAAACAACAAACATACATACAAACCAATGACAGTACATAGATAACAGAGGTAACGAAGTGATTGCACCAGGGCATATCAAAAAAAAGGGACATAAATTACACACATACCCGGTGATACAGAAGCTAAGGGAACACAGACAACTCTACCCCACAGTTATAAATATTAGTCGCCACCGCTGAGGTCCCCCCCCCGCAAGGGGGGGATGGAGAACCATCAAGGCAACCCCTCCAGCACCGCCGACCCCCGCCCCCCAAGAAAGGGGAGGACGAGGGGGGGAGGAACAGAGGGGGGGCGACTCCAAGGAGGGGGCGAGGAGAGGGGGTGAGCGAGGAGAGGGGGGGAGCGAGGAGAGGGGGGAGGGAGGAGAGGGGGAAGGGGGGGGAGAGGGGGAAGGGGGGGGCGGGGGGGGTAAGGGGAAGGTGAGGAGGGAGGGGGGAGGGGGAGAGCAGCCACCCACCACACTTTACAAATAGGATGCGCCACAGGGGACCCGTCAATTACTCAGCTAGAAGCGTCTATCCAGTTTGACCAGATCTTGTCAAATTTTGCCGGGCAGTTTCTGCTTTCATACGTTAGTCTGTATAATGGGAGGACCCTGTTGATCGTCCCCAGCCAGGAGGACACAGTTGGGAGGTCCGTGCCCCGCCAACGGAGTAGGATTTCCCTCCTGGCGTAGAACAGGGCAAAGGTGATGCCCAGTTTGGTATATCTGTCACATTCAATCTCACCCAGGTAGCTAAGGAGGAACAACTTCGGGTCCATCGTGAGCTCCACCCCGTAGCGGTCCGACAGAGTATCCGCCACCTCTCTCCAGTACGCGTCCAATTTGGGACAGGACCAAACCATATGGATGAACGACCCAGTATCCCCCGAACACCTAGTGCACAAGGAGCTCCTGGAGGGGTAGATCCTAGCCAGTCTCTGCGGGGTGTAATAGGCCCTATGTAAAAATTTTAGTTGGATAAATCGGTCTCTAGAGGCAATCATGGACGGGAGGAATGAAGAGACACACTCCTCCCAGATCTCCTCGTCCAGATCAGGTATGTCAGCGTTCCATTTGGCCAGGATTCCCACTGTGTCCGCGTCGTACGCCACCGTAAATCGCAGGTAAAGGGATGAGAGAGGTTTCCCCATAACACCCGAAATCAGGAGGCGCTCGACCGAGTCCGACTCGAGCGCAACCGGATCCGGGAATTGGGCCGCGAGCGCGTGTCTCAGTTGTGCATATCTAAATCCCAGGGAGGGGGGAAGCCTATAGCGAAGGGCTAGGTCCCGGAAGGGCAACACCACCCCGTCCGGCATAATATGCCGGAGGGCTAGGATGCCCCGCCGCGCCCAGACCCCCGGGTCAGGGACCATGCTCAGGTGGGGAAGAAGAGGGTTCCCCCAAAGCGGGGTGTGTGGGGATATAGTATTGGGCTTCAGCATACGTGCCCTGGAGGACCGCCACACCTGAATCACAGTAGCCATAGGACCCGTGACCGATGGATGTGCCCTACGCCCCCGAAACACAAGGTTAGATAAAGCAGCGTACGAGCCTAGGATAGCCGCCTCGAGGGACACCGCTGGGTTCCGACGCGCCTGGGAAAACCACCAACGGGCCGTCACCAGGACCGCCGCCCAGTAGTAGGCAAGGAAGTTTGGGAAGGCCAGACCCCCCTGGGATAGGGGAAGATAGAGGAAGCGCCTGGCAACCCGGGGAGGGCTGTTCGCCCATATGAACGCCGTCACTATGCTGTCAAGTCGTCGGAAGAAGGATTTCGGGATAGTGACAGGGGTCTGGCGAAAGAAATAGAGCAACTTGGGGAGTATCACCATCTTTATGAGGTTACCCCGTCCGACCGGCGAGAGGGGAAGTGTACGCCAGACCGCGCAACGTCCGGACAGGTGTTCTAACGCCGGGAGAACATTTTTCTCCAAGTAGGACCTCGGCTCGAGGCCCACTCTAACCCCCAGATACGTGAACTCATCCACCCAGCGCAGGGAGGTGTGTGAGTCGGAGCGAGGCAGCGATGGGTGGAGAGGAAGGAGCACTGATTTGTCCCAGTTGATTTTCACCCCCGAAAATGATGCAAATTTTTCAAAGTGGGACAGTGCCTCACCAAGTGAGGCAGACGCATCTGCCAGGTACAAAAGGGCGTCATCAGCATAGAGTGATAGTTTCTCCTCTAGGGGTCCCACCTTGATCCCTCGGACCCCCGGGTCGCGCCTAATGTGCGCGGCCAGGGGCTCCAGGGCCAAGGCAAATAGAGCCGGGGAAAGTGGGCAACCCTGTCTGGTCCCCCGCTCCAAGGAGAAGGGGGGCGACAGGGTCCCATTAGTGCGGATACGTGCCCTTGGGTGAGCATACAGCATTTGTATCCAGGATAAAAACCGGGGCCCAAAACCGAAGCGCGACAAAACCGCCCAGAGGTAGCCCCACTCGACCGAGTCGAAGGCCTTCTCGGCGTCGAGTGAGGCCACCACGCCCGCGCCGTCCGGGACCGCCACCGCGAGGTGGGTGTGCAGGCGTCGAAGGTTAATGTCGGTCCCCCGACCCGGCATGAAGCCCGTCTGGTCTGGGTGGACCAGGGCTGTAATAACAGTGTTAAGCCTATTGGCAAGGAGCTTCGCAAAGAGCTTCGCGTCAACATTGAGGAGGGAGATAGGACGGTATGAGGAGCACAAAGTGGGATCTTTACCGGGCTTGGGGATTACCACAATGACCGCATCAGACATCGAGTCCGGGAGTACACCCAGATCCGAGGCTGACGCAAACAGGGATAACAGCCTGGGGGCCAGATCTTCTCCGTAAGTCTTGTAAAATTCAACCGGGAACCCATCCGGGCCCGGCGTCTTACCCCCTTGCATCGTTTTTAGGGCGGCTTGTATCTCCTCGATCTGAAATGGCGCGTCTAGTTTACGCGCCGCAGAGGACGTGAGGACCGGGATGTCCACCTCCTCCAGATAGGTCACTAGGTTCGGGAGGTCATACTTTACTCTAGAGGTGTACAGTTGCTGGTAATATTCCGCAAAACATCGGTTGATTTCCTGCGGAGTTGAGTGTAAGTTCCCCTCCCCATCCCTCACCTGGGCAACAGCAGAGGCACCTGAGTGCTCCCTGGACAGCCAGGCCAGTAGTCTCCCCGTCCGCTCTCCTTGTTCGAAAATACGCTGAGTCTGGTGAAGAAGCTTCTTCTGAGTCAAGGCTGTCCGGAGGAGGACTGCCTGTCGCGTCAGGGCTTGCAGGGAGGAGTAGTGTTGCAGGTCTCGGGTGTTGACATACAGGGCCTCCTGTCTAACCGCCTCCCCCTCCACCCTGGTGAGTTCCGCCCTGCGTTCCCTCCGAACCCCCGCAATCAGGGACTGATAGTGTCCCCGGGAGGAGGCCTTAAATGCATCCCACACCGTGTTCTCCGCAGCCGTACCCGGGTTTTCCGCCCAATAGGATCGGAGAGTGTCATGAATTTTGGGCTCCACCTCCGGATCAGAGATCCAGAACCTGGAGAGCCGCCAGAGGTTGCTGGCCGGATCCGTCGTCAAAGTCAATGAGAGGAGGAGTGGGGCGTGGTCCGAAATCCCGCGAGGGAGGATAGTAATGTCACGTATCCGGGGTAGCACCGGCGTCGCCACATATGCTAAGTCAATTCGGGAGAAGGATTTATGGGTGGCTGAGTGGCAGGTGAAGGCCCGAGTCCCCGGGTTCCTCCAGCGCCAAACGTCCGTGAGCCCGTACGTGTCAGCCCATTCCGCCAGTCCCTGGCGAGTGGTGCCCGATGGGGTGAACCTGTCCATACCAGTGTCTGGGACTAGGTTGAAGTCACCCATTAGGACCACATTTTCACAGGGAAACTGCGCCAACTTGGCCGCGAGTATTCCCAGGACTGCCAGGGAGGCGGGAGGGGGCAGGTACAGGCCCACCAGTACCCAGGGGAGATTGTGGATCATAGCATGGACCAACACAAATCTGCCATCTGGGTCAAGAACTAAATCAAGGAGCTTAAAGGGGAGGGATTTGAGCACTAAAACACTAACCCCTCTGGCATAGTTAGAATAAGTGGAGTGGTAGTGGTGACCTACCCAGGGCCTTTTTAGGCTGAGGGTTTTGCTACCCATCAGATGTGTCTCCTGTAACACACAAACATGCGGGCTATGTTTTTTAATAAATTGGAACACTAGGGACCTCTTGATTGGGGAGTTCAGGCCCCGTGTGTTCCAGGAGAGGACATCAAGAGCAGCCATTGCGGACCACTAGGCAGGTAACCACAGGGGTAGAGCTACACCGGAGCCTCCAACCGATCACCCGACCCATCACCGGGGCGAGGGAGAGTCGTCGGCCCATCTCTAGAGCAATCAATATGCAAGAAATCAACAGTACTGTCATAAAGTATAACACAATCAAACATAACAGGGCGCCAACCGGGCTTCCCAACCCCCCCCCCACCCCGCCCCCCCCCCTAACATGGAGGAGGACTTGCATCCCAAAACAAACCCCAGCCCTAAGGCCGGACACGAGGGCAGTGTCCAAGCGGTTACCCGCTACTGTAAAACAAAACAGTTAGTGGTCCTGAGAATCCACAGGAGGATGAGGTGTGTGGATCACCCGGATTCCCGGGGGTACAGTTCTTGAGTACTAGTGACAAGGACATCCAACAGGGAGTCAAAAAAATAAAACTAAAAAATAAAAAAATAAAGCAAAAAAGGGGGGAAAAACATGTGTGAGTCAACTTTCAGGGGGAGGAGAAGGGAGGGGGGGGGGCCCCCCCTCGACATGTCTGCAGGACAGGGGACATGGGGGTGGTGACGGGGGATGGGAAGGAGGATCAGCTATAGCTTCTGGTCCACTGCTGGGAGGATGCAGGCGGGGGGGGGGAAGGCGGCAGCCAAACAAGGTGACAGGGTGGGGGTCCGGGCCCCCCAACCCCTAGGAGCAAAGGGGGAATGCCTCCGCGGCGTTAGTCAGGTAGGGGTGTTGTGGTGATGGCCTCACATCTGCAGCGGGCCCGCCAGGACCTTAATAAACCCCCAATACCCCAGGGGGGGACCCCTGAATAGTGTACTCACAGTCAGTTGTCAAAGTTGAAGAAGGGGTGAATCACCGGACTCTCAGCCAGGGAGGGATTCGGCCCAGGCCGCTGCATCTCTCGGGGAGGTGAAAAAATGGATTCTCTCACCATCTTGAACTCTGAGCCTGGCAGGGAAGAGCATGCTGTACTTGATCCCCCGTTCTCTCAGCATGGCACGGACGTGGTCAAAGGACTTGCGCTGGCGTTGTGTCTCCACCGAGTAGTCTGGGAAAATCAGGAGCCTAGCGTTTTGGTATTTGATATCTCCTTGCAGGCGCGCTGCTCTGAGAAGAGTGTCCCTGTCGCGGTAGTGGAGGAATTTAAAAATAAAGGTGCGCGGCGGCGCTCCTACAGGGCCTCTGGTTGCCGGGATGCGATGGGCCCTCTCAATAGAGAAGAAGTGGGAGAACCGGGCGGCCGGGAGGATAGTAGGAAGGATTTGCTCCATGAAGGCCACAGGATCGGTACCTTCTGCCCCCTCCGGGAGGCCAAGGACACGGAGATTATTGCGGCGATTCCTGTTCTCGGCGTCTTCCGCTCTGTGCTCCAGGACCCTCACCCTGGCCTTCAGGGACTGGATGTCAGTGTGATGGTCCCTCTGGGTGTCCTCTAGGTCCGAGACCCGTCTCTCTGCTTCCGCCACGCGGTCCCTGAACGCATCCAGGTCGCGGCGTATGAGCGCTGTGTCCGCCTGGACATGATCAATTTTGATTGTTAGGGCTGATTGGCAGGTGGAGATCGCCGCCATCAGTGCCTCAAAGGCCGCCGAACCGGCCTGGATCGCATCGTCCTGCGGAACGTCCGGATGGGATGCCATGTGGACAGGAGGGGGAGGCCGCAGAGGGGCCGGCGTGTGTTTAGGCCCTGACTTCGGCGGGGTAGGTCCTGCGGCGGTGTTGCGGCGCGTCCGACAGCCCCTGCTATTGCGGCGCATTCCCCAGGAGACAGGGGAAGGATTTGTGAGAAGGTGGCCCGGAATCCACACAGGGAACAATGCAGGAAGGATTCTCAGAGCGGGAGCTCGGTCACTACACGTCCTCTCCCGTCGCCATCTTGGACACGCCCTCTTGGTTGTGCTAATTAACCCTGCCATTGTATAAAGGAGTTCTGTGTTGATATGTATGATAATGTGTATTGTAGTTAGAGAGTCACATCGGCTGCTTTAAGGGGATTAGTTAATTAGCTCATGTTAATTTATGTTTCTGGTTACAGCTGTATTGTTTGAGTAATATGAGCAGAAGGGGGAGAACCTCCTCTGTAACTGTATATAAGACTTGTATTCTGGTTTTAATAAACTGTCTGATGTTTTACCCTACACTGAGCTACCACTAGTGAATGGGAAAGCTAAGGGGTCTTGGTTTGTGTGGTACCGGACAGAGGAAGCATTTACAGTGGACAGACTCATCTTAAGTACAGGGGTCCGTCACAAGGCCTACCTAAGGGGCAGCACAGGTGGTGATGGCAAGGGGTTAAGGGCCAAAACAGACTTCTCCAATGCATTGCATTGGTGTTACTACAATGCACATTAAAGAAGAACTGCACCTGAAAAGGGAAGTTACGCTGATCCCCTTCTTTCCCCTCTCCTCTACCTGTATTGGAAATGTCACTTTTTTCCTGGGAACGGTTACCTATTTCTGACAGGTACCCACTCCAAATCAGCTCGGCATGCCTAGGCGTGCAAAGCAGAAGCTCACACACCCAGCCCCCTCCCCCATCCACAACCTCCTTTGACACGACGCATGTCCCGGCAGACTGCAAAACCATTCAGGAGCGCAGCGTGTCTCATGCATGCACAGTGAGAAATACAGGAGGATACTTATCCGTCATGCCATACCATCATGGAGGCATGTGATTGGCCCCAAATGTATTCTGCAGCAGGACAATGACTCGAAACATACAGCCAATGTCATTAAGAACTATCTTTAGAAGAACAAGGAGTCCTGAAAGTGATAGTTTGGCCCCCACAGAACCCTGATCTCAACATGGAGTCTGTCTGGGATTACATGAAGAGACAGAAGAATTTGAGATAGCCGATATCCACAGAAGATATGTGCTTAGTTCTCCAAGATGTTTGGAACGACCTACCTGCCGAATTCCTTCAAAAACTGTGTGCAAGTGTACCTAGAAGAATTGATGCTGTTTTGAAGGAAAAGGGTGGTCACACCAAATATTCATTTGACTTGGATCTTCTCTTCTGTTTATTTACTTTCTATGTTGTTAATTGATAAAAATAAGCTATTAGCACTCTTCATTTACAGCATTTTTTCACACCTGCCTAAAACTTTTGCAATATTCACTATATATTTACAGATTAAATATGTATACTATTGTATGCCAATAATGTGAAAGATGCAATATTCTGTCAAAAATGTAATTAAATGCATTCCTGTGTATCATTTATAGCATATAATACAGTACACCTGAATCTCCTGATGAAGCTTTTTGAAGCGAAACATGTAGAGTGATAGGGCTAGATTCAGGTATAATTGCCTAATTTTGTGTTGGCGTAGCGTATGATGTTTACACTACGCCGCCGCAACTTTTACGGGCAAGTGCTTTATTCACAAAGCACTTGCCTGTAAAGTTGAGGCGGCGTAGCGTAAATGGCACGTCTTAAGTCAAATTGGGCAGGTAGGGGGAGTGTATTATTGAAATAACGCGCGATCCCGCGCCGAATGTACTGCACATGCGCCAGCCATGAATTGATCCCAGTGCGCATGCTCCAAATCACGACGTCAATACGCAATGTAAACGACGTGAACGTCATTTACGCAAAGCCCTATTTGCAAACGTTTTACGTAATTGGCGGGAAAAAAACGCCCGCACGCCATCCATACTTAACATTGCCTGCGCCTCATACAGCAGGGATAACATTACGACGGACCTATGCTAACGCAAACGACGTAAAAAAATGCGCTGGCCGGGCGTACGTTCGGGAATCGGCGTATAGGCTCATATGCATATTTTAGACGGGAACGCAACCTAGCGTCCAGCCTAAATATGAAAATAAGATACGACGGCGTAAGAGACTTACGCAAGTCGGATCTAATGGAAATCTATGCGTAACTGATTCTATGAATCAGTGGCATAAATAGGAGGGCTCAGACGCAGAGATAAGACGGCTTATCTGGAGATAAGCCGTGGTATCTCTTTCCTGAATCTGGCCCGTAGTGTCTGTATATGCTTTGGATATAACAAATTATATAATAAGGAATTTTTTATCATGTTTTATTGTTGTAATAAAATGTATTACATTTTATCAATAATAATCTATTTACTGATTTGACACCTAAAAAGTCCATAGGTTTGTTCCTTCTCCCCTCTTTTCTAACATTTTGACTCGTAGATCAAAAGGTCAAACACACTTGTGTATTTGTATAGGATGGTTCAGCAGCAACAGTACCCTACCATAATTCCAGACTCTCTTCTTGTCCTACTGGAAGTTTTGAGGTTTTCTGCCCACCTTTGTGTGTCCCAGCTGAGTTTCTTCTGTTATATTCTCCATAATATAAAATAAGTAAATGCAGCAGGAATGGTGGAACCAGAGGTGGGAAGACCCTGGATCTCAAACAAGAGATCTCACCCAGAGATTTCCCAAGAGATAGAAGAACCAGGCTGTTATCCAGAGAGTTCCCAAGAGATAGAAGAACCTGTTACCCAGAGAGTTCCCAAGAGATAGAAGAACCTGTTACCCAGAGAGTTCCCAAGAGATAGGAGAACCCATTACCCAGAGAGTTCCCAAGAGATAGAAGAACCCATTATCCAGAGAGTTCCTTAGAGGGAAGAACCCGTTGCCCAGAGAGTTCCCTAGAGGGAAGAACCCATTGCCCAGTGAGTTCCCAAGAGATAAAGGAACCTGTTATCCAGAGAATTCCCAAGCGATAGAAGAACCTGTTACCCAGAGAGTTCCCGAGAGATAGAAGAACCAGGCTCTTACGCAGAGAGTTCCCAAGAGATAGAAGAACCAGGCTCTTACACAGAGAGTTCCCAAAAGGTAGAAGAACCAGGCTCTTACACAGAGAGTTCTCAAGGGATAGAAGAACCCATAATTCAGAGAGTTCCCAAGAGATAGAAGAACCTGTTACCCAGAGAGTTCCCAAGAGATAGAAGAACCCGTTACCCAGAGAGTTCCCAAGAGATAGAAGAACCCGTTACCCAGAGAGTTCCCAAGAGATAGGAGAACCTGTTACCCAGAGAGTTCCCAAGAGATAGAAGAACCAGGCTGTTACTCAGAGAATTCACAAGAGATAGAATAACCTGTTACCCAGAGAGTTCCCAAGAGATAGAAGAACCTTTTACCCAGAGAGTTCCCAAGAGATAAAAAGAACCCATTACCCAGAGAGTTCCCAGAGATAGAAGAACCTGTTACCCAGAGAGTTCCCAAGAGATAGAAGAACCTTTTACCCAGAGAGTTCCCAAGAGATAAAAAGAACCCGTTACCCAGAGAGTTCCCAAGAAATAGAAGAACCTGTTACCCAGAGAGTTCTCAAGAGATAGAAGAACCTGTTACCCAGAGAGTTCCCAAGAGATAGAAGAACCTGTTACCCAGAGAGTTCCCAAGAGATAGAATAACCTGTTACCCAGAGAGTTCCCAAGAGATAGAATAACCTGTTACCCAGAGAGTTCCCAAGAGATAGAAGAATCTGTTATCCAGAGAGTTCCCAAGAGATAGAAGAAACTGTTACCCAGAGAGTTCCTAAGAGATAGAAGAATCTGTTATCCAATACCCAGAGAGTTCCCAAGAGATAGAATAACCTGTCACCCAGAGAGTTCCCAAAAGATAGAATAACCTGTTACCCAGAGAGATCCCAAGAGATAGAAGAACCCGTTACCCAGAGAGTTCCCAAGAGAGAGAAGAACCTGTTACCCAGAGAGATCCCAAGATATAGAATAACCTGTTACCCAGAGGGTTCCCAAGAGATAGAAGAACCTGTTACCCAGAGAGATCCCAAGAGATAGAAGAACCTGTTACCCAGAGAGATCCCAAGAGATAGATGAACCTGTTACCCAGAGAGTTCCCAAGAGAGAGAAGAACCTGTTACCCAGAGAGATCCCAAGAGAGAGAAGAACCTTTTACCCAGAGAGATCCCAAGAGATAGAATAACCTGTTACCCAGAGAGATCCCAAGAGATAGAATAACCTGTTACCCAGAGAGTTCCCAAGAGATAGAATAACCTGTTACCCAGAGAGTTCCCACGAGATAGAAGAATCTGTTTGGGGTTTATCTTTCTAGCATCTGCCAAAGACGAAATCATTAGTTCTGAGTGGCCAGACTCTTTAATTGGCAATCAGCAGAAGTTAGTTTGGTGCTCGTTGCAGGAAATCTAGTTTCTGTCATCTGTTTTATGACCGACCATAAAGCTAATAAAATGGCTGATGCACACAGGCTAACTTTCTGGCTGCAGGCTGTTCACTCAGAAACTTCCCTACCAGGTATCCGATGAAGTATGGTTGCATGGTAGAAACTGCTGGATGGACTAAACTTGTCACAGAGCCCGGCTGATCATTTGAGCCCCATAAACATGAACGGACTTCCATAAAATGTAATTAACTGCAAATTGGAGTTCTTTTTATCAGGCACTGTGTCATTCTGTTGGCGCATAATATCTGCCTAAAGCACCATAGTACTTGACAAGTGGACTCTATAGCTGCTGAACCGTCGGACTATGCTTTACCCTTGTAATTATCCATAGCGGCACAACTGTCTTTGCTATGAGTAGACACCGATGTCCATACAACTCTGGGGAAAAACTGTTATGTAGGTCGTTATATGTTTGATGTAATTACTTGCTGGGAAATTATGTACTGTTCAGGGTTATATGGAGCATGAGGCATTAAACGTTTCAGGAGGAGCTGTGATTATTGCAAAAAGCCTATTAGCATCGGATAATATAATTCAACCTCTTAATAGGGCTATAAAGCAAAAATCGGTCACATGAAAAAGAAAAGGAGTAAAACACAGGATCTGGTGAGAAACAAGAGAGTCTCAGTTAGATTAGTAAAGAGGAGGCCAGTGATCCTGCTGCTGCCATGAGGACCAGGAGGCACCAGGAGAAGCCATTTTTATTTTTAAAGCCAATTAAGTGTTTGCTTTTTTGGTTTAGAGTGGAAAGAGTAGACAGAATTTCAGTCCATGTTGTCATGGACATGCAATAATGTCTGGCAGCTTACCTTATCCATGTGTCTTTTATCATCTCCTCCCTGTATGGCTCCACCCCAGGCCATCCCAGGAAGTCTATATTAACTGTTGCACTGCAGGCCTGCTTTGCTGTTCAACTTTGTTTGTTAGCTTGTGTTCCTGTCTGCCGTGTGCTACGTTTACCTTTCTGTGTACCGATTTTGGCTCATCTCTGACTACTCCTGACTACTCCTGTTTGCCTGTGACCCTGACCTTTGGCCTGTCCCTTGGTTACCCTTGTCTGCCTGTTGCCCCGACCTTGGCTTACCCATCACCATCCCTTGTGTCCTCAGTGGCTGCTTCCCCTCTCTCCCTGCGGAGTGTGACCTGGGGGACCCCAGGGGCCACGACCTTGGTTCAGTTGCAGCGAAGGCCATTCTAACCACTAGAGGCTCTGGTGAACACCTGCTGGACCTTGGACTCCGCGCCCTGGGGAATCTTGGGTTCACGTTTCCTGTCCGTCCGCAGAGTCTGCTATTGGGTTCACTACCTTGCGGTGCACCCCTGTCTTCAGCGGGGGGCTTTTGTCATCTGGCCACAGGTGACCTGACACATGTATGACCAGCTTTGTTCAGGTACTTAAAGCAGAGTTTCACCCAATTTTTGAAGTTGCTGCTGATCACATTGCCATTTTTTTAAAGCTTATCACCTTTTTTTGGGTACGTCATATCCAGCTGTATGTTGGCTCTTGGGATATGAGTGTTATCAACCCCAGGAGTCAATGGGCAGCCTCCACATTGTGAGCGCGAGATCGAGAGGAGCATGCTGGGTAGTCAGCAGCACTGTATTCTGGAAGGAGCTACGAGACGATTTCACGATCCAACAGTGAAGATGGGAGCATGCTTGCTAAGGAGGTAGAGTCATTTGCAGATCTAACAAAAAATACTTAATTTACTATATGTGCCTGAATGTATTATATAAGATGCGACCATCGCGGGGGGGGGTATTTTTTCCTTTTTGTTTTTTTAATTACCAAACATGTCCTTACCTGCTCTGTGCAGAGGTTTTGTACAGAGCACCCCCGATCTTCTTCTTCTTGTGTTCCCCCACTGACGCTCCTGGCCCCTCTCCCTTGACTAGTGCCCCCACTGGCAAGCTACTTACTATGGGGGGCACTGCTCGCTCTTGATGCCTGCTCTATGCATCCATAAGACAAATAAAGCCGTGGCTCGGCCCCACCACCTGCTCTCTCCTCATTGGCTCACTGGCTGTGATTGACAGTGGTGGGAGCCAATGGCTCCTGCTGCTGTGTCAGCCAATGAAGAGAGAGGCTCCTGTGCACATCACTGGATCAAGAGGGTTCTCAGTGGAATATTAGGGGGGCTTTGGGGGGAGAAACACATGAGATTTTTTACCTTCTTGCATAGAATTCATGAAGGTAAAAAATCTTCATCCTTTACAACCACTTAAAGTGCTTGCATTTAAAAAAAAGTGCATTTAGTAATATGTTAATAAATACAAAGTGGAAGTAATTTATATGTATCTCTTATAGCTGCCTAGACTTTAGCTTTAAAAAAAAAATGGTGTTATCATCATCTCTTCGTTGACAGCACTGGTGGCACAAATTCACATCATCTTGCTTTTTGTTGCTGCCATTTGCCCTAAGCACTGCAATTGAAGCCCCGCTGTTTCGCTTACTTTTCTCTTCTTCACCTTCTGGAGTGCACCACTTTTAAACATACTCGCTATAATTTTTGTTCTTTGCATCTTAAAAAGAACTAAAAGGCGTTTTTGGGATATTTTCAGCACTCTGTAGGATTTGCTATTATACCCAGAAAGTAGATAGAACAAAAAAAATGTGATAAGGTGGGAGCACAAAGAGCTATGTCAGGCTTTTTGTATAAAATGGAAGGATGCAATAGAATCTGTCCTATTCTGGGTCGCACGCCTCTTGACCCACCGACACATTTCTCCACAGCTCTGTAATACATACAACCTTTCCCCAGCACTCAGCCCTGTTTGGCAGGAAAAGAAACCCAATTAAAACCTGTTTCTAATATTTTATTAAAATCGGAGGTCTCAGTAGGCAATCGTTTGGGAATATATGAGAAAGCCACATGCAGGATCAAAGTGGCTCTGTAAAGTGTGTTGGTTGGCCTAATCTGAAGAAGCCATCACTGGGGATACATGTAGTATTGAAGAAAATGAGAGCAAACTAACCTGGAGGTCAACTCCATACCTTCCTATAAACGTATCTAAAGACACAATCTTTTTATTTAAACTTTTTGGTAGTGTAGAAAATTGTTAAACTCCTGCCATGTGTCTTTTTCTTTGTGTGTCCCATTGGGGAGATTTATCTACATTTCCTGACCCAGGGTTAGAACAGATAATAAACGGAACTCGCCAATGGTTTGCCCTCTATTCACACTGTGAGTACATTGGATAGCTTCATAAATGTGTGGTGCTACCCCCAAGGAGTCGCTGAGTTGTTTGGGTCCCTTTGCCGGCACTTCAATGATGACTAACCCCTGTACCTTGACTTGAGAACACTGACACACCTGTTAACAGTTTGAAATGGGCTTCATTAACGCAAAAAAGTCCTGGAAAAAAAAGGATGGGTTAGACAAAAAAATCTATGAAAATTAATGTAGCACCCTCTAGTGTGCAAGATGTAAATAGGTTTGTTGTTAGTGTAGGCAAAAGTTTGTTTTAGCTCAGGGATAAGCCTGAGCCATGAATCTGGGTCAGGGTTCAGTTACTCGGGGCTGGGTGACTCATCCTTGCAGCTTCTCTGGTTTCTCCATCTGTTCTTTGGGACATTGGAGAATGTTCCAAACATAGTGGGTGAAATTTAGGCGGAGTTGCTTGGAATATATACAAGGTCCTCAGCCAATCCCCAGTAAAGAGGGGGCAGGGGGAAGGCCACCTCATAAATAGGCATGAGTCATATGGGGGGGGGGGTCTGGTGGAAGATGGGGATGGAGTGCTGAGCAGGCTGTTGGTGGCCCTTAAGGGTGCACCCTAGTTTTGGGGGGTGACCTTGGGCCTGGGACTCGGGTGCTGGAAGACTCCTACCGAAACAAACAGAGGAAGCTCTTACTGAAGACATGGGAGCAGGAGCAGGACAACACGTCTAGGAGATCTCCTGAGGGTCAGCCGTGTGGCCTGTTGAGTGTCAGTCTGGAGGACTGAGGGGAGAAGTTAGCCTGGAGGGCTAGTGAAAGGGGCAGCGGCAATGTCTGAAGAGGTGATGCTGGGAACTGATGCAAGCTGGACACTGAAATTCTGCTACACATCTAAGGAGCCTTGGGTTCCTGCCTGTAATGGGCCTTTGCTGCACCTGACTAAGTGACGGTCAGGAATTTACAGTGTTCCAGCTAGTTTCTGAAAGCAAGTGTATGTTGGAAAGAAGAAGAAGAGCTGTGTAGCACCCCCCTTGCTTTTTGCATTGGGCGCTATGTTAAAACTAGTTGAACTAGGAGAGTTAAGTTGCTCCTAGTTGTGATTTGTTTAGGTTGCTGACCTATGTCATTCTGGAAGGTCCACTGGCTCGGACTGCATTCTGGGGATGTCATTTCATCCTTGGCCGGCAGTGGAAGCTAGCGGGTCTTCTGGCGGATGTAGTCTTCCTCAGCAGCCAATTGGAGAGGGTTTTTCCTTGCTGGGCATGCTGGGAAGGGGTATATCTGGGACCTAGGTCGGGTCTTCGGTGTGCTTCCTCTTCATGTATGCGGGGTCCCGGACTCAGGGTGCGGCATCCACCTTTAGGGTGTGCGCGCCCATGGACCCCGCCGGCGAGGCCCGTCTGGCTAGGTTCCTGGGCCTTCCTGAGTCTCAGCTGGAGACGAGAATCAAGGGACCTCAGTGACTTATTGGGTTCCCGAAGCTTAAGAGAATTTCAGACGGGGATTCTGAGCCCGGGATGCTGACAGGTACGCGTTGCTGTCACCCGGTGACTTATGCTGAGAAATCGCTGGGAGGATTCGCTCTGTTCGCACATTTAGACTATCCATATTAACTGGCCTGTGGCAGAGGCCTAGAGTCGGGCCTGCGATAGAGACCCGTTCCTCCCGGTCAAATTCAAGGTGGCGCCTCGGCTGCCAGGCCTGTGTGAGAGACACCTGTCCGGGGACACCTTACCCACTCTGTCTCATAGGAGTGGTGACTTGTGAGAATTTGTGTTACTAAGGGCTGATCTGCCTTGTGAATATCCAGGCCTGATAAGTTTCTTTTCTCTCATCAACCTATTCTTCCTTCACCAAAGTTGATGTTGGCTAATGTTGGCCTGGAATTAAAGCATTGAGAAAACCTTTATTGACTGTGTGGACCTCCGTTTACTACTTAGTTCTTCTGGTGCATCCCTAGACCAAACTGGGGTAACTTAATTTACCGATCCCAAAATAAACCAGCGGCTCCTGAATGGGGTAGCGCTACAGCTGTATATATAGAGACTGTATATAGGAATAGTTGTCCCTGAAGTTGTTGTTGAAGTCAAATGAGCACCCCATACCCGCTTATCCCTATCCAAATTTTTACCCTCGATAAATAACAAAAAACACGGTCACAGACCATTCTTTGACTCAAGAGTGCCTGTGAAAATTTGGTGTGCCTGGCTGTGCAGGGTGGGGAATCTCAGTTTACTTGCGGCTCCTTAGGGGGTGCGCTACAGTAATAACAGCTTTAGGATTAGGAACAACAAAAAGGTTCAACAAAGTAAGCAAGATGACATATCTTCAGATTCAAGGCCCTTCCAATTCCACTGGCCAGTGGGAGAAAATAACAGTAAAGCCGTCCTGCGGGTGATGGGGCCCTGATGTAGTGGTGGAGTGCTCAAGAGCCCTCCCACCAATAGCAAGTCTTGAGATTTACAGCAGTCCCTCGGTGGCCAGCAAAAGGGTCCCCCCTCTCAAGCTGGCACCAGAAGCTGTAAAAGGAAACCCTCTTTCCAAAAGCCCCTGGATCTGTTGCAGCCTTTTTTTTTTTTATGTTGGAACACTCCCGCAATCCCTGTGTAATCCATTTGCAGTCTCTCTGGAACACTCCAGGAAAACTGGAACATTCACAGTTGCATGTGGCTCTCTCCCATGTGGCCCCTGCAGACAGAAGCTCTCAGCACAGCAGTAAGTGGTAACTGCAGCCACATGGTCCTGGGCTCTCAGCAGCAAACAGTCTCTGGCAGTAGCAACACAGCACAGCTCGGGGTTCTTGGCAGACTCTGGGTTCTTGGCAGACTCTGGGTTCTTGGCAGACTCTGGGTTCTTGGCAGACTCGGGGTTCTTGGCAGACTCTGGGTTTTTGGCAGACTCTGGGTTCTTGGCAGACTCTGGGTTCTTGGCAGACTCGGGGTTCTTGGCAGACTCAGGGTTCTTGCCAGACTCTGGGTTTCTGGTAGACTTAGCAAGCAGTCTTGTGTGCGCCACAGTCTTTCTCCTTCAGCAGTAGGCAGTCTCTTAGGGCAGCAGCACATGGTAACCACATATGGTTCATCAGCTGTCAGCCTCTCCCAGCAGCAGCATTTGCAATAGATCTTTCTCACAGACTCACAGTAGCATGGGCACCTGGATCCCCCAGTTCTGACACCCTACCTGGGGGAAAAAAAAGGGGACATACTCCTCAGCTGTGGCAGCAGCAATTCAAGTTCTTCTCTCCTCCTGCACTGTTCTTAAGGCACGTAGCAACAAAAAAAACTTCTTTGAGAAAGTCTGTCTTCAGCCCTCCTGGGGTGCTATTGAAGGAGCCAAGCTGGTGCTACAAATGTACACCCTGTCTGTGCTATGGTTGGCCAACGGGAAATATGGGAAAGAACCCTATGGCCTGGCTCACCACCCTAAAATTAAGGTGCTAAACCTCTTGTGTGAAGGATTTGTAATGGACATGATGGCATATATAATATTTTGTGCTTAAGTACTTCTTTTGAGAGATCTTTATAGTTTTTTTTCTTGACCATACTGTAGAGGCCATGTCAGTCTCTTGAAAAATCCTACCTGAAGTTCACTTCAAGAGAAGAACTCTAATACTCATTTCACCAGTGGCCAGAGTCTCCTACTCAGCTATATGGAAGTGTTGGATATGTCCCCCGCTGTGAGCTGTGGTTCCATCCTGTGACCCCTATGTTCCGTTGTGTCCTGTACTGTACTCATGTAGGGGTCAGAAAATTAGGCCACAGACCATGGCAGGGAACACAGGCACCCAAAACTCCTGATATTGTTGAATGCCATAGTCTTCAAGAGGCTGTAGCAGTGAAACAGAAGGGATGTAGGAAACACAGACCACTTGAGCAGCCGTTGAGTATAAGAGCTCTTCAATTGCTGTGCACTTCAGGTAGCATTTTTGAAGGGACTAAGAGGGTCTCTTAAAGCTGGAATTAGGATGCTGAGCTTGACAAAGGATCAAATATCCAAATAATTGCTGGAATGTGGCAGTTAATTCCCCATGGGGCCCCAGTAGGGTTCCTGAGAGATTCACCATGTACAGAGTAAAATGGTGAGAGCTCCAATCTGTAGAGGGTGATTCAGATATAAATCTTAGTCACAACCAAAGGGTTTTGGCCAATACATTTCTGGGGTTATGCACAAATCCCCCTTCATTGGGGCCTAGAATGATTGTGCTGGATACTGGACAGGTAGTTACTCCTAGGTTTTTATTCATTGTGATCTGTGGTTGGAGTCTCCCTCAGTGAGTTGTCAGGCCTGAAACATGTTAACTGTCAACCCTTGATCAAACTCTACATCATTTTTCTCAGAGCTTTTGGGCGTCTACACAAGGGAAGACAATTACAGGGAAATAACATGCATACCATCAGGGGCGTTGCTAGGTGGCAAAAAGACCGGGTAGTAGCACAGGTTTTTTTTTGGCTGGGTGGTGGGGTTGTGTGGCGAGGGGGTAAGCTGACGTGCTGGTTGCTACCTGGCTTACCAGTGGCCATCAATGCTAAACTAACCTTCCTGGCACCCTGACCATTACACTGACCTACCTGACATACATACACTGACCTACCTACCTGACATACATACACTGGCCTACCTACCTGACACACATACACTGACCTACCTACCTGACCTACATACGCTGACGGTAGTGACATACATACACTGACCTACCTGACCAGGAGACAGACTTAATGTGTCCTGCAGCAGCTTAGCCGTGGTGTGCGGTATGCCCATCATCACAGCAGGCAGCCAGAGGAGGAGAGGAGAGCCGCTTGCCCGAGCGCTGAGTGGGGAGCGGGGATTTCACAGACAGTGATGTGGCGCGGCGACCGCATTGTAACTGCCACCTTCCGGGGCATGCAGCGCCTATGATGGAGGTAACATGTCCCATGGTCCCGGCTCTGGATCAGTCGGATGTCCATCATAGGCAGTGCAGGCTCCAGAAGGCAGGACCTGCTATGTCACTCAGCCGCACTCGGGATCAGATCAGTCCCCGCTCGGCGGCTCGGGGCAAACAATAGATTGGGGGATGCCTGAGACCCGGGGCTTTTCGGGACCCATTCGGGGCTCCATCCCCCCCCCAATCCCCCCTCCCGACGCCACTGCATACCATGGATCAAATACATATGCAATCTTATGGAAAGATTTTTGTTGAAATGAATGGCAACAGGGTCTCTTTAACAGACTGCAACAATGTGAATCTAACTGAATGTGTTGCCACTTTTTCCCTACAGGATGTCAGAGCTGTATGACACACAGATTCAATAACTAATAAATGTTCTTTTATTTTCCAGATGCATTCATTAAGACTGCTAAGCCAAAACCAACCATCGCAGATCTTTTCCAGCATGAGTGATAACTATAGACCGGTCCAGCCCCTCAACAACCGCTGCATCCGAACCAATATCAACTTTAGTTTACAAGGGAGAGACTGTCCAAACAACAGAGCACAGAAAGTACAGTATAAAGGTAAGATTCATTAGCACAAGGATATGACCAATCATGATGTACTGCAAATACAGGGACCAGAAAAAACAATTGTACTTATTCTAAATGCAGCAAAGTCTTTAGCTTCTTCCGGTCTAATGAGGACCTTCAAGGCCAAAGATAGCTGACATCCTTCCATATGTGGTGGGTTGTGTGGCATAGTGGGTGCAAACATGGTGAAAGTCATTGGGCGCCGGACACTTCTCGGATGTAAAAGAGGTTTCATTTCTCTTAACAGTCCTTTTTGTATTTTTTGGGGGGAAAGAGGGTTAGGGCCAGGACACCATAAAGTAGATTCAATTGACAGACTCAGAGACTTCAATAGGAGGACATCAGTACAGGGATAGGCCCCAGCAAGGCGCCACATCTGCACATGCAGGAATGCTGCTTCCTATGACAACAGTCTTTAACAGTTCCTAAGTCAAACGTAACAGTTCCTTCAGCTTCACTACAACTGTTTTTTGTAATTCTTCAACACTGAGCTCCCTGTCTCTCCCTAGACCCTTTGATTCACTGACTCTGAATCCCTTGAGCTCTTCCAATCTTTGCAGTGGTATCTTCCTCAACCGCCACCCCCGCTTCCCTGCTGGGTCCCTAGTTTAGCGCTCCAGATACTTCTCAAGCTTCACCCCTGCTGACCGGCTCTGTCTCTGGCTTGACACAAAAGGCTGCTCTGCAAGCGTCACCTTCGCTGGTTGGGTCCCTGACTTGATCACCACCTGAAGCTTCCCGATTCTCCACCGTGCCCTTTCGGTGAGAATACTGCTCCGGTTTTTACTTCAGTTACTCACTGTGGTCCATGGTAAAGGTGGTTGGTCCCTTAGTGGCGACAGCTTCCCTTCTACATCCGACCACGTCAGGTTCTCCGGCTGGCAGAACCGGCACATTTGGTTGGACTGCAAGCCGCAATCCCAACCCTGCGCTGCCCTCTTACTTCAGGATAGGCCATCACACAGCCTGGCAGCCAGATGACCCCGGGGTAGGCCCAAATTCTGGTCTAGCAGCCCGTGGCGTACAACACACATCCAGGTGGCACAGAACATAAATCACCTGACTCCACCCAAATATATAGATGCTCCCAGCAGGCCAAGGGATTCAAGAAAACCCCTGCCCATTGGCTGGGGCACCCACATACCCATAACATGACCTTGGGTTGCCCTTTTTGTATTTAGTACCAACAAGTACCAGGCCACCTAGTGGTAGAAGGGAAAAGTGCAACTGGGCCATGCTTAGGGAGAAATCAATAGATCCCTATCAATCGACCAAGATTCTTGGAAAGTAAATTTGTGAGGAGCTCCCTGACCAAGCTCCAGGGTGCTACACACGTTACTCGGAATCCGAGATATTACAGTACCTAATAGTAGTAAGTTGCAGTCAACTGGACTTGTTCTTTAATGGTGACAATAAATGGTATTTGGTGTCCTCTGAACTCATCTTTAACCTTACCTCCGAACTGGTCTGGAGTTTGCTTAGAGGAGGGCTGGAGTCAGCTGCTAGAGTCTGCTAAATGCTGAGACCAGGGGGGGCACGGGATCTGTAGGAGGACTTCTCTGCTGCTGACTGCTGAGATGGGGGGTGCAGAGACGAGCCTCTCCATTGCTGCGGGATCTGGCAGAGGAGTTCTGTCCTCCTCTCTGCTTCCGACTGCTAAGACAAGGTGGGGGGCGGAGACAGGGGGGTGCTGCAGCTGCAGGAAAGTTGCAAAACGTGTGTTTTGGGGGTTTTAACTAATCTTCAGGCCTAAAATGTAAAAACGCAAAAACAGCTTTGGCAGCGAAAAGACTAAAAAAGGACCCTAGATGCTCTTTTGATTATATAAAAAGACATTTAAAAGGCAGATACAGTTGGTTTAATGTACTAAGCATGTTCCAGTAATCATAATATAACTTATTAATATATGACTTTGATTGCTTCCCATTTATGCTGATATTATAAGAGCAGCTGTATTGTGGTGGATTGTGCGCATCCAGGGAATGGGGTCATGTTGAACCACTGCCATTACGCTTTTATTAGTACAGAGGGCTATTGATATAATGTGTTTTGGTTCCTTGTCAGACAATAATATAAGGCTCAGCGAATGTAATTCTCCGAGGCTTAGAAGGGAACATAATGAAGCAAAAGCTTTTGTTCCGTTCCATGCCAATCTCATTTATGCTTTGATGGAAAAAAAAAAAAAAAACGACTGGAAATCGGTGTATTAGCAATATGAATGCGTTTCCTCGTTTAGCAGTTATGACAAGCGCTCGCTGTGCGTCTTTTCTAATGCTGAAAATAGAACTACTTTAAATAAAAAAATAAAGTCTGAGGTAATGTAGCGGTACCCTGTAGGTTGTGGCCCACCTGTCACCCTGCCAAGCCCGGCATTCACTTCCCAGTCACTTTTGAGACAATGAACAGTCCATGAGGTTGTTTTGTACTTTTATTGAGGAATTTGAACTTGGATAGGGCTGGGAATATATGGGATGTCCAGTAGAACAAGCAATTGATTGATTGTATATCAAACAGATGGAACAACTACAGTATATACCAGGGATGGACTGGCCATTGGGACTACAGGGAGTTTCCTGGCTGGCCGATGGCTCAGTGGGCCTGGTTCAGTGACAGCGGACTGCCGCTCCCTCCGCTCTTCTGTCTCTCCCCGCAGCGTTCACCTCCTCTCCCTCTCTGCAGCGTTCACCTGGGGGGAACAAAGAAGCAAGGGGACGACAGAGGAGCACGGGGGAGGAGACAGACAGCAGACTCAACAGCTATGGCCTGGGAGTTTCTCACTTCTGCCTAATCTTGTCCCATAAGGGGGAGAACAGAACTGATTCTTTGCCCGGGTGAAATAATGTCTAGCTTCCCCACTGGTACTGCCTATAAGGGTACCAGTACCAGCCGTTCTACTCTAATAAAGTAGAATGGCTAGTGGCTAGTGAAGGGGGAGAGGGGGCTTGGATGGCCGGGGGGGTGCGGGAGTTGTCCGGCCGCCAGACCTGTTAAAGTGGGCCAGTCCAGCCCTATTATATACACTTGACTTACTCCAGTCTCCTCCAGCACATTACTTGCTTGCAGACTGTTACTCTCTCTCTCTCCAGCACATCACTTAACTCCAGGCACAGCAGTCAGGTCTTAGCAACTACCTTTTGCAGGCAGGGACCGCGTTTCCATTTGATGTAACAAAAATAGAAATGGAAAGCCTTTTAGTGCTAGCTGTCCTATAATGGACTACTGTCCAACTACACTGCCCGTGACTTCACAGTCCTTACTGCTGGTTCTGCACCCATCCCAGACTGTACACTCCCAGTCCTCTCAGGTGTGCCTCCCCAGTTCTCCCGACCGTACCTGACGCTTACGACCCTCCAGGCCACACATACACCAGTGGTTCGCTCCCAAAGACTTGCCTGGCAGTACTAGCTTACACTGTCCTCTCTGACTCGTCTCTGTGCCTCCTGTCCAGATCCTTTATGGGTTCTTGAAGGGATCCTTCTTGCACCCAAGTCCTAGGCCCAAGGTCACCCCCCCCCCCCCCCCAGACTGGGGAGCGCCCTCCAAAGCCCCGACAGCCTAGAATTCCATCCTCAGTACTTCCACCCATCAACAGCTCCCCAGCTGGGCTGACCCTGGGTATATCAAGGAGGCCTGCCCCCTGCCAATCTTAAATGGGGAATTGGTCAGGGCTCCCTGAGACACCTCAGACAGCCCCACCTCTCTTCCCCTCCTCTCTTCTATAATCCTCTATAAGCCAGAGGGAGGTAACTGAAAAGTGATGCTATCTGTGAGTCACCAGCCTACTCTGAGCCACTCTCAGCCCACACAGATCAAAACAAACAGGCCTAGCTTCCAGCTAGTCCTGCCTAAATTTACCTACACTCACCAAAAATCGCACCTCTAGCACCTACCTAAACAGAGGGTGCTACAGTTATTTTACTAATCCAGATTAAACTGGCTATACACTAGTAGAATTTTGTTTAGAATTTTTCATGTTTGAAAGGGAGGGCGAGGAGGAGAAGCTGGCAGTGCTACACTGGGAGACAGAGGAGGATTTGTGTCTGCAATAAGACAGTACAGCAGTACAGACTGCTCAGCAGGTGCCTGGGCCCCCCCTTTGAAATTATGGGACCCAGGCCCACTACAGGAAGGCTGACTGTATTGCCTTATCTGCAGCTCTGCCCATATAGGAGGACCATTGCTACC